>OY997262.1:400223826-400901326 GCA_963921465.1 Triticum timopheevii | reverse complement strand
TGTAATTTGGTTCTCCATATTTCAAATTCAAAATTTATCGATCATATAAAAACCAAAATAGACACACCGAGATTTTGCTCATATGAATACTACAAAATCATGTAGCTTATACTTAAAACGAAAACGTTATCTAGTAGGACTCAAGACTGTGGTCAATTTGGAAGCAATTGACCCAAGGATCGAATCCTTGCTCGAAAACTTTGTACTTCGAACAAACGGATGTGCAGTAGTGATGAGTGGATTTCATGCACACTTTTTAGAGTATATCTTAGTGCCAAAATCTTTCATACATGAACAAATGGATTTTGCGCCTTTTCATGTCCAAAATGCGTAGTTTATGATCTTTACCCTTTTTACCAACTTCATTTTACAACTTTTAGCTGTTACTCGCTCTGTCCCTAAAAGTTTGTCGCTCGGATGGATATATCTAGCACTAGAGGGGACAGAGGGAGTATTTGTTTTTATTTGTTTTGCTTTGTTTTGTTGTCTTTGTAGGGGTATTGGCATGTTCATGGACTTGGCACATAAGAAAAGACCAGGAGAAGTTGCAGGCACCAGGCTTAGGCATTATAGGAGTGTCAAATATGACATTTTTCCAAAGTACTTAAATTGACGCTGTTAAAATTTCTGACCTGCATGGGAAGGTTGATTCTCTCCTTTGGCCACAAGAAAGATTGATAAGTATCTAAACTGCCCTTAATGTTTCAAAAAAGTGAATTACATATCTTCAATTATCTATAAAGGAATGAAACAACCCAGATTTCAGCATAGAGAGAAAAGCAGAAAATAGAGAGATTCAATCTCGAAGGGGGCTCTCGCCCACCTGGGGGGAAGAATACCATGAACCCGAGGGGGAAACATGTCCCCACCTAGGGGGCAAGGAAGTAGAAGAATGAGGGCGTCTCTCCATCTCTCTGTTCTGGTGGCGTCGAAGTACCGCCGAGGGAACCATCATGACTGTCATCATCTCCATCGACTCCACTGTTGGAAAAAGTAGTATTTTCAAAAAAATCCTACGATCACGCAAGATCTATCTAGGTGATGCATAGAAATGGGGGAAGAGTGTGTCCACGTACCCTCGTAGACCGAAAGCGGAAGCGTTTCAATAACGCGGTTGATGTAGTCAAACTTCTTCACGATCCAACCGATCAAGTACCGAACGTACGTCACCTCCGCGTTCAGCACACGTTCAGCTCGATGACGTTCCTCGAACTCTTGATCCAGTTGAGGCCGAGGGAGAGTTTCGTTAGCACGATGGCATGGCAACGGTGATGACGAAGTTACCGGCGCAGGACTTCGCCTAAGCACTACGATGATATGACCGAGGTTGTAACTGTGGAGGGGGGCACCGCACACTGCTAAGAGAAGACTTGGTGTTCCTTTGGGGTGCCCCCTACCCACGTATATAAAGGAGGGAGGGAGAGAGACCGGCCCTCCTAGGGGCGCGCCAAGTGTAGGGAGTCCTACTAGGACTCCCAAGTCCTACTAGGATTCCCTTTCCTTTTCGGAGTAAGAAAGAAGAAAAGGAGGGAAAGGGAGATGGAAAGGGGGGGCCACGCCCTCACCCCTTGTCCAATTCGGTTTGGCAGGGGGAGGCGCGCGCCACCTACTGGCCCTTCTTCCCTCTCTCCACTAAAGCCCAATAAGGCCCATTAACTCCCCCCCCCCCGGCGAATTCCCGTAACTCCCCGGTACTTCGAAAAATACCTGAATCACTCGGAACCTTTTCGATGTCTGAATATAGCCTTCCAATATATGAATCTTTACGTCTTGACCATTTCAAGATTCCTCGTCACGTCCGTGATCTCATCCGGGACTCTGAACAAACTTCGGTCATCAAAATACATAACTCATAATACAAACCATCATCGAACGTTAAGCATGCGAACCCTACGGGTTCGAGAACTATGTAGACATGACCGAGACACATCTCTGGTCAATAACCAATAGCGGAATCTGGATGCCCATATTGGCTCCTACGCATTCTAGGAAGATCTTTATCGGTCAAACCGCATAACAACATACGTTGTTCCCTTTGTCTTCGGTATGTTACTTGCCTGAGATTCGATCGTCTATATCATCATACCTAGTTCAATCTCGTTATCGACAAGTCTCTTTACTCGTTCCGTAATGCTTCATCCTACAACTAAGTCATTAGTCACATTGCTTGCAAGGCTTATAGTGATGAGCATTATCGAGAGGGCCCGGAGATACCTCTCCGATACACGGAGTGACAAATCCTAATCTCGATCTATGCCAACCCAACAAATACCTTCGGAGACACCTGTAGAGCATCTTTATAATCACCATGTTACATTATGACATTTGATAGCACACAAGATGTTCCTCTGGTATTCGGGAGTTGCATAATCTCATAGTCTGGGGAACGTGTATAAGTCATGAAGAAAGCAGTAGTAATGAAACTGTAACGATCATAATGCTAAGCTAACGGATGGGTCATGTCCATCACATCATTCTCCTAATGATGTGATCCCGTTCATCAAATGACAACACATGTCTATGGTTAGGAAACATAACCATCTTTGATTAACGAGCTAGTCAAGTAGAGGCATACTAGGAACAATATGTTTTGTCTATGTATTCACACATGTACTAAGTTTTCGGTTAATACAATTCTAGCAAGAATAATAAACATTTATCATGAAATAAGGAAATAAATAATAACTTTATTATTGCCTCTAGGACATATTTCCTTCAGTCTCCCACTTGCACTAGAGTCAATAATCTAGTTCACATCGCCATGTGATTTAACATCAATAGTTCACATCTGTATGTGACTAGCACCCATAGTCCACATCGCCATGTGACCAACAACCAATGGGTTTACTCGAGTCAGTAATCTAGTTCACATTGCTATGTGATTAACACCCAAATAGTACTAAGGTGTGATTATGTTTTGCTTGTGAGAGAAGTTTAGTTAACGGGTCTGTCACATTCAGAGCCATATGAATTTTGCAAATATTCTATGTCTACAATGCTCTACATGGAGCTAATTTAGCTAATTGTTCCCACTTTCAATATGTATCTAGATTGAGACTCAGAGTCATCTGGATCAGTGTAAAAGCTAGCATCGACATAACTCTTTACGACAAACTCTTTATCACTTCCATAACCGAGAAACATTTCTTAGTCCTCACTAAGGATAATATTTACCACTGTCTAGTGATCTATTCCTAGATCACTATTGTACCTCCTTCCCAAACTCATGGCAAGGTACACAATAGGTCTGATACACAACATAGCATACTTTATAGAACCTATGACTGAGGCATAGGGAATGACTTTCATTCTCTTTCTATCTTCTGTCGTGGTCGGGCTTTGAGTCTTAATCAACTTTACACCTTGTGACATAGGCAAGAACCCTTTCTTTGACTGATCCTTTTGAACTTCTTCAAAACTTTATCAAGGTATGTTCTTTTGTGAAAGTCCAATTAAGCATCTTGATCTATCTCTATAGATCTTGATGCCCAATATGTAAGCAGCTTCACCGAGGTCTTTCCTTGAAAAACTCTTATTCAAGTATCCCTTTATGCTATCCAGAAATTCTATATCATTTCCAATCAACAATATGTCATTCATATATAATATTAGAAATGCTACAGAGCTCCCACTCACTTTCTTGTAATACATGCTTCTCCAAAAATCTGTATAAAACCATATGCTTTGATCACACTATCAAAGTGTTTATTCCAACTCCGAGAGGCTTGCACAAAGTCCATAAATGGATCGCTAGAGCTTGCACACTTTGTTAGCAACCTTTGGATCGATAAAACCTTCTGGTTGCATCATGTACAACTCTTCTTCCAGAAATCCATTCAGGAATGCAGTTTTGATATCCATCTTCCAAATTTCATAATCATAAAATGCGACAATTGCTAACATGATTCAGACAGACTTAAGCATCGCTATGGGTGAGAAAGTCTCATCGTAGTCAACTCCTTGAACGTGTCGAAAACCTTTCGCAACAAGTCGAGCTTTGTAGATAGTAGCACTACTATCAACGTCCGTCTTCCTCTTGAAGATCCATTTATTTTCTATGGCTTGCCGATCATCGGGCAAGTCCACCAAAGTCCACACTTTGTTCTCATACACGGATCCCATCTCAGATTTCATGGCCTCAAGCCATTTCGCGGAATCTGGGCTCATCATCGCTTCCTCATAGTTCGTATGTTCATCATGGTCTAGTAATATGACTTCCAGAATAGGATTACCATACCACTCTGATGCGGACTGTACTCTGGAAGACCTACGAGGTTCTGTAGAAACTTGATCTGAAGTTTCATGATCATCATCATCATTAGCTTCCTCACTAATTGGTGTTGGAATCACTGGAACTGATTTCTGTGATGAACTACTTTCCAATTCGAGAGAAGGTACAATTACCTCATCAAGTTCTACTTTCCCTCCACTCTCTTCTTCTCTAGAAAGGATCCATTTTTAGCAACGAATATCTTGCCTTTGGATATGTGATAGGAAGTGTACCCAACAGTTTCCTTTGGGTATCCAATGAAGACACACTTCTCTAATTTGGGTTCGAGCTTATCAGGTTGAAGCTTTTTCAAATAAGCATCGCAGACCCAAACTTTAAGAAACGATAACTTTGGTTTCTTGCCAAACCACAGTTCATAAGGCGTCGTCTCAACGAATTTTGACAATGCCCTGTTTAAAGTGAATGCAGTTGTCTCTAATGCATAACCCCAAACGATAGTGGTAAATCGGTAAGAGACATCATAGATCGCACCATATCCAATAAAGTGCGGTTACGATGTTCAGACACACCATTACGCTGTGGTATTGCAGGTGGCGTGAGCTGTGAAACTATTCCACATTGTTTTAAATGAAGGCCAAACTTGTAACTCAAATATTCTCCTCCACGATCAGATCGTAGAAACTATATTTTCTTGTTATGATGATTCTCCACTTCACTCTGAAATACTTTGAACTTTTCAAATGTTTCGGACTTGTGTTTTATTAACTCAAATCATCTGTGAAGGTCAGAAAATAACGATACCCACCACGAGCCACAACATTCACCAGATTGCATACATCGGTATGTATTATTTCCAATAAGTCATTAGCTCGTTCCATTGTTCCAGAGAACATAGTTTTAGTCATCTTGCCTATAAGGCACGGTTCGCAAGTATCAAATGATTCATAATCAAGTGATTCCAAAAGTACATCTTTATGGAGTTTCTTCATGCGCTTACACCGATATGACCCAAACGGTAGTTCCACAAATAAGTTGCACTATCATTATCAACTTTACATCTTTTGGCATCAATATTATGAATATGTGTATTACAACGATCGAGATTCAATAAACCATCAACATTGGGTGTATGACCATAGAAGGTTTTATTCATGTAAATAGAATAACAATTATTCTCTGTCTTTAAATGAATAATCGTATTGCAATAAACATCATCTAATCATATTCATGCTCAACAGAAACACCAGATAATTTATTCAGGTTCAACACTAATCCTGAGAGTATAGGGAGTGTGTGATGATGATCATATCAATCTTGGAACCACTTCCAACACACATTGTCACTCATCCTCAACTAGTCTCTATTTATTCTGCAACTCCTGTTTCGAGTTACTAATCTTAGCAGCCAAACAAGTATCAAATACCCAGGGGTTGCTACGAGCACTAGTAAGGTACACATCAATAACATGTATATCAAATATACATTTGTTCACTTTGCCATCCTTCTTATCCGCCAAATATTCGGGGCAGTACCGCTTCCAGCAACCAGTTCCTTTGCAGTAGAAGCACTCAGTTTCAGGCTTAGGTCTAGACTTGGGATTCTTCTCGGCAGTAGCAACTTGCTTGCTATTCTTCTTAAAGTTCCCCTTCTTCCCTTTGCCCTTTTCTTGAAACTAGTGGTCTTGTCAATCATCAACACTTTATGCTCTTTCTTGATTTCTACCATCGTCGATTTCAGCATCACGAAGAGCTCGGGAATTGTATTCGTCATCCCTTGCATACTATAGTTCATCATGAAGTTCCAGTAACTTGGTGATGGTGACTAGAGAACTCTGTCAATCACTATCTTATCTGGAAGATTAACTCCCACTTGATTCAAGTGATTGTAGTACCCAGAAATTTTGAGCACATGCTAAACAGTTGAGCAATTCTCCTCCATCTTTTAGGCGAAGTATTTGTCAGAGGTCTCATACCTCTTGACACGGGAATGAGTCTGAAATACCAATTTCAGCTCTTGGAACATCTCATATGCTCCGTGGCGTTCAAAATGTTTTTTGAACTCCCGGTTCTAAGCCGTAAAGCATGGTGCACTAAACTATCAAGTAGTCATCATATTGAGCTAGCCAAACATTCATAACGTCTGTGTGTGCTCCTGCAATAGGTCTGTCACCTAGCAGTGAATCAAGGACATAATTCTTCTGTGCAGCAATGAGGATAAACCTCAGATAACGGACCTAGTCTGCATCATTGCTACTATCATCTTTGAACTTATTTTTCTCTAGGAACATATCAAAAATAAAGGGAAGCTATAATGCGAGCTATTGACCTATAACATAATTTGAAAAATACTATCAGGACTAAGTTCATGATAAATTAAAGTTCAATTAATCATATTACTTAAGAACACCCACTTAGATAGACATCCCTCCAGTCATCTAAATGATCATGTGATCCATATGAACTAAACCATGTTCGATCATCACGTGAGATGGAGTAGTTTTCAATGGTGAACATCTTTTTGTTGATCATATCTATTATATGATTCACGCTCGACCTTTCGATCTCCAGTGTTCCGAGGCCATATCTGCATATGCTAGGCTTGTCAAGTTTAACCCGAGTATTCTGCGTGTGCAAAACTGGCTTGCACCCATTGTATGTGAACGTTGAGTTTATCACACCCGATCATCATGTGGTGTCTCGGCATGATGAACTGTCGCAACGGTGCATACTCAGGGAGAACACTTATACCTTGAAATTCAGTAAGGGCTCATCTTATAATGCTACCGTCGTAATAAGCAAAATAAGATGCATAAAAGATAAACATCACATGCAATCAAAATATGTGACATGATATGGCCATCATCATCTTGTGCTCATGATCTCCATCACCGAAGCATCGCCATGATCTCCATCGTCACCGGCGCGACACCTTGACCATCGTAGCATTATTGTCGTTGCTACCTCTTGAGCACTGCGTTGGATTTCCCCGAAGAGGAGAGGATGATGCAGCAAAGTAGCATAAGTATTTCCCTCAGTTTTTGAGAACCATGGTATCAATCCAGTAGGAGAACACGCACAAGTCCCTCGTACCTACAGAAAACGATAACAACTCGCAACCAATGCTTAGGGGTTGTCAATCCCTTCACGGTCACTTACGAGAGTGAGATCTGATAGAGCTGATAAATAATATTTTTGGTATTTTTGATAAATAGATGCAAAGTAAAAAGTAAAAGGCAAAGTAAAACAAAGCAAGTAAATAAAGTGATAGAGATTGATATGATGAGAATAGACCCGGGGGCCATAGGTTTCACTAGTGGCATCTCTCAAGAGCATAGATATTCTACGGTGGGTGAACAAATTACTATTGAGCAATTGACATAATTGAGCATAGTTATGAGTATATCTAGACAATGATCATGTATATAGGCATCACGTCCAAAACAAGTAGATCGAAACGATTCTGCATCTACTACTATTACTCCACTCATCGACCGCTATCTAGCATGCATCTAGAGTATTAAGTTAAAAACAGAGTAACGCCTTAAGCAAGATGACATGATGTAGAGGGATAAATTCATGCAATATGCTAAAAACCCCATCTTGTTATCCTCGATGGGAACAATATAATATGTGCCTTGCAACTCTTTCTGTCATTGAGTAAGGACACCGCAAGATTGAACCCAAACCTAAGCACTTCTCCCATTGCAAGAACTACCAATCTAGTTGGCCAAACCAAAAAGGATAATTCGAAGAGACTTGCAAAGATAACTCAAACATACATAAAATTATTCAGAGAAGAATCAAATATTTTCCATAGATAATAATGGATCATAAACCCACAATTCATCGGTCTCAACAAACACACCGCAAAAAGAAGATTACATCGAATAGATCTCCACGAGAGAGGGGGAGAACATTGTATTGAGATCCAAAAAGAGAGAAGAAGCCATCTAGCTACTAGCTATGGACCCGAAGGTCTGAAGTAAACTACTCACACTTCATTGGAGGGGCTATGGTGATGATGTAGAAGCCCTCCATGGTGGATGCCCCCTCCTGCGGAGCTCCGGAACAGGCCCCAAGATGGGATCTCATGGATACAGAAGGTTGCGGCGGTGGAATTAGGTTTTTGGCTCCTGTTCTGATCGTTCGGGGATACGTAGGTATATATAGGAGGAAGGAGTACATCGGTGGAGCGTCAGGGGGCCCACGAGGTAGGGGGCGCGCCCTCCACCCTCGTGACCGCCTCTGGCACTTCTTGGAGAAGGGTCCAAGTCTCCTGGATCACGTTCGGTTGGAAAATCACGATCCCGAAGGTTTCATTCTATTTGGCCTCCGTTTGATATTCCGTTTGTTCGAAACACTGAAATAGGCAAAAAACAGCAATTCCGGGCTGGGCCTCCGGTTAATAGGTTAGTCCCAAAAGTAATATAAAAGTGGAAAATAAAGCCCAGTATAGTCCAAAACAGTAGATAAAGTAGCATGGAGCAATCAAAAATTATAGATACGTTGGAGACGTATCAGGCATCCCCAAGCTTAATTCCTGCTCGTCCTCGAGTAGGTAAATGATAAAAAAGAATTTTTGATGGGGAGTGATACTTTGGCATAATTTCAGTATAAATCTTCTTACTTGTGATATGAATATTCAGACCCGAAAGATTTAAGACAAAAGTTCATATTGACACAAACATGATAATACTTCAAGCATACTAATCAGGCAATCATGTCTTTTCATAATAATATGGCAAAAGAAAGTTCATCCCTACAAAATCATATAGCTAGGCTATGCTTCATTTTCGTCAAACAAAGATGTTCCCAACTTCTATACCCCCGATGACAAGTCAAGCAATTGTTTCATACTCAAATAATCTCAAACTTTTTCAACCTTCACGCAATACATGAGCGTGAGCCATGGATATAGCACTATGGCTGGAATAGAATATGATGATGGGGATTGTGTAGAGAAGACAAAAAAGGAGAAGGTCTCACATTGACGAGGCTAATCAACGGGCTATGGAGATGCCCATCAGTTGATGTCAACATGAGGAGTAGGGATTGCCATGCAACGGATGCACTAGAGCTATAAGTATATGAAAGCTCTACAAAAGAAACTAAGTGGGTGTGCATCCAACTTGCTTGCTCACGAAGACCTAGGGCATATTTAGGAAGCCCATCATTGAAATATACAAGCCAAGTTCTATAATGAAAAATTCCCACTAGTATATGAAAGTGACAAAATGAGAGACTCTCTATCATGAAGATCTTGGTGCTACTTTGAAGCACAAGTGTGGTAAAAGGATAGTAGCATTGTCCCTTCTCTCTTTTTCTCTCATTTTTTTCTCTTTTTTTGGGCCTTTCTCTTTTTTTTGGGCCTTGCTTTTTTTTTCTCTTTTTTTCTTTTCTTTTTTTTCGTCCGGAGTCTCATCCCGACTTATGGGGGAATCATAGTCTCAATCATCCTTTCCTCACTTGGGACAATGCTCTAATAGTGATGATCATCACACTTTTATTTTTCTTACAACTCGAAACTTAGAACAAGATATGACTCTATATGAATGCCTCCGGCGGTGTACCGGGATGGTGCAATGAATCAAGAGTGACATGTATGGAAAATAATGCATGGTGGCTTTGCCACAAATACAATGTCAACTACATGATCATGCAATGGCAATATGACAAAGTAATGTATGTCATAATAATGATGATGGAAGTTGCATGGCAATATACCTTGGAATGGCTATGGAAATGCCATGATAGGTAGGTATGGTGGCTGTTTTGAGGAAGATATAAGGAGGTTTATGTGTGATAGAGCGTATCGTATCACGGGGTTTGGATGCACCGGCGAAGTTTGCACCAACTCTCAAGGTGAGAAAGGGCAATGCACGGTACCGAAGAGGCTAGCAAAGGTGGAAAGGTGAGAGTGCGTATAATCCATGGACTCAACATTAGTCAAAAGAACTCATATACTTATTGCAAAAATTTAGAAGCCATCAAAAATTCAAGTACTACGCGCATGCTCCTATGTGACACTCCAAATTTTTTGTGGTTTTTGTTTACAGAAAGAGCCTTGTTTGGTTTGATGAAGGTCATTTAAACCCTTCTTAAAAACCCTCTTCTAGGTTTGCCCTCTAAAAACCTTTTCTTGGATTTAGTTTCTTTTAAAAAAAAGAAAACCTTTTTGGTTTGGGCTTTTATTTGGTTTTGATCCATTCTTGTTTTACCATGCCTCTTATGGTAAAACTTCCCCCAAAACCCCTCCTTACACTTTGGGACAACCCAGACATTCTGTCCAAACTAATAAAATCCATTTTTGGATTTTATTCCATTTATTTCTTTTCCCAAAACAATTCTGTCTTTTATTTTGAACCTAGGTGATTTGCAAAGCAAGTACCTAAATGCCTTTGATTTTTGGTCTCAACACAACTCCTCTGGATGGTCCTTGGTACCCACAACCTAGAACCATCAAGATCTACTCTTCTTCTTTTCAAAATTTCCAAATTTCACCCTCTGCAAGTTTGGACCAGATTTGTCAAATTTGGTGAAATTCATATTTCCACTTCTCCAAAAATTCCACCAAAATTCAGGCAACATCTAGTTGCAATGAGAGACCACTCCACCAAAAACCAGCTCAAGGAAAAATCCCCACATGCCAAAATCATTCTGTCGAGCACCTGGCATGCACTGTTACTGTTCATATTCAGAAAAATTCAAATTTCAATGTCGTTTCTTCGTCAGAGTTTCAGTCACAGGTACACTGTGCACTTGGCACGTTGCTCACAGCCCCTCCTCCTTGTCCGGAGCTCCACACGCGCTCTTGGCTCCTTCCTGGCATCGGTGGCGCCCTGGCCCGCCTGCGCCGGCATGTCCCGCGGAGGCAGAACCACCGTAACGGCCGACAAGGGGACACACTGCGGCATAACGCCGTTCCGCACCGCCCAAACCTCCTGAGAGCTCCGCATGGCCATCTCCTTGCCAGCGCACGCATGCAGCACCGTCGCCGTGGCCTGGCACGCGTAGAGCGCGTTCTCTGCCGCCGACGTAACTTGCGGCCGTTCCGTCGAGGACAGGCCGTAATCCTCCCTCCCTTGCTGAGTTGGACACTGGTATGGCACCAGTGCTTCATCTAGATGATGCTCAAGCCCCTAAACCGACCGTCCACCCATAGCACCGCCGTAATCGCTCACCGGACTTTTCCGTTCACGGCAACCGCCTCGGCCGGCTATAAATAGCACCCCTCGAGCTTGCTCTCGCCCCCGCACAACTTCACCACCTCACCAGACCCCGCCTAGCCACTAGAAGAGCCTCGAGGGGCCCTTCTTCCTCAACTCCGGCCACCTCCGTCCGCCTCGGGCTCCGGCAACATACTCTTCGGTGAGAACTCCTCCCTCGTCCTACTCTTGCCCGTAGCCTCGTACCACCACCAGGAGGCTAACCCCCACTTCAATTTGACCCCCGCAGCTCTCTTCGGCAAGATCCATGACGACCCGAACCACCGTCCACCGGAGAAAGGGCCACCATCGACACAGTGCTCGCCGGCGACCACCACCACCACCCACCAACGCGGAAAGGTGCACTGATCACGAAGGTACCACCCGATCACCCAGCCCCGCCGTGGATCGCCGTCGGCGACCACCGCACCTCTCGGGGGCACCGTCGCGCCCTGTTTCCCTTGTTTGAATTTTCAAACCTGACGGGTGGAGCCCGCCTGTCAGCCTCTCAGTTTTTTCTTTTAAACGAACCGTTTTCTGGACTTTTCCATAGAACCCCCTGGAAGTTTTCTGTTTCATTACAGATGGGTCCTTGGACCAAAACTCTTATAACTTCTAAATAGAAAATGGTTTTTGATTGATTCTTTTTCCGTCATCTTTATTTTTATGTCTAGTTTTTTTTCATGTTTATTTGAAAAATATTTGGAACACTTTTCTGCACACTCGCGGTATTTACGTTGTGTGCGTATTTTTTTCTTATACCGTAGATACCGGAGGAGGTGATGGAGCTGCGAGCTTCACACAGTTAAACTCCGACTTCTCCGAACCAGGCAAGCATGTTTGAACTCTTGATATGATGAGTGGTTGTTGCATGTTTGCATTTTAGTATGGTCATGGCATGTTTATGAACATTTCTTTTAATGTTATATTTCATGCACATAAGTGGAAAGTAAGTTTCGGAAAGCATTATGTTGTTGGATACATATTTGCATGGCCATGTGATGGCATGAGGATGGGTAAGATGGCAGTGTTGTGACATACCAGTCTTATGCTAGATTATTTGACTTCCGTGTCATCATGAATCAAATCACATTCCCATTCATTTCCTTCCTGTACTGCCACATGTTTTCCGAAAGGAATATGGCTTAGTAAGTTGCAAATCGTTTTCCTGGTACACACCAAACAGAGAGGTCGGGATGAGGGTTCCATGGCCCTGGATTAAAGCCCGTCATCCGGTCAGGGGGCATGGGTGTTTCCGGTTGGGACCGAGAGGGGGGCACCCCTTAGAGCACGCGTATAGAAATTTGATCCCATGCTATTCGAGGTTGTGACCTCCCCGTCTCAAAGTTTTTCTTGGACGTTGTCCAGGGTGATCCCTGGCATCATGAGGTGAAATGGGTGTGTACTAGTTAAAATGTGTTTCTACTGAAATACCGTAAACGGAACTAGTCCTTCGTGACTACGGAAATCCGTTGGCTGTGGTCAGTTAGTACAAACTCTACAAAGTCTCAAATCCTTTAAATCATCTTGTACTTGTCCAAGTACTGTATTCATCTTATGTTGTCAGATGTCAGCCTTAGTGACAAAACTCCGGTGAACTACATGTGTGTAAATCCGGTTAAAAGTTTATTCTTGTGGATGGACTAACCTGTTGGTTACTTTTGTTATAAAGCCCTTTCTGTGATGTCGCTCAGACGTCCGACTGTGGCATACTTGTTATTTACTAATATAAGCCCTTTCTGTGATGTCGCTCAGACATCCGACTGTGGCATACTTGTAATTTATTTTGTTATCAAGCCCTGTCTGTGACGTCGCTCAGATGTCCGACGGTGGCATTTCTTCCTTAATCCCTTTCGGTGACGTCGCTCAGATGTCCGACTGTGGCATTTCTTTTATAAGCCCTTTCTGTGACGTCGCTCAGATGTCCGACTGTGGCATTTATTTTATAAGCCCTTTCTGTGACGTTGCTCAGATGTCCGACTGTGGCATTTCTTTTATAAGCCCTTTCTATGACGTCGCTCAGATGTCCGACTGTGGCATTTCTTTTATAAGCCCTTTCTGTGACGTCGCTCAGATGTCCGACTGTGGCATTTCTTTTATAAGCCCTTTCTGTGACGTCGCTCAGATGTCCGACTGTGGCATTTCTTTTATAAGCCCTTTCTGTGACGTCACTCAGATGTCCGACTGTGGCATTTCTTTTATAAGCCCTTTCTGTGACGTCGCTCAGACGTCCGACTGTGGTATTTCTTTTAAGCCCTTTATGTGGTGTCGCTTAGACGCCCGACTGCGGCATGAACTTTATTTGTTTACCTTTCGAGGCTTCGCTCCAGACACCCGATCGGTTTTCAGTTATTTATTTTATTTATAAAATATTATTATTGTTGGAATGAACATCATTATTGTTATTCATGACGCATACATGCATGCATTTGTTATATCTTAAGTCCGAACTATCTTCCGAGTACTTTCAAAGTACTCACCTGGCTTGTTGATTTGGCCAGATGCTGACGAAGGCGATCTCATGGATGAGGAGTTTGATAGCGAGTCCGACGCCTAGAGGAGTCCCAGTCAGTCTCGTGCGACCCTAATTTTGGTCACTATGTTATATCCGCTTCCGCTACCCAAATAAATTCATCGAGGCTCACCTCGACGCTCGATGAGCTGCCAGTTTAGGAGTCATGTTATCCACTCCACTGTGATATTCCACCACCACTTTTATCTCGAGTCAGTAGTAAGCCACCCCACACCATTGTGTCATATCCGCCATTATGTATAATTATTGGCGCGCTTGTAATAATTTGTTGAGCAACCTCAGCTCAATCCTGTAATATATTAATGCTACTGGCTTATTGTATCAAGGTTTTGTCTACCAGTGAGGAGGATTTTCCTCATAATGGAAATTAAAAGATCGGTTTCTCGATAAATTTTTTTATTGAAAAACCGGTCGTGACATCCTAGGGGGATAGATTGGTAGGAAAAGACCATCGCTCGTCCCCGACCGCCACTCATAAGGATGCACAAGCCAGGTACATTTCATGTTTCAAATTTGTTACACAACTTTAACCATACGTGCATGCTACGGGACTTGCATACTTCAACACAAGTATTTCTCAAATTCACAATTATCAACTATCACGACTTTGATATTATCACCTCCATATCTCAAAACAATTATCAAGCATCAAACTTATCTTAGTATTCAATTCACTCAAAAGAAAGTTTCACATATCTTGAACACTAAGTATATTAACATTAAGCAAATTACCATGCTATTAACGACTCTCAAAATAATCTAAGTGAAGCATGAGAGATCAATAGTTTCTTAAAAACAAATCCACCACCGTGCTCTAAAAGATATAAGTGAAGCACTAGAGCAAAAATTATCATGCTCAAAAGATATAAGTGAAGAACTATGAGCAAAACTATCAAGCTCAAAAGATATAAGTGAAGCACATAGAGTATTCTAACAAATTCCAATTCATATATGGCTCTCTAAAAGATGTGTACAGCAAGGATGATTGTGGTAAACTAACAAGCAAAGACACAAATAATACAAGACGCTCCAAGCAAAACACATATCATGTGGTGAATAAAAATATAGCTCCAAGTAAATTACCGATGGAAGTGGACGAAAGAGGGGATGCCTTCCGGGGCATCCCCGAGCTTTAACTTTTTGGTGTCCTTGGATTATATTGGGGGTGCCATGGGCATCCCCAAGCTTAGGCTCTTGCCATTCCTTGTTCCATAATCCATCAAAAGAATTCACCCAAAACATGAAAACTTCACAACACAAAACTCAACAGAAAATCTCGTGAGCTCCGTTAGAGAAAGAAAACAAAGAACCATTAAGGTACTATAATGAACTCATTCTTTATTTATATTGGTGTTAATCCTACTGTATTCCAACTTCTCTATGTTTTATAAACTATTTTACTAGCCATAGATTCATCAAAATAAGCAAACAGCACACGAAAAACAGAATCTGTCAAAAACAGAACAGTCTGTAGCAATCTGTAACTAACGCAAACTTCTGAAACTCCAAAAATTCTACCAAAATAGGAAGTCCTGGAAAATTTGTATATTGAACAGCATAAAAAAGAATCAACGCAGAAGCATGTTCCTGTGATTTAACAAAATTATATTCGTGCGTGCAAAGTTTCTGTTTTTTAGCAGAATCAAATCAACTATCATCGTAGGTTATCCTATAAGTTCTACTTTGAACAAACACTAATTAAAACATAAAAACACATCTAAACAGAAGGTAGATGGATTATTTATTCCTAAACAGAAGCAAAAACAAAAAATACAAAATAAAATTGGGTTGCCTCCCAACAAGCGCTATCGTTTAACGCCCCTAGCTAGGCATAAAAGCAAGGATAGATCTAGGTATTGCCATATTTGGTAGGCAATTCTCCAATGAGGCATCTACCTCCTTTAGAATTTTCTTGATTTCTAGTAATTGTCAAATTTTCTGGCAAAATATCGAAAAATTCATTCATAGCAAAAGGTTCCTTAATGATGGAAAAAAGATTGGGATGAACGCTTATGGATTTAAGATCCGCAGTTTCCTTACTAGATGATTCACCCTTATTCTTAGGAACATAAATAAGCTTAGTATTTTTAGTAGACAAACTTGGAGTATTTTGCATGGAAGAAAAAGCGGTTCCCAAGTTAGTAATGATACCCTCAAGTTTATCGATTCTTGTAGAGTCTAGATTTATTTTTTCATTAACTATGGGATCTTTTTCTTTAATATTTTTCAAAGTCATTCCTACCTTAGGTCCATATTGGGTAATTTGATTGTGGATCTTTTTATCAAGATTTTCAATTGATTCAATGGTAGCAACTTTATTCTCAATAATTTCAAGTCTTTGCATAACATGCTCCAAAGTTAACGTAGTTCCATTAATCAAAAGAGGTGGTGAGCCAAATAAATCTATTAAAGCATTATAAGAATCAAAAGTATGGCTACCCAAGAAATTCCCTCCGGTAATGGTATCAAGGATATATCTATACCAAGGATTAGCACCTACGTAAAAATCACGAAGAAGAACTGAAGTAGATTGCTTCCTGGTAGATCTATTTTGAGCATTGCAAATTCTATACCAAGCGTCTTTCAGATTTTCTCCCTCCCTTTGCTTAAAATTTAGAACTTCATTCTCGGGAGATAATGGAGAAGATAAGAGACTAGTCATGATGACAAGCAAGCAAACTAACACACGAGCAAGCAAAAAGGCAAACGGGAAAGAGAGGAGGAGATTGGGAAAGAGAGGGCAAATAAAACGGCAAGGGTGAAGTGGGGGAGAGGAAAACGAGAGGCAAATGGCAAATAATGTAATGTGAGAGATAGGGATTGCGATGGGTACTTGGTATGGTTGACTTGCTTGCGTGAGCCTCCCCGGCAACGGCGCCAGAAATTCTTCTTGCTACCTCTTGAGCACTGCGTTGGAGTTCCCCGAAGAGGAGAGGATGATGCAGCAAAGTAGCGTAAGTATTTCCCTCAGTTTTTGAGAACCAAGGTATCAATCCAGTAGGAGACCATGCACAAGTCCCTCGCACCTACACAAAATGATAGCAACTCGCAACCAACGCTTAGGGGTTGTCAATCCCTTCACGGTCACTTACGAGAGTGAGATCTGATAGAGGTGATAAATAATATTTTTGGTATTTTTGATAGATAGATGCAAAGTAAAAAGTAAAAAGAAAAGTAAAACAAAGCAAGTAAATAAAGTGATAGAGATTGATATGATGAGAATAGACCCGGGGGCCATAGGTTTCACTAGTGGCTTCTCTCAAGAGCATAGATATTCTACGGTGGGTGAACAAATTACTATTGAGCAATTGACATAATTGAGCATAGTTATGAGTATATCTAGGCAATGATCATGTATATAGGCATCACGTCCAAAACAAGTAGATCGAAACGATTCTGCATCTACTACTATTACTCCACTCATCGACCGCTATCTAGCATGCATCTAGAGTATTAAGTTAAAAACAGAGTAACGCCTTAAGCAAGATGACATGATGTAGAGGGATAAATTCATGCAATATGCTAAAAACCCCATCTTGTTATCCTCGATGGGAACAATATAATATGTGCCTTGCAACTCTTTCTGTCATTGAGTAAGGACACCGCAAGATTGAACCCAAACCTAAGCACTTCTCCCATTGCAACAACTACCAATCTAGTTGGCCAAACCAAAAAGGATAATTCGAAGAGACTTGCAAAGATAACTCAATCATACATAAAATTATTCAGAGAAGAATCAAATATTTTCCATAGATAATAATGGATCATAAACCCACAATTCATCGGTCTCAACAAACACACCGCAAAAAGAAGATTACATCGAATAGATCTCCACGAGAGAGGGGGAGAACATTGTATTGAGATCCAAAAAGAGAGAAGAAGCCATCTAGCTACTAGCTATGGACCCGAAGGTCTAAAGTAAACTACTCACACTTCATCGGAGGGGCTATGGTGATGATGTAGAAGCCCTCCGTGGTGGATGCCCCCTCCGGCGGAGCTCCGGAACAGGCCCCAAGATGGGATCTCGTGGATACAGAAGGTTGCGACGGTGGAATTAGGTTTTTGGCTCCTGTTCTGATCGTTCGGGGATACGTAGGTATATATAGGAGGAAGGAGTACGTCGGTGGAGCGTCAGGGGGCCCACGAGGTAGGGGGGCGTGCCCAGGGGGGCGCCCTCCACCCTCGTGACTGCCTCTGGCACTTCTTGGAGTAGGGTCCAAGTCTCCTGGATCACGTTCGGTTGGAAAATCATGATCCCGAAGGTTTCATTTTGTTTGGACCCCGTTTGATATTCCGTTTCTTCGAAACACTGAAATAGGCAAAAAACAGCAATTCTGGGCTGGGCCTCCGGTTAATAGGTTAGTCCCAAAAGTAATATAAAAGTGGAAAATAAAGCCCAATATAGTCCAAAACAGTAGATAAAGTAGCATGGAGCAATCAAAAATTATAGATACGTTGGAGACGTATCAGTCGTCTCGCCAACTATTGTTACTACGGCTATCGCTACCGCTTAGTGATAAAGTAAAACAATTACATGGCGATTGCATTGCATACAATAAAGCGACAACCATATGGCTCCTGCCAGTTGCCGATAACTTTGTTACAAAACATGATCATCTCATACAACAATTTATATCACATCATGCCTTGACCATATCACATCACAGCAAGCCGTGCAAAAACAAGTTAGACGTCCTCTACTTTGTTGTTGCAAGTTTTACATGGCTGCTACGGGCTTCTAGCAAGAACCGTTCTTACCTACACATCAAAACTACAACGATTTTTTGTCAAGTGTGCTGTTTTAACCTTCAACAAAAGACCGGGTGTAGCCACACTTGATTCAACTAAAGTTGGAGAAACAGACACCCGCCAGCCACCTTTGTGCATATGCACGTCGGTGGGTCCAGTCTCATGAACGCGGTCAGGTAATGTCGGTCTGGACCACTTCATCCAACAATACCGCCGAATCAAAGTATGACATGCTGGTAAGCAGTATGACTATTATTGCCCACAACTCTTTGTGTCCTACTCGTGCATATAGCATCTACACATAGACCTGACTCGGATGCCACTGTTGGAAAATGTAGTATTTTCAAAAAAAATCCTACGATCACGCAAGATATATCTAGGTGATGCATAGCAACGAGGGGAGAGTGTGTCCACGTACCCTCGTAGACCAAAAGCGGAAGCGTTTCAATAACATGGTTGATGTAATCGAACTTCTTCGTGATCCAACTGATCAAGTACCGAGCGTACGGCACCTCCGCGTTCAGCACATGTTCAGCTCGCTGACGTCCCTCGAACTCTTGATCCAGTTGAGGCCGAGGGAGAGTTTCATCAGCCCGACGGCGTGGCAACGGTGATGATGAAGTTACCGGTGCAGGGCTTCGCCTAAGCACTACGACGATATGACCGAGGTGTGTAACTGTGGAGGGGGGCACCGCACACGGCTAAGAGAAGACTTGGTGTGCCTTTGGGGTGCACCCTGCCCACGTATATAAAGGAGGGCGGGAGAGAGGCCAGCCCTCCTAGGGGCGTGCCAAGTGTAGGGAGTCCTACTAGGACTCCCAAGTCCTAGTAGGATTCCCTTTCCTTTTCGGAGTAAGAAAGAAGAAAAGGAGGGAGAGGGAGAAGGAAAGGGGGGCACCCTCACTCCTTGTCCAATTCAGTTTGGGTAGGGGGAGGCGCGCGCCACCTCGTGGCCCTTCTTCCCTCTCTCCACTAAAGCCCAATAAGGCCCATTAACTTCCCCCGGTGAATTCCCGTCACTCCCTGGTGAGGGAGTCCTGGATTAGGGGGTCCTCGGGCAGCTAGACTATATACTTTGGCCGGACTGTTGGACTATGAAGATACAAGATTGAAGACTTTGTCTCGTGTCCGGGTGGGACTCTCCTTTGCATGGAAGCCAAGCTTGGCAATTCGGATATGTAGATTTCCTTCTCTGTAACCGACTTTGTGTAACCCTAGCCCCCTCTGATGTCTATATAAACCAGAGAGTTTAGTCCGTAGGACGACAACAATCGTAATCATAGGCTAGCTTCTAGGGTTTAGCCTCTACGATCTCATTGTAGATCAACTCTTGTAATACTCATATGATCAAGATCAATCAAGTAGGAAGTAGGGTATTACCTCCATCGAGAGGGCCCGAACCTGGGTAAACATTGTGTCCCCCGCCTCCTGTTACCATTAGCCTTAAACACACAGTTCGGGACCCCCTACCCAAGATCCGCCGGTTTTGACACCGACATTGGTGCTTTCATTAAGAGTTCCACTGTGTCGTCTGATACGTCTCCGTCGTATCTACTTTTCCAAACACTTTTGCCCTTGTTTTGGACTCTAACTTGTATGATTTGAATGGAACTAACCCGGACTGACGCTGTTTTCAGCAGAATTGCCATGGTGTTGTTTTATGTGCATAAAATAAAAGTTCTCGGAATGACCTGAAACTCCACGGAACACCTTAGAAAAAATAATAAAAAATCCTCGCCAAAGATGAAGACCAGGGGGCCCACACCCTATCCACGAGGGTGGGGGCGCCCACCTGGGCGCGCCCCCCTACCTCGTGGGCCCCCTGGTGGCCCTCCGACGCCAACTCCAACTCCATATATTGGCTTTCGGGGAGAAAAAAATCAGAGAGAAGAAATCATCGCGTTTTACGATATGGAGCCGCCGTCAAGCCCTAATCTCTCTCGGGAGGGCTGATCTGGAGTCCGTTCGGGGCTCCGAAGAGGGGGGATTCGTCGCCGTCGTCATCATCAACCATCCTCCATCACCAATTTCATGATGCTCACCGCCGTGCGTGAGTAATTGCATCGTAGGCTTGCTGGACGGTGATGGGTTGGATGAGATTTATCATGTAATCGAGTTAGTTTTGTTAGGGTTTGATCCCTAGTATCCACTATGTTCTGAGATTGATGTTGCTATGACTTTGCTATGCTTAATGCTTGTCACTAGGGCCCGAGTGCCATGATTTCAGATCTGAACCTATTATGTTTTTCATGAATATATGTGTGTTCTTGATCCTATCTTGCAAGTCTATAGTCACCTACTATGTGTTATGATCCGGCAACCCCGAAGTGACAATAATCGGGACCACTCCCGGTGATGACCATAGTTTGAGGAGTTCATGTATTCACTATGTGCTAATGCTTTGTTCCAGTTCTCTATTAAAAGGAGGCCTTAATATCCCTTAGTTTCCAATAGGACCCTGCTGCCACGGGAGGGTTGGACAAAAGATGTCATGCAAGTTCTTTTCCATAAGCACGTATGACTATATACGAAATACATGCCTACATTACATTCTTGAACTGGAGCTAGTTCTGTGTCACCCTATGTTATGACTATTACATGACAAACTGCATCCGGCATAATTATCCATCACTAATCCGGTGCCTACGAGTTTTCCATATACTAGTTCTCGCTTATTTACTTTTCCGTTGCTACTGTTACAAGCACTACAAAATACCAAAAACATTACTTTTGCTGTCTTTACTTTTGTCACCGTTACCACCACTATCGTATTACTTTGCTACTAAACACTTTGCTGCAGATACTAAGTTTCCAAGTGTGGTTGAATTGAGAACTCAGCTACTAATACTTGAAAATATTCTTTGGCTCCCCTTGTGTTGAATCAACAAATTTGGGTTGAATACTCTACCCTCGAAAACTGTTGCGATCCCCTATACTTGTGGGTTATCAAGACCTTTTTCTGGCGCCATTGCCGGGGAGCATAGCTCTATTCTTTGAGTCACTTGGGATTTATATCTGCTGGACACTATGAAGAACTTGAAAGATGATCGAACTACTATTTTTCCATCAACTATGTGGGGAGGTAAGGAACTGCCATCTAGCCTTGCACTAGATTCTCCTTCTGTTATGAGTAAGCTCGCGACACCTAAACCTGCTACTGCTATGAATTCTGATATGTCGCATGTTATTTATTTTTTTCGTGAATACGCAAAGCTTGCGTATCATTTCATTGATAGAAGAAGTGTAGAACGAATACAAGATGTGGTACATCACATGACACAAACGCAATAGGCCTGAACATGGTGCACGAAGCAGAGAAGCAAGGGATGCTCAGCCCAAACAGAAAAGAACATAGCTAAACTCGCCATCGCGAGAAGGATCCCAAACCAACAACAATACCACCATAATCTCGAGATCCAGATTCGAGGACTCCGCAAGCAAACAAGACGACGCCTTCATGAAGGAGAATGACGCTGAGACGCCATCGTTGTCCGATCTGGATAACCGAAACTAGGGTTTCCCCTGATGCTTGAAGAGGGGCCCAGAAACGGTCGTGACAACGCCTCCAAGAAGGGAACTGCACCCGCGGGTGTCGCCGCTGCCAGCATAGCATGCAGGGATTTTGCCCTGGCCGGAGTCCAAGCAATCCCAAGCCATCGGATCACGAATCAGAGAAGAGGAAGTCATGGATAGGTCGGGGCCACAACTACACGAAGGGGAGCCACGCCCGCCGCCGAAGAGGCACTGGGTGTCACCGGACGCGTGAGCAATGGAGCAGGCGAAGGACAAACGAGGCACAGAGGTGGGCGGCTGCGCGGAATGAGAGGTGGAAGGGGTGTTGACAGTGGCCGGAGGCCCGAGCAAGCGCGGATCCGGAGGGTGGCGCAGATCCGAGTCACTGGGACCGGAGCAGCAAGGACGCCAGCGAGCACACGGAGCTGGAAGGGTGAGCACAACTCTGATGGTGCGCTGGAATCGAAGACGCGTCGGATGGACGGCCAACCAAATCACGAGCAGGGTGGGGGTGCGAAGGCGCGCAGGTGCCGACGGGCCGAAGGAGCCGGAAGGAACGCAGTTCCCGGGGCACGCCGGGCCTAAAGCCAACCCGGCCGGCCATTGACGCTAGAAGGGGCGCAGGTCTACAACCGCCGGGAAGGACTCGCCCCTGCAGGGGTGGGGTGGGGGTGTGATGGTGGGAACACGCGCAGCCATGACCCGGCCGGCCTGCCAGAGGAGACAGCAGCCACCAGGCACTACAGGCACCTCCAAGGCCGCTGCTTGTCAAGCAGCAGATCCGAAGCTCACAAGCGGGGAGGGGAGCCACACCACAGCAGGTGCGCCGGGCCGCTGGAGGACGCAGTCGGCCAGGAGAGTCGCAGCAAGCCGAGAGCGGAGCACCAGATCCCGTCGAGGAGGAGGGGTCGGACGCGGCCACGACTGGGAGAGGGGGGGCCTGCAGCCAGCCCAAGAGATGACCGAGGCATGGGCACGCCCCGCCGGACCTGCAGGGCAGCGACCATGAGGGAGGAGGCAGGGAGCACGCGCCGCATCTGAACGAGATCGAGGGTGCGGCGGGAAGGGAGGGAGCTTGCGATGCGTCAGATCCGCCCCGCCGCTGCCATCCTGGGGACCGGCGCGGCTTCGCCGGCCGTCCCTCCGGCGGCGGCGATGCGGGAGAGGGCGGCGGGGGGTGGTTGTTGGCCGGCGGCTGGGGTTCCCCCCGAGTCGCCCGAGGAGGGTGACGCGGGAGTGGGTCAGGCCGAATAATTGTTTGTTCAGTCTCTATGTCGCATGTTATTGATGATGCCACTTCTGCTATGCATGATACTTATGATGAAACTACTTCTATGCTTGATACTACTGTGACCCTTGGTGAATTTCTTGATGAGCAAATTGCTAGGTCTAGAGAAAGAGAAATTATTGAACCTGAATACGATGATGTTAGTGATGATGAAAATATGCCTGCTATTCCTGAGGGTTATCTTTTTGATGCGGAATCTTCTGCAGCTATTCTTGCTTTCCAGGATAGATATGAACTTAAGAGGTTGCTAGTTAAATGGAGTAAAGAATCTTTTAGAGATAGATGAAACCCGACCCTGCTTTTGCTACTTCACCTATCTGTGTTCCTGATAAGGATTATTATGCTTTTTCTGTTGATCCAGTTATAATTACTTCGGTTGAATCTGATCCTTTTTATGGCTATGAATCTGAAACTGCTGTGGCACATCTTACTAAGTTAAATGATATAGCTGCACTGTTTACTAATAATGAGAGATCGCGCTACCTTTATTTACTCAAAATATTTCCGTTCTCATTAAAGGGTGATGCTAAGATATGGTTTAATTCTCTTGATCCTGGTTGTGTGCAAAGTCCCCAGGATATGATTTATTACTTCTCTGCTAAATATTTCCCTGCTCATAAGAAACAAGCTGCCTTGAGGGAAATATAGAACTTTATGCAAATTGAAGAAGAGAGTCTCCCACAAGCTTGGGGGAGGCTTCTCAAGTTACTTAATGCTTTGCCTGATCATCCTCTTAAGAAACCTGAAATATTTGATATCTTTTATAATGGACTAACCGATGCTTCTAGAGATTACCTGGATAGTTGTGCTGGTTCTCTTTTTAGGGAAAGAACACCGGATGAAGATGAAATTCTATTGAATAATATGTTGGCAAATGAAAATAATTGGGCACCTCCTGAGCCACCTCCTGAGCCAGTTCCAGAGCCAATTACTGAGCCTATTCCTAAACCAACTCCGAAGAAGAGAGGTGTTCTATTTCTCAGTCCCGAAGATATGCAAGAGGCAAAGAACTCTATGAAAGAAAAAGGTATTAAAGATGAAGATGTTAAGAATTTACCTCCCATTGAAGAAATACATGGTCTTAATTTACCGCCTATTGAAGAAGTATATGATCTCAATTACTTATTTACTGAAGAACCTCCCGATATCTCGACATAGGTAGTAAAGGTAAATTCTCTCTATAGATATGATAAAGTTGAAGTCCCTCCTACTAAAATTGCTAGTCAGTGCTTGGATGAGTTTGATGACTTTATGTTTAAGCAAGATGACTTTAATGCTTATTTTGGTAGACAATTAAAATAGAATACCTTTATGATTAAACGCTTGGGTGATTATATGGCTGATATTAGAGGTGAACTTAAAGTTGTTAGCAAACATGCTTCTAGGGTTACCACTCAAGTAGAACAAGTACTTAAAGCTCAGAAAGAAGTACTCGATGAAATGAATAGTAAGAAAAACGATTATGCTGTTAGAGTGGCTACTAGAACTGGTAGAATGACTCAGGAACCTTTGTATCCTGAAGGCCACCCTAAGAGAATCGAGCAAGATTCTCAGAGAAATAATATTGATGTACCTAGTTCCTCTAAGAGGAAGAAAAAGAAAAATGATAGGACTTTGCAAACTTCTAGTGAACCTATTGCTGAACCACCTGAGAATCCAAATGACATCTCTATGTCTAATGCTGAAACACAATCAGGTGATGAACATGAACCTAGTGATAATGTTAATGATAATGTTCATGTTGATGCTCAACCTAGTAATGATAATGATGTAGAAGTTGAACCTGCTGTTGATCTTGATAACCCACAATCAAAGAATCAATGTTATGATAAAAGAGACTTCGTTGCTAGGAAACATGGTAAAGAAAGGGAACCATGGGTTCAAAAACCCATGCCTTTTCCTCCGAAACCATCCAGGAAAAAGGATGATGAGGATTTTGAGCGCTTTGCTGAAATGATTAGACCCATCTTTTTACGTATGCGATTAACTGATGTGCTCAAAACAAATCCTTATGCTAAGTATATGAAGGATATCATTACTAATAAAAGAAAGTTACCTGAAGCTGAAATTTCCACCATGTTTGCTAATTATACTTTTAAGGGTGGAATACCAAACAAACTTGGAGATCCAGGAGTACCTACTATACCATGCTCCATTAAGAGAAATTATGTTAAAACTGCTTTATGTGATCTTGGAGCCGGTGTCAGTGTTATGCCTCTCTCTTTATATCATAGACGTGACTTGAATAAGTTGACACCTACTGAAATATCTTTGCAAATGGCTGATAAATCAATTGCTATACCTGTCGGTATTTGTGAGGATGTGCCTGTTGTGGTTGCAAACGTTACTATTTTAACGGACTTTGTTATTCTTGATATTCCCGAGGATGATAGTATGTCTATTATTCTTGGAAGACCTTTCCTTAATACTGCAGGGGCTGTTATTGATTGCACCAAAGGCAATGTCACTTTTCATGTTAATGGCAATGAGCAAACGGTACATTTTCCGAGGAAACAACCTCAAGTTTATAGTATCAACTCTATTGGAAAAATCCCATCGATTATATTTGGAGGTTTTGAATTTCCTCTCCCTACTGTCAAGAAAAAGTATGATATTCCTATTGTTGGGGACTTTCATATCCCCGTTGAGGTAACTTAGTCTTATTCGAAATTTCTCCGGTTCCGTGATTATTCGGAATGAGTTTGTTAACAAGACTTGATCAACCTTGTTAGTGGGTTCATTTTGATGATCACGAGATGGATGAAACTAGAAGCACAACCTTCTGTACCCTTTTTATATTTTCTGTTATTTAGTAGAAATAAAGTAAAATAGTATTTTCCTGTCTGTCTCCTGACTTATCCGTGCAATATAAAAATATCCTGAAAATAAAAGTCCTCAGAATGCCATGCCAATTTAATATGAATTTTTCGGGAATATTTGAGGATTTACTGTGCAAAAATTACCGTGGGGGGAGCTTCCACCTGGCCACGAGGGTGGAGGGTGCGCCCTACCCCCCTGTGCGCGCCCCCCTGCCACGTGGGCCCATGGTGGCCCTCCTCCACTTATCCCTGGACCCATCTTCTTCCTCTGCCTCACACAAACACGAAAAACGAACTCAAGCACGAGTTCCAGCCCTTGTTGCTGTGATTTTCGATCTCCTGGCTCAAAGCACCTCTCGCAAAACTGCTTGGGAAGATTGTTCCTTGGTATGTGACTCCTCCATTGGTCCAATTAGTTTTTGTTCTAGTGCTTTATTCTTTGCAAATTTTTGTTGCATAGGTGACCATGTTCTTGAGCTTGCATGTCAAATTTATATGGTTCCAAGTAGTTCCAATGCTTTATATAGGCTCTAGGCACTTGTGGGAGTTGTTACTATCAATTTTATTGAAGTTGGTTCACTTTTATTTGAAGTTACTAAAAATTTCAGATTGTTTCAGAAATAATGAAGAAATTTTTGAGGGGCTCGTCGAGCCGAAGCTCTAAGGAAAAACAAAAGGAAGAAGAGCAGAAGCCCAAATTTAATTTGCCTCGCACCGCGGAGGTCCGCCCGTCTAAATGGCCTTCCGATGACTTTTTGAGGAGAGCCGGGATTTATGAAGATTTCTATTTATTGATTGAGAATGCTGGCCTCACCAACTTCCCCCATGACCAACATCATTAGTATCTCTTACTCACAAATACTTTTGTGCAAAACTTCTACTTTTTCCCTAAGAAATCACCTCCAACAATAGAGTTTCATTTATATGACATTGTTAAAGAGATGACATTAGCTGAATTCTGCGAGGTTTGCAGAATACCCTTTGAGGGCACCTTAGATGAACCCCCACTGTAACAAAGTAGAAGCTTTTATTAACACCATCACGGTGGGAGAAACCAGGAAGGTTTCTGATGCAAGGATCACTAGCATACATTTTCCTGTTTTACGCTACTTTGCCTTATTTGCTAGTCGTTGCTTGATTGGACGCGGGAACTGTGGGAACCTTAGTATTCCTGATATTATTATTTTGCTCCATGGTTTATACCGCAATAGCTCTGTTAGTATAGGTGGAATTGTTGCTAGACGGTTAAGTCTGAACCACATGAAGGGCCCCATCTTTGGAGGCATTTATGCTTCACGCCTAGCTAAACATTTTGAAATACCTATTAGGCATGAGGAGAAAGAAGAAACAGCGTTGCCCTGTGTTTATTTAGATTATAAGAGTATGGTAGTGCATGACTTTCTTGTTAAGAGTCGCGAAGGGGAGCTCAAATACAAATTATACTTTGATAAACATCACCCTGAGACTATTACTTTGCCTGCTCCTTCTTTGTTTAACTTGTCTGCAGAACCTCACATCATTCCGTGGTCGGCTGTTCAAGCCTATCGGAATCCTGCACCAGTCCCGAAACCGGAGCCACAAGATGAGCCTCCACGACTATCTGTTTATTCTTCGGATCTAGAGGAGGCTGCCAGCCAGTGGCAGTCAGAGTCTTCTTCGTCACACTACGACCCCAGCTACACCTACGGGTATCTGTCAGGCTATCCCTGGCAATACACCAAATTAGGCCAAAAGCCTAAGCTTGGGGGAGTACGTATTTCCCACCGACATTACATTCATGTTCACACACACACTCATTGCTAGATGTCGGTGTCAAAACCGGCGGATCTCGGGTAGGGGGTCCCGAACTGTGCGTCTAGGCGGATGGTAACAGGAGACGAGGGACACGATGTTTTACCCAGGTTCGGGCCCTCTTGATGGAGGTAAAACCCTACGTCCTGCTTGATTAATATTGATGATATGGGTAGTACAAGAGTAGATCTACCACGAGATCAAGGAGGCTAAACCCTAGAAGCTAGCCTATGGTATGATTGTTGTAATGGAGGTTATGTCCTACAGACTAAAGCCCTCCAGTTTATATAGACACCGGAGAGGGCTAGGGTTACACAGAGTCGGTTACAATGGTAGGAGATCTACATATCCGTATCGCCAAGCTTGCCTTCCACGCCAAGGAAAGTCCCATCCGGACACGGGACGTAGTCTTCAATCTTGTATCTTCGTAGTCTTGGAGTCCGGCGGACGATGATAGTCCGGCTGTCCGGACACCCCCTAGTCCAGGACTCCCTCAGTAGCCCCCAAACCAGGCTTCAATGACGATAAGTCCAGCGCGTATATAGTCTTCGGCGTTGCAAGGCGGGTTCTCCTTTTAAGTTCCATGTACCTGCCGAACAGTGTCCGGCTTCCTTATAAATGTTGCGCTTCTTGGCTTCTACGCCCAATAATGGCCTTCTTCCATGCGTCGCACGAATGCGAAAAGCCAGGGTATCTTTTATGTTTCACCCCTTAGTCGTGCAAGTAATCTGCCTATAAAAGAGGCAAAAATCCAGATCCAAATCACACCATCTTCCTTCCGCGAATACTCATCGGAGCGCCTTTGACCCAGAATCCATTCCATCATGGACCGTCGGCGCGGCTCCTCTTCTCGCGCTCCCAGCCCACTGCCAGGAGATTGGAGGA
Organism: Triticum timopheevii; assembly: GCA_963921465.1. Lineage (NCBI taxonomy): Eukaryota > Viridiplantae > Streptophyta > Magnoliopsida > Poales > Poaceae > Triticum > Triticum timopheevii. Next base: position 400,872,313 of record OY997262.1, on the reverse strand, counting down.
GATGCTCTGTTCCGCACAACGAGCTAGTGAAGCTCCAAGCGGGGGGATATCTCCCTCCGGCCTTCATGGTTCCGGTCCAAGCCGGGCTGGCCACCTACCAAGGTGGGAAGCAAGCGGAGGCTACCCCAAGTCCCAACAAAGGGGAGCGGGTATGCTTCGTCCCCTATCTGATAAGGGGACTCAGATTTCCTATACATCCGTTCCTCCGCGGGCTCCTGGAGTTCTATGGACTCCAGCTCCATCACCTTACACCCGCCTCTATCCTGCATATCGTGGGTTACGTAGCTCTTTGCGAGCTATTTCTGGGCATCGAGCCCCATTTTGCACTGTGGAAGAGGTTGTTCTGCCTCGTACCCTGTTCTCATGAGGGGTCTATATATCAAGTGGGCGGCGCCGTAATATGGCGCATTGCCGGGACTGGATATCCATCCGGAACCCCTAAGAAGGCGTCCGAAGACTGGCCTTTGGAATGGTTTTACATAGAAGACGCTCCGCTGCCGGACCCTGTCCGTGTCGGCCTCCCGGAGTTCAGTACTGCTCCTCTGAAGAACCGCCTTAGTTGGCGCCCGCGGAGCCCCCAACTGGAGGAAGACAAGAGCGTCCATTATCTGATGGGCCGAATAAGATTACTGGCCCATTCCGGGTTGACCATGATTGGAGTCATGGCAACATGCATTACGCGGGGGGTGCAGCCACTGCAATACAGGGGCCACCCCATGTGGGATTTCAACGGGGAAGACGATGCCACCCGTCATGGCTGCAAAGGACCGGATTCGGCCGAGGATCTGGTGACGATCCTGTCCGACCTGTACAAGGGGGAGAAGGAGGACTTCCTTTAGACGAACCCGTTGAATGGGTTCTCCATGAATAACCCCCGTCGTTGGGTAAGCGAACACTTTAAGGGCCCAACCCATGTTTTCGAAGTTTAAGCTTCTCATATTATGTCTTCGGCGCAGGAACTGCGTCGGATTGTGGAGGACATGATAAGTCCAGCTCTGCAACCCGAGGATCCAGAGAGATCCCAGGATCCGGCCTCCGAAGAGGATCCGGACATTCAGGTGGAGCTAATCGACGGGGTGTTCCACCAGCTAAGCATGGATAATGCTTTAGTCGCCATTACGGCTGACTACCCCGCACTATATCCGACTTCCCAGGTGATTGTGATGGAAGTCCGGACACCATTATTTCTTCCTTGCCCATTTCTGACCTTCGCGTATGATGGTGTTTTGCAGGAAGCGCCTTCAAGGCGGGAAGCCGAGCCCGCGGCGGCTGACCAACAAAGGCCAGTCCAGACCAGTAGGCGGAAAAGGAGCGCGGCGCGGACTGAAACGTCGCCGCGGAGGTATAGCTCGTAATTAATTATTTGGAGCAACGTTCCTAGGAAGTGTTTGAGTGCTCATGATCTTTGTAGGAGAAAAAGCGCCCGCCGGACTGCGGGCGTAGAGGTTGCCAATCCGACCACTACCAGCCAGGCTCCAGCACCCAGTCTGGATGGGGAGGCAAGCGCAAGGCGCGGGCCGGATACTCCTCCAACGGAGGATGCCGACAGACTGTCCGCCACCAAGTCTGAGGTGGAGAGCGCCATGAACCATAGGCGCCGCCGGACAGTATTTCTGAAGTGTGCTTTTCCCCTGAGGCGTTGAATGCCTTTAACACGGGGGACGCGCACCTCCGTGCTGCTCAAGATGGTTTTACCAGAGCCACGGAGCAGTATGTAAAAGACATACGGGTAAGAGAATTTGATAGCTATGTATGCCAGTAGCCCCCGAGACTTAAAGTAGTTATGTTAACTGATTTAAGGATCATTTGGAACGCAGGATCTTACTGAGAAGAATACCCAACTGTCTCAGGAGCTGCAAGAGTGCAAGGCCCAACTTGAGGCCGCACTTGCTGCCGCAGGAGGAAACACAGAGGCCCCTCCTGGTAACACATTTGCTTTTAAATATAAGTGCGGTGCGGCGTGCGCGCAAGTCTAATAATGACATTGCAGGTGCTGCCGGACAAGATCCAGACAGGCAGGAACTACTGTGCCAGCTGAAGGCCGGCGAGAGGGTGCTGAATAGAGTATAGCAGGAAAGGAACAAGCTCCAAGATGCCCACGCCCAGCTTGGAGAAGAGCTGAAAGGCGTTCGGGTCGAGCTGTCCGGCTCCGTTAAGGAGAATCAGCGGCTTCGTCGCGGTATCTATAGTAAGTGCTTGAGCGAACTCCTTTGAAAAGACGAGTTCGGCGAGGAAGTCGATTGACAAAATATGTCTTGTAGGTATACTCACAGGTCGCCCTGCGGAGGAGATGCCCGTATCAACGGGTGATCAACTTCCCGAGCTGTTGCAACTGCTCGAACGAGTTCGGCAGGCAATTAGTGGCGGCGTCCAGGCTTTATGGCCAGCCCTCTCCCCACCCGAGGGCCTTGGGGAGCTTGCAGAGAAGCTTCAGGGAGTGCGGCAGCGCTTCCGTTTATGGAAGATTTCAGCCTGCCGCCAAGGTGCCAGTGAGGCTTGGGCCATGGTGAAGACACGGTACAAGAAGGCGGATCCCAACCACATGGCCGAGGTCGGACCGGTGAGGGCCGATGGGAAGGAGATCCCTGTGAGTTTAGTTTACAGCCAAGTAGAGTTGGCTGCTAAATTTTCCCAACGGGACTGTAAGTTAGACAGCCTGTTAGACGGGATTGAGGAGGAATACAGTCAGTAGATTTGACAATGTATTTTAAAATGACATGTGAAATGCCTTCTAGCCGGATTGTAGATCGTTTGTCTTTGCCGACCTTTTCGCTTCAACCTCGGGACCCTAGAGTCCGGAGTGTGTCCGAATACCTTCGTGGTTAAGAAACAAACGGGGTATGCATGGAGACCAGGCGTAGGGGTCATTAGTGCTTTATCAGACAAGTGCCCAACTAGTTATGTTATATTACATGGTTAGTAAGAAACATCTTCCAGGGAGAATAGTTCCGTTAAGGGTTCCTTTCCCTGGGAGGCATGCCCTAAAGTGCATGTCCGGACTGCAAAAAAAGCAGAAAAACATCTGGGGGCAGATAAATAAGTAGGTAAAAAATCATCTTTCAAGTCACCGACCGAATATTCCCTTAAGAACGCTAGCTTTCGGCTTCACCCAGTCTGAGGTACACATCCGGCTGACCCGGCAGTAACAATCGCAGAGGTGCTCCCTTTACCTCCTAGCCGAACAATCGGGAACGTAGGGGTAAGCACAGGAGCCAGGCAACCCGGCTTGGCCAAAACTTAAGTCATATCGATGCATATAATGGTGAGTAAAAGGTACATGTGGAAGCTTGACACATGTGCCGGGCATAAGGCCCTTATAATTGAGCTTCTGGAAAGGAAGCCCCCAGGTATAATGAGTGCGGATAGGACATCAAGTATGTGCGAACAATGCGCAAGTAGGCCCTTAAGGGCTTTTAAGGAAAAATGTTAAGAGAAGAAAGAGAAACAAAAGACAGCTGAAGTGTAAAAATTTGGACGGGGGAAGGGGACGAACTCTTAGGCCAGTGCTAGGCATAGAATCTTCGGAGGGGGGCTGCGTTCCATGGGTTCGGCTCGAGTCGGTTGTCCGATGCATTTCGTAGACGGTACGCTCCGCCGGTCAGGACTTGATCGATGATGAAGGGGCCCTCCCATTTGGGCTTGAGCTTGTCCTTTTTCTTGTCCGGCAGGCGTAGAACCAGTTCGCCAACGTTGTAAGTCTTGGCCCATACTTCTCTGCTTTGATATCTTCGAGCCTGCTGCTGATAGAATGCGGAACACACCTTGGCGACGTCGCGTTCTTCCTCCAATGCGTCCAAACTGTCCTGCAGATCCAACTCGGCTTCTCTTTCTTCATACATGCGTACTCGAGGTGAGTCATGAATAATGTCGCAGGGCAGAACTGCCTCTGCGTCGTATACCACAAAAATGGTGTGAATCCGGTAGTACGGTTGGGCATTGTCCGCAGCCCACAGAGCACGGAGTCGAGCTCCTCTACCCAGTGCGTGTCAGATTTTGTAAGTGACCGCACTAGTCTGGGTTTAATGCCGCTCATTATTAGACCATTTGCTCGTTCCACTTGACCGTTGGTTTGAGGATGATAGACTGAAGCGTAATCGAGCTTAATGCCCATGTTTTTGCACCATGACTTAACCTCGTCGGCCGTGAAGTTCGTGCCGTTATCAGTGATGATGCTGTGGGGGACACCATAACGGTGTACTATCCCGGATATAAAGTCTATCACTGGTCCGGACTCTGCCGTTTTGACTGGTTTGGCCTCTATCCATTTGGTGAATTTGTCCACCATGACCAATAGGTACCTTTGCTTGTGGGTTCCCCCTTTAAGGGGTCCAACCATGTCAAGCCCCCAGACCGCGAACGGCCAGGAAATGGGTATAGTTTTGAGGGCGGTGGGTGGCATATGGCTCTGATTAGCAAAGAGCTGACAACCGACGCATCTTTGGACTAAGTCCTGAGCATCTGCCCGGGCCGTCGGCCAATAAAATCCTGTATGGAATGCCTTTCCTACAAGGGCCCGGGCTGCTGCGTGGTGTCCGCCTAGTCCGTCATGAATTTCAGCCAGGAGGTTTCGCCCTTCCTCTTCGGAGATACACCTTTGAAGGACTCCGGTTGTACTTTTCTTATAAAGTTCTCCCTCATGGACCTTGTAGGCTTTCGATCGCCGGACTATGTAGCGGGCCTCATTTTGGTCTTCGGGAAGTTCCTGCCTAAGCAAGTAGGCTAGGAATGGTTCTGTCCATGGGGCGATTACTGCCATTATGTCGTGGGCTGAAGGTGTTATGTCATCGGCTGAATTGCCGGTTGGCGTGGTTTTTTCCGGTTTGTCGTTTCCGTACTCCTCTTCCCATAGTACGGATGGCTTGAAGAGTCGCTCCAGGAAGATATTTGGAGGGACAGCGTCACGTTTTGCACCGATGCGTGCCAGTACGTCGGCTGCTTGGTTATTATCTCGGGCTACGTGATGGAATTCAAGTCCTTCAAACCGAGCTGACATTTTTAAGACAGCGTTGCGATATGCTGCCATTTTCGGATCCTTGGCGTCAAAGTCTCCATTTATTTGGGATATTGCAAGGTTTGAATCCCCGCGCACCTCCAGGCGTTGAATGCCCATGGAGATTGCCATCCGGAGACCATGTAGAAGGGCCTCATATTCGGCTGCGTTATTGGAGTCCGTGTACATTTTTTGAAGTACATATTGGACTGTGTCCCCGGTCGGGGACGTCAATACGACGCCAGCCCCTAGTCCGGCCAACATTTTAGAGTCGTCGAAGTGCATAGTCCAATTGGAGTATGCGTCGTACTCTTTAGGGAGTTCGGCTTCGGTCCATTCAGCGACAAAGTCAGCCAAAACTTGTGACTTTATAGCTCGCCAAGGTTTGTAGGTTATATCGAATGGTAAGAGCTCGATGGCCCATTTTGCAATCCTGCCCGTTGCGTCACGGTTGTTTATAATGTCATTAAGGTGTACTTCGGAGGCCACTGTTATCGAACACTCTTGAAAGTAGTGTCAGAGCTTCCGGGATGCCATGAACACCGCATACGCTATCTTTTGATAGTGCGGGTAACGGGACTTACAGGGGGTTAACACAGTGGATACGTAGTACACTGGTTTTTGAAGAGGGAATTTATGCCCTTCTGTCTCTCGTTCGACGACGAGTACCGCGCTTACAACTTGATGTGTTGCTGCGATGTATAACAACATTGGTTCGCCCAGGTTGGGCGCAGCTAGGACCAGATTTGTTGCCAATATGGCCTTTATTTCTTCGAGTCCGGCAGTGGCAGCATCCGTCCACTCGAAGTGTTCGGTGCGCCTAAGGAGGCGATAGAGGGGCAGTGCCTTTTCTCCCAAGCGGGAGATAAAGCGGCTTAAAGCTGCCACACATCCAGTCAATTTTTGTATCTGTTTGAGGTCTTTTGGAATATCCAACTGTGACAGAGCTCGGATCTTGGCCGGGTTTGCTTCAATTCCTCTACCGGATACAATGAAGCCCAGTAGCTTTCCGGCTGGTACACCGAAAACGCATTTTTCCGGATTCAGCTTGATGTCATATGCTCTGAGGTTGTCGAATGTGAGCCTCAAGTCGTCTACTAAAGTTTCAATGTGTTTGGTTTTGACGACTACGTCATCTACGTATGCCTCTACTGTTTTGCCGATCTGGATGGCCAGACATGTTTGAATCATGCGCTGATATGTTGTGCCGGCGTTTTTAAGTCCGAAGGGCATCGTGTTGAAGCAGAATGGTCCATATGGAGTGATGAATGCCGTTGCGGCTTGGTTTGCTTCCGCCATCTTGATTTGATGGTAGCCAGAGTATGCGTCGAGGAAGCACAATGAATCGTGCCCTGCGGTAGCATCGATTATTTGGTCGATGCGGGGGAGGGGGAAGGGATCCTTTGGGCAAGCCTTATTGAGGTCTTTAAAATCGATGCATAGGCGCCAGGATCTGTCCTTCTTTGGTACCATAACCAGGTTTGCTAGCCAATCTGGATGTTTAATATCTCTGATGAATTCGGCTTCCAATAGTTTGGCTAGCTCTTCTCCCATTGCCTGTCTTTTGGGTTCGGAAAATCGTCAAAGAGCCTGTTTGACTGGCTTGAATCCTTTTAGGATGTTTAGGCTGTGTTCTGCCAATCTGTGTGGGATTCCGGGCATATCCGAGGGGTGCCAGGCGAAAATGTCCCAATTTTCCCGAAGGAATTCTCGCAGTGCAGAGTCTACATCAGGGTTCAATTGTGCCCCGATGGAGGCCGTCTTTGTTGGGTCCGTTGGATGGACCTGGAATTTTACTATTTCATCTGCTAGTTCGAAGGAGGTGGACTTGGATCTTTTATCTAGTATCACATCGTCCCTATTCACTGTAGAGCGCAGCGTGGTGAGTTCTTCTGCCGCTAAGGCTTCGGATAGTGCCTCCAGGGCTAGTGCGGCTGTCTTGTTTTCGGCGCGGACTGCTATGTCCGGATCACTAACGAGAGTGATTATTCCGCTGGGCCCAAGCATTTTGAGCTTCATGTACCCGTAATGGGGTACCGCTTGAAAAATTGTGAATGCCTCTCGTCCTAATATAGCGTGATATCCGCTGTTGAACGGGGCCACTTGGAACGTGACTTCTTCGGATCTGTAATTGTCCGGCGAGCCGAACACCACATCGAGTGTGATTTTTCCGGTGCAGCGCGCTTCCCGGCTAGGGATTATTCCTCTGAAGGTTGTGCTGCTTCGCTCAATACGGCTCCAGTCTATTTCCATTTTTTGAAGAGTTTCCTCGTAAATGAGGTTTAGTCCACTGCCGCCATCCATGAGGACCTTTGTAAGCCGAAAGCCATCCACTATGGGACTATGCACCAGTGCGGCTGGTGCTCGGGTTGTTCGGAATTTAGGTTCGTCATTGGCGTTGAAGGTGATGGCTGTGTCGCTCCATGGATTTGCTGTTGCTACTTGGTAGACTTCGGCGAGGCCGCGGATTGTTCGTTTTCGCATATTATTTGATGCGAAGGTCTCGAAGACTGTTGATACCATACCGGTATTGTTGGAGTGGTTTTCCGGGGCTAGAAGCTCCTCGCAACTTTTGGCCACCTGCCGTAATATCCAACATGCTCGAAGGCTATGTGTTGGGACGGCGCCCTCTGTACTGTGAAGTTTACAGGGTCCGCTGAGCCATCCCTCCAGTACGGTTCCGTGCCCTCTATGGGGTTTTTGCTTTTTGGTTTTTGTATCTGGGGCCTGAGTGTGATGCACCCTTTTGTTGCGGACTAGGGTTGTATTCGGGGCCGGATTGTCCCAAAATTGGTTTTCGGTTTTCCGGAAACTCTCCATCGCACAGTACTTTCGTACTATGGACGCCAGATCGGCGAAGCGTGTAATTTCACGACGGCTGATGGCGTTTAGTATTCCCTTGTCCGTGCAATTATTGCAAAAGATTGAGATTGCGTTTTCCTCTCGGCAGTCCTTTATCCTGTCCATAACCAGGAGGAATATGGCCCAGTAGTGATGTACTGTTTCAGCGGGCTCTTGCCGTATTAGAGATAGATCGCATATATCTGGGTGGGTGGGTGGAATAAAATCCGGAACCCTACCCATCTCAGGGCTTGAAGGTCATGAAGTTTCCAAATTTGGAAGCTTGGATTGCTGGACGTTGTCCAACGAGTCCGGTCCGATGCCTGACTTTAAGTTCAGTGCTTGATCGAAGTCCGTCCCTCCGCGGAAATCCGGCATGGAGGGTTCGGGAGCCCGGACATGACTAGTTTTCAATACAGGAGAAGAGTCGCCGCATTGTTCCTCTACCACTGCGACGTGGTGGGTGACCTGGGGAGAGTTAATCTCTCTGAGATCGGTTTTAAGCCCAATCTGATTGTAGTCCGTAGCGACTCCCAGGGCGGCGATGCGATCCAAGAGCTCATTGACAGACGAGAGCTCTATTGGATCCAGCCGCTCGGCAAGTTCCGAGCTGACGTGAAGATTGCTTTTGACGACTTGAGAAGTCATTGTCGAAGCAGTGGCCGGACAGGCGGTCATAAGGAAACCACCTAGCCGGATAGTTTGGCCGGCGGCCAAGGCCCCTTTGGCGAAAATACCGTCCTTGAAGACGGGTGGAAGCATCCTTCCTGTCGGTGACGGCATAGAGGAACTCTCAATGAAAGCACCAATGTCGGTGTCAAAACCGGCGGATCTCGGGTAGGGGGTCCCGAACTGTGCGTCTAGGCGGATGGTAACAGGAGACGAGGAACACGATGTTTTACCCAGGTTCGGGCCCTCTTGATGGAGGTAAAACCCTACGTCCTGATTGATTAATATTGATGATATGGGTAGTACAAGAGTAGATCTACCATGAGATCAAGGAGGCTAAACCCTAGAAGCTAGCCTATGGTATGATTGTTGTAATGGAGGTTATGTCCTACGGACTAAAGCCCTCCGGTTTATATAGACACCGGAGAGGGCTAGGGTTACACAGAGTCGGTTACAATGGTAGGAGATCTACATATCCGTATCGCCAAGCTTGCCTTCCACGCCAAGGAAAGTCCCATCCGGACACGGGACGGAGTCTTCAATCTTGTATCTTCGTAGTCTTGGAGTCCGGCGGACGATGATAGTCCGGCTGTCCGGACACCCCCAAGTCCAGGACTCCCTCAGGGAGTGCGAATTTCCCACCGACATTACATTCATGTTCACACACACACTCATTGCTAGATGTCGGTGCTCATACTTTTTCACTGTAATATCCATGCTAGTTTATTTTCTTTTTCCTGCTTTCTTCTTGTGTGTTTGATAAACCTTAAGAAAAAACCAAAAAAAATAGTAGTAGTTTATTTCTTTGCTGTAGTAATTAAAAAGAAAACCCAAAAATATTTCCCGTTCTTCTTTTACTTGTTGGGAGCTTTCCCGTGTAAATAGTTTTCTTTTCTTTTCTATCTTTTGGGGGTTGAGAAGACCATATTGAAAATGCTTAGTGGCTCTTATATGCATGATTGTTTATTTAACTTAGAGACCATATTACTTGTCTTCTCTCTTGAGTTGAATGCTTGCAGATTCCAGCTTAGTCCAATGCACGTGCACTCTTATTATTATACACACCATTTGGTCGTCCAAGTGAAAGGCAATAATGATGATTTATGATGGACTTATTGGGAAGAGAAAAGCTGGTATAAACTCGACCTCTCTTGTTTTTGTAAATATGATGATTCATCGTTCCTGAGTCAGCTATTATGAAGTAAACATATTTGCAATGACATTTAGAGATTATAGTTGCTTGTGCCATGCTTGATTAGATATGAGTTATAATGGTTTACCTTGCGTGCCAACATGCTATTAGAATGATTATGATGTGGTATGATGGGATGGTATCCTCCTTTAAATGAATTGAGTGACTTGACTTGGCACATGTTCACGCATGTAGTTGAATCAAATCAACATAGCCTTCGTGATATTTATGTTCATGGTGGATTATATCCTACTCATGCTTGTATTCGGTGTAAATTAATTTTAATGCATGTTTACGACTGTTGTCGCTCTCTCAGTTGGTGGCTTCCCAGTCTTTTGCTAGCCTTCACCTGTACTAAGCGGGAATACTGCTTGTGCATCCAAACTCCTTAAACCCCAAAGTTGTTCCATATGAGTCTACTATACCTACCTATATGCGGTATTTACCTGCCGTTCCAAGTAGATTTGTATGTGCCAAACTCTAAACCTTCAAATAAACATTCTGTTTTGCATGCTCGATTAGCTCATATGTCAACTAGAGCTGCCCTCATCTTCCGTGTTAGGCGGGTTATTCTCAAGCGGAGTGGACTCCGCTCCTCATTCACGAGAAAATGGCTAGTATCCGGGATGCCCAGTCCCATACTTTATGCAAACTAAATCAAAATAACTGCAAACAAAACTCCCCTTGGGACCCATTGAATGTTGGAGGCACTCGTTGTTTCGAGCAAGCCATGGATTGATGCTTGTGGAGGAAGGGGAGTATAAACTTTACCATTATGTTTGGGAACCGGCTATAATCTGTTTAGCATGGAAGATATCGTCGTCTTTTAGTTGTTATGTGGACAATGAAAGTATGCCGCTCAAAATATAATTTATCTCTATTTCAAAACCGAGCTCTGGCACCTCTAAAAATCCCTGTTTCCCTCTGCGAAGGGCCTATCCATTTACTTTTATGTTGGGTCATCACCCTTCTTATTAAAAAGCACCCGCTAGAGAGCACACTGTCGTTTGCATTCATTATAATTGGTTTATATTGGGTATGACTTGACTGGATCTCTTTTACCATGAATTACAATGTTTAGTCAGTCCTTGATCTTTAAAGGTGCTCTGCATTTATGTTTTGCGGTCTCAGAAAGGGCTAGCGAGATACCATTTTGTTATATCATGTTATGATTATTTTGAGAAAGTGTTGTCATCTGAGTTTTATTATTATGGCTCGCTAGCTGATTATGCTATTGATATGAGTAATTTTGAGACCTATGTGTTATTGTGAGTATGGTTAGTTCATAATATTTGCTGAAACTTGAATGCTGGCTTTTCATGTTTACAACAACAAGAGCAAACAGAGTTTGTAAAAGTTTTTCTTTTTCTCTTTCAGTTTGTCAACTGAATTGCTTGAGGACAAGCAAGGGTTTAAGCTTGGGGGAGTTGATACGTCTTCGTCGTATCTAGTTTTCCAAACACTTTTGCCCTTGTTTTGGACTCTAACTTGTATGATTTGAATGGAACTAACCCGGACTGACGCTGTTTTCAGCAGAATTGCCATGGTGTTGTTTTATGTGCAGAAAATAAAAGTTCTCGGAATGACCTGAAACTCCACGGAACACCTTAGAAAAAATAAAAAAAATCCTCACCAAAGATGGAGACCAGGGGGCCCACACCCTGTCCACGAGGGTGGGGGCGCGCCCCCTACGTCGTGGGCCCCCCTGGTGGCCCTCCGACGCCAACTCCAACTCCATATATTGGCTTTCGGGGAGAAAAAAATCAGAGAGAAGAAATCATCGCGTTTTACGATACGGAGCCGCCGCCAAACCCTAATATCTCTCGGGAGGGCTGATTTGGAGTCTGTTCGGGGCTCCGGAGAGGGGGATTCGTCGCCGTCGTCATCATCAACCATCCTCCATCACCAATTTCATGATGCTCACCGCCGTGCATGAGTAATTGCATCGTAGGCTTGCTGCACGGTGATGGGTTGGATGAGATTTATCATGTAATCGAGTTAGTTTTGTTAGGGTTTGATCCCTAGTATCCACTATGTTCTGAGATTGATGTTGCTATGACTTTGCTATGCTTAATGCTTGTCACTAGGGCCCGAGTGCCATGATTTCATATCTGAACCTATTATGTTTTCATGAATATATGTGTGTTCTAGATCCTATCTTGCAAGTCTATAGTCACATACTATGTGTTATGATCCGGCAACCCCGAAGTGACAATAATCGGGACCACTCCCGGTGAGGACCATAGTTTGAGGAGTTCATGTATTCACTATGTGCTAATTCTTTGTTCCGGTTCTCTATTAAAAGGAGGCCTTAATATCCCTTAGTTTCCAATAGGACCCCGCTGCCACGGGAGGGTAGGACAAAAGATGTCATGCAAGTTCTTTTCCATAAGCACGTATGACTATATACGGAATACATGCCTACATTACATTGATGAACTGGAGCTAGTTCTGTGTCACCCTATGTTATGACTGTTACATGACGAACCGCATCCGCCATAATTATCCATCACTAATCCGGTGCCTACGAGTTTTCCATATACTGGTTCTCACTTATTTACTTTTCCGTTGCTACTGTTACAATCACTACAAAATACCAAAAACATTACTTTTGATGTCTTTACTTTTGTTACCGTTACCACCACTATCGTATTACTTTACTACTAAACACTTTGCTGCAGATACTAAGTTTCCAGGTGTGGTTGAATTGACAACTCAGCTGCTAATACTTGAGAATATTCTTTGGCTCCCCATGTGTCGAATCAACAAATTTGGGTTGAATACTCTACCCTCGAAAACTGTTGCGACCCCCTATACTTGTGGGTTATCATCGTCACGATAAGGCTTGATGGCTCCTTCAATCATCTGCAACGATGCAATCCAGGGTGAGGTTTTCCTCCCCAGACAGATCTTCATATTTGGCGGCTTCGTACTGCAGGCCAACTCGCTTGGCCATCTGGAGCAGGTCGATAGCTACGCCCCTGGCCATCAGGTCAAGTTCGGAAACTTGAACTACACTACCAACATCCGCGGAGACTTGATCTTCGACGGATTCGAGCCCGTGTCAGGTGCGCCAAACAGCCACGACGAGCATGACTTAGATCAGCCATCGGACGGTGTTTGAGAGATCACACCCGCGGCTGCCCCGACCCTTAATATGGATCAGATCGTGCCATCCGAGGACGGGCGAATAGACCCCGCCCCAGAGACCGCACTCTCATCGGCGATAGAGCCGAACACATACTTCACCTCCAAAGAGATTTGTGTCATCGGACCCTCGGACTCATCTCCGGTCATAGGATCCGAACCGCGTGAGTCTGTGCCTATCGAACCCGATTGGACACCGATCATGGAGTTTACCTCCATGGATATCTTTTAGCACTCACCCTTGGGCGACGTGCTAAATTCATTGAGGTCTCTCTCTCTATCAGGAGACTCTTGGCCGAACTATGTTCGGCTTGAGTGGGAAGCGGACGACGAAGAAATTCGTTCCCCACCCACCACCCACTTAATAGCCACTGTCGATGACTTAACCGACGTGCTTGACTTCGACTCCGAAGACATCGACGGTATGGACGACGTTGCAGGAGAAGAACAGGAACCACCGCCCACAGGGCACTGGACAGCCACCTCATCATACAATATATATATATATATATGGTGGACACCCCAAAGAAAGCGATGGCGATGAGGCAACGAAGGATAATCCCTTGGAGAAGCAATCTAAGCACCGGCGTCATCAGCGCCGCTCTAAGCCCCGCCATAGCAAAAATAGCAATACCGGCACAAGAGATGATAGCGGTCCGGATGGTGCCGAAGACGAAAACAATCCCGCCCAGTCAGGCCTCGAGCAGGCCGAGCGGGAGGATGGGCAAGCTAGCCCTAAGTAACAGGCAACAGATGGAGAATCAGATGATGACAATTACATGACCCTCTTCGAAGATGAAGTAAGCCTTGGCGATGAAGAATTCATCGTGCCTGAGGACCCCGTCGAACAGGAGCGCTTCAAGCGCTGGCTTATAGCCACTGCAAAAAGCCTGAAGAAGAAGCAGCAGCAGCTTCAAGCTGATCAAGATCTGCTAACTAATAGATGGACCGAGGTCCTGGCAGCTGAGGAATACAGACTCAAGCGCCCAACCAAAACTTACCCAAAGCGCTGGTTGCTACCTCAACTCGAGGAGGAGGCATCAAAACCTACACTACCAGCGCACGATGCGGCTGACCGGCCACCTCGTGGCCGAGACAAAGTGGCGTATCAGCCCGAACACCAGCCCGCACCCCGTCGCCAATCAGACAAAAACACTAAGGCCCGGGGCTACACGCAGGACCTGCGAGACATATTGGAAAACAAAGCAGGCCAGTCAAGATCAATCTACGGATCACGGGGGCGCGCCACAACGCATGATGACGATCGTCATGCCGGATATACTAAAAACAAGTCCGGCCGGGCCGAATACAACAGACCGGACTCATTTGAGTTGCGTCATGGTGTAGCCCGACATAGAGGCACCGCACACCCCCTATGCTTCACGCATGAAGTAATGGATCATGAATTCCCAGAAGGGTTTAAACCCGTAAACATTGAATCATATGATGGTACAACAGACCCCGCGCTATGGATCGAAGATTTCCTTCTCCACATTCACATGGCCCACGGCGATGATCTACATGCCATCAAGTACCTCCCACTTAAGCTCAAAGGACCGGCTCGGCATTGGCTGAATAGCCTGTTGGCAAACTCCATTGGCAGTTGGGAGAACCTGGAAGACGCATTCCTTGACAACTTCCAAGGCACTTATGTGCGACCACCGGACGCTAATGACTTAAGTCACATAACCCAATAGCCCGGAGAATCAGCCAGGAAATTCTGGACTCGGTTCCTAACTAAAAATAACCAAATTGTCGACTGTCCGAATGCCGAAGCCCTAGCGGCTTTTAAGCATAACATCTGCGACGAGTGGCTCGCCCGACACCTCGGCCAAGAGAAGCCAAAGTCCATGGCAGCCCTCATGACACTCATGACCTGCTTTTGTGCGGGCAAGGACAACTGGCTGGCTCGTAGAAACAGCACATCAAGAAACCCTGGCACTTCAGATGCCAGAAATAGCAACGGCAAGCCACAGCGCAACAGACACAAGCATCGCAACAATGGCGACAACACCGAAGATACGGCAGTCAATGCCGAATTCAGTGGCTCTAAGTCTGGTCAGCGGAAAAAGCCATTCAAAAGAAACAATTCGGGCCCGTCCTGTCTGGACCGCATACTCGATCGCTCGTGTCAAATCCACGGCACCCCCGATAAACCAACCAACCACACCAACAGAGAATGTTGGGTGTTCAAACAGGTCGGCAAATTGAATGCCGAAAACAAGGAAAAGGGGCTGCATAGCAATGACGACGAGGAGACCCGGCCCCCGAACACAGGAGGACAGAAGAAATTTCCTCCCCAGGTGAAAATGGTGAACATGATATACGCAACCCATATTCCCAAGCGGGAACGGAAGCGCGCACTAAGCGACGTCTATGCGATGGAGCCAGTCGCCCCAAAATTCAACCCATGGTCTTCTTGTCCGATCACTTTCGATCGCAGGGACCATCCTACCAGTATCCGTCATGGCGGTTCAGCCGCATTGGTCCTCGACCCCATCACTGACAGATTTCACCTCACACGAGTCCTTATGGATGGTGGCAGCAGCCTAAACCTGCTCTATCAGGATATAGTGTGCAAAATGGGCATCGATCCCTCAAGGATCAAAACCCACAAAAACCACCTTTAAAGGTGTCACACCAGGTGTAGAGGCCTATTTCACGGGCTCAATCACACTGGAAGTGGTCTTCGGATCTCCAGACAACATCCGAAGCGAGGAGTTAATCTTCGATATCGTCCCCTTCCGTAGTGGCTATCACGCACTACTCGGATGAACCGCATTCGCCAGATTCAATACGGTACCGCATTATGCATACCTCAAGCTCAAAATGCCAGGACCTCGCGTGGTTATAATAGTTAATGGAAACACAGAGCGCTCGCTCTGTACGGAGGAGCACACTACGGCCCTCGCAGCAGAAGTACAAAGGGGCCTTCTTAGGCAGACCGCCAACTCGGTGATAAAGCCCCCGGACACTGTCAAGCGAGTTCGGAGTACCCTATAACAGGATCATCCGGCACGTCCAGAGCTCGACTAGCAATTCGGCCTCCGTCCAAGTCCCAGTCAAGCGGCGAAATTTGCGCCGCGCGTACATAATTACGTACTCAAAATACCATGGGCATAGGTGGAGGCACGGCTACGACGTAGTCCACAATGCGGCTCAACCGCACTAGGACCCGTATACCTTCATCGTCTTCTTTCTTTCAGGACCTTACTTTCTGGAAGCCCTTTCAGATAGCCTGATTATCGGACTCATCATTGGAAGGAAAAACCAAGGAGGCAAGAAGCTTTGACGTATAAGGGAATACCCAAGTGGTCTCTAATAATGATTGTTATACCTGTTTTACATACCCACACACAGCTTACCCTTGGCTAGGACATGTCAAATAGTCCTATTTTGCTTATCGCAATACTTGTATACATACGCTTTGACGTATTATTTAAATAACAATGGAAAAATATACAGTGTGAGCTTATTATTACATTTCTTTATGTTTTTTCCTTGACTGCTCATTTACTACAAATTGCACCCGT
Organism: Triticum timopheevii; assembly: GCA_963921465.1. Classification (NCBI taxonomy): domain Eukaryota; kingdom Viridiplantae; phylum Streptophyta; class Magnoliopsida; order Poales; family Poaceae; genus Triticum; species Triticum timopheevii. Next base: position 400,855,941 of record OY997262.1, on the reverse strand, counting down.
ACACTTTGGTACGTTCAGCTCGCCAGGGGCTTTAGTGTACCCCATAACACGGTAAGAAAAGTCCGAACACTTTCAACAGTGCGGCACCCCGAACGTATAGCATTACATGCATCGGCTCTTAATCATGTCTTGGGTCAATAGTTGGGTTTGCCCGGCTCCCATGTTTTGGTACCTTACATTCTGCTATATCAGCTAAGGTAGCATAGGGAGAACAACTGTGATTGTGTCCCGGTTCTTTCGGACGAGCACCTCAGTAGAGAAAGCCGAAAACTGACTGTCATGATGCGGCGAGAGCTGGTCACTGTTCAAGAGGTCTCAAATCCTTAAAGATTTTTTCCACTTCGGGCGAGGAATCAGCCTTGCCTGATTTAGGCGTGTATAGCGCCCCAAGTTCGGCCTTTCGAATACTAGGGGCTTCGCTGAAATTTAAAATTGTAGACTTCTATGGCTAAGTGAGGGTGATAAAGCCGTATAGTCTGATTGCCTTGTTCGCTGCGCTAAACACCTCCTTAAAGGACCAAAAAAATGGATAAAGAGTGTTTAGATTTATCCCGAACACCCCAGTACTAGTTACATGGGGGCAGAAGCCGACGACTGGCCAAGTCTCAGACTTTATAAATGGCCGCACAGAAGGTAATATTTTAAATCAACAAGCGTTATATAGCGCACATGAACTCGTTTTCATATTACAGGATCACATGAGTACATTTATTCAAATATTACATCCTTAGCACATTCATCCGCCACAAGGCGGGCACCCTTCAGGACATCATCGTAATACTTTTCGGGGTGGCGATGCTCCTTGCCATCCGGCGGCCCCTCTGTCACCAGTTTCTCGGCATCCATCTTCGCCCAGTGCACTTCCGCACGTGCGAAGGCTCTGCGTGCACCTTCAATGCATACTGACCGCTTAATAGCTTCAAGCCGCGAACAGGCATTCACAAGCTGCTTTACCAGGCCAAAGTAACTGCTGGGCAGGGGCTCGCCAGGCCACATCCGGACTATGAGATCCTTCATGGCCAGTTCTGCTACCTTGTGAAGTTCGACCAGTTGCTTCAGCTCGTCGCTCAAATGCATCGGGTGTTCGGCACCAATATACTGGGACCAGAACAACTTCTCCGTCGAGCTCCCTTCCTCAGCTCGGTAGAACTCTGCGGCATCAGAGACGCTGCGCGTCAGATCTGTGAATGCTCCTGGAGAGCTCCGAATTCGGGTAAGTAAAAGGAAAGTCTCCTTCACATGCTTGCTTTGCATAATGAATGCCTTACCCGCCGCTATCTTCTTGGCCGCCTGAATCTCCTGAAGGGCCTTCTGGGCTTCGGCTTTGGCATCTTGTGCGCTCTGGAAGTCCTTCGCAAGCTCGGACTCTTGCATCTAAGAGTCACGCTCCAAGGACTCGTATTTCTTGATGAAATCCTGGAGCTCTTGCTGGACCTCATCTACTCGGGCAGCTTGCTTTTTGCGCTCGATGCGCTCCTTGGCCGCTTTTTCTTCGGCCTTGGACAATGCCTCTTTCAGGGCTGCCACTTCGGTCGTGGCCCCTATTAAAATTCATAACGCTTCTATAAGCTAAAACCATTCCTTCTTTATCAATATACAGACGGGGTATTATGTATCTTTGTTCTCCTCGAGCTGCCTCTTCATGCGGCCGAGCTCTCCTTCACTCCGCTCTAGGTCCCGCTTCAATCTAGAGATCTCCACAGTACAAGCAGCGACGGCTAGCAGCGACGCCTGCTTATTCACATAGACACATTCTGTCAGACTCCTATGGTTGTTATTTGATCCTTTGTTCGGCCTTTCTTTCCGAACACCAAACAGAGCATCAGGGGCTACTGTCTACACTGTGATAATTTGATTACTTACCTCAAAGCCTGTTAGGAGGCTGGCGCAGTCTTCGGTCAATCCGCTTTTGGCGGACCGAACCTTCTCGATCACCGCACTCATGATGGTGCGGTGCTCCTCGTTAATAGAAGCGCCACGAAGCGCTTCCAGCAAGTTGTCTGATGACTCTGGATGGACAAAAGTCATCGGCACAGGCAGCTCGCCCTCCTTAGTGAGGGGCTGCCTACCTGAATCCGGAACCACTGGAGGTTCCCGTGCAGTATCCGGCTGGGGGCCAGACTTGCTGTGTTCCCCGTCATCAGAATCCATGGGGGCCTTTTCCCCCATGTGCCCGGCGTCTGGGATTTCGCCTTGGGGCATCTCTAGGACTGTCTCCCCCTGGTCCGATATCCTCTAGGACAACACCTCAGTGTGGTCCGCAGGACGGGGGGTGGTGGCCGTCGGGAGTGAATCACTGTTCATCACCGACTGGCTCAAAGACCCATCCGAGGAGGATGCGCCGATGTGGGCTTTTGATGGAGTGCACATTCATATTTGACATTATAAGAAGCAATAAAGCAAAACATACCAGAAGTATTATAGTGTCCGGATACTTACGACTTCGCCAGGGGCTTGTCCCTGGGCAACCACTCCTCTCGTTGTAGGCGGTTGTTGTGGAGTGGTCCGGAGGGAGGGTCCTTCCTTTCTTGGACCCTTCGGCCTCCTCGGAAGGGCGACCTTCCTTTTCTTCCCCCCCCCCCTCCCGGTTGGGGGGGGGCTTTCCTCTTCCTCCTCCTTGTTTTCGTTGGAGGAGTGCGCCTCGGTGTCTTCGGACGATGAGTCCAACACAACCTTGCGTCGGAGACCTTTTCTGGTCCCCGTGGCCTTCTTCTTGGCCTTCTTCTCCGGCACCTCGTAGGGCGCCGGAAACAGCATCTCCGTTAAGAGAGCCGTTGCTGGATCTTCAGGCAGTGGGGCTGGACAGTCGACCAGGTCCGCTATCACAACCCGGTCCTATGGAATTGGTGAGGTGGCTTAGATCCCTCCCGCGAATATACTAGGAAAGGAGCATCTTGTAAAAGACGGATAGCTTACCGGATTGGCGCGGCGCTTTGCGCTGAGTCCATGATCGTCGTTAATGGGAGGAGGTACCTCGGTAGCCTTGAACAACACCTTCCAGGCGTCTTTGTGCGCCGTGTCGAAGAGCTCTCGCAGCGTCTGGTGTTCGGCTGGGTCGAACTCCCACAATTGAATGCCCGTCTTTGACACGGGAGGATCCGGCGGAAGGGCATGACCTGGACCATGTTGACAAGCTTGATTTTCTTGCTTATCATATTCTTCATGCAGTTCTGGAGTCTGGTCAGCTCCGCCGGCTCACCCCAGGCTAAGCCCTTCTTTTTCCAGGAGGTGAGCCGCGTGGAGATGCCAGATCTAAATTCGGGGGCCGCCGCCGAGTTGGAGTTGCACGTCTCGGTGATGTAGAACCACCCCTATTGCCACCCCTTCACGGTCTCCACACAGGAGCCGTCGAGCCAAGTGACGTTGGGCATCTTGCCCACCATGGCGCCTCCGCACTCCGCTTGTTGGCCGACCACTATCTTCGGCTTCACGTCGAAGGTCTTCAGCCATAGGCCGAAGTGGGGCTTGATGCGGAGGAAGGCCTCGCACACGACGATAAATGCCGAGATGTTGAGGATGAAATTGGGGGCCAGATCATGGAAATCCAGCCCGTAGTAGAACATGAGACCGCGGACAAATGGGTGGAGAGGAAATCCCAGTCGGCGGACGAAGTGGGCAAGGAACACAACCCTCTCGTGGTGTTCTGGAGTAGGGATGATCTGCCCTGCGTCCGGGAGCCGGTGCGCGATGTCTGCGGCCAGGTATCCGGCCTCCCAGAGCTTTGTGATGTCCTCCTCCGTAACGGAGGAGACCATCCACTTGCCTCCCGCTTCAGACATGTTTGGAATGGCTTTACGAAGAAGGTGAGAACTTGGGCGCTGGAGCTCGAGCGTGCGAGAATGGATGAGCGAGGGAAGAAGAAGGTGTGGGTGAAAAAGGAGAATCCCTATCTCTTTATATAGGCGATAGAAACTATGCGCCTCCCCACTTGCCCGGTAAAATCGCTTATTCCCCAAGCGCCATGATTGATGGCACGGTTGGGTTACCCATACTCGTATTGATGAGAATCCCGTGATAAGGGGACACGATCTCTGCTTCGACAAGACGTGCCAAGGAAATTGCCTCGCAATATGTGCAGTAGCTGGTTGAGAAAAACGGTTCGAATAATGACTGGGCCGTGGCGTGATGTCACGCTATGAAAAGTTGTCAGCAGATTAGATTTGTAAAATATTGTGCTCTCTACGGTGGTATGTGGGAATTATTTTACAGAGCCGGACACGATCCTCATATTCAAGATCTTCTATGGAGTATTCGGAGAAGGAACCCGCCTTGCAATGCCAGACAATCTACGCGCCGGACTCATCGTCATTGAAGCCTAGTTCAGGGGCTACTGAGGGAGTCCTGGATTAGGGGGTCCTTGGACAGCTGGACTATATACTTTGGCCGGACTGTTGGACTATGAAGATACAAGATTGAAGAGTCCGTCCCGTGTCCGGGTGGGACTCTCCTTTGCGTGGAATGCAAGCTTGGAAATTTGGATATGTAGATTTCCTTCTCTGTAACCGACTCTGTGTAACCCTAGCCCCCTCCGGTGTCTATATAAACCGAAGGGTTTAGTCCGTAGGATGATAACAATCATAATCATAGGCTAGCTTCTAGGGTTTAGCCTCTACGATCTCGTGGTAGATCAACTCTTGTAATACTCATATCATCAAGATCAATCAAGCAGGAAGTAGGGTATTACCTCCATCGAGAGGGCCCGAGCCTGGGTAAACATTGTGTCCCCCGCCTCCCGTTACTGTTAGACTTAGACGCACAGTTCGGGAACCCCTACCCGAGATCCGCCGGTTTTGACACTGACACCCGGTACTCCAAAAAATACACGAATCACTCAGAACCTTTCCGATGTCCGAATATAGCCTTCCAATTTATGAATCTTTATGTCTGGACCATTTTGAGCCTCGTCACGTTCGTGATCTCATCCGGGACTCCGAACAAACTTCGGTCATCAAAACACATAACTCATAATACAAATCATCATCGAACGTTTAGCGTGCGGACCCTATGGGTTCGAGAACTATGTAGACATGACCAAGACACATCTCCGGTCAATAACAAATAGCGAAACCTGGATGCTCATATTGGCTCCTACATATTCTATGAAGATCTTTATCGGTCAAAACACATAACAACATATGTTGTTCCCTTTGTCTTCGGTATGTTACTTGCCCGAGATTGGATCGTCGGTATCATCATACCTAGTTCAATCTCGTTACCGGTAAATCTCTTTACTCGCTCCGTAATGCTTCATCCCGCAACTAACTCATTAATCACATTGATTGCAAGGCTTATAGTGATGAGCATTACCGAGAGTGCCCAGAGATACCTCTCCGATACACTTAGTGACAAATCCTAATCTCGATCTATGCCAATCCAACAAATACCTTTGGAGACACTTGTAGAGCATATTTATAATCACCCTGTTACGTTGTGACGTTTGATAGCACACAAGGTGTTCCTCCGGTATTCGGGAGTTGCATAATATCATAGTCCGAGGAACGTGTATAAGTCATGAAGAAAGCAGTAGTAATGAAATTGTAACGATCATAATGCTAAGCTAACGGATCGGTCATGTCCATCACATCATTCTCCTAATGATGTGATTCTATTCATCAAATGACAACACATGTCTATGGTTAGGAAACATAACCATCTTTGATTAACGAGCTAGTCAAGTAGAGGCATACTAGGAACAATATGTTTTGTCTATGTATTCACACATGTACCAAGTTTCTGGTTAATGCAATTCTAGCATGAATAATAAACATTTATCATGAAATAAGGAAATAAATAATAACTTTATTATTGCCTCTAGGGCATATTTCCTTCATCCACCACCTTCTTCACCATATGCATCACCTTCCTCCCTCTCTATACAACGGCCCACTCTCCCACAAGCCTTTGTAATCCCCAACTTGAACAGGATGCTTGATGTATAATTAGGGTTTATCATTTATGCCACTAGTTGTGTCTCACTACTCAGTTTTGCCATTAGAAGTTACAACTGCTAAAAAATGCCATTGTTTCATGAGATGTTGCTACTTGTGAGCTGCGTTGGGATTTCCTCGAAGAGGGGAGGATGATGTTGTACAATAGAGATAAGTATTTTCCCTAGTTAAGAACCAATGTTATCAATCCAGTAGGAGTACCAAGCAACACCTCGTAAACAACACTTACACATAAAATAACAAATACTTGCACCCAACACGAACAAGGGGTTGTCAATCCCTGAGCAGTTAACTGCAAGGATCAAATCTCATAGTGACAGATAGATAGATAGAACAAAAAACACAAAATAAAATAAAAAGAAATAAAATTGCAGCAATGTATTTTTGAATTTTTAATGTATGGCTAAAATAGACCCCGGGGCCATAGTTTTCACTAGAGGCTTCTCTCTTGAAAATAGCATATGGTGAGTAAACAAATTACTGTTGGGCAATTGACAGAAAAGCGAATAATCATGACTATATCCAAGGCAATGATCGCACATATAGGCATCAGGTCCGAGACAAGTAGACCGAAATGATTCTGCATCTACTATTATCACTCCACACATCGACCGCTATCCAGCATGCATCTAGAGTATTAAGTTCATAAAGAACGGAGTAACGCCTTAAACAAGATGACATGATGTAGACAGAGTAAACTCACGCATGAATAAACCCCATCTTTTTATCCTTAATGGAAAAAATACAAATACATGTCTTGTCCCCTTCTGTCACAGGGATATATATCGCCGCAAGATTAAACCCATCACAAAGCACATCTCCCATTGCAACAAAAATCAATCTAGTTGGCCAAGCCAAATCAATTGACCGGAGAGAAATACAAAGCTATCATAATAATGCATATAAGTGATGGAAATATGCCCAAGAGGCAATAATAAAGTTGTTATTTTATATTTCCTTATTCATGACAAATGTTTATTATTCATGCTAGAATTTTATTGATCGGAAACCTAAATACATGTGCGAATACATAGACAAACATTGTGTCCCTAGTGAGACTCTACTTGACTAGCACGTTGATCAAAGATGGTTAAGGTTTCCTAACCACGGAAATGAGTTGTCATTTGATAACGAGATCACATCATTAGGAGAATGATGTGATGGATAAGACCCATCCGTTAGCTTAGCATAATTATCATTCACTTTTATTGTTATTGCTTTCTTCATGTCAAATACATATTCCTTCGACTATGAGATTATGCAGCTCCCGGATACTGGAGGAATGCCTTGTGTGCTATCAAATGTCACAACATAACTGGGAGATTATAAATATGCTCGACAGGTATCTCCAAAGCGGTTTGTTGGGTTGGCATAGATCGAGATTAAGATTTGTCACTCCGAGTGTCGGAGAGGTATCTCTAGGCCCTCTCGGTGTAGCGACCAGCCCTCAAATAGTCTGATCTCTGTGCATCAGTTTCATCCCTGGATCGGTAATGCTGACATGCACAGTACTTGAAGGATTTATAACAGAGTAGCAATCACACACTTATTACATTGAATGTCTCAAAAGAGAACTTATTATAATAAATATGGCTTAAGGCCATCTAAATACGATAACAGCGGAAGGCTTGGAAGATAAAGCGAGTCCATCAACTCCAACGACATCACTGAGTGAAAGATCACGACCTAAGGCACCTTACTAGTCGTCTGAAAAGTCTGCAACATGAACACTGCAGCCCAAAAACGGGTCAGCACATGGAATATGCTGGCAATGTAACACATAGAGAGTAATGAACAGAATAACGCTATCACTACATGCATATATGGCTGGGAGAAAGCTCTATGGTTACAATTTTGCATAAAGCCAATTTTTCCCTACAACAAAGGAATAAATTTTATTTAACTATCATGGTGGTTGTTAAACATTGAGAAGGTTCCTCCAACTCAATCCCAATTAAACATCATCATTAACCCAATCAAATTAAATTAAGAACATCATGAGATCAACATGATAATCCAGGAAACTAGATACTCAAAACGTCCGTAACCGGGGACATGGCTAACCATGATTAGTTTGTACACTCTGCAGAGGTTTGCACACTTTTCTCACAAGACTCGATCTCCTCCATTGATTTCCCGCACTTCATGATGTTCGAGAAACGGATGACCGAGACATACTCTTTTAGAAGCATTAACTCTTTACTCTCGGTAGACAGTACCAACCTACATCCCCTACATCTGCTAGCCTACCATTGAAAGAGGTCACACAACATACTCGACTATGCTAGAGCCCATAATAGCTTGCGGCTGCACACGAAAGTTTCTAGCATGAATAATCTTATGATCCCTTTGAGCCTGGGTGGCAGTCCATAGGAGAATCACACGGTACCCCGGGATTTCCAAAAAAATAGGCAACATTGGGTTCCCCAGGTGCCTCAATCCACCCATATGTGAATTAAAGTAGCCACCTTAAGTTAACCATTAAATAACAATACTCACATCTGTCATGGATACTCTCACCCAATCCACGTCTACAAGCATAGCATGGCAATATAAGCAACGTGGAAGTAACTCCCAAAGGTTTGATAACAAACAGGACAATATGTACTACCTTATCTACTTCCCAAAACCCACATATTAATCAGATCCTAACCAAGCAATTGTTTGAGGATCGATCTAATGCAATAAAACTGGGTAGTAAAGAGGTATGATCAAAGTGTTACTTGCCTTGCTGATGATCCGTGAAACCTAGAGACTCATAGTAGCACGCTGCGCACTCCGAGTACTCTATCACAAACAAACAAGCATACAATAAGCACTCAACTACAAGCACGGGTAAACTCAAATAAGATATCTAACCAGAAAGTTCAACTTATGAACTCCGGTTTGCAGAAAGAATCAAATCAAATGAAACAACGAAACCCAAACTGCGAAAGAAACAAGCTTCGTTTACTACTCTAGACTTAAGTCAAACTTTATAGTATAAAAAACTTGTTTAGGTTGGTTAAACAGAAAGAGGGTTTCGAGATGAAACTCTAGGCGCTTGAATCGCCTGATTCTGATAAACGAGCGAAAAGATAAACTAAAACGAAAATCAGGGCAGAAATCGCGATCGAAAATAATCGCGGAAAATCCCTGGAAAAAGAAAAACTGACGAACAGGCTAAGGAATGAACATTCGCTGTCTGCGGCTAACCGGTGAAAATCGTTCGTCAAAACGAACGAACGAATGGGCGTTCGCTAAATAACTAAACCGAAAAAATAAAACCAACCTATTAAAAAACTGGGGTTTCTAAAAAACGACGGTTTCTCTCGAAAACCGCGGCGGCTACCTCCGGCAGGTCCGGCGAGGCGGCGGCGGGTGACGGGGCGACGATGGCGGGGCTCCGGCAGCGACGGTCGACGGTGAGGTGGCGGCGTCGGCGGGTGGCGGCGCGGCGGCATACGGCGGCAGCGGCAGCGGCAACCGGCGGCGGCGGTGCGGGGCTTGAGGCAGCTAGGGTTTCGGCGGCGCGGGCTGGGGTGGGCTACGGTGGGCGGCGGCTGATAAAGGTTGGGCGAGGCGGAGTCCGGGTTGCCCACGGCGGCCCAAGTCGGTTTGACTTTTTTTTTAAAATAATATTCCACGCAGAAAAACAAAGAAAAGAAATACTAAACAGACTCCAAAAATCATGAAATAAATTATCCCTGTCCTCTAGAAATCTACCGGACAAAGTGAACATTTATTTGGGCCTATAATGCAATTTTGGAAAACGCATATTTTTCCTAATTCAAATAAAATAGCGATAAAACTCTGAATAAATTTTTATTTTATTTTAATATTAAATCTCCAATATTTCTTTATTTTGGGAAATTCATTTTATTCCCTCTCTTTTAGTTTTTTATAAAAGAAATATACAAAGAGAAAATAATTAAAATCAATTGATCCTCTTTTCAAAATTTGAGGAAACTCAAATATGAAAATAACGAAATCCCCAACTCTCTCCGCGGGTCCTTGAGTTGCGTAGAATTTCTAGGATCAAACCAAAATGCAATAAAATATGATATACAATGATGATCTAATGTATAACATTCCAAATTGAAAACTTGGGATGTTACAAACCTACCCCCCTTAAGATGAATCTCTCCCTCGAGATTCGGGTTGGCTAGAAAATAGGTGAGGGTGGTCCTTCCGTAGGTCTTCCTCTCGCTCCCAGGTGGCTTCATCCTCGGTATGGTGGCTCCACTGAACTTTGTAGAACTTGATAACCTTGCTGCACGTGACTCGGCTGGCAAAGTCAAGAATCTTGACTTGTTTCTCCTCATAGGTCAAATCGCTATCCAACTGAATCGCTTCCAGTGGCACTGTATCTCTCAAAGGGATATCGGCCATCTCTGCGTGGCACTTCTTCAACTGGGAAACGTGGAACACATCGTGAACTCCTGACAATCCTTCGGGAAACTCCAACTTGTAAGCAACTTCTCCCATACTTTCCAAAACTTTGTATGGTCCCACAAAACATGGTGCTAACTTTCCCTTAACTCCAAAACGCTTATCTCCTCGAAGTGGGGACACACGAAGATAAACTCTTTCTCCAACTTCGTAAATTGTCTCCTTCCGTTTACAATCTGCATAGCTCTTTTGCCTGGACTGGGCTACCTTGAGCCTATCGCGAACCAGCTTAACCTTCTCTTCAGACTCTTTAATCAAATCTGGTCCAAACAACTAACGGTCTCCAACTTCATCCCACAACAACGGTGTCCTGCACCTCCTTCCGTACAAAGCTTCTAAAGGGGCCATCTTCAAACTGGTTTGATAACTGTTGTTGTAAGAGAACTCTACATAAGGTAAATTGTCGTCCCAACTAGATCCGTAATCTAGTGCACAAGCTCTCAACATGTCCTCCAGAATCTGATTGACTCTCTCAGCATGTCCATCTGTCTGTGGATGAAAGGCTGTACTGAACTCTAGCCTGGTACCCAAAGTTTCGTGCAACTGATTCCAGAACTTTGAGGTAAACCGGGTTCCTCTGTCTGATACAATGGTCCTCGGAACTCCATGCAGACATACGATTCTAGTCATGTATATCTTTGCCAACATAGCACTGGTATAAGTGGTCTTCACTGGGATGAAATGAGCTACCTTCGTCAAACGATCGACTACGACCCATATCGAGTCATAGCCTGAATGAGTCCTAGGCAATCCCGTGATAAAATCCATGCCTAGCTTATCCCACTTCCATTTGGGTATCGACAATGGCTGTAGCAATCCTGCTGGCTTCTGATGCTCTGCCTTTACTCTCTGACATACATCACAAACTGCTACATACTCTGCAATATCCTTCTTCATTCCGGTCCACCAGAAACTGTCCTTCAAATCCAAATACATCTTGGTATTTCCTGGGTGAATCGAGTACGGCGAATCGTGGGCCTCCTGCAGAATCAACTTCCTGATCTCCGGGTCATTAGGCACATATACGCGGTCCTCAAACCATAAGGTATTGTGCTCATCCTCATGAAATCCCTTAGCCTTTCCTTTGCTCATCTTCTCCTTTATCTCGGCAATCTCCTTGTCGGTCTTCTGAGCTTCTCTGATCTTATCTATCAGAGTAGACTGAATCTCCAATGCTGCTACATAGCCTCTCGTAACTATCTCCAAACATAGCTCACGAAGATCCTCGGCTAACTCCTTGGGTAACTCTCCGGTCATGAGTGTGTTGACATGGCTTTTGTGGCTCAATGCATCGGCTACTACGTTAGCCTTCCCGGGGTGATAGTGCAGCCTCATATCATAATCCTTAATGAGCTCCAACCATCTCATTTGCCTGAGATTCAACTCCTTCTGTGTGAAGATGTACTTCAAACTCTTGTGATCCGTGTACACCTCACAATGGTTTCTGATGAGAAAATGTCTCCATGTCTTCAACGCATGCACTACGGCTGCTAACTCCAAATCATGTGTAGAATAATTCAACTCATGGGGTTTAAGCTGTCGTGAGGCATATGAAACAACTCTTCCCTCCTGCATAAGCACTGCTCCAAGTCCTCGACGAGAAGCGTTGCAATATACTTCATAATCCTTGTGCTGATCTGGCAGAATGAACACCGGTGATGTAACCAAACGTTTCTTCAACTCCTAGAAACTGGCCTCACATTCCTCAGCCCATTTGAATTTGGTATCCTTCTTTAACAACTTCATCATGGGTTTTGCAATCTTCGAGAAATTCTCAATGAACCTCTGTTAGTATCCTGCAATTCCAAGAAAACTACGGATTTCTCCAACTGACGTGGGTGCTTCTCAGTTTGTCACAGTGACAACCTTGGTGGGGTCTACTGCTATTCCTTCTCCAGATATAACATGTCCGAGGAATCCAACTTCCTTCAACCAAAACTCACACTTGCTGAACTTGGCGTATAACTGATGTTCTCTGAGCTTCCCAAGTACCAAACGCAAATGCTCCTTATGCTCCTCTTCATTCTTCGAGTAGACCAAAATATCATCAATGAACACCATGACAAACTTATCCAAGAACTCCCTAAACACCTTGTTCATCATGTTCATAAAATAGGCAGGTGTGTTAGTCAGACCAAATGACATAACGGTATACTCATATAGCCCGTACCTTGTGGTAAAAGCTGTCTTAGGTATATCCTGCTCTCGAATCTTCAGCTGGTGGTATCCTGATCACAGATCGATCTTGATAAATACTTTAGCTCCTTGCAACTGGTCAAAAAAATCGTTGATCATCGGTAGTGGGTACTTGTTCTTGATTGTCACTTCATTCAACCCTCGATAATCAACAACCATCCTCAATGATCCATCCTTCTTATCCACTAGAAGCACTGGTGACCCCCAAGGTGACGAACTTGGGCGAATATAGCCTTTATCCAGTAACTCCTTAATCTGCTTCTTAATTTCCTCCAAATCCTTTGTGGGCATCCTGTATGGTCTCTTAGATATTGGCCATGTGCTTGGCAAAATCTCAATCAAAAACTCAATGTATCTATCCGGTGGCAAGTCTGGCAACTCTTCTGGAAATACGTCAGGGAAATCCTTCACCACGGGTACTTCCTCCTGTACAACTCCTGATAAGGAATTCATTTGAGTCCTCTTCGACACATGTCGGGATACATACTTGATCCTTCTTCCTTCTAGGGTGGTGAGCAAAATCGACTTACTGGCGCATTCAATGTTCTCTCCATACTTTGATAACCAATCCATGCCTAATATCACATCCAGTCCTTGTGACTCCAATACTATTAGGTCTGAGGGAAACACGTAGTTACTGATCCTTAATGGTAACCGATCACACCATAGACTAGCCATATACTCTGCTCCTGGCGAGGTTACTAACATGGGTGACCTAAGGGCTTGGGTTGGAAGTTTATACTTATCCACAAATCCCCTTGATATGTATGAATGCGATGCACCAGTATCAAAAAGAACGATTGTAGTAAATGACTTAACCAAAAGATTACCTATTACTGCATCTGGCTGTGCTTCTACCTCCTCCATGTTAACGTGGTTCACCTGTCCCCTGTTGAAAGGGTTAGGATTCTTCCCAGAGTTTCCATTGCCATTTCCATTCTTTGCTTCAGGACATTCAGTGGCATAATCTCCAGTCTTCTGGCACTTGAAACAGGTTATGTGGCTTAGATCCCTCTTGGCTGGTGTTGATGGGTTGGTACGGTTCTGTCCGTTGCTTCCTCCATTCCCATTGCCATTCTTGGGGCCACTATGGTTGTGCGAACTCCCTCCATTGTGATTGTGACCTCCATGGTTATGTTAAAAAGGTCCTCCCGAATTCGGGGTAAAACGAGGCTTCTGCTGAGCTCTAGAATTGTACTTCCCTTGTCCATACTTCCTCTTGCGGTTGTCAATATGTTGTTGCTTCCCTTTAATCATGACAGCTCTATCTACCAACTCCTGGTAGTTGTTGAAGGTTGCCACCATCAACTACATGCTCAGCTCATCATTCAGTCCTTCCAGAAACTTCTCCTGCTTAGCTGCATCCGTAGCAACGTCATCTTGGGCATAACGTGCTAACTTACTAAAATCGCCCACATACTGGCCAACGGTACGTCCTCCTTGGCGCAAGTTGCGAAACTCACGCTTCTTCATGGCCATAGCTCTTGCTAAAACATGGGCAATACGAAAAGCATGCTGAAACTGATCCCATGTGACAGTGTCGATGGGTAAGTGGTTGTGAAATTCTCCCACCATGATGCTGCGGGTCCATCAAGCTGATGTGCGGCAAAACGTACTCTCTCCGCATCTGTGCATCCTACAATGGTCAACTCCCTTCCAATCTTGCAGAGCCAATCATCTACAACTATCGGCTTGGTGCTACTGGAGAACACCGGCGGATTAAGCCTCAAGAAACGGGCTAAGTGATCAACAGGTGGTGGTGGTGGTGGGTTGTTGTTGTTGTTCCCCTGATTCTGATTCTGAACTAGTATCTGCATCAATGCATTCTGCTGCTGGATCAACTGAGTGAGCTCCGGTGGGAAAGCAAATCCATTGTCACGTCTCGGAGGCATCTGAGGGTTTAGAAAGGTTGAGATGATTGAATAGAATGAGGTCAAAACTACCCATATGCACATGAGACAAACACAAACATATCACTTCAATCAATTCAAACAAGGGCATACAACGGCCTAACTATCGTTGCAAAAATGCTTGGACTATACTATATACATGGGGGAATATACTACTGTTATGGTGGTCGACTAGAAAAATTGATCGGTCGAAGACTCCATGATATCTATTCCAGCTTCATCGACAAAGTCATCATCACTTTCATCAGGGTCCGAGTCGGTGTCGTCGATGATGATGTAGTTCTCCGGGCAAGTGGAATCGTCGTCATGTCCTCTTGGCACGAGGTCTCCCATGAATACTCCGATCTTCTTTATCAGATCGTCATTCTTCTCCAGTAATGTCACGATTTCCTCCTCATATCCATTGCGTGTGGACTTTAGTTCTTCCTCCAGCTCCGTGATCCTGGTCATTGCCTTCTTCAAATCTATCATGCCTGCACACATCTGGTTCTCCTGGCGACGAATGTGCTGGTTTAACTCCTGGATGAAAGTTGCAATAGATCTATCCTTCCTGGTGCTAATCATCTCCCATTGCTCATCTCGGCGCCCACAAATCTGGTAGATAGTATCCTTGAGATCCTTGTGGTAAACTTCTCCAATGCGTCCCATGGTGATGTGGGTTGCCATGCTCTTTCCTAGACTCAAGGTTGGTGCATCAAAGGAAAACTCCATGGGCTCAGTGACTGGCATGAACGTCCTTCCTGGAACTTGAACTTGAATCTTCCAACGCTCCTCTTCTGGTAAAGTGGCGATGTAGATCTTGGTGAAGCTTGGTACTCCAATGTTCAGGTATCAAGTGACTTCCTTCAAGTGGCGTCCGAAAGGTGTATCTTCGTCTGATTGTGTGAACTTGTTCCTTACATCCGCCATCCTAAAGAGTAGAAAAGGGAGAGGAGTTAGAAATGAGAAGAGAGCAGTGATCTAGGGTTTTACCTTAGTGGTCGTGTCCTATAGTCAGCGTGTGCTCTGATACCATCTTGTAGCGACCAGACCTAAAACAGTCTGATCTCTGTGCATAAGTGTCATCCCTGGATCGGTAATGCTGACACGCACAGTACTTGAAGGATTTATAACAGAGTAGAAATCACACACTTATTACATCGAATGTCTCAAAAGAGAACTTATTACAATAAATATGGCTTAAGGCCATCTAAATACGATAATAGCGGAAGGCTTGGAAGATAAAGCGAGTCCATCAACTCCAATGGCATCACTGAGTGAAAGATCATGACCTAAGGCACCTTACTCGTCGTCTGAAAAGTCTACAACATGAACGTTGCAGCCCGAAAGGGGTCAGCACATGGAATATGCTGGCAATGTAACACATAGAGAGTAATGAACAGAATAACACTATCACTACATGCATATATGGCTGGTGGAAAGCTCTATGGTTACTATTTTGCATAAAGCCAATTTTTTCCTACAACAAAGGAATAAATTTTATTTAACTATCATGGTGGTTGTTAAACATTGAGAAGGTTCCTCCAACTCAATCCCAATTAAACATCATCATTAACCCAATCAAATTAAATTAAGAACATCATGAGATCAACATGATAATCCAGGAAACTAGATACTCAAAACATCTGTAACCGGGGACACGGCTAACCATGATTAGTTTGTACGCTCTGCAGAGGTTTGCGCACTTTTTCCACAAGACTCGATCTCCTCCGTTGATTTCCCGCACTTCATGATGTTTGAGAAATGGATAACCGAGACATACTCTTTCAGAAGCATTAACTCTTTACTCTGGGTAGACAGTACCAACCTACATCCCCTACATCTGCTAGCCTACCACTGAAAGAGGTCACGCAACATACTCGACTATGCTAGGGCCCATAATAGCTTGTGGCTGCACACGAAAGTTTCTAGCATGAATAATCTTTTTATCCCTTTGAGACTGGGTGGCAGTCCATAGGAGAATCACACGGTACCCCGGGATTTCCAAAAAAACAGGCAACACTGGGTTCCCCAGGTGCTTCAGTCCACCTAGATGTGAATTAAAGTAGCCACCTTAAGTTAACCATTAAATAACAATACTCACATCTGTCATGGATACACTCACCCAATCCACGTCTACAAGCATAGCATGGCAATATAAGCAACATATAAGTAACTCCCAAAGGTTTGATAACAAACAGGACAATAGGTAATACCTCATCTACTTCCCAAAACCCACATATTAATCAGATCCTAACCATGCAATTGTTTGAGGATCGATCTAATGCAATAAAACTGGGTAGTAGAGAGGTATGATCAAAGTGTTACTTGCCTTGCTGATGATCCTAGAGACTCGTAGTAGCACGCTGCGCACTCCGGGTACCCTATCACAATCAAACAAGCATACAATAAGCACTCAACTACAATAACGGGTAAACTCAAATAAGAGATCAAACCAGAAAGTTCAACTTAAGAACTCCGGTTTGCAAAAAGAATCAAATCAAACGAAACAACGAAACCCAAAATGCGAAAGAAACAAGCTTCGTTTACTACTCTAGACTTAAGTCAAATTTTAAAGTAGCAAAAATTTGTTTAAGTTGGTTAAACAGAAAGAGGGTTTCGAGACTAAACTCTAGGCGCTTGAATCGCCTGATTCCGATAAAAGAGTGAAAAGATAAACTAAAACAAAAATCAGGGCAGAAATCACGATCGAAAATAATCACGGAAAATCCCTGGAAAAAGAAAAACTTACGAACAGGCTAACAAACGAAGTTCGCTGTCTGCGGCTAACCGGTGAAAATCGTTCGTTAAAACGAACGAACGAACGAGCATTCGCTAAATAACTAGACCGAAAAATATAAAACCGATCTATTAAAAAAACTGGGGTTTCTAAAAAACCGATGGTTTCCTCTCGAAAAACACAGTGGCGGCTGCGGCTACCTCCGGTGGGTTCGGCGAGGTGGCGGCGGGTGACGGGGCAACGGCGGCAGGGCTCCGGCAGTGGCGGTTGACGGCGAGGCGGCGGCGTCGGCGGGTGGCGGCGCGGCGGCGTACGGCAGCGGCGGTGACACGGGGTTCGAGGCGGCTAGGGTTTCGGCGGCGCGGGCTGGGGTGGGCTGCGCTAGGGCGGCGGCTTATAAAGGTTGGGCGAGGCGGAGTCCGGGTTGCCCACGGCGGCCCAAGTCGGTTTGACTTTTTTTTTAAAAAAATATTTCGCGCAGAAAAACAAAGAAAAGAAATACTAAATGGACTCCAAAAATTTTGAAATAATTTTCCCCGTCCTCTAAAAATCTACCTGACAAAGTGAACATTTATTTGGGCCTATAATGAAATTTTGAAAATGCATATTTTTCCTAATTCAAATAAAATAGCGATAAAACTCCGAATAAAATTTTATTTGGTTTTAATATTAAATCTCGAATATTTCTTTATTTTGGGAAAGTCATTTTATTCCCTCTCTTTTGTTTTTTATAAAATAAATATATGAAGAGAAAATAATTAAAATCAATTGATTCTCTTTTCAAAATTTGAGAAAACTCAAATATGAAAATAACAAAATCCCTAACTCTCTCTGCGGGTCCTTGAGTTGCGTAGAATTTCTAGGATCAAACCAAAATGCAATAAAATATGATATGCAATGATGATCTAATGTATAACATTCCAAATTGAAAATTTGGGATGTTACACTCGGTAATACACATCATAAGAAGCCTTGCAAGCGAAGTGACTAATGAGTTAGTTGCAGGATGATGTATTATGGAACAAGTAAAGAGACTTGCCAGTAACAATAATTAAACTAGGTATGAAGATACCGAAGATCAAATCTCGGGCAAGTAACACACCGATGACAAAGGGAATAATGTATGTTGTCATAACGGTTCGACCGATAAAGATCTTCGTAGAATTGATGTCTACTACGCAACTTTATTCTTGTAGACACGTGTTGGGCCTCCAAGCGCAGAGTTTTGTAGGACAGTAGCAATTTTCCCTCAAGTGGATGACCTAAGGTTCATCAATCCGTGAGAGGTGTAGGATGAAGATGGTCTCTCTCAAACGACCATGCAACCAAATACAAGAAATCTCTTGTGTCCCCAACACACCCAATACAATGGCAAATTGTATAGGTGCACTAGTTCGGCGAAGAGATGGTTATAAAAGTGTAATATGGATGGTACAAATATATTTTTATAGTCTGAATAAATAAAAACACCAAGGTAGGAAATAGTAAACGGGCACAAAAACGGTGTTGCAATGCTTAAAAATGAGGCCTAGGGTCCATACTTTCGCTAGTGCAACCTCTCAGCAATGCTAACATAGTTGGATCATATGATTATCCCTCAAAGTGCAATAAAGAATCACTCCCGAGTTCCTATTAGCGCAGAACAAAAGATAGGAATTGTTTGTAGGTCACGAAACCACCTCAAAGCTATTCTTTCCATTCGATCTATTCAAGAGTTCGTACTAAAATAACACAAAGCTATTTTTTCCATTCGATCTATCCTAGAGTTCGTACTAGAATAACACCAAAGCAAATTCATATCCATAATATTCAATCCACACAAAGAACTATAAAGAGACCCAAAGTTTCCGTCGGAGAAAAACGTGCATCAACCCCTATGCATAGATTACCCCAATATCACCATGGGAATTCGTGAGTTGAATGTCATAACACATATCAAGTGAATCAATAAGATACCTCATTGTCACCTCAAGTATTCATATTGCAAGACATATATCATCTATTCTCATCTCTGAATATTCAATCCAACAAGACAAAACTTTGAACGGTAAAGATTCAATTCATCATAACAAGAGTATAGAGGGGAGAAACATCATATGATCCGACTATATTAACAAAGCCCATGATATAGATCATGAGAGAGAGAGAGAGATCAAACACATAGCTACTAGTACAAACCCTCGGCCCCGACGGTGGACTACTCCCTCCTCATCGTGGTGGCCGCCGAGATGATGAAGATGGCCACCAGAGATGATTCCCACTCCGGCAGGATGCCAGAATCGGGTATAGATTGGATCTCGTGGATACAGAGGCCTTGCGGTGGTGGAACTTCTGATCTAGGTTTACCCCAAAGGTTTTCGAAATATTTGGGAATTTATAGTGCAAAGAGGGGGTGCGGGAGGCCAACGAGGTGGGCACAACCCACCTGGGCACGCCATGGTGGGTTGTGCCCCCCTCGGGGCACCCCCAGGTGCAGCTCAGGCCCATTGGGTTCCTTTTGGTCCAGAAAAAAATCTCCGTAAAGTTTCATTGCATTTGGACTCCCATTTGATATTGATTTCCTGCAATGTAAAAACAAGCAAAAACAGCAACTGGCACTGGGCATTGATACGTCTCCAACATATCTACTTTTCCAAATACTTTTGCCCTTGTTTTGGACTCTAACTTGCATGATTTGAATGAAACTAACCCGGACTGACGCTGTTTTCAGCAGAACTGCCATGATGTTGTTTTATGTGTAGAAAAGAGAAGTTCTCGGAATGTCCTGGAAATCCACGGAAGCACTTTTCAGATTTAGTAAGAATTTTTGGCGAAAGAATTAATGCCAGGGGGGCCATGGCCTGTCCACGAGACAGGGGGCGCCCCCCCCTAGGACGCGGCCCCCTATCTCGTGGGTCCCCTGGACCTCCTCCGACCTCAACTCCAACTCCATATATTCTGTCTCGAGGAGAAAAAATTAGAGACAAAGTTTCATCGCATTTTACGACACGGAGCCGCCGCCAAGCCCTAATCTCTCTCGGGGGGCTGATCTGGAGTCCGTTCGGGGCTTTGGAGAGGGGGATTCGTCGCCGTCGTCATCATCAACCATCCTCCATCACCAATTTCATGATGCTCACCGCCGTGCATGAGTAATTCCATCGTAGGCTTGCTGGACGGTGATGGGTTGGATGAGATTTACCATGTAATCAAGTTAGTTTTGTTAGGGTTTGATCCCTAGTATCCACTATGTTCTGAGATTGATGTTGCTATGACTTTGCTATGCTTAATGCTTGTCACTAGGGCCCGAGTGCCATGCTTTTAGATCTGAACCTATTATGTTTTCATGAATATATGTGTGTTCTTGATCCTATCTTGCAAGTCTATATTCACCTATTATGTGTTATGATCCGACAACCCCGAAGTGACAATAATCGGGACACTTCTCGGTGATGACCGTAGTTTGAGGAGTTCATGTATTCACTATGTGTTAATGCTTTGGTCCGGTTCTCTATTAAAAGGAGGCCTTAATATCCCTTAGTTTCCCTAAGGACCCCGCTGCAACGGGAGGGTAGGACAAAAGACATCATACAAGTTCTTTTCCATAAGCATGTATGACTATTTACGGAATACATGCCTACATTACATTGATGAATTGGAGCTAGTTCTATATCACCCTATGCTATAACTATTTAGAGCCCATATTACTTGTCTTCTCTCTTGAGTTGAATGCTTGCAGATTCCAGCTTAGTCCAATGCACGTGCACTCTTATTATTATACACATCGTTCGATCGTGCAAGTGAAAGGCAATAATGATGATTTATGATGGACTTATTGGGATGAGAAAAGCTGGTATGAACTCGACCTCTCTTGTTTTTGTAAATATGATGATTCATCGTTCCTGAGTCAGCTATTATGAAGTAAACATATTTGCAAT
This sequence comes from Triticum timopheevii, assembly GCA_963921465.1. NCBI lineage: Eukaryota > Viridiplantae > Streptophyta > Magnoliopsida > Poales > Poaceae > Triticum > Triticum timopheevii. Next base: position 400,834,823 of record OY997262.1, on the reverse strand, counting down.
GACATTTAGAGATTATAGTTGCTTGTGCCATGCTTGATTAGCTATGAGTTATAATGGTTTACCTTGCATGCCAACATGCTATTAGAATGATTATGATGTGGTATGATGGGATGGTATCCTCTGAATGTATTGCGTGACTCGACTAGGCACATGTTCACGCATGTAGTTGAATCAAATCAACATAGCCTTCATGATATTTATGTTCATGGTAGATAATATCCTACTCATGCTTGTACTCGGTGTAAATTAATTTTAATGCATGTTTACGACTGTTGTCGCTCTCTCAGTTGGTCGCTTCCCAGTATTTTGCTAGCCTTCACCTGTACCAAGCGGGAATACTGCTTGTGCATCCAAACTCCTTAAACCCCAAAGTTGTTCCATATGAGTCCACTATACCTTCCTATATGCGGTATTTACCTGCCGTTCCAGGTAAATTTGTATGTGCGAAACTCCAAACCTTCAAATGAAATTCTATTTTGTATGCTCGAGCAGCTCATGTTACAACTAGGGCTGCCTATATCTTCCATGCTAGGTGGGTTATTCTCACGAGGAGTGGACTCCGCTCCTCATTCACGAGAAAGGGTCGGTAACCGGGATGCCCAGTCCCATGATCCAAAAAGATCAAAGCAAATCAAAATAATTAAACAAAACTCCCCCAGGGTTGTTGTATGTTGGAGGCACTCGTTGTTTCGAGCAAGCCATGGATTGATGCTTGTTGGTGGTTGGGGGAGTATAAACCTTTACCATTCTGTTTGGGAACTGCCTATAATGCATGTAGTATGGAAGATACAGCCATCTCATAGTTGTTGCGTTGACAGCAGAAGTATGCCTCTCAAAATGTTATTCAATCTCTATTTTAAAATCAAGCTCTGGCACCTCTACAAATCCCTGCTTCCCTCTGCGAAGGGCCTATCTATTTACTTTTATGTTGAGTCATCACCCTTCTTATTAAAAAGCACCCGCTGGAGAGCACACTGTCATTTGCATTCATTATTATTGGTTTATGTTGGGTATGACTTGACTGGATCTCTTTTACCATGAATTACAATGTTTAGTCAGTCCTTGATCTTTAAAGGTGCTCCGCATTTATGTTTTGCGGTCTCAGAAAGGGCTAGCGAGATACCATTTTGTTATATCATGTTATGATTATTTTGAGAAAGTGTTATCATCCGATTTTTATTATTATGGCTCGCTAGCTGATTATGCTATTGATATGAGTAATTGTGAGACCTTTGTGTTATTGTGAGTATGGTTAGTTCATAATATTTGCTGAAACTTGAATGCTGGCTTTTCATGTTACAACAACAAGAGCAAACAGAGTTTGTAAAAAGTTTTTCTTTATCACTTTTAGTTTATCAACTGAATTGCTTGAGGACAAGCAAAGGTTTAAGCCTGGTGGAGTTGATACGTCTCCAACGTATCTACTTTTCCAAACACTTTTGCCCTTGTTTTGGACTCTAACTTGCATGATTTGAATGAAACTAACCGGGACTGATGCTGTTTTCAGCAGAACTGCCATGATGTTGTTTTATGTGTAGAAAAGAAAAGTTCTCGGAATGTCCTGGAAATCCACGGAGGCACTTTTCAGATTTAATAAGAATTTTTGGCGAAAGAATTAATGCCAGGGGGCCCACAGCCTGTCCACGAGACAGGGGAGCGCCCCCCTAGGGAGCGGCCCCCTATCTCGTGGGCCCCTGGACCTCCTCCGACCTCAACTCCAACTCCATATATTCTGTGTCGGGGAGAAAAAAATCAGAGAGAAAGTTTCATCGTGTTTTACAACACGGAGCCGCCGCCAAGCCCTAATCTCTCTCGGGAGGGCTGATCTAGAGTCCGTTCAGGGCTCCGGAGAGGGGGATTCGTCGCCGCCGTCATCATCAACCATCCTCCTTCACCAATTTCATGATGCTCACCGCCGTGTGTGAGTAACTCCATCGTAGGCTTGCTGGACGGTGATGGGTTGAATGAGATTTACCATGTAATCAAGTTAGTTTTGTTAGGGTTTGATCTCTAGTATCCACTATGTTCTGAGATTGATGTTGCTATGACTTTGCTATGCTTAATGCTTGTCACTAGGGCCCGAGTGCCATGATTTCAGATCTGAACCTATTATGTTTTCATGAATATATGTGTGTTCTTATCCTATCTTGCAACTCTATAGTCACCTATTATGTGTTATGATCCGACAACCCTGAAGTGACAATAATTGGGACACTTCTCGATGATGACCGTAGTTTGAGGAGTTCATGTATTCACTATGTGTTAATGCTTTGGTCCGGTTCTCTATTAAAAGGAGGCCTTAATATCCCTTAGTTTCCGTAAGGACCCCGCTGCAACGGGAGGGTAGGACAAAAGACGTCATACAAGTTCTTTTCCATAAGCACGTATGACTATCTACGGAATACATGCCTACATTACATTGATGAATTGGAGCTAGTTCTATATCACCCTATGTTAGAACTATTGCATGAGGAATTGCATCCGGCATAACTATCCATCACTGATCCATTGCCTACAAGCTTTTCATATATTGTTCTTCACTTATTTACTTTTCCGTTGCTACTGTTACAACTACTACAAAAACCCAAAAACATTTATCTTTACTTTTGCTACCACTACTATTATTATCATACCACTTTTGCTACTAAACACTTTGCTGCAGATACTAAGTTATCCAGGTGTGGTTGAATTGACAACTCAACTGCTAATACTCAAGAATATTCTTTGGCTCCCCTTGTGTCGAATCAATAAATTTGGGTTGAATACTCTACCCTTGAAAGCTGTTGCGATCCCCTATACTTGTGGGTTATCAGGCACTCTGTCAATAGGTTAGTCCCAAAAATGATATAAAGTTTCTATAAAATGATTGTAAAACACCCAAGAATGATAAAATAACCGCATGAATACTTCATAGATTATAGATAGGTTGGAGACGTATCAGCATCCCCAAGCTTAATACCTACTCGTCCTCGAGTAGGTAAATGATAAAAGAAATAATTTATGAAGTGTGAATGCTAGCAAAGTGCATAAGTTTGATCAATGATAATTTCAATCACCTTTTCTAGCATCATAACAACAGTTCTTTCTTATAAAACTTCTCATGTTATAGTAGCAACCAATTCACATGTTAAGGTTCAAACAATGAACTCTCTTGAAACTCAACAACCTATGTTCTCAGTCACCAAGCAATTGCAATTCAACTTATTGAACAGAGTCTAAGTAAGAGCTCCACATACTCAACCATCTTATAGTCTTCTATGATTGCTAACACTCACCGCATACACATGAGCAAAACGTTTCAACCGGACACATAGAAAGATAGGGGCTTATAATTTCGCCTCCCAACGTATTCACCTTTGGGTGATGTCAACAATAATAACCCATGCTACCCATATTCAACTGGACATATGTGCCTAGATCTTTCCTCACCACATGATGCTTGCCAAAGGAGAAAAATAAAAAGGAATAGAGAGAAAAACTTTGACTCTTTGCATAAAAGTAAATACATAAAAGTAAAGGATAGGCCCTTTGTAGAGGGAAGCAGAGGTTGCCATGCGCTTATTTGTTTGTATGCTCAACCCCTTAGTGCAAAAGATCGTCACGTTATATTTCCCCTTATCATAGCAACCCTTATTATGCAGTCTGTCGCTTTTATTCTTTGCCATCACAATACAATGCTCAATTTTCTCTTAACATTTTTAGAAGCAATTTTTATTGCCTTATTGCACCGATGACAACTTACTTGAAGGATCTTGCTCAATCCATAGGTAGGTATGGTGGACTCTCAAAAATAAGATTTGGGTTTAAGGGTTTTTGGATGCACAAGTAGTATCTCTACTTGGTGCGGAATTTTTGGCTAGCAAAGATGGAGGCAAGCACCACATGTTGAAGGATCTATGAAAATATAACTTCTATGTGAGTATGATCAAACATAAATCATTATGTTGTATTTCTTGTCCAACGTCAACAATTTTGGCATATAATATTTTGATGGGGGCTCACAATCACAAAAGATTTCCAAGATAGTATATTTGCATGTGAAAGTTCTCTTCCTTATACTAATTATTCGTGAATTGCTTGTATGACCAATATTGTGATTGTCAAGCTTAGAAAGCTATCACTTCCTAAACCCAATGTGAAGCTACCACTAGGCATGATATGATTTCAACTTCATAACATTCAATTTATTCAACAATTTACTCATAGGATATAAGTGAAGCACTAGAGCAATTCCATAGAGAAGAGCTTCGTTGACGGGATGTGAATGTCGCTTACCTAGCCTCCTATTTGAGGACTCTATTTTATTTAGAAACTTTAAGGTCTCAGTATTTTATTAAAACAGCAAGCAAAATTAAGAAAATTACATTTCAAGAGTAGCACAACTCATGTGAAGAAGCAAAAACTTAGGCTCAACTGATACTAACCGATAATTGTTGAAGAAGAAAGGTGGGATGCCTACCGGCGCATCCCCAAGCTTAGATGCTTGAGACTTATTAAAATATTAGCTTGGGATGCCTTTAGCATCCCCAAGCTTGAGCTTTTGTGTCTCCTTAATTCCTCTTATATCACGGTTTCCCTAAATCTCGAAAACTTCATCCACGCAAAACTCAACAAGAACTCGTGAGATAAGTTAGTATAAATCAGTGCAAAACCTTATCATTCTCTACTGTAGCAAATTACTAAAATTATTATTCTATATTTCATACTAAATGCCTCTGCATATTTAATACTCCTATCCTCAAATAGAATCATTAAACAAGCAAACATATGCAAACAATGCAAACATAACAGCAATCTGCCAAAACAGTACAATCTGTAAAGAATGCAAGATTCATCATAGTTCCCTAACTCCAAAAATTATGAGAAAAATACTACACTGTATAAAAGTTATCATAGATTATTCTGAAAAAAGTTTCAACAATTTATAATATTCTGACTTTTCTAGCGAATTTTTGCAACATCGATAAACTTTCTGTTTTCAAACAGCAACAAGTATATTCGCAAAATAAGCATGGCAAAGGCTATCATTGCCAGTTTTATTGAAATAAAAGATGCAAAACATTACTATAAATGACATCAAGAAAATACTAGCAAAATAAATTGACGCTCCAAGCAAAACACATATCATGTGACGAATGAAAACATTGTTCCACGTGAGGTTACCGATAATGTTGGAGACGAAAGAGGGGATGCCATCCGGGGCATCCCCAAGCTTAGTTGCTTGGATCTTCCTTGAATATTACCTTGGGGATGCCTTTTTCATACCCAAGCTTAGGGTCTTGTCACTCCTTATTCTCCTCATATCAACATCTCACCCAAAACTTGAAAACTTCAATCACACAAAACTTAACGGAACCTTGTGAGATAGGTTAGTATGATAAAGAGCAAACCATTTCACTTTTGGTACTTTCAAAGACAAGATTCATAATTGTTTCCACAAAATTCCTACTGTATCATATAATTTCCACAATTTATATTGAGCAATATAAGCCAGAGAAACAAGGAAACAAGGAAACTATGCATTGAAAACAGAATCTGTCAAAAACAGAACAGTTTGTAGTAATCTGTACTCAAACCATACTTATGCTACCCCAAAAATTATTAAAAAAATTGTACCACGTGAGAAATTTTTATATTAATCTTCTTCAAAAATAATCAACTCAAAAGCTGTGACGCCCCCATTTCAATCGTACACTAATCATGCACGCAAATGTGTACGATCAAGATCAGGGACTCACGGGAAGATATCACAACACAACTCTAAAACATAAATAAGTCATACAAGCATCATAATACAAGCCAGGGGCCTCAAGGGCTCGAATACAAGTGCTCGATCATAGACGAGTCAGCGGAAGCAACAATATCTGAGTACAGACATAAGTTAAACAAGTTTGCCTTTAGAAGGCTAGCACAAACTGGGATACAGATCGAAAGAGGCGCAGGCCTCCTTCTTGGGATCCTCCTAACTACTCCTGGTCGTCGTCAGCAGCCTGCACGTAGTAGTAGGCACCTCCAGGGTAGTAGTCGTCATCGACGGTGGCGTCTGGCTCCTGGACTCCAGCATCTGGTTGCAACAACCAGAAAGAAAGCAACCGTGAGTACTCATCCAAAGTACTCGCAAGCAAGGAGCTACACTACATATGCATGGGTATATGAGTAAAGGGCCATATTAGTGGACTGAACTGCAGAATGCCAGAATAAGAGGGGGATAGCTAATCCTGTCGAAGACTACGCTTCTGGCAGCCTTCGTCTTGCAGCATGTAGAAGAGAGTAGATTGAAGTCCTCCAAGTAGCATCTCCAAGTAGCATCTCCAAGTAGCATCTCCAGTAGCATCGCATAGCATAATCCTACCCGGCGATCCTCTCCTCGTCGCCCTGTTAGAGAGCAATCACCGGGTTGTATCTGGCACTTGGAAGGGTGTGTTTTATTAAGTATCCGGTTCTAGTTGTCATAAGGTCAAGGTACAACTCCGGGTCGTCCTTTTACCGAGGGACACGGCTATTCGAATAGATAAACTTCCCTGCAGGGGTGCACCACATAACCCAACACGCTCGATCCCATTTGGCCGGACACACTTTCCTGGGTCATGCCCGGCCTCGGAAGATCAACACGTCGCAGCCCCACCTAGGCCTAACAGAGAGGTCAGCACGCCGGTCTAACTCCTATGGCGCAGGGGTCTGGGCCCATCGCCCATTGCACACCTGCACGTTGCGAGGGCGGCCAAAAGCAGAACTAGCCCCCTTAATACAAGAGCAGGCTTACGTTCCAATCCGGCGCGCGCCGCTCAGTCGCTGACGTCTAGACGGCTTCGACTGATACCACTACGCCGGGATACCCATACCTACTCCCGCGTAGATGGTTAGTGCGTATAGACCAAATGGCCAGACTCAGATCAAATACCAAGATCTCGTTAAGCGTGTTATTATGAAGCAACCGCGGACGCCGACCAGGGCCAGGCCCACCTCTCGCCTAGGTGGTCTCAACCTGCCATGTCGCTCCGCCACAAAGATCCACACAGAGGGCCATCGGGACAAAGGTCCTTTTAGCCCCCAATCCGTGAATCACTCGCGGGTACTCTTCGAGCGGACCCGACTTTAGTCACCATCTGTATAGTATGTATGTATGTATAGTATATACCCGTGATCACCTCCCAAGTGATCACGGCCCGATAGTATAGCAAGGCAGACTGACAAGAATGTAGGGCCAATGATGATAAACTAGCATCCTATACTAAGCATTTAGGATTGCGGGTAAGGTATCAATGACTGTAGCAACAATGACAGGCTATGCAACAGAATAGGAGTAACCGAACAGTAACATGCTACACTACTCTAATGCAAGAAGTATAGAGAAGAATAGGCGATATCTGGTGATCAAGGGGGGGGGGGGCTTGCCTGGTTGCTCTGGCAAGAGAGAGGGGTCGTCAACTCCGTAGTCGTACTGGGCAGCAGCAGCGTCGGTCTCGTAGTCTACCGGAGAGAAGAGGGGGAAGAAACAATGAATACAATGCAAACATATGCATATCAATGCATGACATGACAAGTAACGATGCTGGGTGTGCCCAATCGCGGTAGTAGGTGATACCGACGAAGGGGGAAAACATCCGGGAAAGTATTCCCGGTGTTCCGCGTTTTCGGACCGGTGAACCGGAGGGGGAAAGTTGCGTGTTCGGTATGCTAGGGGTGTGTGGCGGACGAACGGGCTGCGTAACCGGATTCGTCTCGTCGTTCTGAGCAACTATCATGTACGAAGTTTTTCCATCCGAGCTAATGTTTATTTTATACTAATTTTTAAAGTTTTAAGACATTTTTAGAATTAACAGAATTAATTAAATTCGAAATTGCAAATATGATGTCGGCATGATGTCAGCATGACATCATCGTTCAACTGTGGACTTTGACTAGTCAACAGACCACTAGGTCCCACATGTCATTCACAGCTAACTAACTAACCAAGTTAATTAGTTTAATTAACAGATTAATTAGGTTAATGTTAATTTAATTAATTAATTAATTAATTAATATTTTTAAATATATATTTTTTGTCTCCTCCTTTTTTTATTGATCTGGGCAGTGGGCCCCGTTTGGTAGTGGCCTAGAGGGCCAAACACGGGCGGGTTAGCGGGCGCGCGGGCGCTAGGCGGAGCCGGGCGTCGGGCGCCAGCCTGCCCGACAGGGCACTGCGGCCAGGAGGCGAAGGGCGTTGGCGCGTGGCTCGTCGCCGGCGGCCATGGCCGGAGCGGGGCGACGCGGCGTGGCCGATCGAGGTCGGCCGGAGTGTAGGGGGGATGGAGTGGGTGAGGGGCGCATCGGACGCGCGGACTCACAGGCGTGGCCAGGGGCGAGCCCGGGCGCGGCCACTAGCGGTAGCGGCGAGGGAGGAGAAACGGGGGGGCCAGGAGGTGAGCGAGGCAGTGGGGGCGCTGAAGGCCCTGGCGACACACGGGTGCGCGCGAGCGGTGGCCGTGGCAATGAGCGCGAGGCGAGACGGTGCGAGGGGCGCACAGGCTAGGCGAGGGAGGAGCGGACGGGGGCCGGTCGGCGCGTGCTCATGCATACGGGGACAGGGGAGAGAAGAGGCCAGGGGCCTCACCAGCGTTGATGGGGAGAGGGGGCGCCGAGGCTTGCTGGCGGCCGGCGGGGAAGAGGCCGAGGACGCGAGGTCCGGTGAGGAGGGGGAAGCAGGCCGGCGGGGAGGTCCGGCGCCGTGGCCTCCGTCGAGCTCTCCATGGGCGGCGGCGGCGAGGCGATCCAGCGACGGCAAGGGATCGGGCTCGGGGAAAGTGGTCGGGGCGTATCCGGCGATGAGGGCAAGGTGGATGTGGGACGATGCGGCGACGAGGAGTGCCGGCGGCATCGGCAGGGGCGGGGCGCCAAAGTGATGGGGTCGGGGCGCCGCTTCCCCCGATCCAGATCGGGGGGGCGAGGGAGACGCGGGTGTGGGGGGGGAAGTGAGGTGGGTCGTGGGTTAGGGTTTCCTCCCTGGTGGGGATATGGAAGGGGGTGGGTCGGCCAGCTGGGCCAGTCGGCTGGGCCTTTGCCCAATTGGGCTGGCCAGCTGGGCCACAGATGGCCCAGTGGGGGGGTGCCTCTTTTTATTTTTAGTTAGATTTGTCTTTTCCTTTTATTTATTTCACTTTTCTGTTTTATTTCATTTTAATATATTTAGACATTTTCAAAAAGGGTGTTTGTTGCACTATAATCACCTAGGCATTTAACTGCACACTCCGAACATTTTAGTTTAATATTTTGAAAACTTTGTCGCTTGACATTAATTTGAATTTGAATTTGAAAAGGTTTCGAATCATTGCGAGGTTAGCAACAGTAAGAGTGGTGACGTGGCATCATTAACAGAGGTTACTGTAGCTTGATTATCCGGGCGTCACAATTCTCCTCCACTACAAGAAATCTCGTCCTGAGATTTAAGAGGGGAGTAAAGGGGAAAGGTTCGGGTTACGAAATTCTAACGAATCTTCTCGGTCTTGGTTGCTCTTCTCGAAGTGGTTGATCCATTACATTGATGTCTTCATTTTTCTGCTTCAGGTCATTAAGATGAAGTCAACATCCTTTCTTCGGAAACTCCATCGTACTTACGAAAGAATAAAGTGGGAGCATTCCGGGAGAACGGACCTCGGCAAGGTTGACTATTTGGTAAATAACATCGGGGAGGGAGGCGGAAAGTAACTCTTGAATTGAAACCTCCGAAAATATCGAGAGCAAAGTAAGGAGTTATTATGGGAAGTTTCAAGCGGGTAGGCAATCGTTCGATGCCTGAAACAAAGTGTGAAAGGGGTTCAAGCAACGGGAATAAGTATTGCGTATGATACCAGAATTGATCACTAGGAAGGTGCCTCATGAGTTACATACGACGCCAAGAGCGAGGAACAACTTTGGCAACATGGACGCACAGGAGAGTCAGGTTTCGATCCTGTGGAACTATGGGTTATGGGCCCACCGTGTGGTTGAAAGTAGGAAGGGGGCCGACATCTTGCACGGTCACGATAGTAAGGCGTGTCATAGGGTAGCCTATCAGTTATGTCGGCAACAACATCGATACCAAGGGCGAGGGACGAAGAGAACCATTTTCATGCTCGTTGAACGAGGCGGGCCAATAGGCAAGGTTCTCGTCCATTGGTGGCTACCGGAATGTCATCAACAATAGTAACAGGGTCTTATTGACAGAGCGGTACCACGAGGTGTTTACATAAGCAGGAGAATATTACTGCTTAGGTCATGTAGATCACAAGAAAGGTTAAACCGAACAATGGAAAGGAAAATATGATTATCAGATTAAACAGAACAATGGAAAGGAAAATGTGTTAAAACACACATTTCAGGGGTATTTCCTTCCCAAGGACAAACAGAGCATGATATCCATGACAGGAAATAACGTAGAAAACCATTTAGGTTAGGATAGAGGAAGTTCATGACATTACCCAAACAACGGTGTTTGGATAATCGAGCAGGAACATTTAGCATTGGGCTTCAAATGTTTTTGTTGAAAATCGGAGTACCATGGACATGCTTCGAGATAGCACTAACATGGTTCGCAAGCAAAGGTCAGACTTTGTATTCACAAAGGATCCATCAGGAACATCTTATAGAATAAGTCTTACAATTTCCTTATGGAAGAATGGCTAACCTTGCTGAAAAGAGGGGGGTATTATAACATTGGGTTCCCTAGCCAGGTGTGCTAGGCATGACATCACCTTACCGGGTCTTATAAAGACCAATGTAAAACTCCTGGAAATATGTTCAAACCATCATATCTGACCCGAGATTTAGATCTGATTGGTGTCAGGATACCTCAGACTCGGGATGTCTGAGAAGAAAAGGTGCAATACAAATTGACGAGATGACATTGTAAGATTCTCGGGAAATGAACTATGAAGTGATTTCCGTTAACAAGAGTTCATCATTAACCCAAGGAGAGGACAAGGAGGTGGCCGATGAACTCAACGACAATTCATCTAGATTTCCAAAAGATGGATTTCCACAATTAAGTGAACAAGGTGATAACATTTGTCAGATCAAATGATATAAGGAAGTATGCTCGAGGAAAACATACACAATTAAACATTGGTTGAAAGGTGCACCCCATATATGGGTTGGGTTGCACGACCAATGTCAGAATGGTGATTCAATAATCAATAGTCTAAGAATGAACGACCGACCATTAACTTCAAAGCCATAGGGTTGCTAGAAGTGCTGAATCCACACAGCACCATTCACTTGTTGGTACCCCGATTGGAATCAACACGAGGACCAAGAAAGAATGGTGATGGTGAGAAGTATCACTATACCAAGAATTCTTAAGAGGTGGTGAAATTCCCACGACATTCTTGACATAAAAGGTGGTAATACTCCAAGGTAAAGAAGAGGAAATGCTGGATAGCAAGGAACTCAAGGTATAACACAAAACACGAACAAGTTTGTGTTGGAGGGAAGGCAACAAAGTGGTTGATGACAACACAAATCATCGAGGGGCAAGGATGGTATTACCCATCAAGAATTCGATATATATCTTGGAAGAGCTTAGGATGTTGATGATGATCATGACACATTTGTCGAGAGATTTCATGAAGATGTAATCGGTCGGCGATGACATCAAGTCAATAGGAATGATGAAGCGAAAGGTTATTGGAACCACGGGTACCACACAAACTCGAAATCTAGCTTGTTGTTCAAGGCAAAATGATATGACGAGGAAGAGCGACGTAAGCTTAGCTCATCATCGAAATTGTGCTCCGGAAAGAAGGACCAGGTAGCACGGTTAAAATTTAGCACGATAACGATACAGCCGATCAGGCTAGGAAAGACTTAAAGGATTAATAAACTCGTAAGCAACGAAAATTACTTAGGGTTATCGAACCGAAATGCGGAATCGGTGTTCTCAATTGACGACAACCCAGAACCCGAGAAAATTGGAATCAGTGAGAAATAATAGCTGATGGAGAATCATAAGAAGCAACACAGTTCTTAGATATTCTCGAGATACCCGAGGGTAGATCAAGGTAGAGGTTGGACTGGTGTATTGACTTGCAAAAGACAAGGGCTTTAACTTGCCCGAGAAATGGGATCAAAGAGAAAATAGGGTCGGAACCACGATTGCATAAGATCAATTCACAGATACCAGATGATATTATATCAACAAAATAGTTATTATAACAAGAAGCTTCTATGGTAGGTCCCACATCGTGTCCATGGGCATGAACACAAAGTTCAAGGTCGACTCCCACTTCCTCAATGTATAACCTTCCATTCACCTCTCACTTTCGAAGAAGTTGTAGTGTTGAAATTTTATCTAGCAAAATACCAGAAGAGTATAACTCGTGAAAACTTTCGAGTTCACACATATTAAGGAATGCTTAGGTTCAACCCGTTAGGGTATCGTGGAAACATATACCACAAGCTTCAATAGTAAATACCACCAGCTCGAGAACAGAGCATGGTTGAGAAAAACAAAGGATACAAATTACCAAAGGCTTTATATATCCGTGGAAAGGCTCACAAGGTTATTTGAATGTGAAGGACACTGTCGGATAATAATCCAACAAAGGACTTGACGGACCACAAAGGATCCGATATGAGTATCGCTACTCAACCAGAAACGGAAACAATGCAAATGCATCAGGTTATAGAATCATCTGACTAATTCGAAGCATAAATGCAAAGGAATTATGAATCCAAATCGAAGGATCAGAAGTAATGCTCTGATTAGGGATGGATAAGTTGAATAGCCTTAGGGTACAATCAACAGCAATTGGATTGGTCGAGAACCAATTCCAGTTAAAAGAATGGCAGCTCAGTCGGAAAGGTAATTTATAAGGATTAATGATGATTGCGTGTATTCGCAAACATATTGAGTCAACAGACTCAAAATGATAATGACAAGGGATGCCATTAAGATTACGAGACTTATGGGATCAACCATAATGCAAGTAAGCAAGAATTTCAAGAGCAATAGGCTGCTCAGGATTTTCGGAAGATTGGGTAGTATTTGAATGTATTTTTGTGAAACACATGAACAACTTTGGACAAACGGATACTCGGCAAGCGCGAGTAATTATCCGTAGGGGTATTCATGCAGCAAGGAACTGCAGGGCAGTAAGCATAAAGAATTCTCGGAATATCAAAGAGTATTTCAGGACATCTTGTAATAACAAGAGCAACTGGGGATGACAATATGAACGATGGGTTTAAGTAGTTATCCAGAGGGATTTATCGATGGAAGTGAATTGCAAAAGCGATGACACATAGTCTCGAGAGCACATCGTAGAGTATCTTCGGAATCTTCTGGTGCAGCAGGTGGTCATCGGTAACAAGGGGCTCTCCGGGAGAAAGTACTTGCGAGAACCTAAAGTTAGTTTTGTTTTTAGCAAAATCATTTAACCCGAATAGAAGAGAGCTCAGAGTCCCAGAGTAAAGATTGAGGAGTAAAAGATCCTAATACCACCCAATGGCGACGTGGGCCCATAGGCCACACAGCCATGTTAGTAAAGGTTTTGCAATCACTAGACTCAACTTCGGCCAAGGAGTTGGAAAGGGGATTCCTACAGACAGTCGGCTCTGATACCAACTTGTGACACCCCCGTTTCAATCGTACACTAATCATGCACGCAAATGTGTATGATCAAGATCAGGGACTCACGGGAAGATATCACAACACAACTCTAAAACATAAATAAGTCATACAAGCATCATAATACAAGCCAGGGGCCTCGAGGGCTCGAATACAAGTGCTCGATCATAGACGAGTCAGCGGAAGCAACAATATCTGAGTACAGACATAAGTTAGACAAGTTTGCCTTAAGAAGGCTAGCACAAACTGGGATACAAATCGAAAGAGGCGCAGGCCTCCTGCCTGGGATCCTCCTAACTACTCCTGGTCGTCGTCAGCAGCCTCCACGTAGTAGTAGGCACCTCCAGGGTAGTAGTCGTCATCGACGGTGGCGTCTGGCTCCTGGACTCTAGCATCTGGTTGCGACAACCAGAAAGAAAGGAAAGGGGGAAAAGGGGGGGAGAAAGCAACCGTGAGTACTCATCCAAAGTACTCGCAAGCAAGGAGCTACACTACATATGCATGGGTATATGAGTAAAGGGCCATATTAGTGGACTGAACTGCAGAATGCCAGAATAAGAGGGGGATAGCTAATCCTGTCGAAGACTACGCTTCTGGCAGCCTTCGTCTTGCAGCATGTAGAAGAGAGTAGATTGAAGTCCTCCAAGTAGCATCTCCAAGTAGCATCTCCAAGTAGCATCTCCAGTAGCATCGCATAGCATAATCCTACCCGGCGATCCTCTCCTCGTCGCCCTGTTAGAGAGCAATCACCGGGTTGTATCTGGCACTTGGAAGGGTGTGTTTTATTAAGTATCCGGTTCTAGTTGTCATAAGGTCAAGGTACAACTCCGGGTCGTCCTTTTACCGAGGGACACGGCTATTCGAATAGATAAACTTCCCTGCAGGGGTGCACCACATAACCCAACACGCTCGATCCCATTTGGCCGGACACACTTTCCTGGGTCATGCCCGGCCTTGGAAGATCAACACGTCGCAGCCCCACCTAGGCCTAATAGAGAGGTCAGCACGCCGGTCTAACTCCTATGGCGCAGGGGTCTGGGCCCATCGCCCATTGCACACCTGCACGTTGCGAGGGCGGCCAAAAGCAGAACTAGCCCCCTTAATACAAGAGCAGGCTTACGTTCCAATCCGGCACGCGCCGCTCAGTCGCTGACGTCTAGAAGGCTTCGGCTGATACCACGACGCCGGGATACCCGTAACTACTCCCGCGTAGATGGTTAGTGCGTATAGACCAAATGGCCAGACTCAGATCAAATACCAAGATCTCGTTAAGCGTGTTATTATGAAGCAACCGCGGACGCCGACCAGGGCCAGGCCCACCTCTCGCCTAGGTGGTCTCAACCTGCCCTGTCGCTCCGCCACAAAGATCCACACAGAGGGCCATCGGGACAAAGGTCCTTTTAGCCCCCAATCCGTGAATCACTCGCGGGTACTCTTCGAGCGGACCCGACTTTAGTCACCATCTGTATAGTATGTATGTATGTATAGTATATACCCGTGATCACCTCCCAAGTGATCACGGCCCGATAGTATAGCAAGGCAGACTGACAAGAATGTAGGGCCAATGATGATAAACTAGCATCCTATACTAAGCATTTAGGATTGCGGGTAAGGTATCAATGACTGTAGCAACAATGACAGGCTATGCAACAGAATAGGAGTAACCGAACAGTAACATGCTACACTACTCTAATGCAAGAAGTATAGAGAAGAATAGGCGATATCTGGTGATCAAGGGGGGGGGGCTTGCCTGGTTGCTCTGGCAAGAGAGAGGGGTCGTCAACTCCGTAGTCGTACTGGGCAGCAGCAGCGTCGGTCTCGTAGTCTACCGGAGAGAAGAGGGGGAAGAAACAATGAATACAATGCAAACATATGCATATCAATGCATGACATGACAAGTAACGATGCTGGGTGTGCCCAATCGCGGTAGTAGGTGATACCGACGAAGGGGGAAAACATCCGGGAAAGTATTCCCGGTGTTCCGCGTTTTCGGACCGGTGAACCGGAGGGGGAAAGTTGCGTGTTCGGTATGCTAGGGGTGTGTGGCGGACGAACGGGCTGCGTAACCGGATTCGTCTCGTCGTTCTGAGCAACTATCATGTACGAAGTTTTTCCATCCGAGCTAATGTTTATTTTATACTAATTTTTAAAGTTTTAAGACATTTTTAGAATTAACAGAATTAATTAAATTCGAAATTGCAAATATGATGTCGGCATGATGTCAGCATGACATCATCGTTCAACTGTGGACTTTGACTAGTCAACAGACCACTAGGTCCCACATGTCATTCACAGCTAACTAACTAACCAAGTTAATTAGTTTAATTAACAGATTAATTAGGTTAATGTTAATTTAATTAATTAATTAATTAATATTTTTAAATATATATTTTTTGTCTCCTTTTTTTATTAATCTGGGCAGTGGGCCCCGTTTGGCAGTGGCCTAGAGGGCCAAACGCGGGCGGGTTAGCGGGCGCTGGGCGGAGCCGAGCGTCGGGCGGCAGCCTGCCCGACAGGGCACTGCGGCCAGGAGGCGAAGGGCGTCGGCGCGTGGCTCGTCGCCGGCGGCCATGGCCAGAGCGGGGCGACGCGGCGTGGCCGGTCGAGGTCGGTCGGAGTGTAGGGGGGATGGAGTGGGTGAGGGGCGCATCGGACACGCGGACTCACAGGCGCGGCCGCTGGCGGTAGCGGCGAGGGAGGAGAAACGGGGGGGCCAAAATGGGCGCGAGGCAGTGGGGGCGCTGAAGGCCTGGGCGACACACGGGTGCGCGCGAGCGGTGGCCGTGGCGACGAGCGCGAGGCGGGACGATGCGAGGGGCGCACAGGCTAGGCGAGGGAGGAGCGGACGGGGGCCGGTCGGCGCGTGCTCATGCATACGGGGACAGGGGAGAGAAGAGGCCAGGGGCCTCACCGGCGTTGATGGGGAGAGGGGGCGTCGAGGCTTGCTGGCGGCCGGCGAGGAAGAGGCCGAGGACGCGAGGTCCGGCGAGGAGGGGGAAGCAGGCCGGCGGGGAGGTCCGGCGCCGTGGCCTCCGGCGAGCTCTCCATGGGCAGCGGCGTCGAGGCGATCCAGCGACGGCAAGGGATCGGGCTTGGGGAAAGTGGTCGAGGCGTATCCGGTGATGAGGGCAAGGTGGAGGTGGGACGATGCGGCAACGAGGAGCGCCGGCGGCATCGGCAGGGGCGGGGCGCCGAAGTGATGGGGTCGGGGCGCCGCTTCCCTCGATCCAGATCGGGGGGGCGAGGGAGACGCGGGTGTGGGGGGGAAGTGAGGTGGGTCGTGGGTTAGGGTTTCCTCCCTGGTGGGGATATGGAAGGGGGTGGGTCGGCCGGCTGGGCCAGTCGGCTGGGCCTTTGCCCAGTTGGGCTGGCCAGCTGGGCCACAGATGGCCCAGCGGGGGGGTGCCTCTTTTTATTTTTAGTTAGATTTGTCTTTTCCTTTTATTTATTTCACTTTTCTGTTTTATTTCATTTTAATATATTTAGACATTTTCAAAAAGGGTGTTTGTTGCACTATAATCACCTAGGCATTTAACTGCACACTCCGAACATTTTAGTTTAATATTTTGAAAACTTTGTCGCTTGACATTAATTTGAATTTGAATTTGAAAAGGTTTCGAATCATTGCGAGGTTAGCAACAGTAAGAGTGGTGACGTGGCATCATTAACAGAGGTTACTGTAGCTTGATTATCCGGGCGTCACAAAAGCACTCTTCTGTTAAAAATGAGAGCTATTTTCGTGAGTGCAAGAGTTTCTGTTTTTCAGCAAGATCAAATCAACTATCACCCAACATGATCCCAAAGGCTTTATTTGGCACTTTATTGAAACAAAGACAATAAAACATGATTACTACAGTAGCCTAATCATGTGAACATACAAAAACAGTAGGTAAAAGTGTTGGGTTGCCTCCCAACAAGCGCTTTTCTTTAATGCCTTTTAGCTAGGCATGATTATTTCAATGATGATCGCATGAAAGATAAGAATTGAAACATGAAAAAGAGCATCATGAATCACATGGCAAGCACATTTAAGCCTAACCCAATTCCTATGCATAGGGATTTTGTGAGCAAATAACTCATGGTAACAAGAATCAACTAGCATAGGAAGGCAAAACATGCATAACTTCACAACTTTCAACACATAGAGAGGAAACTTGATATTATTGCAATTCCTACAAGCATAAGTTCCTCCCCCATATAAATTTTCAGTAGCATCATGAATGAATTCAACAATATAACTATCACATAAAGCATTATTTTCATGATCCACAAGCATAGAAATTTTCTTACTCTCCACATAAGCAAATTTATTCTCATCAATGGTAGTGGGAGTAAACTCGACAAAGTAACTATCATGTGATTGAAAATTAAAATCATGATGACAAGTTTCATGGTTATCATTATTCAATATAGCATACATGTCATCACCATAATCATCAAAGATAGGAGGCATTCTTTCATCACAATAAACTTGCTCATCAAAACTTGGGGGACCAAAAATATCATCTTCATCAAACATAGCATCCCCAAGCTTGTAGCTTTGCATATCATTAACATCACGGATATTCAAAGAGTTCATGCCAACAACATTGCAACCATGCTTATCATTCATGCCAATCATTTTATTAAATTCTTCTTCTATCAATTGAGCACAATTTTCCGAACCATCATTTTGAAGAAATATATTATAAAGATGATTAATAATATGATGGAACCTCAACTCCATATTTTTTGTAGTTTTGTTTTTATAAACCAAACTAGTGATAAAACAAGAAACTATTGCAAGATCTAAAGATATACCTTCCTGCACTCACCTCCCCGGCAATAGCGCCAGAAAAGAGCTTGATGTCTACTACGCAACTTTATTCTTGTAGACACGTGTTGGGCCTCCAAGCGCAGAGTTTTGTAGGACAGGAGCAATTTTCCCTCAAGTGGATGACCTAAGGTTTATCAATCCGTGAGAGGTGTAGGATGAAGATGGTCTCTCTCATGACCCTGCAACCAAATACAAGAAATTTCCTGTGTCCCCAACACACCCAATACAATGGCAAGTTGTATAGGTGCACTAGTTCGGCGAAGAGATGGTGATAAAAGTGTAATATGGATAGTAGAAATATATTTTATAATCTGAATAAATAAAAACAGCAAAGGTAGCAAATAGTAAACAGGGACAAAAATGGTGTTGCAATGCTTAAAAATGAGGCCTAGGGTCCGTACTTTCGCTAGTGCAACCTCTCAACAATGCTAACATAGTTGGATCATATGATTATCCCTCAAAGTGCAATAAAGAATCACTCCCGAGTTCCTATTAGCGGAGAACAAAAGATAGGAAATGTTTGTAGGTCACGAAACCACCTCAAAGCTATTCTTTCCATTCGATCTATTCAAGAGTTTGTACTAAAATAACACAAAGATATTTTTTCTGTTTGATCTATCCTAGAGTTCATACTAGAATAACACCAAAGCAAATTCACATTCATAATACTCAATCCACACAAAGAACTATAAAGAGACCCCAAAGTTTCCGTCGGAGAAAAACGTGCATCAACCCCTATGCATAGAATACCCCAATATCACCGTGGAAATCCGCGAGTTGAATGTCATAACACATATCAAGTGAATCAATAAGATACCTCATTGTCAGCTCAAGTATTCATATTGCAAGACATGTATCATGTGTCTCTTTTCTGAATATTCAATCCGACAAGACAAAACTTTGAAGGGTAAAGATTCAATTCATCATAACAAGAGTATAGAGGGGAGAAACATCATATGATCCAACTATATTAACAAAGCCCATGATATAGATCACAAGAGAGAGAGAGATCAAACACATAGCTACTGGTACAAACCCTCAGCCCCGAGGGTGGACTACTCCCTCCTCATCATGGTGGCCACCGGGATGATGAAGATGGCCACTTGAGATGATTCCCCCCTCGAGCAGTGTGCTGGAACAGGGTCTAGATTGGATGTCGTGGATACAGAGGCCTTGCAACGGTGGAAGTTCTGATCTAGGTTTACCCCGAAAGGTTTTGGAATATTTGGGAATTTATAGTGCAAAGAGGGGGTGCAGGAGGCCAACTAGGTGGGCACAACCCACCTGGGCGCGCCATGGAGGGTTGTACCCCCCTCGGGGCACCTCCCAGGTGCAGCTCAGGCCCATTGGGTTCCTTTTGGTCCGGAAAAAATCTCCGTGATGTTTCGTTGTGTTTGGACTCCGTTTGATATTGATTTCCTGTGATGTAAAAAACAAGCAAAAACCAGCAACTGGCACTAGGCACTGGGTCAATAGGTTAGTCCCAAAAAATGATGTAAAGTTGCTATAAGATGATTGTAAAACACCCAAGAATCATAAAATAACAGCATGAATACTTCATAAATTATAGATACGTTGGAGACATATCAAGAATATGTAGGAGCCAATATGGGCATCCAGGTTCTGATATTGGTTATTGACCAGAGAGGTGTCTCGGACATGTCTACATAGTTCTCGAACCCGTAGGGTCCGCACTCTTAACATTCCTTGATGATATCGTATTATATGAGTTATGTATGTTGGTGACTGAATGTTGTTCGGAGCCCCGAATGTGATCACGGACATGACGAGGAGCTCCGGAATGGTCCATAGGTAAAGATATGATATATGGGATAATAGTGTTTAGTCTCCGGAAGGGTTCCGGAATTCATCGGAAGGGGTTTCGGATGTTTCCCGAAATGTTTGGGTACGAGAACACTTTATTTGGGCAAAAGGGGAAGGCCCACGAGGTTTTTGGAAAGCGCTATAGGAGGTTTTGCGGAGTCTAGGGTGCAGACACCAAGGTCCCTGGCGTCTGGGTCCAGACACCGGGAACCCTGGCGTCTGGTCCTGGAGTACGAGAAGGACTCTTGCCTTTCGGGTAAAACCGACTTTGAGGAGGATTTTACTCCAAGTTTTGACCACAAGGCTCAACATATAAATAGAGGGGAAAGGCTAGCACCCAAGACACATCAAGAATCACCAAGCCGTGTGTCAACAACCCCGTTCCCTCTAGTTTATCCTCCATCTAGTTTCTGTAGTGCTTGGTGAAGCTCTGCGGAGATTGTTCTTCATCACCAACCGTCACCATGCCGTCGTGCTGCCTGAACTCATCTACTACTTCACCTGTCTTGCTGTATCAAGAAGGCGAGGACGTCATCGAGCTGAACGTGTGCTGAATGCGAAGGTGCCGTACATTCGGTACTTGATCGGGATGGATCGTAAAGGTGTACGACTACATCAGCTGCATTGTGAAACGCTTCCGCTTACGGTCTACGAGGGTACTTAGAAACACTCTCCCCCTCGTTGCTATGCATCTCCTAGATAGATCTTGCGTGAGCGTAGGAAATTTTTTGAAATTGCATGCTACGTTTCCAAACAGTGGTATCAGAGCCAGGTCTATGCGTAGATGATATGCACGAGTAGAACACAAAGAGTTGTGGGCGATGATTGTCATACTACTTACCACCAATGTCTTATTTTGATACGGCGGTATTGTTGGATGAAGCGGCCCGGACCAACATTACAGGACCACGTTCATGAGACTGGTTCCACCGACAGACATGAAACTAGTTTTGCATAAAGGTGGCTGGCGGGTGTGTGTTTCTCCTAATTTAGTTGAATCAAATTTGACTGCGGCCGGTCCTTATTGAAGGTTAAAACAGGAAACTTGATAAATCACCGTTGTGGTTTCTGTGCTGTAGGTAAGTATGGTTCTTGCCAGAAGCCCATAGCAGCCACATAAAACTTGCGACAACAAAGTAGAGGATGTCTAACTTGTCTTATGGTTGTCTCTTTATTGTACGAAATGCAAACGCCATGTAATTGCTTTACTTTATCGCTATGAGTTAGCAATAGTCATAGAAGCAATAGTTGGCGAGACGACCACGACACAACGATGGGGATCAAGGTGTCGAGCCGGTGACGATGGGGATCGTGACGATGCTTTGGAGATGGAGATCAAAAGCACAAGTTGATGATGGACATATCATGTCACATATTTTGATTGCATGTGATGTTTATCTTTTATGCATCTTATTTTGCTTAGTACGACGGTAGCATTATAAGATGATCCCTTAATGAAATTTGATTGTGTAAGTGTTCTCCCTGAGTATGCACCGTTGCGACAGTTCATCATGCTGAGACACCACGTGATGATCGAGTGTGATAAGCTCTATGTTCACATACAACGGGTGCAAGATAGTTTTGCACATGCGGAATACTCGGGTTAAACTTGACGAGCCTACCATGTACAAACATGGCCTCAGAACACTAGAGACCAAAAGGTCAAATGTGAATCATATAGTAGATATGATCAACATAGAGATTTTGACCATTGATGACTACCCCATCTCACGTGATGATCGGACATGGGTTAGTTATTTTGGATCACATATCATTTAGATGACTTCAGGGATGTCTATCTAAGTGGGAATTCTTAAGTAATTTGATTAATTGAACTTAATTTATCATGAACTTAGTCCTGATAGTATTTGCATATCTATGTTGTAGATCAATGGCCCGTGCTACCGTTCCCTTGAATTTTAATGCATTCCTAGAGAAAGCTAAGTTGAAAGATGATGGTAGCAACTACACGGACTGGGTCCGTAACTTGAGGATTATCATCATTGTTGCACATAAGAATTATGTTCTTGATGCACCGCTAGGTGAAAGGCCTACTACAGGAGCAGATGCTAATGTTTTGAACATCTGGCAAGCTCGATCTGATGACTACTTGATAGTTCAGTGTGCCATGCTTTACGGCTTAGAATCGGGACTTCAAAGACGTTTTGAACGTCATGGAGCATATGAGATGTTCCAAGAGTTGAAGTTAATATTTCAACAAAATGCTCGAGTTGAGAGATATGAAGTCTCCAACAAGTTCTATAGCTGCAAGATGGAGGAGAACAGTTCTGTCAATGAACACATACTCAGAATGTCTGGATATCATAATCAGTTGACTCAGCTGGGAGTTAATCTTCCAGATGATAGCGTTATTGACAGAGTTCTCCAATCATTTCCAGCAAGCTACAAAGGCTTCATGATGAACTATAATATGCAAGGGGTGGAGAAGACAATTCCCGAGCTATTCGTAATGCTCAAAGCTGCGGAGGTAGAAATCAAGAAGGAGCATCAAGTGTTGATGGTTAACAAGACCACAAGTTTCAAGAAAAGGGGTAAGGGAAAGAAAGGGAAGTTCAAGAAGAATGGCAAGCAAGTTTCCACTCCTGGGAAGAAGCCTAAAGCTGGATCCAAGCCTGAAATTGAGTGCTTCTACTGCAAAGGGACTGGTCATTGGAGGCGGAACTGCCCCAAGTATTTGGTGGATAAGAAGGATGGCAAAGTGAACAAAGGTATATTTGGTATACATGTTATTGATGTGTACCTTACTAATGCTCGTAGTAGCGCCTGGGTATTTGATACCGGTTCGGTTGCTCATATTTGTAACTCGAAACAGGAGCTACGGATTAAACGAAGATTGGTTAAGGACGAGGTGACGATCCGCGTCGGGAATGGTTCCAAGGTCGATGTGATCGTCGTTGGCACGCTACCTCTACATCTACCTTCGGGATTAGTTTTAGACCTGAATAATTGTTATTTGGTGCCAGAGTTGAGAGTGAACAATATATCTGGAACTTGTTTAGTGCGAGACGTTTATTTATTTAAATCAGAGAATAATGGTTGTTCTATTTATATGAGTAATATCTTTTATGGTCATGCAGCCTTGAGGAGTGGTCTATTTTTGTTGAATCTCGATTGTGGTGATACACATATTCATAATATGTTGGGGAATGTAGTAATTAAAGAAATTTCCTACGATCACACAAGATCTATCTAGGAGATGCATAGCAACGAGACGAGAGAGTGTGTCCACGTACCCTCGTAGACCGAAAGGGGAAGCATTGAGTTAACGCGGTTGTTGTAGTCGAACGTCTTCACGATCCAACCGATCCAAGCACCAAACGTACGGCACCTCCGCGTTCAGTACACGTTTAGCCTGATGACGTCCCTCGAGCTCTTGATCCAGTTGAGGAGGAGGGAGAGTTCCATCAGCACGACGGCATGGCGATGGTGTTGATGATCTTATCTGCGTAGGGCTTCGCCTAAGCACTATGACGATATGACCGAGGTGTGTAACTGTGGAGGGGGCACCACACATAGTTAAGAGGACTTGATTTGCTTTGGGGTGCCCCCCTGCCCCGTATATAAAGGAGGAGAGGGGGAGGCCGGCTGGCCCTTGCAGGCGCGCCAGGAGAAGGGAGTCCTACTAGGACTCCAAGCACTAGTAGGATTCCACCTAGAGGAAGATGGGAAGGAAGGGAGAGGGAGAGGGAAAGGGGGGCCACGCCCCCTTCCCTTGTCCTATTCAGACTCCCCATGGGGGGCGCGCGCCTCCTCTATGTGGGCTGCCCTCTCTCCCCTATGGCCCATGTTGGCCCATTGCTTCCCCGGGCGGTTCCGGTAACCCCTTCCGACACTCTGTTTTACCTGAAACCACTCTGAACTCTTCCGATGTCTGAATAACATAGTCCAATATATCAATCTTTATGTCTCGACCATTTTGAGACTCCTCGTCACGTCCGTGATCTCATTTGGGACTTTGACAAACTTTGGTCATCAAAAACACATAACTCATAATACAAATCATCATCGAACGTTAAGCGTGCGGACCCTACGGGTTCGAGAACTATGTAGACATGATCGAGACACATCTCCGACCAATAACCAACATCGGAACCTGGATGCTCATATTAGCTCCAACATATTGTACGAAGATCTTTATCAGTTAAACCGCATAACAACATACATTGTTCCCTTTGTCATCGGT
Organism: Triticum timopheevii; assembly: GCA_963921465.1. Lineage (NCBI taxonomy): Eukaryota > Viridiplantae > Streptophyta > Magnoliopsida > Poales > Poaceae > Triticum > Triticum timopheevii. The sequence goes on along the minus strand of OY997262.1, from coordinate 400,810,397 downwards.
ATGTTACTTGCTCGAGATTCGATCGTTTGTATCATCATACCTAGTTCAATCTCGTTACCGGTAAGTCTCTTTACTCGTTTCGAAATACTTTATCCCCCAACTAACTCATTAGTCACATTGCTTGCAAGGCTTATAGTGATGAGCATTACCGAGAGGGCCCAAAGATACCTCTCCAAAACATGGAGTGACAAATCCTAATCTCGATCTATGGCAACCTAACAAACACCTTCAGAGACACCTGTAGAGCATCTTTATAATCAGCCAGTTACGTTGTGACATTTGATAGCACACAATGTATTCCTCGGGTATTCGGGAGTTGCATAATCTCATAGTCTGAGGAACATGTATAAGTCATGAAGAAAGCAGTAGAAATGAAACTGTAATGATCATAATGCTAAGCTAACGGATGGGTCTTGTCCATCACATCATTCTCCTAATGATGTGATCCCGCTCATCAAATGACAACACATGTCTATGGTTAGGAAACATAACCATCTTTGATTAACGAGCTACTCAAGTAGAGGCATACTACGGACACTTTGTTGTGTCTATGTATTCACACATGTACTAAGTTTCCAGTTAATACAATTCTACCATGAATAATAAACATTTATCATGATATAAGGAAATATAAATGACAACTTTACTATTGCCTCTAGGGCATATTTCCTTTAGTCTCCCACTTGCACTAGAGTCAATAATCTAGATTACAAAGTAATGATTCTAACACCCATGGAGTCTTGGTGCTGATCATGTTTTGCTCGTGGAAGAGGCTTACTCAACGGGTCTGGAACATTCATATCTGTATGTATTTTGCAAATCTCTATGTTTCCCTCTGACACTTGATGGCGGATGGAATTGGAGCGTCTCTTGATGTGCTTTGTTCTCTAGTGAAATCTGGATTCCTTTGCCAAGGCAATTGCACCAGTATTGTCACAAAAGATTTTCATTCGACCCGATGCACTAGGTATGACACCTAGATCGTATATGAACTCCTTCATCCAGACTCCTTCATTTGATGCTTCTGAAGCATCTATGTACTCTACTTCACCCGTAGATCCCGCCACGATGCTCTGTTTGGAACTGCACCAACTGACACCTCCACCATTCAATATAAATACATATCCGAATTGCAACTTAGAGTCATCTGGATCAGTGTCAAAGCTTGCATCGACATGACCATTTACGACGAGATCTTTGTCACCTCCATAAATGAGAAACATATCCTTAGCCCTTTTCAGGTATTTCAGGATGTTCTTGACCGTTGTACAGTGCTCCACTCATGGATTACTTTGTTACCTCCCTGCTATACCTATAGAAAGGCACACATCAGGTCTAGTACACAGCATTGCATACATGATAGAACTTATGGCTGAAGCATAGGGAATGACTTTCATTTTCTCTCTATCTTCTGCACTGGTCTGGCATTGAGTCTTACTCAACTTCACACCTTGTAACACAGGCAAGAACCCTTTCTTTGACTAATCCATTTTGAACTTCTTCAAAACTTTATCAAGGTATGTGCTTTGTGAAAGTCCAATTAAGAGTCTTGATCTATCTCTATAGATCTTGATACCCAATATGTAAGCAGCTTCACCGAGGTCTTTAATTGAAAAACTCTTATTCAAGTATCCCTTTATGCTATCCAGAAATTCTATATCATTTCCAAACAACAATATGTCATCCACATATAATATTAGAAATGCTACAGGGCTCCCACTCACTTTCTTGTAAATACAGGCTTCTCCAAAAGTCTGTATAAAACCATATGCTTTGATCACACTATCAAAGTGTTTATTCCAACTCCGAGAGACTTGCACCAGTCCATAAATGGATCATTGGAGCTTGCACACTTTGTTAGCACACTTTGGATAGACAAAACCTTCTGGTTGCATCATATACAACTCTTCTTCCAGAAACCCATTAAGGAATGCAGTTTTGACATCCATCATCCAAATTTCATAATCATAAAATGCGGCAATTGCTAACATGATTCAGACAGACTTAAGCATCGCTACGGATGAGAAAGTCTCATCATAGTCAACTCCTTGAACTCTTCGAAAACCTTTCGCAACAAGTCGAGCTTTGTAGACAGTACCATTACCGCCAGCGTCAGTCTTCTTCTTGAAGATCCATTTATTTTCTGTGGCTTGCCGATCATCGGGCAATTCCACCAAAGTCCACACTTTGTTCTCATACATGGATCCCATATGAGATTTCATGGCCTCAAGCCATTTTGCGGAATCTGGGCTCATCATCGCTTCCTCATAGTTCGTAGGTTCATCATGGTCTAGTGATATGTCTCCAACGTATCTATAATTTTTGATTGCTCCATGCTACCTTATCTACTATTTTGGACTATATTGGGCTTTATTTTCCACTTTTATATTACTTTTGGGACTAACCTATTAACCGGAGGCCCAGCCCAGAATTGCTGTTTTTTGCCTTTTTCAGTATTTCGAAGAAACAGAATATCAAACGGAGTCCAAACGGAATAAAACCATCAGGATCGTGATTTTCCAACCGAACGTGATCCAGGAGACTTGGACCCTACTCCAAGAAGTCTCCGAGGAGGTCACGAGGGTGGAGGGCGCCCCCCTGGCCGCGCCCCCCTACCTCGTGGGCCCCTCGGAGCTCCACCGACATACTCCTGCCTCCTATATATACCTACGTATCCCCGAACGATCAGAACAGGAGCCAAAAACCTAATTCCACCGCCGCAACCTTCTGTATCCACGAGATCCCATCTTGGAGCCTGTTCCGGACCTCCGCTAGAGGGGGCATCCACCATGGAGGGCTTCTACATCATCACCATAGCCCCTCCGATGAAGTGTGAGTAGTTTACTTCAGACCTTCGGGTCCATAGATAGTAGCTAGATGGCTTCTTCTCTCTTTTTGGATCTCAATACAATGTTCTCCCCCTCTCTCGTGGAGATCTATTCGATGTAATCTTCTTTTTGCGGTGTGTTTGTTGAGACCGATGAATTGTGGGTTTATGATCCAGTATTATCTATGGAAAATATTTGATTCTTCTCTGAATTCTTTTATGTATGATTGAGTTATCTTTGCAAGTCTCTTCGAATTATCCTTTTTGGTTTGGCCAACTAGATTGGTAGTTCTTGCAATGGGAGAAGTGCTTAGCTTTGGGTTCAATCTTGCGGTGTCCTTACCCAGTGACAGAAGGGGCAGCAAGGCACGTATTGTATTGTTGCCATCGAGGATAACAAGATGGGGTTTTTATCATATTGCATGAATTTATCCCTCTACATCATGTCATCTTGCTTACGGCGTTACTCTGTTTTTAACTTAATACTCTAGATGCATGCTGGATAGCGGTCGATGAGTGGAGTAATAGTAGTAGATGCAGAATCATTTCGATCTACTTGTTTTGGACGTGATGCCTATACACATGATCATTGCCTAGATATACTCATAACTATGCTCAATTCTGTCAATTGCTCAATAGTAATTTGTTCACCCAGTGTTGAATGCTTATGCTCTTGAGAGAAGCCACTAGTGAAACCTATGGCCCCCGGGTCTATTCTCATCATATCAATCTATATCAGCTTATTTACTTGCTTTGTTTTTACTTTGCCTTTACTTTTTACCTTGCATCTATCTATCAAAAATACCAAAAATATTATCTCTATCAGATCTCACTCTCGTAAGTGACCGTGAAGGGATTGACAACCCCTAAGCGTTGGTTGCGAGTTGCTATCGTTTTGTGTAGGTACGAGGGACTTGTGCGTGGTCTCCTACTGGATTGATGCCTTGGTTCTCAAAAACTAAGGGAAATACTTACGCTACTTTGCTGCATCATCCTCTCCTCTTCAGGGAAATCCAACGCAGTGCTCAAGAGGTAGCATCTAGTAACATGACTTCCAGAACAGGATTACTATACCACTCTTTTGCGGATCGTACTCTGGAAGACCTATGAGCTTCGGTAGTAACTTGATCTGAAGTTTCATGATCATCATCATTAGCTTCCTCACTAATTGGTGTAGGAATCACTGGAACTGATTTCTGTGATGAAATACTTTCCAATTCGGGAGAAGGTATAATTACCTCATCAAGTTATACTTTCCTCCCACTCACTTATTTTGAGAGAAACTCCTTCTCTAGAAAGGATCCATTCTTAGCAACGAATATCTTTCCTTCGGATCTGTGATAGAAGGTGTACCCAACAGTTTCCTTGGGGTATCCTATGAAGACGCACTTCTCCAATTTTGGTTCGAGCTTATCTGGTTAAGCTTTTTCACATAAGCATCGCAGCCCCGAACTTTAAGAAATGACAACTTTGGTTTCTTGCCAAACCATAAGGCATTGTCTCAACGGATTTTGATGGTGCCCTATTTAAAGTGAATGCAGCCATCTCTAAAGCATAACTCCAAAACGATAGCAGTAAATCAGTAAGAGACATAATAGATCACACCATATCCAATAAAGTACGGTTACGATATTCGGACACACCATTACGTTGTGGTGTTCCAGGTGGCGTGAGTTGCGAAACTATTCCACATTGTTTCAAATGAAGACCAAACTCATAACTCAAATATTTGCCTCCATGATCAAATCGTAGAAACTTTATTTTCTTGTTACGATGATTTTCCACTTCACTCTGAAATTCGTTGAACTTTTCAAATGTTTCAAACTTATGCTTCATTAAGTAGATATACCCATATCTGCTCAAATTATCTGTGAAGGTAAGGAAATAACGATACTCACCACGAGCCTCAATACTCATTGGACCGCATACATCAGTATGTATTATTTCCAATAAGTCAATAGCTCGTTCCATTGTTCTGGAGAACGGAGTTTTAGTCATCTTGCCCATGAGGCATGGTTCACGAGCACCAAGTGATTCATAATCCAGTGATTCCAAAAGCCCATCAGCATGGAGTTTATTCATGCGCTTTACACCAATATGACCCAAACGGCAGTGCCACAAATAAGTTGCACTATCATTATCAACTTTTCATCTTTTGGCTTCAATATTATGAACATGTGTATCTCCACGATCGAGATTCAATAAAAATAGACCACTCAACAAGGGTGCATGACCATAAAAGATATTACTCATATAAATAGAATAGCCATTATTCTCTGATTTAAATGAATAACCGTCTCGCATAAAACAAGATCCAGATATAATGTCGATGCTCAATGCTGGCACCAAATAACAATTATTCAGGTAGATGTAGAGGTAGCGTGCCGACACCGATCACATCGACCTTGGAACCATTCCCGACGCGCATCGTCACCTCATCCTTAGCCAATCTTTGTTTAATCCGTAACGCATGTTTCGAGTTGCAAATATGAGCAACAGAACCAGCATCAAATACCTAGGCGCTACTACGAGCATTAGTAAGGTACACATCAATAACATGTATATCAAATATACCTTTCACTTTGCCATCCTTCTTATCCACCAAATACTTGGGGCAGTTTCGCTTCCAGTGACCAGACCCTTTGCAGTAGAAGCACTCAGTTTCAAGCTTAGGTCCAGACTTGGGCTTCTTCCCTAGAGCAGCAACTTGCTTTCCATTCTTCTTAAAGTTCCCCTTCTTCCCTTTGCCCTTTTTCTTGAAACTAGTGGTCTTGTTGACCATCAACACTTGATGCTCCTTCTTGATTTCTACCTCCGCATCCGTTCGCATTGCAAAGAGCTCGGGAATCGTTTTCGTCATCCCTTGCATATTATAGTTCATCACGAAGCCTTTATAGCTTGGTGGCAGTGATTAAGAACTCTGCCAATGACACTATCAACAGGAAGATTAACTCCCAGTTGAGTCAAGTGGTTATGGTACCCAGACATTCTGAGTATGTGTTCACTGACAGAACTATTCTCCTCCATTTTGCAGCTATGGAACTTGTTGGAGACTTCATATCTCTCAACTCGGGCATTTGCTTGAAATATTAACTTCAAGTCCTGGAACATCTCATATGCTCCATGACGTTCAAAACATCTTTGAAGTCCCGATTCTAAGCCGTAAAGCATGGCACACTGAACTATCGAGTAGTCATCAACTTTGCTTTGCCAGACTTCAAAACGTCCATAGTTGCAGCAGGCCTTGCACCTAGTGGTGCTTCCATGATGTAATTCTTCTATGCAGCAATGAGGATAATCCTCAAGTTATGGACCCAGTCCGTGTAATGGCTACCATCATCTTTCAACTTAGCTTTCTCTAGGAACGCATTAAAATTCAAAGGAAAGGTAGCATGGGCCATTGATCTACAATAGCATAGACATGCAAAAGCTATCAGGACTAAGTTCATGATAAATTAAAGTTGAATTAATCATATTACTTAAGAACTCCCACTTAGATAGACATCCCTCTACTCATCTAAATGATCTTGTGATCCAAATCAACTAAACTATGGCCGATCATCATGTGAGATGGGGTAGTTTTCAATGGTGAACATCACTATGTTGATCATATCTACTATATGATCCACGCTCGACCTTTCGATCTCTAGTGTTTCAAGGCCATGTCTGCATATGCTAGGCTCGTCAAGTTTAACCCGAGTATTCTGCATGTGCAAAAGTGGCTTGTACCCGTTGTATGTGAACGTAGAGCTTATCACACCCGATCATCATGTGGTGTCTCGGCACGACGAACTATAGCAACGGTGCATACTCAGGGACAACACTTATACCTTGAAATTTAATAAGGGGTCATCTTATAATGCTACCGCCATACTAAGCAAAATAAGATGCATAAAAGATAAACATCACATGCAATCAAAATATGTGACATGATATGGCCATCATCATCTTGTGCTCATGATCTCCATCACCAAAGCATCATCATAATCTCCATCATCACCGGTTTGACACCTTGATCTCCATCGTAGCATCGTTGTTGTTTGGCCAACTATTGTTACTACGGCTATCGCTACCGCTTAGTGATAAAGTAAATCAATTACATGATGATTACATGTCATACAATAAAGCGACAACCATATGGCTCCTGCCAGTTGCCGATAACTCTATTACAAAACATGATCATCTCATACAACAATTTATATCACATCATGTCTTGACCATATCACATCACAATAAGCCCTGCAAAAACAAGTTAGACGTCCTCTACTTTTTTGTTGCAAGTTTTACATGGCTGCTATGGGCTTCTAGCAAGAACCGTTCTTACCTACGCATCAAAACCACAATGATTTTTTGTCAAGTGTGTTGTTTTAACCTTCAACAAGGACCGGCCATAGTCAAACTCGATTCAACTAAAGTTGGAGAAACAGACACCCGCCAGCCACCTATGTGCAAAAGCACGTCGGTAGAACCAGTCTCATGAACGCGGTCATGTAATATTGGTCCGGGCCGCTTCATCCAACAATACCGGCGAAAAAAAGTAAGACGTTGGTGGTAAGAAGTATGAATATTATCGCCCACAACTCTTCGTGTTCTACTCATGCATAAAACATCTACGCATAGACCTGGCTCGGATGCCACTGTTGGGGAACGTAGTAATTCAAAAAAATCCTATGATCACGCAAGATCTATCTAGGAGATGCATAGCAATGGGACAGGAGAGTGTGTCCACGTACCCTCATAGACCGAAAGCGGAAGCGTTTAGTTAACGCGGTTGATATAGTCGAACGTCTTCACGATCCAACCAATCCAGGCACTGAACGTATGACACCTTCGCGTTCAGCACACGTTCAGTTCGATGACGTCCCTCGAGCTCTTGATCCAGTTGAGGATGAGGGAGAGTTTTGTCAGCACAACCGCGTGGCGACGGTGTTGATGATGTCACTGGCGCAGGGCTTCTCCTAAGCACTACGATGATATGACCAAGGTGTGTAACTGTGGAGGGGAGCACCGCACACGGTTAAGAGAACTTGATGTGCTTTGGGGTGCCCCCCTACCCCCGTATATAAAGGAGGAGAGGGGGAGGCCGGACGGCCCTTGCAGGGCACGCCAAGAGAAGGGAGTCCTACTAGGACTCCAAGTCCTAGTAGGATTCCACCTGGAGGAAGAGGGGAAGGAAGGGAGATGGAGAGGGAGAGGGAAAGGGGGGTGCACCCCCTTCCCGTGTCCTATTCGATCTCCCCATGGGGGGCGCCTACCGGTGTCAAAACCGGCGGATCTTGGATACGGGGTCCCGAACTGTGCGTCTAAGGCTAATGGTAACTGGAGGCGGGGGACACAATGTTTACCCAGGTTCGGGCCCTCTCTATGGAGGTAATACCCTACTTCCTGCTTGATTGATCTTGATGATATGAGTATTACAAGAGTTGATCTACCACGAGATTGTAGAGGCTAAATCCTAGAAGCTAGCCTATGATTATGATTGTTCTTGTCCTACGGACTAAACCCTCCGGTTTATATAGACACTGGAGGGGGCTAGGGTTACACAGAGTTGGTTACAGAGAAGGAAATGTACATACCGAATCGCCAAGCTTGCCTTCCACGCAAAGGAGAGTCCCACCCGGACACGGGACGAAGTCTTCAACCTTGTATCTTCATAGTCCAACAGTCCGGCATAAGCATATACTCCGGCTATCCAAGGACCCCCTAATCCAGGACTCCCTCCGTAGCCCCCGAACCAGGCTTCGATGACGATGAGACCGACGCGCAGATTGTCTTCGGCATTGCAAGGCGGGTTCTTCACCAAACTCCAGAGTACCTGTTGTAACGAGCAGTGTCCAGCTTCCCATTAATGTTGCACTCCTCGGCTTTTGTACCTTAATAATGGTATTCTCCACATGTCGAATGAATGCGAGAAGTCGGGGTATTTTTACATTTGCCACCCTGACCATGTAAGTAAATCGTCTATTAAAGAGACTGGGATCCTCAGATCCAAATCACACCATCTTCCCCAAGCGAGGATTCATCAGAGCACGCCCGAAAAAACCATCCCATCATGGCCGGCCACCGCAGCTCCTCCTCACACTCCCATAGCGCTAAGCCAGGTGATTGGGTGAAGTGCACCGTATCCCACGGCCAATTGGTGGAGTTGCAGACACAGGGATTTCTCCCGCCTGCATATCTTGTCCCCGTCTGAGCTGGATTAGCCACTTACGATGGCGGGGAGCAAGCAGAGAATTTCCCCAACCCATCCAGGGGGGAGCGAGTATGCTTTGTCCCTTACTTGCTGAGGGGCCTCGGATTTCCAATCCATCCGTTCCTCCACGGGCTCCTGGGGTATTATCGCCTCTAGCTGCACAACTTCACTCCTGCCTCCATCCTGCACATTGCAGGTTACGTCGCCCTTTGTGAGCTATTCCTGGGCTGCGAAGCTCATTTCGAGCTATGGAAGCAGTTGTTCCGCCTCGTCCCTCGCAATCAGGAGGGATCAATATACCAAAGTGGGCGGAGCCGAAATATGGCGCATCGCTGGGACCAGATACCTGTCCGGCACTCCCAAGAAGACATCCGAAGACTGGCCTTCAGAGTGGTTTTATATAGATGACATCCCCCTTTTGGACCCTAGCCGGATGGGTCTTCCTGAGTTTACCAATGCCCCATTGAAGAAAGGCCGCAGCTGGCGTCCCCGGAGCCCCCAGGAGGAAGATAGCAGAGAGGTCCTTTATCTGATGGGCAGGATAAAAACGCTAGCCAAATCTGGATTAACAATAATCGAGATTATGTCAATATGCATAATGCGGGGGTTGCAGCCACTCCAGTATCTGGGGTGTCCCATGTGGCACTTCAATGGAGAGGACAATGCCACCCGCTGCAGTCGGAAAGGTCCGGACTCTGCCAATGCCCTGGCAAAAATATTGTCCGATTTGTATAAAGGAGAAGAAGAGAAGTTCATACGCATTAAGCCACGGGATGGATTTTCCATGTACAACCCCCCTAGCTGGGTGAGCTGCTACCTTTTACTCAACTCTATTCATTCCCGCAGTCTTTCATCACAAATATTTACTTTGCTAGTCCATAGTAGGAACTGCGAAAAGCTGTGAGGGAGGTCCACAGTCCGCCTCCACAGCCAGAGGACCACAACCGGGCCCTCGACCCCGGACTTGAAGAAGATCCAGACATATTTGTGGAGCTCGTCGACAGGATGTTTTACCAGGCAAGTTGTGACGGTGCCTTGGTGGCCATCGTTGCCGACTATCCTGGCCTACTCCCTGCATCATATGTAAGTAAAACTGGAGTCCTAACTTCCGAAAAGGATCCCTTCTTTACGCCTTACCCACCGCACACGTACTGCGCTGTATAGGGAAGGCCATCGGGGCGCCGTGCCGAACCCGCGGCAACTCACCAACAAGGGGCACCCAAGCCGGGTAGGCTTAAAAGGAAGGCGGTCAGGACCTAGACGCCGTCACAGAGGTATGATTTAAAACCTGCTCCGTGATTATCATCTTTAAAATATAACAATGTCCATTGTGCCGTGGCAGAAAGAGTACTCACAGGACTGTGTCCGGAGATCCTGTCGGCCATGCCTCCACAAGCCGGATTCCAGAACCGGCCTCAAGGGTGGAGGCTAACATGGGGACAACGCCGGACGGTCCTCCTACAGAGGATGCGGATAGAATATCTGCTACGAATTCCGAAGTGGAGAGCGCTATGAATCATCGGCGTCGACGTGCCGTACTCCGCGACCCTAACTTCTCCGAAGAGGCGTCCAATGCCTTCAACTCGGGAGACGCGTACATCCGAGCTGCTCAAAATGGGCTTGCTAGAGCCACAGACCAGTATTTAAAGGATATACGGGTAAGAAAAAAAATCTGATAATTATGTATATCAGTAGCCCCTGAGACTAACAGTTGGCACAACTGATTTAAAGATCATTGTATGAATAGGTTCTTACCGAGAAGAATACCCATTTGTCTCAAGAGCTAGAGGAGTGCAAAGTCCAGCTAAGGGCCGCAACTGCCGAAATGGAGGAATCCAAGAAGGCCTCATCTGGTAATATTTATCTCGGTCGATAAAAAATGTAAATACATGTACCAGTTGATATTCGACATGTTTGCAGATCTAACAATAGATTCCGCAGGCAATCCCGGAATGAATCCGGGGATCTTACAAGAGGATGAACAACAAGCTCAACGGCAGCTAGAGGCTGGCGAGCGTGTGCTTACATGGGTTTGGCGAGAGAAAAACGATCTCCAGGGCGCCAATACCCAACTGGGCATGGAATTGAAAGATGTTCAGGCCCAGCTAGCGGACTCCATGAAGGAGAACAAGAGGCTTCAACGCGGCATTTTCAGTATGTGCTCAAAATGATCCTTTGTATAGTTCGGCGAAGAAACAAGCTAACAGAGTTATGTCTGTAGGTATACTGACTGGTCGTCCTGAAGAGGAGATGCTTGGATCTTCAGGCGATCTTCTACAAGAGCTTTCGCAATTGCACGAACAAGTTCGGTAGGCGATGCAGGGTATTGCTGCGGCCTTGTGGCCATCCGCCTCCCTGCCAGGAAGCATGGGGGAGCTTGTACAGCTACTCAAGGGAGTGTGGCAGTGCTTCCACTTGTGGAAGATATCGGCATGCCGACAAGGTGCGAGGGAAGCGTGGGCCATGGTGAAAACATGGTACACCAAGGTCGATCCGAATCACATGGCCCTGGTTGGACCTGTAGTGTCAGATGGGAAAGAGATTCCTGTTAGTCTAGTATATGACCAAGTAGAATTAGCTGCAAAGTATTCCCAACAAGATTGTAGGCTAGACAGCCTGTTGGATGGCATAGAAGAAGAAGAAGTGTGTGGGTCTAAGTGACCGTGTACTTCAATTGACATATTTTGTCCCTAGCCAGATTGTAAATCATTTGTCATGGCGGACCTTTTCGCTTCAGACTCCGGACCCGACAGTTCGGAGTGTTTCTGAATACCCGCTCAGTTATGTAAACCGGGGTACGCGTGGAAACCAGGCGTAGGGGTCATAAGTGCTTGAACAGACAAGTACCCAACTAGCTATGTTATATTACATGGATAGTAAGAAACATCTTCCAGGGAGAATAGTTCTGTTAAGGGTTCCTTTCCCTGGGTACGCATGCATTAATGTGCATGTCCAAACTGCGAATAGAGACGTAGTATTTAAAACATCTGGGGGTTTGTATTGTAACAGGTAAGAAACATCTTTAGTTCACCGATCGAATATTACCTTAAGAACACTAGCTTTCGGCTTCACCCAGTCTGAGGTACACGTCCGGTGTACCCGGCAGTAATAATCGCAAAGGTGCTCCCCTTATGCCCTAGCCGAACTAACGGGAACGTAGGGCATGAACACAGGAGCCAGGCAACCCAACTTGGCCAAAACTTAAGTCATATCGATGCATATAATGGTGAAGAAAAGGTACATATGTAAAAGAGACATATGCGGTGGGCATGATGCCCTGAAAGTAATTATATTAAGCTTTTGTATAAGAAGCCCCCAGGTATATTGGACGCGCATAGCGCATCCAGAGTGTGTAGTCGAGTCACACTTGAAGCTTTTTAGGGCCATAAAAAAGAAAGAAAGAAAAGAGAGAAAGGGGATATAACTTAAAAAAAGGTGGAGGTAAGGAGATGAACACAGAGTTCGGAGCTAGGCGTAGAATCTTCGGAGTCTGGCCGCATTCCATGGGTTCGGTTCGAGTCGATTATCTAATGCATCATGCAGGCGGTACGCTCCTCCGGTGAGAACTTGAAGGGACCCTCCCACTTGGGCTTGAGCTTGTCCTTTTTCTTCTCCAGTAAGCATAGAACGAGTTTGCCAACGTTATAAGTTTTGGCCCGTACTTCTCTGCTTTGATATCTTCGAGCCTGTTGTTGATAGAATGCGGAACGGGCTTTTACGACATCGCGCTCCTCCTCCAGGGCATCTAAACTATCCTGCCAATCAAGCTCGGCTTAATCTCTACTCATACATGTGCACTTGAGGTGAGTCATGAATGATGTCGCAGGGCAATACCGCCTCTGCGCCGTACACCATGAAGAATGGGGTGTATCCGGTAGTGCGATTCGGCGTGGTCCACAACACCCATAGTACGGAGTTGAGCTCCTCGACCCAGTGCGTGTCTGATTCCTTCAAGGATCACACTAGTCTGGATTTGATGCCACTCATAATAAGACCATTTGCTTGTTCGACTTGACCGTTTGTTTGGGGGTGATAGACAGAGGTGTAATCGAGCTTGATGCCCATGTTGCTGCACCAAGTTTTCATTATCGGTGATGATGTTGTGGGGGACACCGTAACGGTGTACAACCCCTGATATGAAGTCTATCACTAGTCCGGATTCGGCCGTTTTGACTGGTTTGGCCTCTATCCATTTGGTGAATTTATCCACCATGACCAACAAGTATTTTTTCTTATGACTTCCTCCTTTAAGGGGTCCGACCATATCAAGCCCCCAGACCGCAAAGGGCCAAGTTATGGGGATTGTTTGGAGAGCAGTAGGTGGCATATGGCTTTGGTTGGCGAAAAGCTGGCAACCGATGCAATGTTGGACGAGGTCATGTGCATTGCTGGGGCTATCGGCCAGTAGAAACCTGTACGGAAGGCCTTGCTTACAAGGGCCCGAGCTGCGGCGTGGTGGCCGCCGAGTCCAGCATGAATTTAGGCCAAGAGCTGCCACCCGTCCTCTTCAGAGATACATCTTTGGAGTACTCCGGTAGCACTTTTCTTATAAAGCTCTCCCTCGTGGACCTTGTAGGCTTTAGAGCGCCGCACAATGCAATGTGCTTCATTTTGGTCTTCGGGGAGTTCTTGCTTATTTAGGTAGGCTAAGAAGGGTTCGGTCCAGGGGGAGATAACAACCATGATTACGTGGGCTGAAGGTGTCATTTTGGTGGTGAAGCCTCCGATTATGTCAGTGTGTTCGGGTTCTGGGGTTGTGGTCGAATCCGGACTAGTATTGCTGGTCTCCCCTTGCCACACCACAGATGGCTTGAACAACCTTTCCAAGAAGATGTTAGGTGGGATGGGGTCATGCTTAGCGCTGATGCGGGCAAGGATATCTGCCGCTTGATTGTTTTCTCGGACCACATGATGAAATTCGAGCCCCTCGAACCGAGCTGACATCTTGAGTACGGCATTGTGGTAAGCCGCCATTTTTGGGTCCTTGGCGTCGAGTCCCCATTAATTTGTGATATTGCGAGGTTCGAATCCCACGCACTTCTAGGCATTGAATGCCCATGGAGACTGCCATCCAAAGACTGTGCAACAGAGCCTCATATTCGGCTGTATTGTGGGAGTCTGTGTATAGTATTTGGAGTACCTGTTGGACTGTATCTCCGGTGGGGGATGTCAGGACAACGCCCGCTCCCAGACCAGCCAGCATCTTAGAGTCGTCGAAGTGCATGATCCAATTGGAGTATGCGCCGTACTCTTTAGGGAGTTTGGCTTTTGTCCATTCGGCGACGAAGTCAGCCAGTACTTGTGACTTAATGGCTCGCCGTGATTTATATATGATGTCGAACGGGAGGAGCTCGATGGCCCACTTAGCAATCCGGCCCGTAGCATCACCGTTATTTATTATGTCATTGAGTGGTACTTCGGAGGCCACCGTGATTGAACACTCTTGAAAGTAGTGTCGTAGCTTCTGGGATGCCATGAAGACCGCGTACGCTATCTTTTGGTAATGTGGGTACCGTGACTTGCATGGTGTGAGGACGGTGGATACGTAGTATACCGGCTTTTAAAGCGGGAACTTATGTCCGTCCTCCTCTCGTTCAACGATGAGCACTGCGCTTACAACTTGGTGTGTTGCAGCTATATATAACAGCATGGGTTCGCCAATGTTCGGTGCGGCCAGGATTGGGTTGCTGGCCAAGAGGGCCTTTATTTCTTCTAGTCCGGCCGTAGCTGCATCTGTCTATTCAAAGTGTTCGGTGCGCCGAAGAAGGCGATAAAGAGGTTGTGCCTTTTCTCCCAATCGGGAGATAAAGCGGCTTAAGGCAGCCACGCATCCAGTTAATTTCTGGATTTGCTTGAGGTCTGTTGGGGTAGCCAACTATGACAGAGCTCGGATTTTAGTCGGGTTTGCTTCAATTCCTCTATTGGAAATGATGAAGCCTAAGAGCTTTTCGGTAGGAACACCGAAAATGCATTTTTCTGGATTGAGCTTGATGTCATATGTTTGAAGATTGTCGAACGTAAGCCTCGGGTCGTCTATTAAAGATTCGACGTGTCTGGTCTTGATGACCATGTCGTCTACGTATGCCTCAACTGTTTTGCCAATTTGTTTTTCTAGGCATGTCTGAATCATGCGTTGGTAGGTTGCACCGGCATTTTTGAGCCCGGAAGGCATGGTGTTGAAACAGAAAGGGCCGTATCGAGTGATGAATGTTGTCGCGGCTTGATCGGACTCCGCCATCTTGATTTGATGGTATCCGAAGTATGCATCGAGGAAGCACAATGAATCGTGTCCTCCGGTAGCGTCGATGATTTGATCGATGCGTGCGAGAGGGAAGGGATCCTTGGGGCAAGCCTTATTGAGGTCGTTGAAATCGACACATAGGTGCCAGGATTTGTCCTTCTTTGGTACCATCACCAGGTTTGGTAGCTAATCCGGGTGTTTTATTTCTCTGATGAATTCGGCTTCGAGTAACTTGGCTAGCTCCTCTCCCATGGCTTGTCGTTTAGGTTCTAAGAAGCGCCATAGACTCTGCTTGACCGGCTTGTATCCCTTTAGTATGTTTAGGCTATGCTCGGCCAGCCTATGTGGGATCCCTGGCATGTCTAAAGGGTGCCAGGCAAAGATGTCCCAATTCTCGCGTAAAATCACCCGCAGTGCGGCGGTGATTGTGGGGTTCAGTTGTGCCCCGATGGATGCTTTTTTTGTAGAGTCAGTTGGGTGGACTTGGAATTTGACTATTTCGTCCACTGGTTTGAAAGAGGTGGACTTGGATCTTTTGTCGAGTATCACGTCGTCCCTGTCCACTATGGAGCGCAGCGCAGTTAGTTCTTCGGCCGCGAGGGCTTCGGATAATGCCTCAAGGGCCAGGGCGGCGGTTTTATTTTCGACGCGGAGTGCTATGTCCGGATCACTGGCTAGAGTAATGATTCCGTTCAGTTCGGGCATCTTGAGCTTCATGTACCCGTAGGGCGTGGTATCCGCTATTGAACGGGTCCACTTGCAATGTTATCTCTTCGGACCTATAATTCTCCCGCGTGCCGAATACCACATCGAGTGTGATATTTCCCACACATCGTGCCTCCCGACTAGGGATAATTCCTCTGAAGGTTGTGCTGCTTTGCTCAACTCTTGTCTATTTCCATTTTATTGAGAGTTTCCTCGTAGATGAGGTTTAATCCGCTTCCACCGACCATGAGCACTTTAGTAAGTCGGAAGCTGTCCACAATTGGACTAAGGACCAAAGCAGCTGGTGCTCGGACTGTTCGGAATTGAGGTTCGTCACTGGCATTGAAGGTTATGGCCGTGTCGTTCCATGGGTTTATTGCTGCAACGTGGCAGACTTCGGCGAGGCCGCGGAGTGCTCTCTTGCGCCTATTGTTTGAGGCGAAAGTCTCAAAGACAGTCAATTTATTGTTGTTTTCTGCGGGGTGATGCTCTGCGGCATTGTTAATGAGGAGATCCTCGCCGCTCTTGGCTACCTGCCGAAGTATCCAACAAGCTCTAAGGCTGTGTGTTGGTATGGTATCCGGTGTGGTGTGAATTTTGCATGGCCCATTGAGCCATCCCTCCAATACGGTTCCCCGCCCTGTAGTGGGCTTTGGTTTCTTTATAATTGAATCGGGTGACTTGCGAGAGTGCACCCTTTTAGTTTGGACGAGGGGTTTAGTGAGAGCCGGAGGATCCCAGAATTTTGCCTGGGTTTTCCAGGAACTTTCCATCGCACAGTACTTTTGTACTATGGCCGCCAAGTCAGCGAAGTGTGATATTTTGCGGCGACTTATGGCGTTGAGGATTCCCTTGTCTATGCAATTTTTGCAAAATAATGAGATTGCGTCTTCCTCGCGACAATCCTTGACCTTGCTCATTACAAGGATGAATCTAGCCCAAAAGTGATGTACTGTCTCTTGGGATTGTTGTCTAACATGGGAAAGATCGCTTGTATCTGGGTGGGTGGGTGGATTTAAGTCTGAACCCTGACCCGATCTGAGACCCAGGGGCAGAGGAACTTCCGAACTTTGCAATTTGGGTTCCGGGATGTTGCCCAATTTTTCTGGCCTACCGTCCGATTCTAAGTTCGGAGTTTGGGTCTTGTCCTCCCGCAAATGGGTATCCGGCTCGGAGAGCTCGGGAATTCGGACATAGTTCATCCTAAATATAGAGGAAGAATTGCTGCATTGCTCCTCCACCACCGCTATTTGATGGGTGACCGGCAGAGAGTTAATCTCTCTCTGATCGGGTTTAAGCCCAATCCGATCATAGTCCATAGCGACTCCCAAGGCGGCGATGCGATCCAAGAGCTCATTTAGGGACGAAAGTTCCATTGGATCCATCTGCTCGGCGTATTCCGAGCTGATGAGGAGGCTGTTTTTGATGACCCGAGAAGTCATCGTTGGCACAGCGGCCAAACGGGCGGTCATAACGAAGCCGCCTAGTCAGAGGGTTTGGCCTAAAGCCAGGGCTCCCCTGTAGGTGATGTTGTCCTTGATAACAAGGCGAGCCATCAAACCTTTTCTCGACATCACAGTGGAACTCTCAATGAAAGCACCAATGTCGGTGTCAAAACCGGCGGATCTCGGGTAGGGGGTCCCAAGCTGTGCGTCTAAGGCTAATGGTAGCAGGAGGCGGGGGACACAATGTTTACCCAGGTTTGGGCCCTCTCTATGGAGGTAATACCCTACTTCCTGCTTGATTGATCTTGATGATATGAGTATTAAAAGAGTTGATCTACCACGAGATCATAGAGGCTAAACCCTAGAAGCTAGCCTATGATTATGATTGTTCTTGTCCTACGGACTAAACCCTCCGGTTTATATAGACACCGGAGGGGGCTAGGGTTACACAGAGTCAATTACAGAGAAGGAAATCTACATATCCGAATCGCCAAGCTTGCCTTCCACGCAAAGGAGAGTCACACCCGGACACGGGACAAAGTCTTCAATCTTGTATCTTCATAGTCCAACAGTCCGGCATAAGCATATAGTCCGGCTGTCCGAGGACCCCCTAATCCAGGACTCCCTCAGCGCCTCCCCTATGTGGGCTGCCCTCTCTCTCCCCTATGACCCATGTTGGCCCATTGCTTCCCGGGGGGGTTCCGGTAACCCCTTCCGGCACTCTGTTTTTACCCGAAACCACTCGGAACTCTTCTGGTGTCCGAATAACATAGTCCAATATATTAATATTTATGTCTCGACCATTTCAAGACTCCTTTTCATGTCTGTGATCTCATCCGAGACTCCGAACAAACTTCGGTCATCAAAAACACATAACTCATAATACAAATCGTCATCAAACGTTAAGCGTGCGGACCCTACGGGTTCGAGAACTATGTAGACATGATCAAGACACATCTCCTATCAATATTCAACAGCGGAACTTGGATTGTCATATTGGCTCTTACATATTCTACGAAGATCTTTATCGGTCAAACCGCATAACAACATACGTTGTTCCTGTTGGGGAACGCGGTAATTTCAAAAAATTTCCTACTATCACGCGAGATCTGTCTCTAGCTGATGCATAGCAACGAGAGGGGAGAGTGTTTTCTATGTACCCTCGTAGACCAAAAGCGGAAGCATTATGACAATGCGGTTGATGTAGTCATACGTCTTCACGATCCGACCGATCCTAGCACCGAATGTATGGCACCTCCGCGATCTGCACACATTCAGCTCGATGACGTCCCACGAACTCTAAATCCAGCTAAGGTTGAGGGAGAGTTTCGTTAGCATGATGGTGTGGTGACAGTGATGATGAAGTTACCGGCGCAGGGCTTCGCCTAAGCACTACGACGATATGACTGAGGTGGAAATCTGTGGAGGGGGCACCGCACACGGCTAAACAATCAACTTGTGTGTTCTAGGGTGCCCCCTGCCCCCGTATATAAAGGAGAAAGGGGGAGGCCGGCCGGCCCTCCTAGGGCGCGCCCCAAATTAAAGGGAAATCCTACTAGGACTCCAAGTCCTAGTAGGTTTCCACCTAAAGGGAGAGAGGGGGAAGGAAGGAGAGGGAAAGGGGCAAGGAAAGGGGGCGCCCCCTCCTTGTCCTATTCGGACTCAAGGGGAGGGGGCGCGCGTCCTGCCCTGGTCGGCCCCTCTTTGTCTCCACTAGGGCCCATCGAGGCCCATTAGTTCCCCCGGGGGTTCCGTTAACCCTCCAGCACTCCGGTTTTATTCGGGACACTTCCAGTGTCCGAATATAGTCATCCAATATATAAATCTTTATGTCTCGACCATTTCGAGACTCCTCGTCATGTCCCTGATCACATCTGGGACTCCGAACAATCTTCGGTACATCATATCACATAAACTCATAATACCAATCATCATCGAACGCTAAGCGTGCTGACCAATGTTTTAAATAGTGGGCTATGGCATATAGCGGCAACCATTAAAAACAGCTATAGCAGAGCTATAGCAGGTTATAGCGGCAAATTGTACATGAAATCATTTAGCGGCAGCATGCTCAAACAGCTATAGCGGAGCTATAGTAGGGCTATAGCCGGCTATTTAAAACTATGGTGCTAACCCTACGGGTTCGAGAACTATGCAGACATGATCGAGACACGTCTCTGGTCAATAACCAATAGCGGAACCTGGATGCTCATATTGGTTCCTACATATTCTACAAAGATCTTTATCGGTCAAACCGCATAACAACATACGTTGTTCCCTTTGTCATCGGTGTGTTACTTGCCCGAGATTCGATCGTCGGTATCTCAATACCTAGTTCAATCTCATTACTGGCAAGTCTCTTTACTCGTTTCGTAATAATTCATCCCACAACTAACTCATTAGTCACAATGCTTGCAAGGCTTATAGTGATGAGTATTACCGAGAGGCCCAGAGATACCTCTCCGAAACATGGAGTGACAAATCATAATCTCGATCTATGTCAACCCAACAAACACCTTCGGAGACACTTGTAGAGCATCTTTATAATCACCCATTTACGTTGTGATGTTTGGTAGCACACAAAGTGTTCCTCCAGTATTCGGGAGTTGCATAATCTCATAGTCTGAGGAACTTGTGTAAGTCATGAAGGAAGCAGTAGCAATGAAACTAACACGATCATAATATTAAGCTAACGGATGGGTCATGTCCATCACATCATTCTCCTAATGATGTGATCCCGTTCATCAAATGACAACACATGTCTATGGTTAGGAAACATAACCATCTTTGATTAACGAGCTAGTCAAGTAGAGGCATACTAGAGACTATATGTTTTGTCTATGTATTCACACATGTACTAATTTTCTGGTTAATACAATTCTATCATGAATAATAATAATTTATCATGAATTAAGGAAATAAATAATAACTTTATTATTGCCTCTAGGGCATATTTCCTTCAGTTCCCCTTGTGATCGGTATGTTACTTGCCCGAGATTCGATCGTCGGTATCATCATACCTAGTTCAATCTCGTTACCGGCAAATCTCTTTACTCATTCTGTAATACTTCATCCAGCAACTAACTCATTAGTCAAATTGCTTGCAAGGCTTATAGTTATGAGCATTACTGAGAGATCCCAGTGATACCTCTCCGAAACATAGAGTGACAAATCCTAATATCGATCTATGCCAACCCAACAAACACCTTCAGAGACACCTGCAGAGCAACGTTATAATCACCCAGTTACATTGTGATGTTTGATAGCACACAAGGTGTTCCTCCAGTATTCGGGAGTTGCATAATCTCATAGTCTGAGGAACATGTATAAGTCATGAAGAAAGCAAACTGTAACGATCATAATGCTAAGCTAACGGATGGGTCTTGTCCATCAAATCATTCTCCTAATGATGTGATCCCACTCCTCAAATGACAACACATGTCTATGGTTAGGAAACATAACCATCTTTGATTAACGAGCTAGTCAAGTAGAGGCATACTAGGGACACTTTGTTTTGTCTATGTATTCACACATGTACTGAGTTTCCGGTTAATACAATTCTAGCATGAATAATAAACATTTATTATGATAGAAGGAAATATAAATAACAACTTTATTATTGCCTCTAGGGAATATTTCCTTCATAACATTGATGCCAAAATATGCAAAGTTGATAATGATAGTGCAACATATTTGTGGCATTGTCGTTTAGGTCATGTTGGTGTAAAGCGCATGAAGAAACTTCATGCAGATGGAATTTTGGAATCACTTGATTATGAATCATTTGATACTTGCGAACCATGCCTCATGGGCAAGATGACTAAAACTCCGTTCTCCGAAACAATGGAGCGAGCTAATGACTTATTGGAAATAATACATTCCAATGTATGTGGTCCGATGAGTGTTGAGGCACGCGGCAGGTATCATTATTTTCTAAACTTTACATATGATTTGAGAAGATATGGGTATATCTACTTAATGAAACACAAGTCTGAAACATTTGAAAAGTTCAAAGAACTTCAGAGAGAAGTGGAGAATCATCGTAACAAGAAAATAAAGTTTCTACGATCTGATCATGGAGGCGAATATTTGAGTTACGAGTTTGGCCTTCATTTAAAACAATGTGGAATAGTTTCACAACTCACGCCACCTGGAACACCACAGCGTAATGGTGTGTCCATACATCATTGATACGTCTCCAACGTATCTATAATTTTGATTGTTCCATGCTATTATATTAACTGTTTTGGATGTTTTATATGCATTATTATGCCATTTTATATTATTTTTGGGACTAACCTATTAACCGAGAGCCCAGTGCCAGTTTCTGTTTTTTTGCCTATTTTACAGTTTCACGGAAAAGGAATACCAAATGGAGTCCAAATGGAATGAAACTTTTGTGATGGTCATTCTTGGACCAGAAATAAACCAGGAGACTTGGAGATGAAGTCGGAGACTCAACGAAGAGGCCACGAGGGTGGAGGGCACGCCCAGGGGGTAGGGCACGCCCCCCTACCTCGTGGGCCCCTCGTGGGTCTCCTGACCTAGTTCCGTCGCCTATATATACTCTTATACCCTGAAAACATCCAAGAGAGCCATGAAACCACTTTTCCACCGCCGCAACCTTCCGTACCCGTGAGATCCCATCTAGGGACCTTTTCCGGCGTCCTACCGGAGGGGGATTCGATCACGGAGGGCTTCTACATCAACACCATTGCCTCTTCGATGAAGCGTGAGTAGTTTACCACAGACCTACAGGTCCATAGCTTGTAGCTAGATGGCTTCTTCTCTCTCTTTGATTCTCTCTTCTATCAATTGCTCAGCAGTAATTTTTTCACCCACCATAATCATTTTGTGCAGGTATCTATCTCTATCATACATACCTTTATCTTGAGAGAAGTCATGTTCTCCTCGATGTTCTTGGAGATCTATTCGATGTAATATTATTTTGCTGTGTGTTTGCCGAGATCCGATGAATTGTAGATTTATGATCAGATTATCTATGAATATTATTTGGTTCTTCTCTGAATTCTTATATGCATGATTTGATATCTTTGCAAGTCTCTTCAAATTATCGGTTTATTTTGGCCTACTACATCGGTTTTTCTCGCAATGGGAGAAGTGCTTAGCTTTGGGTTCAATCTTGCGGTGTCCTTTCCCAGTGACAGTAGGGGCAGCAAGGCATGTATTGTATTGTTGCCATCGAGGATAAAAAGATGGGGTTTTCATCATACTGCTTGAGTTAATTCCTCTACATCATGTCATCTTACTTAATGCGTTACTCCGTTCTTTATGAACTTAATACTCTAGATGCATGCTGGATAGCGGTCGATGTGTGGAGTAATAGTAGTAGATGCAGAATCATTTTGGTTTACTTGACATGGACGTGATGCCTATGTTCATGATCATTGCCTTAGATATCATCATAATTATGCGCTCTTCTATCAATTGCTCGACAGTAATTTGTTCACCCATCATAATATTTGCTATCTTGAGAGAAGCCACTATTGAAACATATGGCCCCCGGGTCTCTTTTCCATTATATTGAATCTCTTTTACATCATACAAGTTTCCGATATACAACTTTGCAATCTTTTACTTTCTGATCTATAAACCAAAAATACCAAAAATATTTACTTTACCGTCTATATATCTCTATCATATCTCACTTTTGCAAGTAACGTGAAGGGATTGACAACCCCTTTATCGCATTGGGTGCAAGTTGTTGATTGTTTGTGCAGGTATTAGGTGACTTGTGCGTTATCTCCTACTGGATTGATACCTTGATTCTCAAACTGAGGGAAATACTTACTCTACTTTGCTGCAACACCCTTTCCTCTTCAAGGGAAAAACCAACACAAGCTCAAGAGGTAGCAGGAAGGATTTCTGGCACCGTTGCCGAGGAGATCTACGTCAAGTGAAGCCATACCAAGTAACCATCATAAACTATTCTCTCTTGCATTACATTGTTCGCCATTCGCCTCTCGTTTTCCTCTCCCCACCTCTAAAACGATTTTCAAAAAGATTTTCCTTTTCTTCGCCCCTCTTCCGTTATTCTTTTTTGCTTGCTTCGTGTGTGCTTGTTTGTTAGCTTGCTTGCTTTGTCACGATGGCTCAAGATAATACCAAATTGTGTGACTTTTCCAATACCAACAAAAATTATTTTGATAGCACTCCGATTGCTCCCACTACTAATGTTGAATCTTGTGTAATTAATGTCGCTTTGCTAAATCTTGTATGAAAGATCAGTTTTCTGGCCTTCCTAGTGAAAATGCCGCATCCCATCTAAAAAATTTTGTTGATTTGTGTGATATGCAAAAGAAGAAAGATGTGGATAAAGATATTTTTAAATTGAAGCTATTTCCGTTTTCGCTTAGAGGTCATGCTAAAACTTGGTTTTCATCTTCGCCTAAAAATAGTATTGATTCATGGAATAAGTGTAAAGATGCTTTCATCTCTAAGTATTTTCCTCCCGCTAAGATCATCTCCCTTAGGAACGATATTATGAATTTTAAGCAACTTGATCATGAGCATGTTGAACAATCTTGGGAGAGGATGAAAATAATGATACATAATTTCCCTACACATGGTTTGAATTTGTGGATGATTATACAAAAAATTTACGCCGAATTGAATTTTGCTTCTAGAAATCTTTTAGATTCGGCCGCGGGAGGCACTTATATGGAAATTTCTTTAGGAGAGTCTACTAAGCTCCTAGATAATATTATGGTTAATTATTCTCAATGGCACACCAGAAGATCCACTAGTAAAAACGTTCATGCGATTGAAGAGATTAATGTCTTTAGTGGAAAGATGGATGAACTTATGAAATTATTTACTAATAAGAGTGTTTCTTCTAATCCTAATGATATGCCGTTGTCCACTTTGATTGAGAATAATAATAAATCTATGGATGTGAATTTTGTTGGTAGGAACAATTTTGGTAACAAACGCGTATAGAGGCAATTTTAATCCTAGGTCATTTCCTAGTAATCCCTCTAATAATTATGGAAATTCCTAACAATGAATTACAAATACAAAAATTCATTTAAGTGAAAAAGAATACTATGCAATAATCTACTAAAAAAATGGATATTCTCAAATAATACTAAGAAAATAGTATTGATTTCTATATTATTTTAATATGTGCGCCTTTGTTTAGAGGATTCTATGTCTAATTATTTTGAAATAAGAAAAAGATCCAAATCTAAAATGCAAAGGTCGTCTTATTCAAAACCTCAATCATCACATCCCCTCTCTCCCACTTCACACCTCGATTTTTTGATTTCCTAAAAGAGTTTTGGTCTAACAGTTTTTTCTCGGAAGAAGAAAAAAATAAAAGAAAGAATAAAATATGAAAGAAAAGCGTCCATTGTCTAATGGATAGGACAGAGGTCTTCTAAACCTTTGGTATAGGTTCAAGTCCTACCCTCTAATTTTGAGAATAGTGTTAAAGAATTTTTGAGTTTGCAAAAGAATTTTAATGCTTTGATTGAAGAAAAAATTCTCAAGATTGAAGATTTGGCTAGGGTCCAAGAAACCAAATGGAGGGGACAAAAGGCGAAGGAGGTGGAGGATACCGGCTTCAAGCTGTGGTACACGGGGAAGGTTACTAACAGAAATGGCGTAGGCATCTTGATCAACAAGAGCCTCAAGTATGGAGTGGTAGACGTCAAGCGATGTGGGGATCGGATTATCCTGGTCAAGCTGGTAGTTGGGGACTTAGTTCTCAATGTTATCATCGCGTATGCCCCGCAAGTAGGCCACGATGAGAACACCAAGAGAGAGTTCTGGGAAGGCCTGGAAGACATGGTTAGGAGTGTACCGATTGGTGAGAAGCTCTTCATAGGAGGAGACCTCAATGGCCACGTGGGTACATCTAACATAGTTTTTGAAGGGGCACATGGGGGCTTCGGCATCAGGAATCAAGAAGGAGAAGATGTATTAAGCTTTGCTCTAGCCTACGACATGATTGTAGCTAACACCCTCTTTAGAAAGAGAGAATCACATCTGGTGACTTTTAGTAGTGGCCAACACTCTAGCCAGATCGATTTCATCCTCTCGAGAAGAGAAGATAGGCGTGTGTGCCTAGACTGTAAGGTGATACCTGGAGAGAGTGTTGCACCCCAGCATAAGCTGGTGGTTGCTGACTTCCGCTTTAGGATTCGTGTCCAGTGGGATAAGCATGCCAAAGTCGCTAGAACGAAGTGGTGGAAGCTCAAGGGGGAGGTAGCTCAGGCGTTCAAGGAGAGGGTCATTAAGGAGGGCCCTTGGGAGGAAGGTGGGGATGCGTACAATGTGTGGATGAAGATGGCAACTTGCATTCGTAAGGTGGCCTCAAAGGAGTTTGGAGTGTCCAGGAAAGGAGAAGCGAAGATAAGGATACCTGGTGGTGGAATGATGATGTCCAGAAGGCGATTAAAGAGAAGAGAAATTGCTTCAGACGCCTATACCTGGATAGGAGTGCAGACAACATAGAGAAGTACAAGATGGCGAAGAAGGCCGCAAGGCGAGCTGCCAGTGAAGCAAGGGGTCGGGCATATGAGGACCTCTACCAACGGTTAGGCACGAAGGAAGGCGAAATGGACATCTATAAGATGGCCAAGATCTGAGAGAGGAAGACGAGGGATATTGGCCAAGTCAAATGCATCAAGGATGGAGCAAACCAACTCTTGGTGAAAGACGAGGAGATTAAGCATAGATGGCGGGAGTACTATGGGGAGAATGAGAGTTCTAACATTGAACTGTACGACTCCTTTGATGAGACCAGCATGCATTTTGTGCAGCGAATCCAGGAGTTTGAGGTCAAGGGGGTGCTAAAAAGGATGAAAGGAGGCAAGGCGATGGGCCCTGATTGTATCCCCATTGAGGTGTGGAAAGGCATCGGGGACATAGCGATAGTATGGCTAACCAAGCTTTTCAACCTCATTTTTCGGGCAAACAAGATGCCAGAAGAATGGAGATGGAGTATATTAGTACCAATATTCAAGAGCAAGGGGGATGTTCAGAGTTTTACTAATTACCATGGAATTAAACTGATGAGACATACAATGAAGCTATGGGAGAGGGTCATTGAGCACCTCTTAAGAAGAATGACAAGCGTGACCAAAAATCAATTTGGTTTCATGCCTGGGAGGTCGACCATGGAAGCCATTTTCTTGGTATGACAACTTATGGAGAGATACAGGGAGCAAAAGAAGGACTTGCCTATAGTGTTCATCGACATGGAGAAGTCCTATGATAAGATACCGTGGAATGTCGTGTGGTGGGCCTTGGAGAAACACAAAGTCCCACCAAAGTACATTACCCTCATCAAGGACATGTACGATAATGTTGTGACAAGTGTTTGAACAAGTGATGTCGAGACTGATGACTTCCCGATTAAGATAGGACTGCACCAGGTGTCAGCTTTGAGCCCTTATCTTTTTGCCTTGGTGATGGATGAGGTCACAAGGGATATACAAGGAGATATCCCATGGTGTATGCTCTTTGTGGATGATGTGCTGCTAGTTGACGATAGTCGGACAGGGGTAAATAGGAAGTTAGAGTTATGGACACAAACCTTGGAATTTAAAGGGTTTAGGCTTAGTAGAACTAAAATGAGTACATGATGTGCGGTTTCAGTACTACTAGGTGTGAGGAGGAGGAGGAGGAGGAGGTTAGCCTTGATGGGCCGGTGCTACCTCAGAAGGACACCTTTCGATATTTGGGGTCAATGCTTCAGAAGGATGGGGGTATTGATGAAGATGTGAACCATCGAATCAAAGCCGGATGGATGAAAGTGGTGCCAAGCTTCTGGCATTCTCTGTGACAAGAGAGTGACACAAAAGCTAAAATGTCAGTTCTACAGGACGGCGGTTCAACCTGCAATGTTGTATGGCACTTAGTGTTGGCCGACTAAAAGGCGACATGTTCAACAATTAGGTGTGGCTGAGATGCGTATGTTGAGATGGATGTGTGGCCACACAAGGAAGGATCGAGTCAGGAATGATGATATACGAGATAGAGTTGGGGTAGCACCAATTGAAGAGAAGCTTGTCCAACATCGTCTGAGATGGTTTGGCCATATTCAACGCAGACCTCCAGAAGCTCCAGTGCATAGAGGATGGCTAAAGCATGCGGAGAATGTCAAGAGAGGGCGGGGTAGACCGAATTTGACATGGGAGGAGTCCATTAAGAGAGACCTCAAGGATTGGAGTATCACCAAAGAACTAGCTATGGACAGGGGTGTGTGGAAGCTTGCTATCCATGTGCCAGAGCCATGAGTTGGTCACGAGATTTTATGGGTTTCACCTTTAGCCAACCCCAACTTGTTTGGGACTAAAGGCTTTGTTGTTGTTGTTGATGATGATGATTTGGCTAGGAACGTGGATTGAATTTCTCTTGATGTTGATTCTTTGAAACTTAGATCTATCCCACCTAAGCATGATATCAATGAGTCCCTCAAAGCCATGAGAATTTCCATTGATGAGTGCAAAGAAAGAATTGCTAAGATGCGTGCTAAAAAGGATTGGTTTATAAAAGCATGTTCTTCTAGATTTCACGATAATAATGATGAAGATCTAAAAGTGATTGATGTGAATCCTATTAAATCTTTTTTCCAATATTAATCTTGATAAAGATGGGACTGGAGATGAGTCAACTTTAGTTAAAAGGCGTCCCAATGATTCAGAGTATTTAGATCTAGATGCAAAAATTGATAAAAGTGGGATTGGAGAGGTCAAGACTTTAAGTGGCAATGAACCCACTCTTTTGGATTTCAAGGAATTTAATTATGATAATTGTTTTTTAATAGATGTATTTCCTTGTTGCAATCCGTGTTAAATTCTCCTCATGCTTATAATCAAAACAAAGCTTTTACTAAACATATCGTTGATGTTATGATGCAATATTTTGAAGAAAAGCTTGAATTAGAAGTCTCAATCCATAGAAAACTTTATGATGAGTGGGAACCTACTATTCAGATTAAGATTAAAGATTTTGAATGTTATGCTTTGTGTGATTTAGGTGCTAGTGTTTCCACGATTCCAAAAACTTTGTGTGATGTGTTAGGTTTACGTGAAGTTGATGATTGTTCTTTAAATTTGCATCTTGCTGAATCCACTATTAAGAAACCTATGGGAAGGATTAATGATGTTCTTGATATAGATTGCAATCCTACATGTCCTATTATTCTTGGTAGACCTTTCCTTAGAACGATTGGTGCAATTATTGATATGAAAGAAGGAAACATTAGATTCCAATTTCCATTAAGGAAAGGCATGGAACACTTTACTAGGAATAAAATTAAATTGCCATATGAATCTATTATGAGAGCCACTTATGGATTGCATGCCAAAGATGACAATACCTAGATCTATTCGCATTTTTATGCCTAGCTAAAGGCGTTAAACAATAGCGCTTGTTGGGAGGCAACCCAATTTTATTTTTGTTTTTTGATTTTTGTTCCTGTTTAGTCATAAATAATTCATCTATGCTCTGGTTAGATGTTGTTTTATGTTTTAGTTAGTGTTTGTGCCAAGTTAAACCTTTAGGATAGCTTACGGTGATAGTAGTGTTGATCCTGCTGAAAATCAGAAACTTTTGCGCCCAGTAAGTTAGTTTTGATAATTCACAGAAACGTGCTTTTGATCTGATTCTTTTTTATCTGGATTGGTACACAAATTTCTCAGGTTTTCCTAATTTGGATGGATTTTTGAGTTACAGAAGTATTCTAGAGTTATAAATTACTAAAGACTGTTCTGTTTTTGACAGATTCTGTTTTTCGCATGTTGTTTGCTTATTTTGATGAATCTATGGGTAGTATCGGGGGTTATGAACCATGGAAAAGTTGGAATACAGTAGATATTACACCAATATAAATAAATGATGAGTTTTCAACAGTACCTTAAAGTGATGATTTATTTTCTTATACTAACGGAGCTCATGAGATTTTCTGTTGAGTTTTGTGTTGTGAAGTTTTCAAGTTTTGGGTAAGGATTTGATGGACTATGGAATAAGGAGTGGCAAGAGCCTAAGCTTAGACATGCCCAAGGAACCTCAATGTAATATTCAAGGACAACCAAAAGCCTAAGCTTGGGGATGCCCCGGAAGGCATCCCCTCTTTCGTCTTCGTCTATCGGTAACTTTACTTGAGGCTATATTTTTTTTCACCACATGATATGTTGCTTGGAGCATCTTGTATGATTTGAGTCTTTGATTTTTAGTTTACCACAATCATCCTTGCTATACACACCTTTTGGTAGAGACACGCATGAATCGTGATTTATTAGAATACTCTATGTGCTTCACTTATATCTTTTGAGCTAGGCAATATTGCTCTAGTACTTCACTTATATCTTTTTAGAGCACGGCGGTGGCTTTATTTTATAGAAATTGTTGAACTCTCATGCCTCACTAATATTATTTTGAGAGTCTTTTAGAACAGCATGGTAATTTGCTTTGGTTATAAATTTAGTCCTAATATGATGGGCATCCAAGAGGGATATGATAAAAACTTTCATATGAAGTGCATTGAATACTATGAGAAGTTTGATTCTTTATGATTGTTTTGAGATATGAAGATGGTGATATTAGAGTCATGCTAGTGGAGTTGTTGTGAATTTGAGAGATACTTGTGTTAAAGTTTGATATTCCCGTAGCATGCACGTATGGTGAACCGTTATGTGATGAAGTTGGAGCATGATTTATTTATTGATTGTCTTCCTTATGAGTGGCAGTCGGGGACGAGTGATGGTATTTTCCTACCAATCTATCCCCCTAGGAGCATGCGTGTAGTACTTCATTTTGATAACTAATAGATTTTTGCAATAAGTATATGAGTTCTTTATGACTAATGTTGAATCCATGGATTATACGCACTCTCACCCTTCCACCATTGCTAGCCTCTCTAGTACCGCGCAACTTTCGCCGGTACCATACACCCACCATATACCTTCCTCAAAACAGCCACCATACCTACCTATTATGGCATTTCCATAGCCATTCCGAGATATATTGCCATGCAACTTTCCACCGTTCCATTTATTATGACACACTCCATCATTGTCATATTGCTTTGCATGATCTTGTAGTTGACATTGTATTTGTGGTAAAGCCACCTTTCATAATTATTTCATACATGTCACTCTTGATTCATTGCACATCCCGGTACACCGTCGGAGTCATTCACATAGAGTCATATTTTGTTCTAAGCATTGAGTTGTAATTCTTGAGTTGTAAGTAAATAAAAGTGTGATGATCTTCATTATTAGAGCATTGTCCCATGTGAGGAAAGGATGATGGAGACTATGATTCCCCCACAAGTCAGGATGAGACTCAGGACGAAAAATAAAATAAAATAAAAAGAGGTCATAAAAAAGAGAAAGGTCGAAATAAAAAATAAAAAAAAGAGAGAGAAAAAGAGAGAAGGGGCAGTGTTACTATCCTTTTTCCACACTTGTGCTTCAAAGTAGCACCATGATCTTCATGATAGAGAGTCTCCTATTTTGTCATTTTCATATACTACTGGGAATTTTTCATTATAGAACTTGGCTTGTATATTCCAATGATGGGCTTCCTCAAATTGCCCTAGGTCTTCATGAGAAAGCGCGTTGGATGCACACCCACTTTGTTTCTTTTTGACCTTTCATACACTTATAGCTCTGGTGCATCCGTTGCATGGCAATTCCTACTCACTCACATTGGTATCTATTGATGGGCATCTCCATAGCCCGTTGATATGCCTAGTTGATGTGAGACTATCTTCTCCTTTTTGTCTTCTCCACAACCACCATATTCTATTCCACCTTAGTGCTATATCCATGGCTCACGCTCATGTATTGCATGAAGATTGAAAAAGTTTGAGAACATCACAAGTATGAAACAATTGCTTGGCTTTTCATCAGGGTTGTGCATGATTTAAATATTTTGTGTGATGAAGATAGAGCATAGCAGACTATATGATTTTGTAGGGATAGCTTTCTTTGGCCATGTTACTTTGAGAAGACATGATTGCTTTGTTAGTATGAGAGAAGTATTATTATTTTTATGTCAATATTAAACTTTTATTTTGAATCTTTCGGATCTGAACATTCATGCCACAATAAAGAAAATTACATTGATAAATATGTTATGTAGCATTCCACATCAAAAAAAACAGTTTTTATCATTTACCTAGTCGAGGACGGGTAGGAATTAAGCTTGGGGATGCTTGATACGTCTCCAGCATATCTATAATTTTTTATTGTTCCATGCTATTATATTATCTGTTTTGGATGTTTTATATGCATTAATATGCTATTTTATATTATTTTTGGGACTAACCTATTAACCGAGAGCCCAGTGCGAGTTTTTGTTTTTTTTGCCTATTTAGAGTTTCGCAGAAAAGGAATACCAAACGGAGTCCAAACGGGATGAAACTTTCGCGATGATCTTTCTTGGACCAGAAGCAAAGCAGGAGACTTGGAGATGAAGTCGGAGACACAACGAGGCGGCCACGAGGGTGGAGGGCGCGCCTAGGGGGATAGGACGCGCCCCCCTATCTCGTGGGCCCCTCGTGGGTCTCCTGAACTTTTCCTTCGCCTATATATACTCTTATACCCAGAAAACATCCAGGGGAGCCACGAAACCACTTTTCACTGCTGCAACCTTCTATACCCGTGAGATCCCATATAGGGACCTTTTCCTGTGTCCTGCCAGAGGGGGATTCGATCATGGAGGGCTTCTACATCAACACCATTGCCTCTCCGATGAAGCGTGAGTAGTTTACCACACACCTACAGATCCATAGCAAGTAGCTAGATGGTTTCTTCTCTCTCTTCGATTCTCAATACCACGTTCTCCTCGATGTTCTTGGAGATTTATTCGATGTAGTATTCTTTGCGGTGTGTTTGCCGAGATCTTGAATTGTGGATTTATGATCAGATTATCTATGAATATTATTTGGTTCTTCTCTGAATTCTTATATGCATGATTTGATATCTTTGCAAGTCTCTTCGAATTATCAGTTTAGTTGGCCTACTAGATTGGTTTTTCTTGCAATGGGAGAAGTGCTTAGCTTTGGGTTCAATCTTGCGGTGTCCTTTCCCAGTGACAGTAGAGGCAGCAAGGCACGTATTGTATTGTTGCCATCTAGGATAAAAAGATGGGGTTTTCATCATATTGCTTGAGTTAATTCCTCTACATCATGTCATCGTACTTAATGCGTTACTCCGTTCTTTATGAACTTAATACCCTAGATGCATGCTGGACAGCGGTCAATGTGTGGAGTAAGAGTAGTAGATGCAAAATCGTTTCGGTCTACTTCACACGGACGTGATGCCTATGTTCATGATAATTGCCTTAGATATCATATAATTATGCACTCTTCTATCAATTGCTCGGCAGTAATTTGTTCACCCACCGTAATATTTGCTATCTTGAGAGAAGCCACTAGTGAAACCTATGGCCCCCGGGTCTCTTTTCCATTATATTGAATCTCTTTTACATCATACTAGTTTCCGGTCTACTACTTTGCAATCTTTTACTTTCCGATCTATAAACCAAAAATACCAAAAATATTTACTTTACCGTCTATCTATCTCTACTAGATCTCACTTTTGTAAGTAACCATGAAGGGATTGACAACCCCTTTATCGCGTTGGGTGCAAGTTGTTGATTTTTTGTGCAGGTATTCAGTGACTTGTGCGTTGTCTCCTACTGGATTGATACCTTGGTTATCAAACTAAGGGAAATACTTACTCTACTTTGCTGCATCACCCTTTCCTCTTCAGTCGTAACCGTACTTTATTAGATATGGTGTGATCTATGATATCTCTTACCGGTTTACCACTATCGTTTTGGGTTTAGGCATTAGAGACAGCTGGATTCACGTTAAATAGGGCACCGTCTAAATACGTTGAGATGACACCGTATGAACTTTGGTTTGGCAAGAAACCTAAGCTGACATTTCTTCAAGTTTGGGGTTGCAACACTTATGTCAAAAGGCTTCAGCCTGATAAGCTCGAACCCAAATCGGAGAAATGCGTCTTCATAGGATACCCTAAGGAAACAATTGGGTACACCTTCTACCATAGATTCGAAGGCAAGATCTTTGTTGCCAAGAATGGAACCTTTCTAGAGAAGGAGTTTCTCTCAAAAGAAGTGAGTGGGGGGGAAGTAGAACTCAATGAGGTAAGTGTACCTTCTCTCAATTTGGAAAGTAGCTCATCAGAGAAATCCATTCCCGTGATGCCTACACCAACTAGAGAGGAAGCTAATGATAATGATCTACCGAACCTCGTAGGTCAACCAGAACACGATCAACACCAAAGTGCTATGGCAATCCTATTCTAGAAGCCATGTTACTAGACCACGGTGAACCTACAAACTATGAAGCTATGATGAGCCCAGATTCTGATAAATGGCTTGAGGCCATGAAATCTGAGATAGGATCAATGTATGAGAACAAAGTGTGGACTTGCCCGATGATCAGCGGGCCATAGAGAATAAATGGATCTTCAAGAAGAAGACTGGCGCTGATGGTAATGTTACTGTATACAAAGCTCGACTTGTCGCAAAATGTTTTCGACATGTTCAAGGAGTTGACTGCGATGAGACTTTCTCACCCGTAGCGATGCTTAAGTTTGTCCGAATCATGTTACCAATTGCCGCATTTTATGATTATGAAATCAGGCAAATGGACGTCAAAACTGCATTCCTTAATGGATTTCTTAAAAAAGAGTTGTATATGATGCAACCAGAAGGTTTTGTCGATCCTAAAGGTGCTAACAAAGTATGCAAGCTCCAGCGATCCATCTATGGACTAGTGCAAGCATCTCGGAGTTGAAATGTACACTCTGATGAGGTGATCAAAGCATATGGTTTTATACAGACTTTTGGAGAAGCCTGTATTTACAAGAAAGTGAGTGGGAGCTCTGTAGCATTTCTAATATTATATGTGGATGACATATTGTTGATTGGAAATGATGTAGAATTTCTGGATAGCATAAAAGGATACTTGAATAAAAGTTTTTCAATGAAAGACCTCGTTGAAGCTGCTTATATATTCGGCATCAAGATCTATAGAGATAGATCAAGACACTTAATAGGACTTTCACAAAGCACATACCTTGACAAAGTTTTGAAGAAGTTCAAAATGGACCAGTCAAAGAAAGGGTTCTTGCCTCTGTTGCAAGGTGTGAAATTGAGTCAGACTCAATGCCCGACCACTTCAGAAGATAGAGAAAAAATGAAAGTCATTCAATATGCCTCAGCCATAGGTTCTATCATGTATGTTATGTTGTCTACCAGACCTGATGTGTCCCTTGCCATAAGTGTGGCAGGGAGGTACCAAAGTAATCCAGGAGTGGATCACTCGACAGTGGTCAAGAACATCCTGAAGTACCTGAAAAGGACCAAGGATATGTTTCTCGTTTATGGAGGTGACAAAGAGCTCGTCGTAAATGATTACGATGATGCTAGTTTTGACACTGATCCGGATGACTCTAAGTCCCAAACTGGATATGTATTTATTTTGAATGGTGGAGCTGTCAGTTGGTGCAGTTCCAAGCAAAGCGTCATGGCGGGATCTACGTGTGAAGCGGAGTACATAGCTGCTTCAGAAGCAACAAATGAAGGAGTCTGGATGAAGGAGTTCATATCCGATCTAGGTGTAATACCTAGTGCATCGGGTCCAATGAAAATCTTTTGTGACAATACTGGAGCAATTGCCTTAGCGAAGGAATCCAGATTTCACAAAAGAACCAAACACATCAAGAGACGCTTCAACTCCATCCGTGATCAAGTCAAGGAGGGAGACAAAGAGATTTGCAAAATACATACGGATCCGAATATAGCAGACCCGTTGACTAAGCCTCTTCCACGAGCAAAACATGATCAGCACCAAGACTCCATGGGTGTTAGAATCATTACAATGTAATCTAGATTATTGACTCTAGTGCAAGTGGGAGACTGGAGGAAATATGCCCTAGAGGCAATGATAAAGTTTTTATTTTATATTTCCTTATTCATGATAACTGTTTATTATTCATGCTAGAATTGTATTGATCGGAAACCTAAATACATGTGTGAATACATAGACAAACACTGTGTCCCTAGTGAGCGTCTACTTGACTAGCTCATTGATCAAAGATAGTTAATGTTTCCTAACCATGGACATGAGTTGTCATTTGATAACGAGATCACATCATTAGGAGAATGATGTGATGGACAAGACCCATCCATTAGCTTAGCATAATGATCATTCAGTTTTATTGCTATTGCTTTCTTCATGTCAAACAAATATTCCTTCGACTATGAGATTATGCAACCCACGGATATCGGAGGAATGCCTTTTTGCTATCAAACATCACAACGTAACTGGGTGATTATAAATATGCTCTAAAGGTATCTCCAAAGGTGTTTGTTGGGTTGGCATAGATCGAGATTAGGATTTGTCACTCCGAGTATCGGAGAGGTATCCTTGGGCCTTCTCGGTAATACACATCATAAGAAGCCTTGCAAACAAAGTGACTAGTGAGTTAGTTGTAGGATGATGTATTAAGGAACGAGTGAAGAGACTTGTCGATAACGAGATTGAACTAGGCATGAAGATACCGACGATCGAATTTCGGACAAGTAACATACCGATAACAAAGGGAATAATGTATGTTGTCATAACGGTTGGACCGATAAAGATCTTTGTAGAATATGTAGGAGCCAATATGGGCATCCAGGTTCCGCTATTTGTTATTGACCAGAGAGGTGTCTTGGTCATGTCTACATAGTTCTCGAACCCGTAGGGTCCGCACGCTTAACGTTCGTTGATGATATTGTATTATATGAGTTATGTATGTTGGTGACCGAATGTTGTTCGGAGTCCTGAATGTGATCACGGACATGACGAGGAGCTCCGGAATGGTCCGGAGGTAAAGATTAATATATGGGATAATAGTGTTTGGTCTCTGGAAGGGGTTCCGGATGTTTCCCGAATGTTTGGGTACGAGAACACTTCATTGGGGCAAAAGGGGGAAAGCCCATGAGGTTTTTGGAAAGCGCAATAGGAGGTTTTGCAGAGTCCAGGGGCCATACGCCAGGGTCCTTGGCGTCTGGGTCCAGACGCCGGGAACCCTGGCATCTGGTCCTGGTGTTGGGGAACGTAGTAATTTCAAAAAATTCCCTAGGCACACGCAAGATCATGGTGATGGCATAGCAACGAGAGGGGAGAGTATTGTCCACGTACCCTCGTAGACCATAAGCGGAAGCGTTATGACAACACGGTTGATGTAGTCGTACGTCTTCACGATCCGACCGATCCAAGTACCGAACGTACGGCACCTCCGAGTTCAGCACACGTTCAGCTCGATGATGATCCCCGGGCTCCGATCCAGCAAAGCGTCGGGGATGAGTTCTGTCAGCACGACGGCGTGGTGACGATGATGATATTCTACCAGCGCAGGGCTTCGCCTAAACTCCGCGACAATATGACCGAGGTGGAATATGGTGGAGGGGGGCACCGCACACGGCTAAGGAACGATCCATAGATCAACTTATGTGTCTATGGGGTGCCCCCTACCCCCATATATAAAGGAGTGGAGGCAGGGGAGGGCCGGCCCTCTCTATGGCGCGCCCTAGGGGAGTCCTACTCCCACCGGGAGTAGGATTCCCCTTTTCCTAGTAGAACTAGGAGCCCTTCCATGTAGTAGGAGTAGGAGAGAAGGAAAGGGAAGAGAGAAGGGAAGGAAGGAGGGGGTGCGGCCCCTCCCCCAGTCCAATTCGGACTAGGCCTTGGGGGGGGCGCGGCCTGCCCTAGGCAGCCCCTCTCTCTTTCCCGTATGGCCCAATAAGGCCCAATACTTCTCCCCGGTGAATTCCCGTAACTCTCCGGTACTCCGATAAATACCCGAATCACTCGGAACCTTTCCGAAGTCCGAATATAGTCGTCCAATATATCGATCTTTACGTCTCGACCATTTTGAGACTCCTCGTCATGTCCCCGATCTCATCCGGGACTCCGAACTCCTTAGGTACATCAAAACTCATAAACTCATAATAAAACTGTCATCGAAACCTTAAGCGTGCCGACCCTACGGGTTCGAGAACTATGTAGACATGACCTAGAACTATTCTCGGTCAATAACCAATAGCGGGACCTGGATGCCCATATTGGCTCCTATATATTCTACGAAGATCTTTATCGGTCAAACCGCATAACAACATACGTTGTTCCCTTTGTCATCGGTATGTTACTTGCCCGAGATTCGATCGTCGGTATCCAATACCTAGTTCAATCTCGTTACCGGAAAATCTCTTTACTCGTTACGTAATGCATCATTCCGTAACTAACTCATTAGCTACATTGCTTGCAAGGCTTATAGTGATGTGCATTACCGAGAGGGCCCAGAGATACCTCTCCGACAATCGGAGTGAAAAAACCTAATCTCGAAATACGCCAACCCAACATGTACCTTTGGAGACACCTGTAGTACTCCTTTATAATCACCCAGTTATGTTGTGACGTTTGGTAGCACCCAAAGTGTTCCTCCGGTAAACGGGAGTTGCATAATCGCATAGTTACAGGAACATGTATAAGTCATGAAGAAAGCAATAGCAACATACTAAACGATCAAGTGCTAGGCTAACGGAATGGGTCATGTCAATCACATCATTCTCCTAATGATGTGATCCCGTTAATCAAATGACAACTCATGTCTATGGCTAGGAAACTTAACCATCTTTGATTCAACGAGCTAGTCAAGTAGAGGCATACTAGTGACACTATGTTTGTCTATGTATTCACACATGTATTATGTTTCCGGTTAATACAATTCTAGCATGAATAATAAACATTTATCATGAAATAAGGAAATAAATAATAACTTTATTATTGTCTCTAGGGCATATTTCCTTCACCTGGAGTTCGAGAAGGACTCTTGCCTGTCGGGTAAAACTGACTTTGAGGAGGCTTTTACTCCAAGTTTTGACCCCAAGGCTCAACATATAAATAGAGGGGCAGGGCTAGCACCCAAGACACATCAAGAATCACCAAGCCGTGTGTCGGCAAACCCATCCCCTCTAGTTTATCCTCCATCTAGTTCCTGTAGTGCATGGTGACGCCCTGTGGAGATTGTTCTTCATCACCAACCGTCACCAAGCCGTCGTGATGTCAGAACTCATCTACTACTTCGCCCGTCTTGCTGGATCAAGAAGGAGAGGACGTCATCGAGCTGAACGCGGAAGTGTCATACATTCGGTACTTGATCGGGACGGATCGTGAAAGTGTACGACTACATCAACTGCGTTGTGAAACGCTTCCGCTTACGGTATACGAGGGTACGTATTCCCCCTCGTTGCTATGCATCTCCTAGATAGATCTTGCGTGACCATAGAATTTTTTTTGAAATTGCATGCTATGTTTCCCTACAATAAAAGCTCGGAGAAGGCTAAAATAATATTCATAGTTAATCTGATCATAAACTCATAATTCATCGGATCCCAACAAAAACGCTGCAACAAAGGATTACATCGAATAGATCTCCAAGAACATCAAGGAAAACATTGTATTAAACATCAAAGAGAGAGAGAGAGAGATAGAGAGAGAAGAAGCCATCTAACTACTAGCTATGGACCCGTAGGTCTGTGGTAAACTACTCGCACATCATCGGAAAGGCAGCAAGGTTGATGTAGAGCCCCTCCGTGGTCAATCCCCCCTCTTACACAGTATCGAGGAAGGCCTCGAGATGGGATCTCTCGAGAACAGAAACTTACAGCGGCGGAAAAAGTATTTCGGGTGGCTCTCTGATGTTAGGGGAATATTTAAGAATTTAAAGAGGTGGAATTATAGGTCAAGAGGTGCCACGATGGGCCCATAAGCTCATGGCGCGTGCCTACCCCCTCGGGCGTGCCTCTCGAGCTTGTCGCTCCCTAGGGACTCTTCAGGTCATCTCCCGAACCTTATAGGGTCTCTTCTTGTCCAGAAAAAATTAATTCAAAGTTTTTTGTCTGTTTGGACTCTGTTTGATATTTATAGCCAAAAAATAGTAACCGGCACTAGGCACTAGGTTAATAGGTTAGTCCGAAAAAATGATATATAATTGCATAATAAACATCCAAGATTGATATTATAAAAGCATGGAACAATAAAAAATTATAGATACGTTGGAGATATATTAGATGCTTGCTCAAAAATGCCATCGTTCCATTAGATGTTTGCTCAAAAATGCTGTTAGATATCACTATTGTGTGGTCAAACCCGTTGACCATGTTATATGAAAAATACCCCTAGACCCACATGTAAACTCTCTCTATCTCACAATATAATTGTGGGTTCCACTTGTCAGGAGTAAGCAAGCGAATAATTTTAGAGGAAAATAAGAACGCGGTTGGGATCATGTTGGACCCACACTTTATTGTAGTGAGATTGAGGGAGAGCTGACATGTTGGTCCCTAGGTATTTTCGTCATTATAACATGGCAAATGAGATTTGAGCTGGCAGTAATGGTGTCCAGTTGCATTTTTTAGCACGCGCCTATGAAGCGATGGCATTTTCTAGCAGTTGAAATTCCTAGTGGCAAAACTGAGTACTGGGACATAACCAGTGGCATAAATGATAAAACCCCAAATATTATCCAATGATTTGTTGCATCACCTATGGTGGTTTGGTGATCTATGATGATTGATTCGAGTTGTAGTGTCCTTTGGTGCCCGATGTATGAGTGCACGAGTATGTTGTATCAAATTTTTAGGGTTTGCAATATGTGATGATTTACTTGGGATGGATGATCATCAGAGTGACAGATATTACCGCATTCTAAGTTTATGACTTGTTGCATATGGAATAAAGAGGAGCCATAGGAGTGTGGAGATAGAGAGGACGGGCTTGCTTGCTCCTAGAATGAGTACGAATGGGACAGAGACGCGTGTATGCCTGTGTTCAATGCAATCGTCAAAAAGTTCCATACCATCATGACACCGTCTGTACACAAAACACAATAGCAGTACATATCCCTTGCATGCAAACTCCATGTTGTGACGGCACGATCTATACAGAAAGCACAATGTCGGTACATACTATAACGACGCACGTCAAACAATCCTTCTCAATCTTGCTTGATTCCTCTGAATTGTCTCTACTAATGAATCTTTCAGCAACCTTCAGATTGTAAGCAACTGAGTTAATCCCAGTTGTCTGCTTTATAATCTGGATGGTTGAAGGAGCAACTTACGCGGCCCTGCCCTGAACATCTTTATTGCCGCACAGAACCCCAAAAATCTTGTGGAAGTCCTCTAGCGTAATAACAACCTTCCCCTCATCATCAATTGCGGTCACTTGGACCTGACCTTCACCTTCCTCATGACCCAGACACTCATTCTCAGGTCTAATTTCGCAATCATTGGAAGCTTCAGTATTCCACCGAACCCAATCTCAAATGAAGCCATGTTTTGTATTCATCAAACTTGTGGACAACCTTGACCACATGCTTAACTGACAGACAAGACGTAATTGCCGGCTGATCCTCTGACAAATCACCTAATTGCTGGCCCTTGTTTCTCAACCTCTTCATCCATCTAAACGTGCAAAAGATCATGGAATTATAAATCTAGCTGATGGAAATTCTGTGCCAACATCTCGAGCCATAGACACGAATGCAGAGATTTTTAGATCTGACGAGATGGAGTACGTAACAGCGATGACCAGCCTCCCGATGGAACGCAGCCGATCGATGACCCTGATTTTCACCCATATCAGCTGGTGCGCGAGCTTCCTCGATAACCAGGGGATCCCAAGATTTGTGATGCGAATGGAGCTCTAGTTGCCTTTCCGAGGAGGAAGAAGAATAAGGAGGAAGAAGAACGAGGAGCTCTAGCTGCCGTCGAGAGTGCTTCATTACCGATCAAACACATCAATCCCCATCTGTTCCTCGTCGTAGCCTCGGATCCTTATCCGGTAGGCTGCGGGGAGGTGTGCTGGGTCTCGTTTTCTGTCCTCAGGGACGATCTAGATGGCGACGCAAGAGGGGACAGGGGGATCAAGGAAGGGAAGAAACCAGTGGAAGAACTATTGAGCCGATTGGATCTTCGGGAATATGAGGAGGACAACTTTGTTTGGGAGGAGGATTGCAAGGATGAACAGATTGAGGCCAAGTGGCTGGTGATAGCAAAAGTGCACACCGATAAGAGTTTTAGCCCATCTGCCCTTTACTCGGACATGTGCTCGGCATGGAACCCAGCAAGGGCGGTGCGTTGGCGTAAGGTAGATGATAATCTTTTCACATTAAAGTTTGGATGTCTAGGTGATTGGAATACTGCGTTGAATATGGGGCCATGGCTATTCAGGAACCAAGGGCTTTTGATCGCTGAATATGATGGGTTTATGAACCCTAGATCTGTTGTGTTGGACAAGATTGTTGTGTGGGCAAGAATTCTCAAATTGCCTGACAACTTTCTATTTCCGAAAGCAATCCAGGGTATGTGTAGGAAGATGGGGAAGGTCCTGGAGGTGCAAACTACTTTGCCTACAAGATTCGTTGGCAAATTTATCAGGGTTAGAGTTGAGCTTCAAGTAACCAAGAGATTGATCAGGTTTGTAGGGATAACAAAAAATAAGGCGACATAATACTATCAAGTTCAATATGAGGAACTTCTAGATTTCTGTGGCAATTACGGTATGCTTGGACATTGGTATGAGGAGTGTGGTACAGGAGAGCATGGCCCATAAAAGCTAGAGTAGGGAGACTTCCTGCTAGCTGATGAAGGCAGAGGCCGTGGACGGGGACGCGGCGCGGGCAGAAATTCTGGTTGTGGAAGAGGAAGTACAAGAAGAGGAGATCAGCCTTTTGGTCCTGGCCGGGGACGTGGTGGAGCACCACCAGGTTTAGCCGGAAGAGGAACAATATAGAGTTGGCGCCATAATGCACTATTTAACTCAGGTGGTACTAAGAGATGGAGATAGAGGACGAGGGCAGAATGGTATCGGCAGTCAAGACGCGAGGAACATGAATATTTTGGGGAAGCGCACAGCGCAGGACACCCAACCAGCAGGCTCAAGAGCAGCTATAGAGCTAGCATTGATTCTAGAAGAAGCAAACTCAACTTCAGTAAATTCAGCAAAAACAACAATGATGGCGACCTTAGTGCAGCAGATTGAAGGTGAACAGGTACCAGAAACAACATGTACCCCTGAAAGGATCGAGATGGACCTAGAGGGGGGTGGATAGGTACAATTACAAATTTTAATTCTTACTTAGCAATTTTAGGCAATAATGCGGAAGATGACGGTGAGCCTAACAATTGCAAATATGATACTAAGAGCTAAGCAATGTAACCGGTGCCACAAGTATATGATTAAGCAAGAACAATAAGAGATAAGTAAAGACTAAGAGACAAGTAACCACACGTAGTGAGCAAGGGTTAGGAATAATCGCAACTCCGAGAGACAAGGATGTATGTTGATGTTCACTTCCTTGGAGGGAAGTTACGTCACCATTTAGAGAGGTGGATGTTACCACGAAGGCACACCAACGCCATGAAGGCTCACCCTATTCTCTCTTTGAGATATCACCACGAAGACGATTCTCACCCACTAGTGGTATACCTTGGGGTGGTCTCCAAACCCTCACAAACTTTCCGGGGGTAATCACAAGGAACGATTCCTCGCCGGAGTACTCCTACCGCCTAGGAGTCTCCAACCTCCAAGAGTAACAAGATGCACCACAAAAACAAGGGGGAATCAACTTTCGCTTTGGTGAATGTGTAGATCTGGCACTTCTCTTTTGCTC
Organism: Triticum timopheevii; assembly: GCA_963921465.1. NCBI lineage: Eukaryota > Viridiplantae > Streptophyta > Magnoliopsida > Poales > Poaceae > Triticum > Triticum timopheevii. The sequence goes on along the minus strand of OY997262.1, from coordinate 400,767,250 downwards.
CTCAAAAGATCAAGAGCTTTGGGTGGCTAAGGAGGGAGATCTGCAAGAAATCAAGGTCTGAAAATGGAGGTGAGAGAAATGGAGTCGTCGACCTCTTCGTGGGGAAGAAGAAGACTATTTATAGGTGGGACAGAATCCAGCTGTTGGGACCAGATTTCTGTGAAGCCCAGAAGTTCCGTCAACGCTTGGAAGTCCCGGACGCCGGAAGTTCCGGCCAGGTTCCGGGCTACACACAGAGTTTGCATCCTCTCTGTTGTACCCCGCAAGCTGTAGAACGCGGGACGGAAGCTCCGACGCTCAGAAGTTTCGGCCAGCCTGGAAGTTCCGGGGGATGGAAGTTCCAGTCAGGGTCCGGCGAGGTTTCGGGCTACTCAGAAAGTTTGCACAAAGAGGGTAGTTTCTTTGGTGGCCTGGAAGCTTCCCGGATCCGTCCCGGAAGTTCTGGCTGTACCGAAAGTTTTGGCTGTCCCGGAAGTTCCGGCCTGAACAGAAGCATTTTGTTGTGAGATATTTCAGATCATGTGTGAAGCGAAGTTGATTCCCAGATGTTGTTATGATGCACCCCCCTCTTAATAGTGCGGGTGCCTTAAGGACTCAAGGAAAAATAAAACAATATGGCACTCCACTTTTCCTTGGAACTCCTCTTTCCCTTTTTCCGTCAACAAGGGAATTAACCATCCATGCTCCACTTCCATTTGAAACGGTGTTGTTTATACTAGAGCATGTGATTAGAAACATAAATAAAGTTGTCATTAATGTCAAAAACTATTTAGTGCAACAATGCACTTTCATTCTCCCCCTTTTTGACATAGATGACAACAATGCTTGAGAGGGTAGTCACAATATAGATATAAAGCAGTTTAAATGAACAGTAGAAACTCCCCCACAACCCATGCCTTATTTTGGATTTGCATTTGAATATAAAAGGCATGGTTGAAAAAGAGCTCCCCCTCACACTGTGCTTACCCACACAATAATGATATAGCGACACGAACATTTTACTAACCATGGTTTTCATAAGTGACGGGACAAATATGGATATATCATTTATGATAGATGTCGCTCACAATATGAGATGAGAATATATCATTTGCCATGTAACACTGTACCCCATAAAATGCTCACACCAAGATAGATACTTAATAAAACATAAAAGGTTCGAATAACACGCTAAAATTCAGATCGGAGCAAACAAGAGCAAAGGTTCACCAAGCAACATAAAATAGGCAAATGATAAAATGAGAACAATAGACCTATCAAGCAACATCTCCCCCTGTTGTCATCAAGATGGCAAAAAGAAGAATTAAAGGATGCAATAGACTCCCCTAGGAAAGGGACGCAGAGGATCCGTCAGTCGACTCTCCAGGAGACACTGGGCCGTGAGGGCGGTGAGAAGAGGCTCCATCTCTAGCTTCAACATCAAACCGAGCAAACTTGGACTGGTATTTATCAAATGGAGTCACATTAGACTCAGAACCGTGAGCAAGGGTCATACCAGATGCACGCATACCATCCTTAAGAGCCTTCATGCCCTTCTTGTGCTTCTCCCACTGCTTCTTGTGCATATCTTGCTGCAGACAGAACATGTTCTTGAGAAGACACCAAGTTTGTTACTCCTCCTTGACCTGAAGTCACTAGGCTCCCCACGACGAAAAGCATGAGAGCGAGAGAAAAGTTCAAAGTGGGTTGCATCTCCAGCATGTGAAGGAAATATGCCCTAGAGGCAATAATAAAGTTATTATTTATTTCCTCATATCATGATAAATGTTTATTATTCATGCTAGAATTGTATTAACCGGAAACATGATACATGTGTGAATACATAGACAAACACATAGTCACTAGTATGCCTTTACTTGACTAGCTCATTAATCAAAGATGGTCATGTTTCCTGACCATAGACATGTGTTGTCATTTGATTAATGGGATCACATCATTAGGAGAATGATGTGATTGACATGACCCACTCTGTTAGCCTAGCACTTGATCGTTTAGTATACTGCTATTGCTTTCTTCATGACTTATACAAAGTTCCTACAACTATGAGATTGTGCAACTCCCGTTTACCGGAAGAACACTTTGTGTGCTACCAAACGTCACAACGTAACTGGGTGATTATAAAGGTGCTCTACAGGTGTTTCCGAAGGTACATGTTGGGTTGGAATAATTCGAGATTAGGATTTGTCACTCCGATTGTCGGAGAGGTATCTCTGGGCCCTCTCGGTAATACTCATCACCTAAGCCTTGCAAGCATGTAACTAATGAGTTAGTTATGAGATGACGTATTACGGAACGAGTAAAGAGACTTGCCGGTAACGAGATTGAACTAGGTATTGGATACCGACGATCAAATCTCGGGCAAGTAACATACCGATGACAAAGGGAACAAAGTATGTTGTTATGCGGTTTGACCGATAAAGATCTTCGTAGAATATGTAGGAACCAATATGGGCATCCAGGTCCCGCTATTGGTTATTGACCGAGAATGGTTTTAGGTCATGTCTACATAGTTCTCGAACCCGTAGGGTCCGCACGCTTAACGTTTCGATGACAGTTTTATTATGAGTTTATAAGTTTTGATGTACCGAAGTTTGTTCGGAGTCCCGGATGTGATCACGGACATGATGAGGAGTCTCGGAATGGTCGAGACATAAAGATTGATATATTGGAAGCCTATGTTTGGACATCGGAATGGTTCCGGGTGAAATCGGCATTTTACCGGAGTACCGGGAGGTTACCGGAACCCCCCGGGGGGTTAATGGGCCTACATGGGCCAAGAGGGAGAAGAGGAAGGAGCCAGGAGGGGGCCGCGCGCCCCTCCCCCTCCTAGTCCGAATAGGACAAGGGAAGGGGGGCGGCGCCCCCCCTTTCCTTCCTCTCTTCCTCCTCTTTCCCCCTTCTCTCCTACTCCAACTTGGAAAAGGGGAGTCCTACTCCCGGTGGGAGTAGGACTCCCCCCTTGGCGCGCCCCCTTAGGCCGGCGGCCTCCTCCCCCCTGGCTCCTTTATATACGGGGGCGGGGGGCACCCCATAGACACACAAGTTGATCTACGGATCGTTCCTTAGCCGTGTGCGGTGCCCCCTTCCACCATATTCCACCTCGGTCATATCGTCGCGGAGTTTAGGCGAAGCCCTGCGCCGGTAGAACATCATCATCGTCACCACGCCGTCGTGCTGACGGAACTCATCTCCAGAGCTCGGCTGGATCGGAGGCCGGAGATCATCATCGAGCTGAACGTGTGCTGAACTCGGAGGCTCCGTACGTTCGGTGCTTGGATCGGTCGGATCGTGAAGACGTACGACTACATCAACCACATTGTGCTAACGCTTCCGCTTACGGTCTACGAGGGTACGTGGACGAACACTCTCCCCTCTCGTTGCTATGCCATCACCATGATCTTGCGTGTGCGTAGGAAAAATTTTGAAATTACTACGTTCCCCAACAGCATGTACCTCCTCTTCCTCATCATCACCACCCTCATTAATAGTTGCCTTGCCCTTCTTAACCAACAAGTTAACACTGGAATGAACAACCAGACGCCGACCACTAAATGCTTCAGGAGCAATCTCAGCAATCAGGGCCGTGATATAGGGAGTATAGATCGGAACCTTGTGGTTCATCACCACACTATACATTTCATGCCACATAAAATCCATCACATCAATGGGACCCTGCTCGGAGTTGTGACAAGTGTAGTGAAGAAGGTTGATGAGGTGGCCACGAATCTTGTTTTTGTCACCCACTTTGACTGCAACAATTTCCCGAAAGATCCGGTGCATGATATCATAGAAAGGCAGAAGATCACCAACAGAGCCAACCTTGCCGGAAGAAGGATATAAATTAGCCAAGTGAAGAGCCTGATAGACCCCTTTGCATGGATCTTGTAGCCACGGTCAACAGTAGTGTCCGTATACTCATATCCCAAAAGACTAGCCAGTATGGAGACGGAGGCAGAGGACTTCTCCTCACCACTCATCCAAGTGAGAGTGCGCTGCATATCAGTCCCAAAATGCACAGTGGCATAGCCTGAGCCACAAGAGGTGGAGACACATCATGTTGAAAACGCATAAGCGGAAGGAGGTTGAGCATGACACACATGCTCTGGATGAGCATGTGCCAAAGAATTTCCTAGACTTGTTTTTGTCTATTTTCTCTGAGGCGTAGTGGAACTAGAGGACAGAAATCAGAGAACCTATGTGCATGGAAATCTGTGAAAAATAGCGCGCCCTTGCGTTCTGAGCGATGTCTTGCTAAATATGTACAATGTCTCGCTAATAGCATGCTATGGCCTGATGCATGCAGCTATTTTATTAATTATTCACAAATACCATACAAAATAGTACATCACGCTATTTTGTTATAGCACGTTATTTTTTTCATTGATGGAAATCCAAGGGAACCTATGCTGCCAAATAAAAATGCACATTTTGTCTCTCTATCTTTCTGCATCCATAGGTTCTTGCCGTGCCAAATCTATATATATAACCCTCTTTTGTTGCATAGTCCAACCCTACACTCCTGATACTTATGTCTGTTAGCTTTCCTTGGAGAAACACAAGTTGGAGATATGCTGCGTTCATGCCTGACGCCCGGCGTGCACAGTTGCTTCCTCTCGGAGTCAAGTTGGTTGTGTGATTCAGTGTCTGAAGTCTGAACGAGAGTCTAACTAACCTCTGGCAAATTTTCCTACACGAATCTGTGATGTCAAAGCTCAAAGGTGCCAATTAGTAGCCCCATTGGACAGAGAGAGAGACCCATGATGATGCAATATATATACTGGGGCGCCTGTGCCTTCTGCATACCCACAAGTTGGCTCTTCTCCTGTCACCTGCTGCATCTCCTCCGGAGGCCGGAGCACACATCTATCAGCAATGGCAACGAACAGTAGCACCATGGTCTTGGTCGCCGCCATACCATCGCCGGCTCTAGGTAAGCAGGCTCCTCATTCAGATCTATTTATTTATTTTGATGTTAAGTAGCTACGATTAACACTGAGACGACACTGCAGGGCTACCTCAGCTGAGAGTGGCCAGGGCCGAGAGGCTGAGGTGCAGGTGCAGCAAGAAGGCGTCTTCGGCGCTGGCTCCGGTTGTGGCCAAGGGCGTGCCGCTGCTGGCCGTGGCGAGCACCACGGCGGCGTCAGCGGCCCCGATGCTGGCCTCAGCGCTGGCGCTGGTGGACGAGCGGATGTCAAGTGAGGCCACCGGGCTGAGCAACGACCTGCTGGGGTGGGTCCTGCTGGTTGCCATCGGCCTCGTCTTGTGCTTCTACACCGTCTACTCCTCCACCTTTGACGACGACGACCAGTCCGGCGGCGGCGGCATCGCGCTCTGAGCACCTCCATCATCTTCTTTTGCCTGCCTGATGCGTGAAAGCTTTGCATAATTACCTCGAATCTATCAAGCAACAAGCATGAATGAACCTCTTCCGGCCAGAAAACTGAAGCTAGCTTAAATAGCTGCGGTCTTTCTTTTCTTTTTATGGTTTTAACTGCCGTCGTTATGGGTCTGCTCTTGTGTGCCGTCTGCTGTTACAAGCCTGGGGTCGTAATTCTAAGTAATATAACTTGCGTTAAACCTCTTCCGGCTGTGCATCCCTTGAATTTCCTTCATGCAGCGTTGATTACAGTTGCAGACCAAGTTGGCTGTAAGTTGCGTAATAAACAGGCCTTAAAAATATATTGCAGGTATAAATAATCAGAAACGGGAACCGTAATGTATTGTCATCCTTTGCATGCATGGTTCTGTTGCTTAACAAGGATGCCTGTTTCGCTTCCATAACAACGAGTGGGGTGGTGGCGCGGTTGGCTAGGGCGTAGGTCTCATAGAAGAGAGTGATCCTGAGGTCGAGAGTTCGAGCCTCTCTCACCCCACCATAAAACGGCCATCGTGTTGATGAAAAGCTCAGTGGCAACTTGGGTCGCCACATGGTACATCTGATTCGTCAGGTGAAACCGAGCATGTCTGAACCTTGGTCTATTATTTTTTTTGGTTTTTTGTTCTACCGCGTTCAGGCTGCAACTTTTGCCGGGGTCAGCCATTATCTTTGAATATTGATATGCCATAAACCGGCACTCGTCAGAAATGTACATAACCTGCTGCATATTGGTGCAACTGAAAAACAGATTCTTGGTTCGTATCATGTGCGAATTGCTGAACCAACGGATAGAATTACCATGTTGCTAGAATGTCGCCGCTCTTGTGTTCTTCTTGTATCTACCTATTGATTGAAGCATTCATATGTCTACTACTGCCTTACATTCGAACAGACGTGAAAGGGTATTTTGCGTGTAAGAGCTTCAAGACTGTTAGCTTCTTTCCCTGGTTGTTGCTTATGTAAGGTTAGAAGAAAATGTAACCAAGTAGTTGATCATTTAGCTTCCTGTGCAGGGGTACGACTGGAGTTTGCTGAACTTCACTCCAGTGCATATCACTGAAGATGTTCAGTATGAGAGAGAGAGAGAGAGAACGAAAAATCGATGCCTGGCTTGTTTCAAAAAAAAAAATCCAGGCCTGAAAGCAACGAGTATACCAGGTATGCATCTTGTGTATTGAAGTGCATGATCGGAACAAGTATTCAGTTGATTTAGCTCCCGGCCTTGGAAGTGCCAAATATGTCAGGTCGTCAGGATATACTCACATAATAAAGCAACGAGTATACAAAGTGTATCAAGAAGCAGGAACTGCCAAAAAACTTGGATCGTCACATCGTACACCTGAATCATCAGGTGAAGTGAGCTTGTCTGAACCCTGTTCAGTATTTTTCGTAAAAATTCGATTGCACCTGAATCTCTGACGGCTATATTGCTGTAAAAAAAAGGTATGCCTTTCAACCTGAATCACCTTCTCAAATGATGTGCTACTACTACGCACGTCCCTTCTTTACCGCCCTGCAAGTAAACAGTTCATGTGGGTTTCTTTGCAGAATTCGCTCAAGCAATTAATCTATTTTTGAGGGGCTGTACATAATTAACATGTTTTTAGCAGTGCTCACAGAATTAGTTGTTTTCAATTGTAATATATTCCACGTGACCACGTCGACCTTATCATTTGGAAGAAGCAAAACAAAGAATACTCACTGCTTGGAACCTCACTCTGTATCATGTGTTGTCTGATAACCTGACAGAGTCACATTCCACAACCTTTGGACCAAACTCACCGGCAAAAGTTGCAGAACATCTTCCCTTATGAGCCCCTTTCAGGACGTCTCCTAGTGCAGGTGACACGTTCCTAAACACATCATAAACAATGCACCAAATGATGTACTCCCTCCATCCCAAAATTCTTGTCTTAGATTTATCTAGATACGGATGTATCTAACACTAAAATGTGAATAGATACATCCGCATATAGACAAATCGAAGACAAGAATTTTGGGACGGAGGGAGTATTATGCGGTAGAAAATTATGATAATCATCTTGTACCAATTAATCTGGCTCCAAGGAATACGGAGACCTCACTGGAGTCATGTAGCGATTAATCCGGCACGACACTACTGGAGCGTGAAATATCCTTTACATTGGAATTTTAAAATTAATTCTTTAACAACCTCCTTTTTTAAAGAAAAACACAAAATGTTAATTACATGACACGGTATAAAATTAAGCACTTGTGTTCAGTGTCCTCCTGGATTTTTCACTTTACTCTCAACCCACTGACAAGAGAAGCCTTCTTCTTTGAGCTCAGTCACAGAGGTTGCAGCTTGCAAGCCGCAACAGAGTCGATTATCCAGGCGCTGCTCACGGCTTCACCACCAGAGGCGCAGGCCAGGGCCTGGGCTTCATCGGCCTGCCTGCAGCGATCATCATCATTGTCGCCGAGCTTCGCCTTTCCCTGGTTGTTCTCAACGCTGTACACAACGATGACAGGGGAGCTGTCATCGAGCAGCTTCTGCTGGTCCCTTGAGACAGGCTTCCTGTGCAGAACGGTGCCGCCTGCCGCAACCAAGAGGTCCTGCAGGAAGCCTCTGTATGTCGCAGTGTAGTCCCCATGGAGGTAGAACTGCATGCCGCTGAACAGCTTGGGTTGCTGCAGAACAAATGAACAGTTAACTGACTGCTGTAGCAGTAGTACAATAACAGTTGGGAAAATAACACTGGAAGAAAGGCACTCCCTCCGTTCACAAATATAAGATGTTCTAACTTTTTTGTTAATCGAATGTATATAGACACGTTTTAGTGTGTTTGTTCACTCATTTCAATCCGTATGTAGTCTACTCCCTCCGTTCCAAAATAGATGACTCAACTTTGTACTAACTTTAGTACAAAGTTGGATCATCTATTTTGGAACGGAGGTAGTATATTGAAATATCCAAAACATCTTAGATTTGTGAACGGAGGGAGTACCTTGTTGATTGCTCTCTGTCTTCCTAACTTCGGACCCTCACTGACACCATGAACATCGGTGGTGACCTCAAATTTCTGCTCATCAGCAGGTTCCATGCTTTCCATGCAAGCCTTAACCCCTACAGCAGCATAAAGGTAGCAGTTAGTAACGCAGGGCATCAATATCATTTCTGCGTTGATATGACAGTGAGTTCGCTATGCACTTACAGTCAATGGAGATGATCCATTTGCCATTCAAGATTGCCATCAGAAACTTTAGTGTGCGCTTGCAAGCGCCAGAGGGATCAGTTGATGCAATAACATGGGTGACGCTGGGGTTCCAGCTCTTGGAAATAGGCACACCAGCTAATTTTGCAAATTCTGTTACGACGCCCTGAGCAATTCGATCATTTCGTCTGAATTAAAATTCATATGGAGCAAATAGCATGGATTTGATAAGGAAAATAAGACGTATACCTTCTCAGCAGCAGAAAGAGCTGAACAGCAGAGAACCCACTTCTGTGGTGATCCTGATGGCCATTTCCAGTTATTACTGCAAGCTTGGCTAGATCTTACTTGAGATGGACTGAAAAAAAACAGTTGCCCTCCAGTAAGTAATCATACACATGACCATTACAAGACCGTTTAAACAGCAGGTTCTGGGGATACCATTTTGGTGCCGTTATCCTTTCGGATTGCTTTTGTGGCTCAGAAACTTCATTTGGCAACTTGGAAGACTGATGCAAAGGGCATAGCATCACAAAGTTTTCCTGACAGTGAAAATAAGGTGGCAATTTAGAACTTTGGCAAATTGCAAAGAACTATTCTGATAAAGTTGAAATTGCTAGATCAGAACACCGTATGAACTTACATTATCCCATCTGCATTCTGGGACCAATTTAGCACATGTGAAGTGGAAGCTTTTGCGACAACTCTTGTCAAAGCAACCAAGCGCCGCGCCTTTAACTCCACAGCAAGCGCATTTGATCCTTTTGCTTCTAGTTAACTCAGGCGTAAGATTAAACACTGAGTCATCTTCAAAGTAGACATCTGGAGCCCTATGGTAAAATAAAAAGGTATGATGAAAATTAGCTAGATATATCAAGAAGAAAAATATTCTAGTACAATCATGTGCTCGAAAGGACAACAAACCACTCCATGCAGTTCTTGTGAGAGTGTACGACATTAGCCCCTCCACCAAACTCTGCAGGGACTTGTTTTCCGTTATGGTAGTGAACCATCTCTCCAGACTCCTTCAAGAAAGTAGAGATATTTTCCATTCAGTACCAAGGATTTGGGAACATCGGGATAAGGCATTTGAAAATGATATGATCATACCTCTGTGATATCAGCAGACTGGCAGAAAGCACAGAAAACCTTAGACACAGTGTCATCACATTTCTTCAGGAAAGTATTACCGGTGCAAGCTTGGAGCTTTCCAAAGTTTTTCATTCCTGAACAATCTGTTTGTTTGATACCTTTTGCACATTTGTTCTTAATTGATGCATCGATTGGTGAAGGAGCTGCACGTATTGCCTCACTACTTTGGCATCTACCAAGTAAAATGCTTGATGTATTTGCACTGAAGTTTGATTTCATGCTATCAAGCCCTGTCTGACTATTCGTTTCTTCACTGAACTTGCTCTTTTTGCTGCTCCTTTTACTTCTACCATCCAAAAGTTTGTGTTGGGTGCAACTTTTCATGAAGCTGTGTAGTAGTGGCATTTCTGTTTCATTTCTAGAGACATCAGTAACTCCTGTCTTTTCAGCACTGGCACCGTCAGGCATTTTTCTAACTCGCTTACTTCTTGGCTCAGAGTTCCTCTCTGTAGTCTCAACTGTACTCTTCCCTGTTGTTCCCAGCTTCCTTGCACATTTCTTCTGTTGACCACTTTTCTCCTTTTTCTGAGATCTTTCTGAGAGGTGTCCATCATGTACTTCAATCTCCAAGCTATTTTCTCGAGGGTGAAATGTCCCCATGGAGTTATCATCAGAACAGGGAAATAGATTGATGTTGTTACCAGCCTTGTTTCTTCTACTTGAAGTATTCTTCTCTATAGTACTGCTGTTTTTCTCGCATGACTTTGCAGCAAGACTTCTAGTGATATTTGAAGCCTGTTGGTTGGCATCAGCTTCTTTTGTGATGACCTCCAGCAACTTTATCTTCCTGCTGTTCCCACCTCTTGCCTTCTTCCCCTTCTGCTTCATTTCTTTATTAGCATTGACAGGCTGAGCTGCATTATTTGTATGACCTGACTCATCGAATGAACCACCAAGCTGTATATCTTCCTCGTCATCTTTCTCTGCTATGTGATCTAATATATCCTCAAATTTACCCTGAACAGTCCAAACAGTTAAGTAAAATACATGCTAAATATAAAGTAGATGCAAATCAGATTATAAAAAAGAAACAGGACAAAATGTACAGTGTGTCTGGCCACATGTAGTTTACCTGCTTTTTCTGTGGAGTAGAACGCAGCTCAGGAGAGCAAGGCCTCTGGGACCATTCAAAGATTTCACTATCAAAGGCATCTGGAACCACAGCTTTGCTCTGCAACTCAAATAGCTAACCGTAAGCACATTTTTTGCAAAGCTAGTAAGCACAAAATTTGAACAGGAAAAGACATAAATGTTCAGAAAACATACATTTGGAGTCGTGTTAGGAGGGGTTCCAGCATCAGAACCTTTGATGTCACTAAAGGTTGGTGCATTGTGACGCAAGGGCGTGGCCAGTGATGGTGGTTCACTTAACGTTTCAAGAGTGCCGCCTTCTGCATCCTCTCCTTCCCTTAACCAAAAAAAGGGTGACAATGAGAAACCTCCCAGTTTATCAGAGGCCGATGCTTTATCTTTGCCTTCTTGAACATCACCATTCAATTTATCTTTTGTCTCTTCAGATTTCATAATCTTCTGAGGTCTCATTGGCGTCTCAGATTCAGGGAATGGTGTCACATGTATTCTCTTGTTCGCAGAGAAAGAAGGCTTTTTAGTAGGACCAGATGCAGAAGCCAGAGTAGGCTTTGTTTTCTTCGCTTTCTTCTCGGATGGTATCTTCTTCTTTTGCACTGTTGATTTTGGCAACCTTTCAGACTTTTTCCCACTGTTGTCATGCTTTGATCCATCTTCAAGATCAAGTAAGAATAAGACAGTAAGCACAAGACAGAAGACTAATTGTCCTCAAAAAATCTGTAAAAGTTGATTTCAGTTTTATAGAGGCAAACAGCAACCATCCACCAGACAGCATGGCGAAATGGATACAGCAACAAATGTGGTACAGATCCCGGCGGATGCAAAACAACCGCATAACTAAATCGGCCTTCAAAATTAATTTCACAATTGACCACCTTGCACATATGCTAGCGAACAAAAGAAGAGTTGACGCTATGCCAGAAAATTACCTGCAACTTGTGCCGTAGAAGTCACCTGTGTTGAGACAACATTACTTCCTGATGCAGCCTCCATGCTTTTCAAGATGCCGACCAAATTGTCCATGTGCGGTGCTGGCCGGATTTCTACAAGCAAAACCAGGCTTTATAATGTGAGTTTTGTATTAGATTAAGATCAAGTCATCACGTCAGAACTTGCAGAGTTGCAGTAAACACCAGCTCATCAAAATCAGTTCTGTGGAGTTTTAATAGCACTGTGGTTCCGATTTTTCGCATGTAGTTAGATAGATATTTAATTGTTTCGTAAAGCAGACATATCATGCATGTTAGTAACATTATCCAATCCTTAAAAAGGTGGAGCTTTTTTGTGCGCACGGGAAAACAATTCCGTCTTTTGCAGTCCAACATATTCTACACAAAACATATATAACTTGAGCAGCCTAAGAAGGCCCAGATAACAACATGTGCACCTACTAACCTCTTCGGCGGAACGGCACCTTGCACACAGGGCAGGTGGAGTTGGACTTCATCGACTCCGTGAGGCAATGGCTGCGACAAGGTTGGGAGCCCACACATGAGCCCAGATCGGATAGTTTTACAGGGATATCGCAACGGAGGGGAACGGGCGGAAGGGACTCACTTGCAGAAGATGTGGTTGCAGGTGACGGACACCGCCGATCTGAGCAGGCTCAGGCTGCCACCAGGATCAAATTGACAAACAACAGCCAGTCAGAATCAAAATCAACAACAAAAAAGGGGATAAATCGGAGAACTGGTGTCCACAGATCCAGGCGTCGGCCACGAGGGCGCGGATGAATCGAGGGGGGGGGGGGGGGGGGGAGAAAGGGGCCGGCGGGGCGGCGGGCGGGCGTACCAGATGGGGCACTTGAGCTCCCGTCCCATCCTCTCGAGGCTGCCCATGTCCGCCATTCCGATCGCTGGGTCTCCGGAGTTCTTGCCTGGTGTGGGGATTTCCGGATTTTGTGAGGTGTGGGGAGGGGGGAGGGGTTTCGGGGGCGGGGCGGGGGATTTATTTATGTTGGCGGGAGTTTTCCCTCCAAGGTTTTCATTTCAATTTGGTTTGGTGCGTTCACTTCCTTCCGGAGGAAGGAGGCGAGCCCGCCGACCGACCAATGCGCCTTCGTGTCACTGTCACGTGGCCGTCGCTAGTGGCGCCGTGGCGGTAACCGGGTTTACTTTTTTTTTTCTTTTTTTTTGCAACCGGCTCGATGGCCCGAGCCTGACAGGCTTGGGCTCCCAGTTTTCAGCCGTGGGCCCGGCCTAAAAGTCCAATCTGCCTAAAGGATAGTGTCCCAAAAACGATGGTTTTATATATAGGAAAATGTGTAGTGCCTCCTTCGGTATCATGTATCTTTGTTGTTTCTCTCTTTTTCTCTTTTGTTTTGGCTTGTATGGCTTGTGATGTGGTGGTTGCTTTATAACATATAGCGCGCGGGGCACCCCTTTTTCGTCAATATAGAAAAGTGCCCGGATGAAAATTGAAATGTGTGTGAAATCCTGGAACGTGGAATGCAATGTTTTGAATGTGTGTTGAATGTGGATGCGGTTAATTGGATACAGCTGAATTAGGTGAAACGTTACATTCCGGAATATTGTTGAATTAAATAATTCAAATAAGGCTGGATGTTATCGTCGAAACAATAATGAATTTGTACGTATTTGAAAACGTTGTTGTCTTGTCATCAATAATCAATGTTGTTGGACGGCGGACCACCCAACCAAAAGGAGGTTGCCTCAACCCAACAACTTGCCCCTTGCACGACCAAAACGAGGAGTCCATTCAACACATCATCACGTCATTTGCCTTTTTCCTCGCATGTCTGGTCTGGCATTCTCCATATACTAGGCCTGAGTGTTATTGTTCCACAACCCACCACTGATTCTTGGTTGATGGTGTCAAGCTCTCAATCAAGCTCCCACATAACCTCGAAAAGGACTTAACTCGGGAAATACCTGGAGCTAATAATATGTAAAACCTTGTGGTCGGGAAAGATAGAAGACCACTGAGGGCATGCCACCGCTCGATCAAGTTGTACTTTCACATTTTTATCACCTTCCTGCTTATTATTATAAGTCCAAGGAACTCCATGAAAACCCAGATTAAATAAATTGCGTTCAAAGAGAACCTCGTGAAAATTAGCCATGTTTTTGTATGATCGCTTGTTTCGAGAAAGGTGCTCATTCTGCCACAGTGCCTCATTAAAATCACCAACAATAAAACCACGGTCCGGACCCAAGCGGTTTAGTTCACCTTAACAGATCCCACATCACACACCTTTGGCTTGCCTTTGATTACCCATAGATAATGTTTCTCCATTTAGTTCCAACACCGTTGCAAAATGTACATGCCAATGAAGTGTTCTCCATATTTTTTTCAACTCCAAAATGTAAAGATCATCCCAAAATACCGCTAGTCCACCCCTTTGCCTCGCATAGACACAGTAAAACATTTTTCATACCCAGTCGATAACGCAAACTCTCAACATATTCTTTATTTTGCCTTGTTTCGGAATGAAAGATAACGGATGTGTTTTTGTGAGGCACACAAGCTCATGGACTGCCAGAGGTTCCCAAACCTGGCAGTTCCAACAAAACATTTTCATCTCCTGCGGTACATAGATTTATGACTGGACACTAAGAAATATATATGACACGTGTTAGATCTTTTCAATGTATCTGAAATTATTGTAATATGACTAAAATAATAGATGGGAATGTGAATATTTTGAATATGAAATAATCAATGAAATATGGCTAAAATATTGTTACTTTAGAATCTTCTTTTAACTTTTTTGAAATGTCACTGAAAAAAAAGATTTGTGAAAAATAAAACTATCCAGGGAAAAATATTATAATAAATATTTTGAAATTTCCAGACTAAATAGAATGTGACATTGTTTAAGATTCATCCCAAATAAATTGTAATTCAACAAGTGAAGTTGTCTGGAAATGATAGAGAAAAGCTGAGCAATAGATGAACACCACAGCAGGGAAAAAAACTTATGAAAATGTTGGAAAAAAATACTAGTGAAAAACACATGATTGATCCATGTCTGCTTCACTTAGAAATGCTTTTGTGTTGTGGCGTCTCCAAGAGTGCAGCGTTTCGGCGCCCAGGCTCATGTGCACCCGGTCAGTAAAAAATCAAAATAAATATTAGAAAATTTCAAAAAATTCCATTTTTTATTGTGTGGTAGATAATTTGATGTGTGAGGTTCGCTCCAATTTTTAGAGCATTTCGACATCTGAGCAGCTCTCAGCAAAAAAGACAAATCGACTGATTTGTCTTTTTTGCTGAGAGCTGCTCAGATGTCCTTATGATTTGAAAAATTGAGCGAAGCTCATGCATCAAAATATCTATCACACAATTTTTTATTATTTTTTAATATTTGTTTTGATTTTTTTCGTCGGGTGGGTGGAGCTGAGAACGGGCTCAGAAATGGATTACCGCGTCTCCAAGCCATTGATACACCTTCACATCCAAATCCAATATTTACTTATTTTCGAAAGTATCCAAATCCAATATTAATCCATGGACAGGACAGTACACCCTAATCTCACCGGTTCCTTTTATTTACCCAAGAGGAAAGCCAACGCGTAAGAACGAATCACGTGGTACGCAGTGCGCGGCGGTGGGCGCCATTTCTCATGCACGCTGGTCTCCATGCGACGGGCATCCTCAACCGTACGCCCCTTCGAACGAGCAGCCGGAGCGACGCCGGCGCCCGCCGGGGTCAGCACCGCGTCGGCTTGCTCCTGCACGACGCCCCACGCCTCCCGGACGTGCCGCTCCTCCGTCAGCGAGTTCCCGATGGCGCACCGCAGCACGTACATGCCGCCCACCACCGCGCAGCTCATGTACGCGCGCCCCGTCGCGTTCACCGCCTCCAGCAGCCTCCGGTTGAGCTCGTTCGTCGTGGCCTCGGCCGTGCCGTCATCGGCGGGGCGGAAGCGGAAGCACACGAGCGCGAACCGCGCCGGCACGGGCACCTCGAACCGCGGGTCGGCGCGCACCATGGCCTCGAAGGCCGCGGCCATGCGCACGTGGGCTCGCACGAAGCCGCGGAGGCCCTCCACGCCGTGGCAGCGGAGCACGAGCCACAGCTTCAGCGCGCGGAACCGGCGGCTCAGCTCCACCTGCCAGTCCTTGTAGTCCACGACGGCGGACGCCGCCGCGTCCTTGAGGATCACGTCATCATCGGTGCCGAGCGCCGCCACGAGCGCCGTGGGATGCCGCACCCACAGCGCGCAGCAGTCCATGTTGGCCAGGAGCCACTTGTGCGGGTTCGTGCTGAACGAGTCCACGGCCTCGGCGCCCGCGGCGATGTGACTGAACTCCGGGCAAATGCACGCTGCGCCGGCGTAGGCCGCGTCCACGTGCACCCACACGCCGTGCCCCGCAACTGCGGCGCACAGCTCGCGGAGAGGGTCGACCGCCGCCGTCGGAGTGGTCCCCACAGTCGCGCACAGGAAGAGAGGGACTCTCCCCGCCGCCTCGTCGGCGCGCACGGCGGCTTGCAGTGCAGCTGGCGACAGCGTGAAGCCGCTCTCGCGGCACGTCGGTATCACGCGGCAGTTCGCCCGACGAATGCCGGCGACGTGCGCGGCCTTCTTGAACGAGAAGTGGATCTGGTCGGAGCAGTAGACGACGAGGTCGCCCATCCTCTCCTCGCCTCCTACTTCGGCGAGCTTCCGGTCCCTCGCGGCGACGATGGTGCAGAGCATGGCCTCGCACGACGTCCCCAGCAGCGTGCCGCCGCCGCCACCGCAGAAGAGCAGCTGCTCCGGGAGGTGTAGCGCCTTGCCGAGCCAATCTGTAACAACGACCTCGAGCTCGGTGGCCGCTGGCGAGGCGGCCCACGTGAAAGGGTTGATGTTGAGGCCCGCGGCGAGGGCCTCGCCGAGCGCGCCCACGTTGCTGGCCGTCGCCGCGAAGTGCGCGAAATGACGGGGGCTCTGCCAGTGGGTGACGCCGGGAAGGATGAGGTCCCGGACGTCGCGCAGCGCCGAGGCGAGCGCGTCGGGCTCCGGCCACGACGGCGCCGTGTCGGGAAGCTGCCGGGCTAGGAACCCGGGAGCGACGGCCGGGCGAACAGGGTACTCGTCAATGCGGTCGTAGTAGTCCGCGATGAAGTCCACGACTTGACGTCCCTGACGCCGGAACTCGCCGGCGTCTAGCGGAAGGGATCCAACTCCGAGCGTGGGCGTAGCAGCCGCAGCCGGGGGAGAGCCGGTGTCCCGGGCGGTGTCGTTGGCGTGGTTGAAGCTTGCCATGGCAGGGGGCAGGAGGTAGAGCTTGATCGAGTGGAGTGCCTACACTGGGTTCCTGTGACTCTGCAGTGAGTGAAGAAGGCGTGGAGTGTGGCTCATTTAAAGGCCGGCGTGCATCGCTGCATGCATATTTTTCCTCAAATGGTAGTACGATTTCACGTCATATTTTTTTCAAATGATAAGTGTCACACGTATGGCACGAAGCACTTGGGCTCCGACTTTTTACAACTAAAGTTGTTATCCAGAAAAAAAACTTGGCATCCATGCTTGACAACTAAACTTGTCATCCTCATGTCACTAAATTTGCCATAAAATACGTTTAGATTTACATGTATTCGTGTCACATGTGTGGCATTTATTAGGGTCCTATTTTTCAAGGGCTTTGCTACACGTGCATAATTTCTTTTACGAAGGTTGCGTACTATCCAACGTGGGGTTTGCGGGTTGGAGTTTTTTTTGGGGGAAGGGGGCACACCTTGGTGAAATTTCGAGGGGCCGGGGGTGATGTTTTGACAAACTAGCAAAAGAGCCTGTGTATTGCAACGAGAGAGTAAATAACATATGTTCTTAACCCAATAACCATGACTCAAGACCCTAATGTGTTCACGTCCTTTATTTTCACATGGCGTCACATTTGTGTTGTTGGTGGTGGTCTCAGTGCTCACACAACGAAAGTGTGTTGGAATGCGGTCAGTTTTAAGGCGTCTCTCTCGCGCACACTCGCTCGAAATAAAATGCGAAATATGTTCTTTTTTCCTGGTGTGCATGCGTGGTTATCGATGTTCTCTTTTCTCTCTATCAGTAAGAAAGGAAAACTAGAGATAGATCTAATCCTCTCTAGTCCTCATAATTAGAAGTCCAGTGTGGTTCTAATCTTCTCCCTCTAATTCTCCAGTGATGATTAGCTCGGGATGGCGAAGCGCTGTCGGATCATGAACACCGTACGCTTGCAAATTGTGGAGAGGCCGTGTTTTCGGTCTTCCGTTCGAGCGATCGTTTGTGAACGGTTTGAGGGACTTCAAGTACTATCTACACTGACTCGTCTCCTTCCGCTGGAACTCGGAGTTGGTAACGATCTGATCTAAACCATTGTTGCATCTTCATAGTGTCCCTGGTTGAACGTAGGACGATTTTTTTTGTTTTCTACTATATTCCCAACAGAAGGCGTCACTTCCTCTTTCCCGTCCATGGCGATGGCAAGGGGAGAGTCCAAATTCTCCACGCCAAAACCCTAGACGCCGCGAGCGTGTGTGGCATCTCCACTGCCTCGCCCAACTCTCCCTTGAGTCCGCTCTCTCACAGACATGCATGGAGCACGGTGCGAGCCCGTTGCCTTGCACCACAACCTATTATTGAAAATATGCCCTAGAGGCAATAATAAAAGTATTATTATATTTCATTGTTCATGATAATTGTCTTTTGTTCATGCTATAACTGTATTATCCGGAAATCGTAATACACGTGTGAACACATAGGCCACAATATGTCCCTAGTGAGCCTCTAGTTGACTAGCTCGTTGTGATCAACAGATGGTCATGTTTTCCTGGCTATGGACATTGGATGTCGTTGATAACGGGATCACATCATTAGGAGAATGATGTGATGGACAAGACCCAATCCTAAGCATAGCACAAAGATCGTGTAGTTCGTTTGCTAGAGCTTTTCCAATGTCAAGTATCTCTTCCTTTAACCATGAGATCGTGTAACTCCCGGATACCATAGGAGTGCTTTGGGTGTATCAAACGTCACAACGTAACTGGGTGACTATAAAGGTGCACTACAGGTATCTCCGAAAGTGTCTGTTGGGTTGACACGGATCGAGACTGGGATTTGTCACTCCGTATGACGGAGAGGTATCTCTGGGCCCACTCGGTAATGCATCATCATATTGAGCTCAAAGTGACCAAGTGGTTGGTCACGGGATCATGCATTACGGTACGAGTAAAGTGACTTGCCGGTAACGAGACTGAGCAGGGTATTGGGATACCGACGATCGAGTCTCGGGCAAGTAACGTACCGATTGACAAAGGGAATTGTATACGGGATTTGATCGAATCCTCGACATCGTGGTTCAACCGATGAAATCATCGAGGAGCATGTGGGAGCCAACATGGGTATCCAGATCCCGCTGTTGGTTATTGCCCGAGAGTCGTCTCGGTCATGTCTGCGTGTCTCCCGAACCCGTAGGGTTTACACACTTAAGGTTCGGTGACGCTAGGGTGTATGAATATGAGTATGCAGCATACCGAATGTTGTTCGGAGTCCCGGATGAGATCCCGGACGTCACGAGGAGTTTCGGAATGGTCTGGGTAAAGAATAATATATAGGAAGTGGTGTTTCGGCCATCGGGAAAGTTTCGGGGTCTCCCGGTAATGTACCGGGACCACCGGAAGGGTCCCGGGGGTCCACCGGGTGGGGCCACCCATCCCGGAGGGCCCCATGGGCTGACGTGGGAGGGAAGCCAGCCCATAGTGGGCTGGTGCGCCCCCCTAGGCCCACCCCCTGCGCCTAGGGTTGAAACCCTAGGGTGGGGGGGCGCACCACATGCCTTGGGGGGCACTCCTCCCCCCTTGGCCGCCGCCCCCTTGGGAGATTCAATCTCCCAGGGCCGGCGCCCCCCCCCCCTTGGGGGCCTATATAAAGGAGGGCAGGGGGAGGGCAGCTGTACCCTTTGTGCTTGGCGCCTCCCTCCCCCTGCTACACCTCGTCCTCCTCCCGTAGTCGCTTGGCGAAGCCCTGCTGGAGTTCTGCTGCATCCACCACCACGCCGTCGTGCTGCTGGATCATCATCAACCTCTCCTTCCCCCTTGCTGGATCAAGAAGGAGGAGACGTCTCCCGTCCCGTACGTGTGTTGAACGCGGAGGTGTTGTCCGTTCAGCACTTGGACATCGGTGATCTGAATCACGTCGAGTACGACTCCATCATCACCATCCCCTTGAAAGCTTCCGCCCGTGATCTACAAGTGGTATGTAGATGCAAACTCACTCCCTTGACTCGTTGCTTAGATGAACTCATAGATGGATCTTGGTGAAACCATAGGAAAATTTTAATTTTCTGCAACGTTCCCCAACAGTGGCATCATGAGCTAGGTCTATGCGTAGTTCTCTAATGCACGAGTAGAACACAATTTTGTTGTGGGCGTGGATCTTGTCAACTTGCTTGCCACTACTAGTCTTTTCTTGCTTCAGCGGTATTGTGGGATGAAGCGGCCCGGACCAACCTTACACGTACGCTTACGTGAGACCGGTTCCACCGATTGACATGCACTAGTTGCATAAGGTGGCTGGCGGGTGTCTGTCTCTCCCACTTTAGTTGAAGCGGATTCGATGAAAAGGGTCCTTATGAAGGGTAAATAGAAGTTGACAAAATCACGTTGTGGTTATTCGTAGGTAAGAAAATGTTCTTGCTAGAACCCAATTGCAGCCACGTAAAAGATGCACAACAATTAGAGGACATCTAACTTGTTATTGCAGCGATTGTTCATGTGATGTGATATGGCCAGAAGTTGTGATGAATGATGAATTGTGATGTATGAGATCATGTTCTTGTAATAGGATTCACGACTTGCATGTCGATGAGTATGACAACCGGCAGGAGCCATAGGAGTTGTCTTTATTTTTGTATGACCTGCGTGTCATTGAAGAATGCCATGTTATTTACTTTACTTTATTGCTAAACGCGTTAGCCATAGAAGTAGAAGTAGTCGTTGGCGTGACAACTTCATGAAGACACGATGATGGAGATCATGATGATGGAGATCATGGTGTCAAGCCGGTGACAAGATGATCATGGAGCCCCGAAGATGGAGATCAATGGAGCTATATGATATTGGCCATATCATGTCACAACTATATAATTGCATGTGATGTTTATAATGTTTATGCATCTTGTTTACTTAGGACGACGGTAGTAAATAAGATGATCCCTTACAACAATTTCAAGAAGTGTTCTCCCCTAACTGTGCACCGTTGCTACAGTTCGTCGTTTCGAAGCACCACGTGATGATAGGGTGTGATAGATCCTTACGTTCACATACAACGGGTGTAAGACAGTTTTACACAGCAAAACACTTAGGGTTAACTTGACGAGCCTAGCATGTACAGACATGGTCTTGGAACACGGAGACCGAAAGGTCGAACACGAGTCGTATGGAAGATACGATCAACATGAAGATGTTCACCGACGATGACTAGTCCGTCTCACGTGATGATCGGACACGGGCTAGTCGACTCGGATCGTGTAACACTTAGATGACTAGAGGGATGTCTAATCTGAGTGGGAGTTCATGATTTGATTAGATGAACTTAATTATCATGAACGTAGTCTAAACCTTTGCAAATATGTCTTGTAGATCAAATGGCCAACGCTCATGTCAACATGAACTTCAACGCGTTCCTAGAGAAAACCAAGCTGAAAGATGATGGCAGCAACTATACGGACTGGGTCCGGAACCTGAGGATCATCCTCATAGCTTCCAGGAAGCAATATGTCCTAGAAGGACCGCTAGGTGACGTTCCCGTCCCAGAGAACCAAGACGTTATGAACGCTTGGCAAACTCGTGCTGATGATTACTCCCTCGTTCAGTGCGGCATGCTTTATAGCTTAGAACCGGGGCTCCAAAAGCGTTTTGAGCATCACGGAGCATATGAGATGTTCGAAGAGCTGAAACTAGTTTTCCAAGCTCATGCCCGGGTCGAGAGATATGATGTCTCCGACAAGTTCTATAGTTGTAAGATGGAGGAAAACAGTTCTGTCAGTGAGCACATTCTCAAGATGTCTGGGGTGCACAACCGTATGACCCAGCTGAACATTAACCTCCCAGATGAGGCGGTCATTGACAGAATCCTCCAGTCGCTCCCACCAAGCTACAAGAGCTTTGTGATGAACTACAACATGCAGGGGATGGTGAAGACCATTCCTGAAGTGTTCTCAATGCTGAAGTCAGCAGAGGCTGAAATCAAGAAAGAACATCAAGTGTTGATGGTCAATAAGACCACTAAGTTCAAGAAGGGCAAGGGCAAGAAGAACTTCAAGAAGGACGGCAAGGATGTTGCCGCGCCCGGTAAGCCAGTTATCGGGAAGAAGTCAAAGAATGGACCCAAGCCTGAGACTGAGTGCTTTTATTGCAAGGGAAGGGTCACTGGAAGCGGAACTGCCCCAAATGTCACAATACTTATGTCTTTTCTCTCTTATTTTACAAGGTTTACACGAAGGAGAATGCCGACAGCTGAAATTCTAGGCTGGAAAGGAGCAAATATTAGAGACCTATTCTGCACAACTCCAAAAGTCCTGAAACTCCAAGGAAGTTATTTTTTGAATTAATAAAAAATACTGAGTGAAGAAAATACCAGAGGGGGGCCACCCACCGTCCACGAGGGTGGGGGGCACGCCCTACCCCCTGGGCGCGCCCCCCTGCCTCGTGGTCCAACTGGCAGGCCTGCGGTGCCCATCTTTGTCTATATGAAGTCTTTTGCCCTGGAAAAAACTAGAAGAAACTTTCGGGACAAAACACCGCCGCCACGAGGCGGAAACTTGGCGGAACCAATCTAGGGCTCCGGCGGAGCTGTTCTGCCGGGGAAACATCCCTCCGGGAGGGGGAATTCGTCACCATCGTCATCACCATCGATCCTCTCATCGGGAGGGGGTCAATCTCCATCAACATCTTCACCAGCACCATCTCCTCTCAAACCCTAGTTCATCTCTTGATCCGATCTTTGTCTCAAAACCTCAGATTGGTACCTGTGGGTTGCTAGTAGTGTTGATTACTCCTTGTAGTTGATGCTAGTTCGTTTATTTGGTGGAAGATTATATGTTCAGATCCTTAATGCATATTAATACCCCTCTGATTTTGAACATGAATGTGATTTGTGAGTAGTTACGTTTGTTCCTGAGGACATGGGAGAAGTCTTGCTATAAGTAGTCATGTGAATTATCGTCAAGCTAGTTTCCATCAAGCTTGACGATAATTCCCATGTGTCCTCGGGAGCGTTTTCCTTCATATAAGATTTTGTCCAGGCTTGTCCTCTGCTACAAAAAGGACTGGGCCACCTTGCTGCACCTTATTTACTTTTGTTACTTGTTACCCGTTACGAACTACCTTATGACAAAACTATCTGTTACCGATAATTTCAGTGCTTGCAGAGAATACCTTACTGAAAACCGGTTGTCATTTCCTTCTGCTCCTCGTTGGGTTCGACACTCTTACTTGTCGAAAGGACTACGATAGATCTCCTACACTTGTGGGTCATCAAGACTCTTTTCTAGCGCCGATGCTGGGGAGTGAAGCGTTTTTGGTATGTGGAACTTGGTAAGGAAAAATTTATATAGTGTGCTGAAATTTACTGTCACTTGTTACTATGGAAAGTAACCCTTTGAGGGGTTTGTTCGGGGTATCTTCACCCCAACCAGTAGAGCAAAGAGTTGCTCCTCAACATACTGAACCTACCGAAAATGTTTACATTGAAATTCCTTCGGGCATGATAGAGAAACTACTAGCTAATCCTTTTACAGGAGATGGAACATTGCATCCCGATTTGCACCTAATCTATGTAGATGAAGTTTGTAGATTATTTAAGCTTGCAGGTATGCCCGAGGATGTTATCAAGAAGAAGGTCTTCCCTTTATCTTTGAAGGGAAAGGCATTGGCATGGTTTAGGCTATGTGATGATATGGGATCATGGAACTACAACCGATTGAAATTGGAATTTCATCAGAAGTTTTATCCTATGCATCTTGTTCATCATGATCGTAATTATATATATATTTTTTGGCCTCACGAAAGAGAAAGCATTGCTCAAGCTTGGGGGAGGCTTAAGTCAATGTTATATTCATGCCCCAATCATGAGATCTCAAGAGAAATTATTATTCAAAAATTTTATGCTCGGCTTTCTCTCAACAATCGCTCCATGCTCGATGCTTCTTGTACTGGCTCTTTCATGATGAAGACTATTGAATTCAAATGGATTTATTGGAAAGAATTAAACGCAACTCGGAAGATTGGGATCTCGACGAAGGTAAGGAGTCAGGTATAACACCTAAGTTTGATTGTGTTAAATCGTTTATGGATACCGATGCTTTTCGTGAATTTAGCACTAAATATGGACTTGACTCTGAGATAGTAACTTCTTTCTGTGAATCATTTGCTACTCATGTTGACCTCCTAAGGGGAAGTGGTTTAAATATAATCCTCCCATTGAAGTAAAAGTAGTTGCACCTATTAAAGTTGAAGAAAAGACTATCACTTATAATGATCCTATTGTTCCTACTACCTATATTGAGAAACCACCTTTCCCTATTAGGATAAAGGATCATGCTAAAGCTTCAACTGTGGTTCATAAGAGTAATACTAGAACACCTACACCACCTGAGCAAATTAAAGTTGAACCTAGTATTGCTATGGTTAAAGATCTCTTGGCTGATAATATTGATGGGCATGTTATTTACTTCTGTGATGAAGCTGCTAGAATTGCTAGACCCGATACTAAAAATAAACATAAACCTGTTGTAGGCATGCCTGTTATTTCTGTTAAAATAGGAGATCATTGTTATCATGGCTTATGTGATATGGGTGCTAGTGCAAGTGCAATACCTCATTCCTTATGCAAAGAAATTATGCATTATATTGCACCTGCTGAGATAGAAGAAATTGATGTTACAATTAAGCTTGCCAATAGAGATACTATTTCACCAATTTGGATTGTTAGAGATGTTGAAGTCTTGTGTGGGAAAGTTAAATATCCTACTGAATTTCTTGTTCTTGGCTCCCCACAAGATGACTTTTGTCCCATTATATTTGGTAGACCCTTCTTGAATACTTTTAATGCTAAGATAGACTACAAAAAGGATATTGTTATGATTGGTTTAGGGGATATGTCTCATGACTTTAATTTTGCTAAATTTCGTAGACAACCCCATGATAAAGAATTGCCTAGTAAGGATGAAATTATTGGTCTTGCTTCTATTGTCGTGCCTCCTAATGATCCTTTAGAACAATATTTGCTAGACCATGAAAATGATATGTTTATGAGTGAAAAAAGGGAGATAGATGAAGTATTCTTTAAATAGGGACCTATTTTGAAACACAACTTGCATGTTGAAATTCTAGGGGATCCTCCACCACCCAAGGGTGATCCCGTGTTTGAGCTTAAACCACTACCTGATACTCTTAAATATGCTTATCTTGATGAAAAGAAGATATATCCTGTTATTATTAGTGCTAACCTTTCAGAGCAGGAAGAGGAGAAATTATTGAAAACTCTCAAGAAGCAGCGTGCTGCTATTGGATATACTCTTGATGATCTTAAGGGCATTAGTCCCACTATATGCCAACACAAAATAAAATTGGAGAAAGACGCCAAACCAGTTGTTGATCACCAATGACGGTTAAATCCTAAAATGAAAGAAGTGGTAAGAAAAGAAATACTAAAGCTCCTGGAGGCAGGTATAATTTATCCCGTTGCTGATAGTCAGTGGGTATGTCCTGTCCATTGTGTCCCTAAGAAGGGAGGTATTACCGTTGTTCCTAATGATAAAGATGAATTGATCCCGCAAAGAATTGTTACAGGTTATAGGATGGTAATTGATTTCCGCAAACTAAATAAAGCTAGTAAAAAGGATCATTACCCTTTGCTTTTTATTGATCAAATGCTAGAAAGATTATCCAAACATACACATTTTTGCTTTTTAGATGGTTACTCTAATTTCTCTCAAATACCTGTGTCAAAAGAGGATCAAGAAAAGACCACTTTTACTTGCCCTTTAGGTACTTTTGCTTGTAGACGTATGCCTTTTGGTTTATGTAATGCACCTGCTACCTTTCAAAGATGCATGATGGCTATATTCTCTGACTTTTGTGAAAAGATTGTTGAGGTTTTCATGGATGATTTGTCCGTTTATGGATCTTCTTTTGATGATTGCTTGATCAACCTTGATCGAGTTTTGCAGAGATGTGAAGAAACTAATCTTGTATTGAATTGGAAAAAATGCCACTTTATGGTTAATGAAGGCATTGTCTTGGGGCATAAAATTTCTGAAAGAGGTATTGACGTTGATAAAGCTAAAGTTGATGCTATTGAAAAGATGCAGTGTCCTAAAGACATTAAAGGTATAAGAAGTTTCCTTGGTCATGCCGGTTTTTATAGGACGTTTATTAAGGACTTCTCTAAAATTTCTAGGCCTCTAACTAATCTCTTACAAAAAGATATTCCTTTTGTCTTTGATGATGATTGTGTAGAAGCATTTGAAATACTTAAGAAAGCTTAGATTTCTGCACCTATTGTTCAGCCACCTGATTGGAATTTACCCTTTGAAATTATGTGCGATGCTAGTGATTATGCCGTAGGTGCTGTTCTAGGACAAAGAGTTGATAAGAAACTAAATGTTATTCAATATGCCAGTAAAACTTTAGACAATGCCCAGAGAAATTATGCTACTACTGAAAAATAATTTTTAGCAGTTGTATTTGCTTGTGATAAGTTCAGACCTTATATCGTTGACTCTAAAGTAACTGTTCACACTGATCATGCTGCTACTAAATATCTTATGGAAGAGAAAGATGCTAAACCTAGACTTATTAGATGGATTTGTCTAGGTTAGAGAATGTTCTTGATGACCCACTACCTATTGATGATAGCTTTCCTGACGAACAATTAGTTGTCATAAATGCTTCTCGTACTACTCCATGGTATGTTGATTATGCTAATTACATTGTTGCTAAATTTATACCACCTAGTTTCACGTACCAGTAAAAGAAAAAGTTTTTCTATGATTTAAGATATTACTTTTGGGATGACCCACACCTTTATAAAGAAGGAGTAGATGGTGTTATTAGACGTTGTGTACCTGAGCATGAACAGGAACAAATCCTACGCAAGTGTCACTCCGAGGCTTATGGAGGACACTATTGGAAATATGCCCTAGAGGCAATAATAAAAGCATTATTATTATATTTCTTTGTTCATGATAATTGTCTTTATTCATGCTATAATTGTATTATCCGGAAATCGTAATACATGTGTGAATAACAGACACCAACATGTCCCTAGTGAGCCTCTAGTTGACTAGCTCGTTGATCAATAGATAGTCATGGTTTCCTGGCTATGGACATTGGATGTCATTGATAACGGGATCACATCATTAGGATAATGATGTGATGGACAAGACCCAATCCTAAGCATAGCGTGAGATTGTGTAGTTCGTTTGCTAGAGCTTTTCTAATGTCAAGTATCTTTTCCTTTGACCATGAGATTGTGTAACTCCCGGATACCGTAGGAGTGCTTTGGGTGTATCAAACGTCACAACGTAACTGGGTGACTATAAAGGTGCATTACAGGTATCTCCGAAAGTGTCTGTTGGGTTGACACGGGTCGAGACTGGGATTTGTCACTCCGTATGACGGAGAGATATCAATGGGCCCACTCGGTAATGCATCATCATAATGAGCTCAAAGTGACCAAGTGTCTGGTCACGGGATCATGCATTACGGTACGAGTAAAGTGACTTGCCGGTAACGAGATTGAACGAGGTATTGGGATACCGACGATCGAATCTCGGGCAAGTAACATATCGATTGACAAAGGGAATTGCATACGGGGTTGATTAAATCCTCGACATCGTGGTTCATCCGATGAGATCATCGTGGAGCATGTGGGAGCCAACATGGGTATCCAGATCCCGCTGTTGGTTATTGACCGGAGAGCGATCTCGGTCATGTCTACATGTCTCCCGAACCCGTAGGGTCTACACACTTAAGGTTCAGTGACGCTAGGGTTGTAGGGATATGTATATGCAGTAACCCGAATGTTGTTCGGAGTCCCGGATGAGATCCCGGACGCCACAAGGAGTTCCGGAATGGTCCAGAGGTAAAGATTTATATATGGGAAGTCCTGTTTCGGGCATCGGGACAAGTTTCGGGGTTATCGGTATTGTACCGGGACCACCGGAAGGGTCCCGGGGGGCCACCGGGTGGGGCCACCCATCCCCGGGGGCCACATGGGCTGTAGGGGGTGCGCCTTGGCCTACATGGGCCAAGGGCACTAGCCCCACATAGGCCCATGCGCCTAGGGTTTGAGGGAGGAGGAGTCCTAGGAGGGGAAGGCACCTCCTAGGTGCCTTGGGGGGCAGGGAAACCCCCCTTGGCCGCCGCCCCCCCTAGGAGATTGGATCTCCTAGGGCTGGCCAACCCCCCTTGGCCCTCCTATATATAGTGGGGGAGAGGAGGGACTTCACACCTTGGCCTTTGGTTCCCTCCTTCTCCCTCTCCAACACCTCCTCCTCCTCCATAGTGCTTAGCGAAGCTCTGCCGGAGTACTGCAGCTCCATCAACACCACGCCGTCGTGCTGCTGCTGGTGCCATCTCCCTCAACCTCTCCTCTCCCCTTTCTGGATCAAGAAGGAGGATATGTGGCTGTTCCGTACGTGTGTTGAACGCGGAGGTGCCGTCCGTTCGGTGCTAGGATCTCCGGTGATTTGGATCACGTCGTGTTCGACTACATCATCCCCGTTCTTTGAACGCTTCCGCTCGCGATCTACAAGGTATGTAGATGCATCTAATCACTCGTTGCTAGATGAACTCATAGATGGATCTTGGTGAAACCGTAGGAAAATTTTTGTTTTCTGCAACGTTCCCCAACAGTGGCATCATGAGCTAGGTCTATGCGTAGTTCTCTTGCACGAGTAGAACACAATTTGTTGTGGGCGTAGATTTGTCAACTTTCTTGCTGCTACTAGTCTTATCTTGCTTCAGCGGTATTGTGGGATGAAGCGGCCCGGACCAACCTTACACGTACGCTTACGTGAGACCGGTTCCACCGACTAACATGCACAAGTTGCATAAGGTGGCTGGCGGGTGTCTGTCTCTCCTACTTTAGTTGAAGCGGATTCGATGAAAAGGGTCCTTATGAAGGGTAAATATAAGTTGACAAATCACGTTGTGGTTTCACGTAGGTAAGAAAACGTTCTTGCTAGAACCCTACTTCAGCCACGTAAAACATGCAACAACAATTAGAGGACGTCTAACTTGTTTTTGCAGCAAGTGCTTTGTGATATGATATGGCCAAAGTTGTGATGAATGATGAATGATCTATATGTCATGTATGAGATGTTCATGCTATTGTAATAGGAATCACGACTTGCATGTCGATGAGTATGACAACCGGCAGGAGCCATAGGAGTTGTCTTTATTTTTTGTATGACCTGCGTGTCATTGAAGAACGCCATGTAAACTACTTTACTTTATTACTAAACGCGTTAGTCATAGAAGTAGAAGTAGTCGTTGGCGTGACAACTTCATGAAGACACGATGATGGAGATCATGATGATGGAGATCATGGTGTCATGTCGGTGACAAGATGATCATGGAGCCCCGAAGATGAAGATCAAAGGAGCTATATGATATTGGCCATATCATGTCACTACTTTATATAATTGCATGTGATGTTTATTATGTTTTATGCATCTTGTTTACTTAGGACGACGGTAGTAAATAAGATGATCCCTTACAAAATTTCAAGAAGTGTTCTCCCCTAACTGTGCACCGTTGCTACAGTTCGTCGTTTCGAAGCACCACGTGATGATCGGGTGTGATAGATTCTTACGTTCACATACAATGGGTGTAAGACAGTTTTACACAGCGAAAACACTTAGGGTTAACTTGACGAGCCTAGCATGTACAGACATGGCCTCGGAACACGGAGACCGAAAGGTCGAACACGAGTCGTATGGAAGATACGATCAACATGAGAATGTTCACCGACGATGACTAGTCCGTCTCACGTGATGATCGGACACGGCCTAGTCGACTCGGATCGTGTAACTCTTAGATGACCAAAGGGATGTCAAATCTGAGTGGGAGTTCATTATAATTTGATTAGATGAACTTAATTATCATGAACTTAGTCTAAATGTTTTACAATATGTCTTGTAGATCAAATGGCCAACGTAGTCCTCAACTTTAACGCGTTCCTAGAGAAAACCAAGCTGAAAGACGATGGCAGCAACTATACGGACTGGGTCCGGAACCTGAGGATCATCCTCATAGCTACCAAGAAAGATTATGTCCTACAAGCACCGCTTGGTGACGCACCCGTTCTCCCTGCAGAATAAGATGTTATGAACGCTTGGCAGGCACGTTCCGATGACTACTCCCTCGTTCAGTGCGGCATGCTTTACAGCCTAGAGCCGGGGCTCCAAAAGCGTTTTGAGAGACATGGAGCATATGAGATGTTCGAAGAACTGAAAATGGTTTTCCAAGCTCATGCCCGGGTCGAGAGATATGAAGTCTCCGACAAATTCTTCAGCTGTAAGATGGAGGAAAATAGTTCTGTCAGTGAGCACATACTCACTATGTCTGGGTTACATAACCGCTTGACTCAGCTGGGAGTTAATCTCCCGGATGATGCGGTCATTGACAGAATCCTCCAGTCGCTTCCACCAAGCTACAAGAGCTTTGTGATGAACTTCAATATGCAGGGGATGGAAAAGACCATTCCTGAAGTATTTGCTATGCTGAAATCAGCAGAGGTAGAAGTCAAGAAGGAACATCAAGTGTTGATGGTCAATAAAACCACTAAGTTCAAGAAGGGAAAGGGTAAAAAGAACTTCAAGAAGGACGACAAGGTA
The DNA here is from genome assembly GCA_963921465.1 of Triticum timopheevii. Taxonomy (NCBI): domain Eukaryota; kingdom Viridiplantae; phylum Streptophyta; class Magnoliopsida; order Poales; family Poaceae; genus Triticum; species Triticum timopheevii. Next base: position 400,736,629 of record OY997262.1, on the reverse strand, counting down.
GTTGCCGCGCCCAGCAAGCAAGCTGCCGAGAAGAAGCCAAAGAATGGACCCAAGCCCGAGACTGAGTGCTTTTATTGCAAGGAAAGTGGTCACTGGAAGCGGAACTGCCCCAAATACTTAGCGGACAAGAAGGCCGGCAAAACCAAAGGTATATTTGATATACATGTAATTGATGTGTACCTTACCAGTAATCGTAGTGACTCCTGGGTATTTGATACCGGTGCCGTTGCTCATATTTGTAACACACATCAGGAGCTGCGGAATAAACGGAGACTGGCAAAGGACGAGGTGACGATGCGCGTCGGGAATGGTTCCAAGGTCGATGTGATCGCCGTCGGCACGCTACCTCTACATTTACCTACGGATTAGTTTTGAATCTCAATAATTGTTATTTTGTGCCAAGTTTGAGCATGAACATTGTATCAGGATCTCGTTTAATTCGAGATGGCTACTCATTTAAATCCGAGAATAATGGTTGTTCTATTTATATGAGAGATATGTTTTATGGTCATGCTCCGATGGTGAATGGTTTATTCTTAATGAATCTCGAGCGTAATGCTACACATATTCATAGTGTAAGTACCAAAAGATGTAAGATTGATAGTGATAGTCCCACATACTTGTGGCACTGCCGCCTTGGTCACATAGGTGTCAAACGCATGAAGAAGCTCCATGCTGATGGACTTTTAGAGTCTCTTGATTACGAATCATTTGACACGTGCGAACCATGCCTCATGGGTAAAATGACCAAGACTCCATTCTCAGGAACAATGGAGCGAGCAACCAACTTATTGGAAATCATACATACTGATGTGTGCGGTCCAATGAGTGTTGAGGCTCGCGGTGGCTATCGTTATGTTCTCACCCTCACTGATGACTTGAGTAGATATGGGTATGTCTACTTAATGAAACACAAGTCTGAGACCTTTGAAAAGTTCAAAGAATTTCAGAGTGAAGTTGAGAATCAATGTGACAGGAAAATCAAGTTGCTATGATCAGATCGTGGAGGAAAATACTTGAGTCACGAGTTTGGTACACACTTAAGAAAATGTGGAATAGTTTCACAACTCACGCCGCCTGGAACACCTCAGCGTAATGGTGTGTCCGAACATCGTAATCGCACTCTATTAGATATGGTATGATCTATGATGTCTCTTGCCGATTTACCACTATCTTTTTGGGGCTATGCTTTAGAGACTGCCGCATTCACTTTAAATAGGGCACCGTCGAAATCCGTTGAGACGACACCGTATGAATTGTGGTTTGGGAAGAAACCTAAGCTGTCGTTTCTAAAAGTTTGGGGATGCGATGCTTATGTCAGGAAACTTCAACCTGAAAAGCTCGAACCCAAATCGGAAAAATGCGTCTTCATAGGATACCCTAAAGAAACTGTTGGGTATATCTTCTACCTCAGATCCGAAGGCAAGATCTTTGTTGCCAAGAATGGGTCCTTTCTGGAGAAAGAGTTTCTCTCGAAAGAAGTAAGTGGGAGGAAAGTAGAGCTTGATGAAGTATTACCTCTTGAACCGGAAAATGGCGCAACTCAAGAAAATGTTCCTGAGGTGCCTGCACCGACTAGAGAGGAAGTTAATGATGATGATCAAGATACTTCTGATCAAGCTCCTACTGAAATTCGAAGGTCCACAAGGACATGTTCCGCACCAGAGTGGTACGGCAACCCTGTCTTGGAAATCATGTTGTTAGACAACAGTGAACCTTCGAACTATGAAGAAGCGATGGCGGGCCCGGATTCCGACAAATGGCTAGAAGCCATGAAATCCGAGATAGGATCCATGTATGAAAACGAAGTATGGACTTTGACTGACTTGCCCGTAGAATGGTGAGCCATAGAAAATAAATGGATCTTTAAGAAGAAGACAGACGCGGATGGTAATGTGACCATCTATAAAGCTCGGCTTGTCGCTAAGGGTTATCGACAAGTTCAAGGGGTTGACTACGATGAGACTTTCTCACCGGTAGCGAAGCTGAAGTCCGTCCGAATCATGTTAGCAATTACCGCATTTTATGATTATGAAATTTGGCAAATGGACGTCAAAACGGCATTCCTTAATGGTTTCCTTAAGGAAGAATTGTATATGATGCAGCCGGAAGGTTTTGTCGATCCTAAGAATGCTGACAAGGTGTGCAAGCTCCAACGCTCGATTTATGGGCTGGTGCAAGCATCTCGGAGTTGGAACATTCGTTTTGATGAGATGATCAAAGCATTTGGGTTCTCACAGACTTATGGAGAAGCCTGTGTTTACAAGAAAGTGAGTGGGAGCTCTATAGCATTTCTCATACTATATGTAGATGACATACTTTTGATGGGAAATGATATAGAACTTTTGGACAGCATTAAGGCCTACTTGAATAAGAGTTTTTCAATGAAGGACCTTGGAGAAGCTGCTTATATATTAGGCATCAAGATCTATAGGGATAGATCGAGACGCCTCATAGGTCTTTCACAAAGCACATATCTTGATAAGATTTTGAAGAAGTTCAAAATGGATCAGTCCAAGAAAGGGTTCTTGCCTGTTTTGCAAGGTGTGAAATTGAGCTCAGCTCAATGTTCGACCACGGCAGAAGATATAGAAGAGATGAGTGTCATCCCCTATGCCTCAGCCATAGGTTCTATTATGTATGCCATGCTGTGTACCAGACCTGATGTAAACCTTGCCGTAAGTTTTGTAGGAAGGTACCAAAGTAATCCCGGCAAGGAACACTGGACAGCGGTCAAGAATATCCCGAAGTACCTGAAAAGGACTAAGGAAATGTTTCTCGTTTATGGAGGTGACGAAGAGCTCGTCGTAAAGGGTTACGTCGATGCTAGCTTCAACACAGATCTGGATAACTCTAAGTCACAGACCGGATACGTGTATATTTTGAATGGTGGGGTAGTAAGCTGGTGCAGTTGCAAGCAGAGCGTCGTGGCGGGATCTACATGTGAAGCGGAGTACATGGCAGCCTCGGAGGCAGCACATGAAGCAATTTGGGTGAAGGAGTTCATCACCGACCTAGGAGTCATACCCAATGCGTCGGGGCCGATCAAGCTCTTCTGTGACAACACTGGAGCTATTGCACTTGCCAAGGAGCCCAGGTTTCACAAGAAGACAAGGCACATCAAGTGTCGCTTCAACTCCATTCGTGAAAATGTTCAAGATGGAGACATAGAGATTTGTAAAGTGCATACGGACCTGAATGTAGCGGATCCGTTGACTAAACCTCTCCCTAGAGCAAAACATGATCAACACCAGAATTCCATGGGTGTTCGATTCATCACAATGTAACTAGATTATTGACTCTAGTGCAAGTGGGAGACTGTTGGAAATATGCCCTAGAGGAAATAATAAAAGCATTATTATTATATTTCTTTGTTCATGATAATTGTCTTTATTCATGCTATAATTGTATTATCCGGAAATCGTAATACATGTGTGAATAACAGACACCAACATGTCCCTAGTGAGCCTCTAGTTGACTAGCTCGTTGATCAATAGATAGTCATGGTTTCCTGGCTATGGACATTGGATGTCATTGATAACGGGATCACATCATTAGGATAATGATGTGATGGACAAGACCCAATCCTAAGCATAGCGTGAGATCGTGTAGTTCGTTTGCTAGAGCTTTTCTAATGTCAAGTATCTTTTCCTTTGACCATGAGATCGTGTAACTCCCGGATACCATAGGAGTGCTTTGGGTGTATCAAACGTCACAACGTAACTGGGTGACTATAAAGGTGCATTACAGGTATCTCCGAAAGTGTCTGTTGGGTTGACACAGATCGAGACTGGGATTTGTCACTCCGTATGACGGAGAGATATCACTGGGCCCACTCGGTAATGCATCATCATAATGAGCTCAAAGTGACCAAGTGTCTGGTCACAGGATCATGCATTACGGTACGAGTAAAGTGACTTGCCGGTAACGAGATTGAACGAGGTATTGGGATACCGACGATCGAATCTCGGGCAAGTAACATATCGATTGACAAAGGGAATTGCATACGGGGTTGATTAAATCCTCGACATCGTGGTTCATCCGATGAGATCATCGTGGAGCATGTGGGAGCCAACATGGGTATCCAGATCCCGCTGTTGGTTATTGACCGGAGAGCGATCTCGGTCATGTCTACATGTCTCCCGAACCCGTAGGGTCTACACACTTAAGGTTCAGTGACGCTAGGGTTGTAGGGATATGTATATGCAGTAACCCGAATGTTGTTCGGAGTCCCGGATGAGATCCCGGACGCCACGAGGAGTTCCGGAATGGTCCAGAGGTAAAGATTTATATATGGGAAGTCCTGTTTCGGGCATCGGGACAAGTTTCGGGGTTATCGGTATTGTACCGGGACCACCGGAAGGGTCCCGGGGGCCCACCGGGTGGGGCCACCCATCCCCGGGGGCCACATGGGCTGTAGGGGGTGCGCCTTGGCCTACATGGGCCAAGGGCACTAGCCCCACATAGGCCCATGCGCCTAGGGTTTGAGGGAGGAGGAGTCCTAGGAGGGGAAGGCACCTCCTAGGTGCCTTGGGGGGCAGGGAAACCCCCCTTGGCCGCCGCCCCCCCTAGGAGATTGGATCTCCTAGGGCTGGCCAACCCCCCTTGGCCCTCCTATATATAGTGGGGGAGAGGAGGGACTTCACACCTTGGCCTTTGGTTGCCTCCTTCTCCCTCTCCAACACCTCCTCCTCCTCCATAGTGCTTAGCGAAGCTCTGCCGGAGTACTGCAGCTCCATCAACACCACGCCGTCGTGCTGCTGCTGGTGCCATCTCCCTCAACCTCTCCTCTCCCCTTTCTGGATCAAGAAGGAGGATATGTGGCTGTTCCGTACGTGTGTTGAACGCGGAGGTGCCGTCCGTTCGGTGCTAGGATCTCCGGTGATTTGGATCACGTCGTGTTCGACTACATCATCCCCGTTCTTTGAACGCTTCCGCTCGCGATCTACAAGGTATGTAGATGCATCTAATCACTCGTTGCTAGATGAACTCATAGATGGATCTTGGTGAAACCGTAGGAAAATTTTTGTTTTCTGCAACGTTCCCCAACAGTGGCATCATGAGCTAGGTCTATGCGTAGTTCTCTTGCACGAGTAGAACACAATTTGTTGTGGGCGTAGATTTGTCAACTTTCTTGCTGCTACTAGTCTTATCTTGCTTCAGCGGTATTGTGGGATGAAGCGGCCCGGACCAACCTTACACGTACGCTTACGTGAGACCGGTTCCACCGACTAACATGCACAAGTTGCATAAGGTGGCTGGCGGGTGTCTGTCTCTCCTACTTTTGTTGAAGCGGATTCGATGAAAAGGGTCCTTATGAAGGGTAAATATAAGTTGACAAATCACGTTGTGGTTTCACGTAGGTAAGAAAACGTTCTTGCTAGAACCCTACTTCAGCCACGTAAAACATGCAACAACAATTAGAGGACGTCTAACTTGTTTTTGCAGCAAGTGCTTTGTGATATGATATGGCCAAAGTTGTGATGAATGATGAATGATCTATATGTCATGTATGAGATGTTCATGCTATTGTAATAGGAATCACGACTTGCATGTCGATGAGTATGACAACCGGCAGGAGCCATAGGAGTTGTCTTTATTTTTTGTATGACCTGCGTGTCATTGAAGAACGCCATGTAAACTACTTTACTTTATTACTAAACGCGTTAGTCATAGAAGTAGAAGTAGTTGTTGGCGTGACAACTTCATGAAGACACGATGATGGAGATCATGATGATGGAGATCATGGTGTCATGTCGGTGACAAGATGATCATGGAGCCCCGAAGATGAAGATCAAAGGAGCTATATGATATTGGCCATATCATGTCACTACTTTATATAATTGCATGTGATGTTTATTATGTTTTATGCATCTTGTTTACTTAGGACGACGGTAGTAAATAAGATGATCCCTTACAAAATTTCAAGAAGTGTTCTCCCCTAACTGTGCACCGTTGCTACAGTTCGTCGTTTCGAAGCACCACGTGATGATCGGGTGTGATAGATTCTTACGTTCACATACAACGGGTGTAAGACAGTTTTACACAGCGAAAACACTTAGGGTTAACTTGACGAGCCTAGCATGTACAGACATGGCCTCGGAACACGGAGACCGAAAGGTCGAACACGAGTCGTATGGAAGATACGATCAACATGAGAATGTTCACCGACGATGACTAGTCCGTCTCACGTGATGATCGGACACGGCCTAGTCGACTCGGATCGTGTAACACTTAGATGACCAAAGGGATGTCAAATCTGAGTGGGAGTTCATTATAATTTGATTAGATGAACTTAATTATCATGAACTTAGTCTAAATGTTTTACAATATGTCTTGTAGATCAAATGGCCAACGTAGTCCTCAACTTTAACGCGTTCCTAGAGAAAACCAAGCTGAAAGACGATGGCAGCAACTATACGGACTGGGTCCGGAACCTGAGGATCATCCTCATAGCTGCCAAGAAAGATTATGTCCTACAAGCACCGCTTGGTGACGCACCCGTTCTCCCTGCAGAATAAGATGTTATGAACGCTTGGCAGGCACGTTCCGATGACTACTCCCTCGTTCAGTGCGGCATGCTTTACAGCCTAGAGCCGGGGCTCCAAAAGCGTTTTGAGAGACATGGAGCATATGAGATGTTCGAAGAACTGAAAATGGTTTTCCAAGCTCATGCCCGGGTCGAGAGATATGAAGTCTCCGACAAATTCTTCAGCTGTAAGATGGAGGAAAATAGTTCTGTCAGTGAGCACATACTCACTATGTCTGGGTTACATAACCGCTTGACTCAGCTGGGAGTTAATCTCCCGGATGATGCGGTCATTGACAGAATCCTCCAGTCGCTTCCACCAAGCTACAAGAGCTTTGTGATGAACTTCAATATGCAGGGGATGGAAAAGACCATTCCTGAAGTATTTGCTATGCTGAAATCAGCAGAGGTAGAAGTCAAGAAGGAACATCAAGTGTTGATGGTCAATAAAACCACTAAGTTCAAGAAGGGAAAGGGTAAAAAGAACTTCAAGAAGGACGACAAGGTAGTTGCCGCGCCCAGCAAGCAAGCTGCCGGGAAGAAGCCAAAGAATGGACCCAAGCCCGAGACTGAGTGCTTTTATTGCAAGGAAAGTGGTCACTGGAAGCGGAACTGCCCCAAATACTTAGCGGACAAGAAGGCCGGCAAAACCAAAGGTATATTTGATATACATGTAATTGATGTGTACCTTACCAGTAATCGTAGTGACTCCTGGGTATTTGATACCGGTGCCGTTGCTCATATTTGTAACACACATCAGGAGCTGCGGAATAAACGGAGACTGGCAAAGGACGAGGTGACGATGCGCGTCGGGAATGGTTCCAAGGTCGATGTGATCGCCGTCGGCACGCTACCTCTACATTTACCTACGGATTAGTTTTGAATCTCAATAATTGTTATTTTGTGCCAAGTTTGAGCATGAACATTGTATCAGGATCTCGTTTAATTCGAGATGGCTACTCATTTAAATCCGAGAATAATGGTTGTTCTATTTATATGAGAGATATGTTTTATGGTCATGCTCCGATGGTGAATGGTTTATTCTTAATGAATCTCGAGCGTAATGCTACACATATTCATAGTGTAAGTACCAAAAGATGTAAGATTGATAGTGATAGTCCCACATACTTGTGGCACTACCGCCTTGGTCACATAGGTGTCAAACGCATGAAGAAGCTCCATGCTGATGGACTTTTAGAGTCTCTTGATTACGAATCATTTGACACGTGCGAACCATGCCTCATGGGTAAAATGACCAAGACTCCATTCTCAGGAACAATGGAGCGAGCAACCAACTTATTGGAAATCATACATACTGATGTGTGCGGTCCAATGAGTGTTGAGGCTCGCGGTGGCTATCGTTATGTTCTCACCCTCACTGATGACTTGAGTAGATATGGGTATGTCTACTTAATGAAACACAAGTCTGAGACCTTTGAAAAGTTCAAAGAATTTCAGAGTGAAGTTGAGAATCAATGTGACAGGAAAATCAAGTTGCTACAATCAGATCGTGGAGGAAAATACTTGAGTCACGAGTTTGGTACACACTTAAGAAAATGTGGAATAGTTTCACAACTCACGCCGCCTGGAACACCTCAGCGTAATGGTGTGTCCGAACATCGTAATCGCACTCTATTAGATATGGTATGATCTATGCTGTCTCTTGCCGATTTACCACTATCTTTTTGGGGCTATGCTTTAGAGACTGCTGCATTCACTTTAAATAGGGCACCGTCGAAATCCGTTGAGATGACACCGTATGAATTGTGGTTTGGGAAGAAACCTAAGTTGTCGTTTCTAAAAGTTTGGGGATGCGATGCTTATGTCAGGAAACTTCAACCTGAAAAGCTCGAACCCAAATCGGAAAAATGCGTCTTCATAGGATACCCTAAAGAAACTGTTGGGTATATCTTCTACCTCAGATCCGAAGGCAAGATCTTTGTTGCCAAGAATGGGTCCTTTCTGGAGAAAGAGTTTCTCTCGAAAGAAGTAAGTGGGAGGAAAGTAGAGCTTGATGAAGTATTACCTCTTGAACCAGAAAATGGCGCAACTCAAGAAAATGTTCCTGAGGTGCCTGCACCGACTAGAGAGGAAGTTAATGATGATGATCAAGATACTTCTGATCAAGCTCCTACTGAAATTCGAAGGTCCACAAGGACATGTTTCGCACCAGAGTGGTACGGCAACCCTGTCTTGGAAATCATGTTGTTAGACAACAGTGAACCTTCGAACTATGAAGAAGCGATGGCGGGCCCGGATTCTGACAAATGGCTAGAAGCCATGAAATCCGAGATAGGATCCATGTATGAAAACGAAGTATGGACTTTGACTGACTTGCCCGTAGAACGGTGAGCCATAGAAAATAAATGGATCTTTAAGAAGAAGACAGACGCAGATGGTAATGTGACCATCTATAAAGCTCAGCTTGTCGCTAAGGGTTATCGACAAGTTCAAGGGGTTGACTACGATGAGACTTTCTCACCGGTAGCGAAGCTGAAGTCCGTCCGAATCATGTTAGCAATTACCGCATTTTATGATTATGAAATTTGGCAAATGGACGTCAAAACGGCATTCCTTAATGGTTTCCTTAAGGAAGAATTGTATATGATGCAGCCGGAAGGTTTTGTCGATCCTAAGAATGCTGACAAGGTGTGCAAGCTCCAACGCTCGATTTATGGGCTGGTGCAAGCATCTCGGAGTTGGAACATTCGTTTTGATGAGATGATCAAAGCATTTGGGTTCTCACAGACTTATGGAGAAGCTTGTGTTTACAAGAAAGTGAGTGGGAGCTCTATAGCATTTCTCATACTATATGTAGATGACATACTTTTGATGGGAAATGATATAGAACTTTTGGACAGCATTAAGGCCTACTTGAATAAGAGTTTTTCAATGAAGGACCTTGGAGAAGCTGCTTATATATTAGGCATCAAGATCTATAGGGATAGATCGAGACGCCTCATAGGTCTTTCACAAAGCACATATCTTGATAAGATTTTGAAGAAGTTCAAAATGGATCAGTCCAAGAAAGGGTTCTTGCCTGTTTTGCAAGGTGTGAAATTGAGCTCAGCTCAATGTCCGACCACGGCAGAAGATATAGAAGAGATGAGTGTCATCCCCTATGCCTCAGCCATAGGTTCTATTATGTATGCCATGATGTGTACCAGACCTGATGTAAACCTTGCCGTAAGTTTTGTAGGAAGGTACCAAAGTAATCCCGGCAAGGAACACTGGACAGCGGTCAAGAATATCCTGAAGTACCTGAAAAGGACTAAGGAAATGTTTCTCGTTTATGGAGGTGACGAAGAGCTCGTCGTAAAGGGTTACGTCGACGCTAGCTTCGACACAGATCTGGATAACTCTAAGTCACAGACCGGATACGTGTATATTTTGAATGGTGGGGCAGTAAGCTGGTGCAGTTGCAAGCAGAGCGTCGTGGCGGGATCTACATGTGAAGCGGAGTACATGGCAGCCTCGGAGGCAGCACATGAAGCAATTTGGGTGAAGGAGTTCATCACCGACCTAGGAGTCATACCCAATGCGTCGGGGCCGATCAAGCTCTTCTGTGACAACACTGGAGCTATTGCACTTGCCAAGGAGCCCAGGTTTTACAAGAAGACAAGGCACATCAAGCGTCGCTTCAACTCCATTCGTGAAAATGTTCAAGATGGAGACATAGAGATTTGTAAAGTGCATACGGACCTGAATGTAGCGGATCCGTTGACTAAACCTCTCCCTAGAGCAAAACATGATCAACACCAGAATTCCATGGGTGTTCGATTCATCACAATGTAACTAGATTATTGACTCTAGTGCAAGTGGGAGACTGTTGGAAATATGCCCTAGAGGCAATAATAAAAGCATTATTATTATATTTCTTTGTTCATGATAATTGTCTTTATTCATGCTATAATTGTATTATCCGGAAATCGTAATACATGTGTGAATAACAGACACCAACATGTCCCTAGTGAGCCTCTAGTTGACTAGCTCGTTGATCAATAGATAGTCATGGTTTCCTGGCTATGGACATTGGATGTCATTGATAACGGGATCACATCATTAGGATAATGATGTGATGGACAAGACCCAATCCTAAGCATAGCGTGAGATCGTGTAGTTCGTTTGCTAGAGCTTTTCTAATGTCAAGTATCTTTTCATTTGACCATGAGATCGTGTAACTCCCGGATACCATAGGAGTGCTTTGGGTGTATCAAACGTCACAACATAACTGGGTGACTATAAAGGTGCATTACAGGTATCTCCGAAAGTGTCTGTTGGGTTGACACGGATCGAGACTGGGATTTGTCACTCCGTATGACGGAGAGATATCACTGGGCCCACTTGGTAATGCATCATCATAATGAGCTCAAAGTGACCAAGTGTCTGGTCACGGGATCATGCATTACGGTACGAGTGAAGTGACTTGCCGGTAACGAGATTGAACGAGGTATTGGGATACCGACGATCGAATCTCGGGCAAGTAACATATCGATTGACAAAGGGAATTGCATACGGGGTTGATTAAATCCTCGACATCGTGGTTCATCCGATGAGATCATCGTGGAGCATGTGGGAGCCAACATGGGTATCCAGATCCCGCTGTTGGTTATTGACCGGAGAGCGATCTCGGTCATGTCTACATGTCTCCCGAACCCGTAGGGTCTACACACTTAAGGTTCAGTGACGCTAGGGTTGTAGGGATATGTATATGCAGTAACCCGAATGTTGTTCGGAGTCCCGGATGAGATCCCGGACGTCATGAGGAGTTCCGGAATGGTCCGGAGGTAAAGATTTATATATGGGAAGTCCTGTTTCGGGCATCGGGACAAGTTTCGGGGTTATCGGTATTGTACCAGGACCACCGGAAGGGTCCCGGGGGCCCACCGGGTGGGGCCACCCATCCCCGGGGGCCACATGGGCTGTAGGGGGTGCGCCTTGGCCTACATGGGCCAAGGGCACTAGCCCCACATAGGCCCATGCGCCTAGGGTTTGAGGGAGGAGGAGTCCTAGGAGGGGAAGGCACCTCCTAGGTGCCTTGGGGGGGAGGGAAACCCCCCTTGGCCGCCGCCCCCCGAGGAGATTGGATCTCCTAGGGCCGGCCAACCCCCCTTGGCCCTCCTATATATAGTGGGGGAGAGGAGGTACTTCACACCTTGGCCTTTGGTTGCCTGCTTCTCCCTCTCCAACACCTCCTCCTCCTCCATAGTGCTTAGCGAAGCTCTGCCGGAGTACTGCAGCTCCATCAACACCACGCCGTCGTGCTGCTGCTGGTGCCATCTCCCTCAACCTCTCCTCTCCCCTTTCTGGATCAAGAAGGAGGAGACGTGGCTGTTCCGTACGTGTGTTGAATGCGGAGGTGCCGTCCGTTCGGTGCTAGGATCTCCGGTGATTTGGATCACGTCGTGTTCGACTACATCATCCCCGTTCTTTGAACGCTTCCGCTCGCGATCTACAAGGTATGTAGATGCATCTAATCACTCGTTGCTAGATGAACTCATAGATGGATCTTGGTGAAACCGTAGGAAAATTATTGTTTTCTGCAACGTTCCCCAACAGACACCACGCTGGAGATAGAACTGTGCATAAGGTATTGCAATCCGGTTTTTATTGGCCTACTCTCTTCAAGGATGCCCGTAAGTTTGTCTTGTCTTGCGATGAATGTCAAAGAATTGGTAATATTAGTAGTCGTCAAGAAATGCCTATGAATTATTCTCTTGTTATTGAACCATTTGATGTTTGGGGCTTTGATTATATGGGACCGTTTCCTTCCTCCAATGGCTATACACATATTTTAGTTGCCGTTGATTATGTTACTAAGTGGGTAGAAGCTATTCCAACTAGTAGTGCTGATCATAACACCTCTATTAAGATGCTTAAAGAAGTTATTTTTCCGAGGTTTGGAGTCCGTAGATACCTAATGACTGATGGTGGTTCACATTTTATTCATGGTGCTTTTCATAAAATGCTTGCTAAGTATGATGTTAATCATAGAATTGCATCTCCATATCACCCACATTCTAGTGGCCAAGTAGAACTGAGTAACAGAGAGCTTAAATTGATTTTGCAAAAGACTGTTAATAGATCTAGAAAGAATTGTTCCAAGAAACTTGATGATGCATTATGGGCTTATAGAACTGCATATAAAAATCCTATGGGTATGTCTCCATATAAAATGGTTTATGGAAAAGCATGTTACTTACCTCTTGAACTAGAACATAAGGCATATTGGGCCATTAAAGAGCTCAATTATGATTTCAAACTTGCCGGTGAGAAGAGGTTATTTGACATTAGCTCACTTGATGAATGGAGAACTCAAGCCTATGAGAATGCCAAACTGTTTAAAGAAAAAGTTAAAAGATGGCATGACAAAAGGATACAAAAGCGTGAGTTTAATGTAGGTGATTATGTGTTGCTTTTCAACTCTCGTTTAAGATTTTTTGCAGGAAACTCCTCTCTAAATGGGAAGGTCCTTACGTTATCGAGGAGGTCTATCGTTCCGGTGCCATAAAAATCAACAACTTCGAAGGCACAAATCCGAAGGTGGTGAACAGTCAAAGAATCAAACATTATATCTCAGGTAATCCCATAAATGTTGAAACCAATGTGATTGAAACCGTAACCCCAGAGGAATACATAAGGGACACTTTCCAGAATGTTTCAGACTCCGAAAAGGAATAGGTATGTGGTATGGTAAGTAAACCGACTCCAAAACAGTTCTAATAGCATTTTTTTCTCCGTTTGGGATATTTAAGAAAATAGGAAAATAAGAAGTAGTCCGGGAAGGACACGAGGCATCCACGAGGGTGGAGGGCGCGCCCTAATACATCTCCAACGTATCTATAATTTTTGATTGTTGCATGCTATTATATTATCTGTTTTGGATGTTTAATGGGCTTTATTTTTGGGACTAACCTATTAACCGGAGGCCTAGTGCAAATTGCTATTTTTTGCATATTTCAATGTTTCGCAGAAAAGGAATATCAAATGGAGTCCAAACGGAATGAAACCTTCGGGAGAATCGTTTTTGGAACAAACACAATCCAAGAGACTTGGAGTGGACGTCAAGGAAGTAACAAGGCGGCCACAAGGTAGGAGGGCGCGCCCAGGGGGGTGGCATGCCCCCACCCTCGTGGGCCCCTCGCGGCTCCCCTGACTGACTTCTTTCACCTATATATACTCATATACCCTGAAAACATCCAGGAGCACCATAGATCGGGAGTTCCGCCACCGCAAGCCTCTGTAGCCACCAAAAACCAATCGGGGCCCTGTTCCGGCACCCTGCCGGAGGGGGGATCCATCACCGATGGCCATCTTCATCATCCTGACGCTCTCCATGACGAGGAGGGAGTAGTTCACCCTCGGAGCTGAGGGTATGGACCAGTAGCTATGTGTTTGATCTCTCTCTCTCTCTCTCTCTCGTGTTCTTGATTTGGCACGATCATGATGTATCGCAAGCTTTGCTATTATAGTTGGATCTTATGATGTTTCTCCCCCTCTATTCTCTTGTAATGGATTGAGTTTTCCCTTTGAAATTATCTTATCGGATTGAGTCTTTAAGGATTTGAGAACACTTGATGTATGTCTTGCATGTGCTTATCTGTGGTGACAATGGGATATTCACGTGATCTACTTGATGTATGTTTTGGTGATCAACTTGCAGGTTCAGTGACCTTGTGAACTTATGAATAGGGGTTGGCACACGTTTCCATCTTGACTCTTCGGTAGAAACTTTGGGGCACTCTTTGAAGTACTTTGTGTTGGTTGAATAGATGAATCTGAGATTGTGTGGTGCATATCGTCTAATCATGCGCACGGATACTTGAGGTGACATTGGAGTATCTAGGTGACATTAGGGTTTTGGTTGATTTGTGTATTAACGTGTTATTCTAGTACGAACTCTATGATAGATCGAACGGAAAGAATAGCTTCGTGTTATTTTACTACGGACTCTTGAATAGATCGATAAGAAAGGATAACTTTGAGGTGGTTTCGTACCCTACAATAATCTCTTCATTTGTTCTCCGCTATTAGTGACTTTGGAGTGACTCTTTGTTGCATGTTGAGGGATAGTTATATGATCCAGTTATGTTATTATTGTTGAGAGAACTTGCACTAGTGAAAGTATGAACCTTAGGCCTTATCGCCTAGCATTGCAATACCGTTTGTGCTTGATACGTCTCCGTCATATCTACTTTTCCAAACACTTTTGCCCTTGTTTTGGACTGTAACTTGCATGATTTGAATGGAACTAACCCGGACCGACGCTGTTTTCAGCAGAACTGCCATGGTGTTATTTTTGTGCAGAAATAAAAGTTCTTGGAATGACCTGAAAATCCACGGAGCAACTTTTCAGAATTAATAAAAAATACTGGCGAAGGAATTAGCGTCAGGGGCCCAACACCCTGTCCACAAGGGGGGGGGGGGGGGGCGCCCCCTGCCTCGTGGCCCCCCTGGACGTCCACCGACCTCAACTCCAGCTCCATATATTTGCTTTCGCGGAGAAAAAAATCAGAGAAAAAGTTTCATCACGTTTTACGATACGGAGCCGCCGCCAAGCCCTAATCTCTCTCGGGAGGGCTGCTCTAGAGTCCGTTCGGGGCTCCGGATAGGGGGATTCGTTGCCGTTGTCATCATCAACCATCCTCCATCACCAATTTCATGATGCTCACCGCCGTGCGTGAGTAATTCCATCGTAGGCTTGCTGGACGGTGATGGGTTGGATGAGATTTACCATGTAATCAAGTTAGTTTTGTTAGGGTTTGATCCCTAGTATCCACTATGTTCTGAGATTGATGTTGCTATGACTTTGCTATGCTTAATGCTTGTCACTAGGGCCCGAGTGCCATGATTTTAGATCTGAACCTATTATGTTTTCATGAATATATGTGAGTTCTTGATCCTATCTTGGAAGTCTATAGTCACCTATTATGTGTTATGATCCGACAACCCCGAAGTGACAATAATCGGGATACTTCTCGGTGATGACCGTAGTTTGAGGAGTTCATGTATTCACTATGTGTTAGTGCTTTGGTCTGGTACTCTATCAAAAGGAGGCCTTAATATCCCTTAGTTTCCATTAGGACCCCGCTTCCATGGGAGGGTAGGACAAAATATGTCATGCAAGTTCTTTTCCATAAGCATGTATGACTATATTCGGAATACATGCCTACATTACATTGATGAACTAGAGCTAGTTCTGTGTCACCCTATGTTATAACTATTACATGAGGAATCGCATCCGACATAATTATCCATCACTGATCCAATGCCTACGAGCTTTTCACATATTGTGCTTTGCTTATTTACTTTACCGTTGCTACTGTTACAATTGCTACAAAACTGCTACCGTTACTTTTACCACTGTTACCGTTACTTCCATACTACTTTGCTACTAAATACTTTGTTACAGATATTAAGTTATCCAGGTGTGGTTGAATTGACAACTCAACTGCTAATACTTGAGAATATTCTTTGGCTCCCGTTGTGTCGAATCAATAAATTTGGGTTGAATACACTACCCTCAAAAACTGTTGCGATCCCCTATACTTGTGGGTTATCAAGACTATTTTCTGGCGCCGTTGCCGGGGAGCATAGCTCTATTCTTTGAGTCACTTGGGATTTATATCTGTTGGTCACTATGAGGAACTTTAAAGACGAAAGAACTAAGATTTATCCCTCAACTACGAGGGGAGGTAAGGAACTGCCATCTAGCTCTACACTTGATTCTCCTTCTGTTATGAGTAAACTTGCGACACCTAAACCTACTTCTGCTATTAATTCTTATATGTCGTATGTTATTGAGGATGCCACTTCTACTATGCATGATACCTATGATGAAACTACTTCTGTGCTTGAAACTACTCTGCCATTAGGTGAATTTCTTGATGGACAACTTGCTAGGGTTAGAGAGAATGAAATTATTGAAGATAGTGATGATGAAAGGTTCTCCCCCTAAGTATGAATTGCCTGTTGTTCCTGAGGGTTATGTTATGGATGAAGAAACTGCTAGAGATTTTCTTGCTTGCAATGATATATCTGATCTTAAGAAGTTATTAGCTAAACTAAAACAGAAATCTCTGAATGCTAGAATGAAATATGACCCTGCTTTTGCTACTTCACCTATCTTTGTTACTGATAAGGATTATGAATTCTCTGTCGATCCTGAGATAATTACTTTGGTTGAATCTGATCCCTTTTATGGCTATGAATCTGAAACTGTTGTGGCACATCTTACTAAATTGAATGATATAGCCACCCTGTTCACAAATGATGAGAAATCTTGCTACTACTATATCTTTAAGATATTTCCGTTCTCATTAAAGGGTGATGCTAAAACTTGGTTTAATTCTCTTGATCCTGGTTATGTGCGTAGTCCCCAGGATATGATTTATTACTTCTATGCTAAATATTTCCCTGCTCATAAGAAATAAGCTGCCTTGAGGGAAATATATAATTTTGTGCAAATTGAAGAAGAGAGTCTCCCACAAGCTTGGGGGAGGCTTCTCCGGTTACTTAATGCTTTGCCTGATCATCCTCTTAAGAAAAATGAAATACTTGATATCTTTTATAATGGACTAACTGATTCTTCCAAGGACCACTTGGATAGTTGTGCTGGTTGTGTTTTCAGGGAAGGAACAGTCGATCAAGCTGAATTGCTATTGAATAATATGTTGACTAACGAAAATAATTGGACTCTTCCTGAGCCAATTCCTGAGCCAATTCCTAAACCAACTCCGAAGAAAAGGGGAGTTCTATTTCTCAGTCCTGAAGATATGCAAGAGGCAAAGAAATCTATGAAAGAGAAAGGTATTAAAGCTGAAGATGTTAAGAATTTACCTCCTGTTGAAGAAATACATGGTCTTAATATACCACCTATTGTAGAAACACATGGTCTTGATAACCCGACACAGGTAGTAAAGGTAAATTCTCTATAGATATGATAAAGTTGAAACCCCGTCTACTAAGTTTCCTAGCCAATGTTTAGATGAATTTGATGACTTTATGGCTAGACAAGAAATTTTCAATGCTTATGTGGGTAGAGAATTAAAGAGTAATGCTTACATGATTGGACGCTTGAGTGATTATATGGCTAGAGTTAAAGGTGAACTCAAACTCATTAGTAAATATGCTTCTATGGTTACTACTCAAGCAGAACAAGTAGTTAAAGCTCAAAGTGATTTGCTCGATGAATTAAATAATAAACATGATTTCGCTGTTAGAGTGGCTACTAGAACTGGTAAAATGACTCAGGAACCTTTGTATCCTGAAGGCCACCCTAAGATAATTGAGCAAGATTCTCAGAGAAATAATTTATATGCACCTAGTCTTTCTAAAAGGAAGAAAAAGAAAAATGATAGGACTTTGCATGCTTCTAGTGAACATGTTGTAGACACACCCGAGAATCCCAATGATATTTCTATTTCTGATGCTGAAACACAATCAGGTGACGAACATGAACCTAGTGATAATGTTAATGATATGTTCATGTTGATGCTCAACCTAGCAATAATAATGATGTAGAGATTGAACCTGTTGTTGATCTTGATAACCCATAATCAAAGAATCAACGTTATGATAAGAGAGACTTTGTTGCTAGGAAGCATGGTAAAGAAAGAGAGCCATGGGTTCAGAAACCCATGCCTTTTCCTCCTAATCCATCCAAGAAAAAGGATGGTGAGGATTTTGAGCGATTTGCTGAAATGATTAGACCTATCTTCTTACGTATGCGCTTAAATGATATGCTTAAAGTAAATCCTTATGCTAAGTATATGAAAGATATTATTACAAATAAAAGAAAAATGCCGGAAGCTGAAATTTCCACCATGCTTGCTAGTTATACTTTTAAGGGTGGAATACCTAAGAAACTCGGAGATCCAGGAGTACCAACTATACCATGCTCCATTAAAAGAAATTATGTTAAAACTGCTTTATGTGATCTTGGAGCTGGTGTTAGTGTTATGCCTCTCTCTCTTTATATCGTAGACTTGAATTAAATAAGTTGACACCTACTGAAATATCTTTGCAAATGGCTGATAAATCAACTGCTATACCTGTCGGTATTTGTGAAGATGTGTCTGTTGTGGTTGCAAACGTCACTATCTTAACGGACTTTGTTATTCTTGATATTCCCGAGGATGATAGTATGTCGATTATCCTTGGTAGACCCTTTTTGAATACTGCAGGGGCTGTTATTGATTGCAACAAGGCAATGTCACTTTTCATGTTAATGGTAATGAGCATACGGTACACTTTCCGAGGAAACAACCTCAAGTTCATAGCATCAATTCTATTGGAAAAATTCCAACTATCATTATTGGAGGTTTTGAATTTCCTCTTCCTACTGTCAAGAAGAAATATGATATTCTTATTATTGGGGATGTGCATATCCCCGTTGAGGTAACCTAGTGTTATTCGAAATTTCTATGGTTCCATGTTATTCGGAATGAGTTTGTTAACAAGAATTGATCAACCTTGTTAGTGGATTCCTTTTGATGAGCATGAGATGGATGAAATTAGAAGGCACAACCTTCTGTACCCTCTTTTTACTTTCTGTTATTTAGAATAAATAAAGTAAAAATAATATTTTCTGTCTGTTTTCTAAATTATCCATGCAATAAAAAATACCCCGAAAATAAAAGTTCTCCAAATGCCCTGCAAATTTAGTATGAATTTTTCTGGATTATTTGAGAATATCTGGCACTGAGAACACAGCACGGGGAGCTGGCACCTAGCCAGGAGGGTCCAGGGCGCACCCACACCTCTAGGGCGCGCCCCCTGCCTCGTGGGCCTACGGTGGCCCCCCTCCACTTATTCCTACACCCACACACTTCTTCTTCCTCCCAAAAAAATCACCATCCAGCTCAAGCACGAGTTCTAGCTCACTTTGCTGCCATTTTCGATCTCCTTGCTCAAAGCTCCATTCACAAAACTGCTTTGGGAGATTGTTCCTTGGTATGTGACTCCTCCAATGGTCCAATTAGTTTTTGTTCTAGTGCTTTATTAATTGCAATTTTTTTCTGCCTAGGTGACCCTGTTCTTAAGCTTGCATGTCAAATTTATGAGGTCCCAAGTAGTTCTAATGCATGATATAGGCTCTAGGCACTTGTGGGAGTAGTTGCTGTCAATTTTATTGAGTTTGATTCACTTTTATTTTGAGTTACTAAAAAATTCAGAAATTTTTAGAAAAAAGATGAAGAGATTGTTCTTGAGGGGCTCTTCTAGCCAAGGCTCTAAGGATAAACAAGCTAAGGAGAAAGAAAAGGCCAAGTATAATCTTCCTCGTGTGGCGTAAGTACGGCCGTGTGAATGGCCTTGTGATGATTTCTTGAAAGCAGCCGGGATTTATGAAGACTTTTATTCTTTGGCTGATAATGCGGGCCTCACCGACTTCCTCCATGACCAGGCTGAACAGTATCTCTTACTCACCAATACTTTTGTGCAAAACTTCTACTATTATCCTAAGAAATCACCTCCTTCAGTAGCTTTTCATTTATATGATGTGGCTAGGGAGATGTCATTACGTGATTTTTGCGCGGTTTGCAAAATACCCTTCGAGGACAGCTTAGAGGAACCACATCGTAAAGACGTGGATGGTTTTATTGATACTATTACTGTAGGGGAATCGAGGAAGGTTTCTGATGCAAGAATTACTAGCATACATTTTCCTGTTTTATGCTACTTTGCAATTTTTGCTAGTCAATGCTTGATTGGTCGCGGAAACTGTGGAAACCTTAGTGTTCCTGATATTATTATTTTGTTCCATGCCTTATTTCGTGATAACTCTGTTAGTATGGGTGCCATTATTGCTAAACGATTAAGCTTGAACCGTACGAAGGGCCCCATCTTTGGAGGTATCTATGCTTTACGCCTTGCTAGACACTTTGAGATACCTATTAGGCATTTTGAGAAAGAGGAAAAACTGCTACCCCCTACTTTTCTAGACTATAAGAGCATGGTAGAACATGAGTTTATTGTTAACAATGATGATAAGATGCTTCTGTATAATTTGAGATTTCATAAGCAACACAATGAGATTATTATCCTGCCTGCGCCCTCTTTGTTTGATTTAACTGCAGGCCATTACCTCGTCTTGCCGGAGGCTGTCTATGCGCTTCGTGGCTAGACATCGGCTCCAGAGCCTGAGCCGGAACCACCACTTGACCCTTATCGACCATCATCTTATCAGTGGGATCCGGAGGAGATCGCCAGTCAGTGGCAGTACAATGACACTCCTCAGTACACCGGGGAGAGTAGCCACGATCCATGGGCATAGACCAACTTAGGCCAAAAGCCTAAGCTTGGGGGAGTACGTATTTCTCACCGACATTCTAGTTGTCGGTGCTCATACTTTTTCATTGTACTATCCATGTTAGTTTAATTTCTTTTTCTAGCTTTCTTCTTGTGTGTTTAATAAACCTTAAGAAAAACCAAAAAAATTAGTTAGTTTAATTTCCATGCTTGTAGTAGTAATTAAAAGAAAACCCAAAAAGATTTCTCGTTCTTCTTTTGCTTGTTGGGAGCTTTCCCGTGTAAATAGTTTTATTTCTTTTCTTTCCTTTGGGGGTCGAGAGGAGAAGACCATAATGAAAATGCTGAGTGGCTCTCATATGCATGATTGTTGATTTAACCAAGAGCCCATATTACCTTGTCTTCTCCCTTGAATTGAATGCTTGCAGACTCTAGCTTAGTCCAATGCACGTGCACTATTATTATTATCCACATCGTTCGGTCGTGCAAGTGAAAGGCAATAATGACGATATATGATGGACTGATTGAGATGAGAGAAGCTGGTATGAAATCGACCTCTCTTGTTTTTGTAAATATGATTAGTTCATCGTTCCTGATTCAGCTTATTATGAATAAACATGTCTTCAATGACAATTAGAGATTATAGTTGCTTATGCCATGCTTAATTAGCTAGGAGCTTATAATGGTTTACCTTGCGTGCCAACATGCTATTAAAATGGTTGTGATGTGGTATGATAGGGTGGTATCCTCCTTTGAATGATTCGAGTGACTTGACTTGGCACATGTTCACGCATGTAGTTGAAACAAAATCAACATAACCTTCACGATATTTATGTTCATGGTGGATTATATCCTACTCATGCTTGCACCTGGTGTTGATTAATTTTAATGCATGTTCATGACTGTTGTCGCTCTCTCAGTTGGTCGCTTCCCAGTCTCTTGCTAGCCTTCACCTGTACTAAGCAGGAATACTGCTTGTGCATCCAAACTCCATAAACCCCAAAGTTATTCCATATGAGTCCACCATACCTTCCTATATGCGGTATTTACCTGCCGTTCCAAGTAAATTTGTATGTGCCAAACTCCAAACCTTCAAATGAAATTCTGTTTTGTATGCTCGAGCAGCTCATGTATCAACTAGGGCTGTGTGTATCTTCCATGCTAGGTGGTTTATTCTCAAAAGGAGTGGACTCTGCTCCTCATTCACGAGAAAATGGCTGGTAACCGGGATGCCCAGTCCCATGCTCAAACCAATCAAAATAATTAAACAAAACTCCCCCAAGATTGTTGCTAGTTGGTGGCACCCGTTGTTTCGGGCAAGCCATGGATTGATGCTTATTTGTGGTGGGGGAGTATAAACTTTACCATTCTGTTTGGGAACCGCCTATAATGTGTGTAGCATGGAAGATATCGAGATCTCATAGTTGTTACGTTGACAGTGAAAGTATACCACTCAAAATATTATTCATCTCTATTTCAAAATCAAGCTCTGACACCTCTACAAATCCATGCTTCCCTCTGCGAAGGGCCTATCTATTTACTTTTATGTTGAGTCATCACCCTCTTATTAAAAAGCACCCGCTGGAGAGCACCGTTGTCATTTGCATGCATTACTATTAGTTTATATTGGGTATGACTATGACTGGATCTCTTTTACCATGAATTACAATGTTTAATCAGTCCTTGATCTTTAAAGGTGCTCTGCATTTATGTTTTGCGGTCTCAGAAAGGGCTAGCGAGATACCATATTGTTATATCATATTATGATTGTTTTGAGAAAGTGTTGTCATCCGATTTTTATTATTATTGCTTGCTACTTGATTATGCCATTGATATGAGTAAACATGAGACCTAAGTGTTATTGTGAATATGGTTAGTTCATAATCTTTGCTGAAAACTTTAATGCTGGCTTTACATATTTACAACAACAAGAGCAAACAGAGTTTGTAAAAGCTTGTCTTTATCACTTTCAGTTTGTCAACTGAATTGCTTGAGGACAAGCAAAGGTTTAATCTTGGGGGAGTTGATACGTCTTCGTCGTATACACTTTTGCCCTTGTTTTGGACTCTAACTTGCATGATTTGAATGGAACTAACCCGGACTGACGCTGTTTTCAGCAGAACTGCCATGGTGTTATTTTTGTGCAGAAATAAAAGTTCTTGGAATGACCTAAAAATCCACGAAGCAACTTTTCAGGATTAATAAAAAATACTGGTGAAAGAATTAGCGTCAGGGGCCCACACCCTGTCCACGAGGGTGGGGGCGTGCCCCCTCCCCCTGGGCGCGCCCCCTGCCTCGTGGGCCCCATGGACGTCCACTGACTTCAACTCCAACTCCATATATTTGCTTTCACAGAGAAAAAAATCAGAGAGAAAGTTTCGTCGCGTTTTATGATACGGAGCCGCCGCCAAGCCCTAATCTCTCTCGGGAGGGCCGATCTGGAGTCCGTTCGGGGCTCCGGAGAGGGGGATTCGTCGCCGTCGTCATCATCAACCATCCTCCACCACCAATTTCATGATGCTCACCGCCGTGCGTTAGTAATTCCATCGTAGGCTTGCTGGACGATGATGGATTGGATGAGATTTGTTGGGGAACGTAGCAGAAATTCAAAAAATTTCCTACATATCACCAAGATCTATCTATGGAGAGACCAGCAATGAGTAGAAAGGGAGAGTGCATCTACATACCCTTGTAGATCGCTAAGCGGAAGCGTTCAAGTGAACGGGGTTGATGGAGTCGTACTCGTCGTGATTCAAATCACCGATGATCAAGTGCCGAACGCACGGCACCTCCGCGTTCAACACACGTACAGCCCGGTGACGTCTCCCACGCCTTGATCCAGCAAGGAGAGAGGGAGAGGTTGAGGAAGACTCCATCCAGCAGCAGCACAACGGCGTGGTGGTGGTGGAGGAGCGTGGCAATCCTGCAGGGCTTCGCCAAGCACCGCGAGAGAGGAGGAGCACTTGGGAGAGGGAGGGCTGCGCCAGGGGCAAGGGTGAAGCTCCCATGTGCCTCCCCACTATATATAGGGGTGGAGGGGGCTGGTTTCTTGCCCTCCAAGTCCATTGGGGCGTTGGCAAAGGTGGGAGGAAAGAAATCCCATCATTTCCTTCCCCACCGATTGCTATCCCCCTTTTTTAGGGATCTTGATCTTATCCCTTTGGGATATGATCTTATTCCTTCTAAGGGGGGATCTTGGTGCGCCTTGACCAGGGGTGTGGGGCCTTGCCCCCACTACCCACGTTCATGTGGGCCCCCCCATGCAGGTGGGCCCCACTCCAGAACCTTCTAGAACCTTCCCGGTACAATACCGAAAAATCCCGAACATTTTCCGGTGGCCAAAATAGGACTTCCCATATATAAATCTTTACCTCCGGACCATTCCGGAACTCCTCGTGACGTCCGGGATCTCATCAGGGACTCCGAACAACATTCGGTAACCACATACAAACTTCCTTTATAACCCTAGCGTCATCGAACCTTAAGTGTGTAGACCCTACGGGTTCGGGAGACATGTAGACATGACCGAGACGTTCTCTGGTCAATAACCAACAGCGGGATCTGGATACCCATGTTGGCTCCCACATGTTCCACGATGATCTCATCGGATGAACCACGATGTCAAGGACTTAATCAATCCCGTATACAATTCCCTTTGTCTAGCGGTATTGTACTTGCCCGAGATTCGATCGTCGGTATCCTTATACCTTGTTCAATCTCGTTACCGGCAAGTCTCTTTACTCGTTCCGTAACACATCATCCCGTGATCAACTCCTTGGTCACATTGCGCATATGATGATGTCTTACCGAGTGGGCCCAGAGATACCTCTCCGCTTACACGGAGTGACAAATCCCAGTCTCGATTCGTGCCAACCCAACAGACACTTTCGGAGATACCTGTAATGCACCTTTATAGCCACCCAGTTATGTTGTGACGTTTGGTACACCCAAAGCACTCCTACGGTATCCGGGAGTTGCACAATCTCATGGTCTAAGGAAAAGATACTTGACATTAGAAAAGCTCTAGCAAACGAACTACACGATCTTTGTGCTATGCTTAGGATTGGGTCTTGTCCATCACATCATTCTCCTAATGATGTGATCCCGTTATCAACGACATCCAATGTCCATAGCCAGGAAACCATGACTATCTGTTGATCACAACGAGCTAGTCAACTAGAGGCTCACTAGGGACATATTGTGGTCTATGTATTCACACGTGTATTACGATTTCCGGATAATACAGTTATAGCATGAATAAAAGACAATTATCATGAACAAGGAAATATAATAATAACTAATTTATTATTGCCTCTAGGGCATATTTCCAACAGTCTCCCACTTGCACTAGAGTCAATAATCTAGTTCACATCGATATGTGATTAACACTCAAGGTCACATCCCCATGTGACTTACACCCAAAGAGTTTACTAGAGTCAATAATCTAGTTCACATTTACCATGTGATTAACACTCGATGAGTTCTGGGTTTGATCATGTTATTCTTGTGAGAGAGGTTATAGTCAACGGGTCTGAACCTTTTAGATCCGTGTGTGCTTTACAAATCTCTATGTCATCTCCTAGATGTAGCTACCACGCTCTATTTGGAGCTATTCCAAATAACTGTTCTACTTGGAGCTATACTAAAAGTTGCTCCATTATACATATCCGGTATTTCTACTCAGAGCTATCCGGATAGGTGTTAAGCTTGCATCGACATAACTCTTTACATCGAACTCTTTATCACCTCCATAATCGAGAAAATTCCTTAGTCCACTAGTTACTAAGGATAACTTTGACCGCTGTCCTGTGATCCATTCTTGGATCACTCTTGTACCCCTTGACTTACTCATGGCAAGGCACACTACAGGTGCGGTACACAGCATAGCATACTGTAGAGAGCCTATGATAAAAGCATAGGGGACGACCTTCGTCCTTTCTCTCTATTCTGCCGTGGTCGAGATTTTAAGTCTTAACTTCATACCTTACATCTCAGGCAAGAATTCCTTCTTTGACTGATCCATCTTGAACACCTTCAAGATCATGTCAAGGTACGTGCTCATTTGAAAGTACCATTAAGTGTTTTGATCTATCCTTATAGATCTTGATGCTCAATGTTCAAGTAGCTTGATCCAGGTTTTCTATTGAAAACACCTTTCAAATAACCCTATATGCTTTCTAGAAATTCTACATCATTTCTGATCAACAATATGTCAAGAACATATACTCATCAGAAATTCTATAGTGCTCCCACTCACTTCTTTGGAAATACAAGTTTCTCATAAACTTTGTACAAACCCAAAATCTTTGATCATCTCATCAAAGTGTACATTCCAACTCCGAGACGCTTACTCCAGTCCTTAGAAGGATTGCTGGAGCTAGCATACCTTTTAGCATCCTTAGGATCGACAAAAACTTTCTGATTGTATCGCATACAACCTTTCCTTACGACTGGCAAGGAAACTCGTTTTGACATCCATCTGCCAGATTTCATAAATGCAGCTTGTGCCAACGTGATTCCGACGGACTTTAAGCATCGCTACGGATGAGAAAATCTCATCGTAGTCAACTCCTTGAACTTGTGAAAAACTCTTCGCCACAAGTCGAGCTTCATAGATGGTGACATTACCATCCACGTCCGTCTTCTTCTTAAAGATCCATTTATCTCAATGGCTTGCCGATCATCGGGCAAGTCCACCAAAGTCCATGCTTTGTTCTGATACATGGATCCTATCTCGGATTTCATGGCTTCTAACCATTTGTCGGAATTTGGGCCCACCATTGCTTCTCCATAGCTCGTAGGTTCATTGTTGTCTAGCAACATGACCTTCAAGACAGGATTACGTACCACTCTGAAGTAGTACGCATCCTTGTCATCCTACGAGGTATGGTAGTGACTTGATCTGAAACTTCATGATCACTATCATAAGCTTCCACTTCAATTGGTGTAGGTGCCACAGGAACAACTTCCTGTGCCCTGATACACACTGGTTGAAGTGATGGTTCAATAACCTCATCAAGTCTCCACCATCCTCCCACTTAACTCTTTCGAGAGAAACCTTTCCTCGAGAAAGGACCCGATTCAAGAAACAATCCATATTGCTTTCGGATCTGAATTAGGAGGTATACCCAACTGTTTTGGGTGTCCTATGAAGATGCATTTTATCCGCTTTGGGTTCGAGCTTGTCAATTCTGAAACTTTTTCACATAAGTGTCGCAGCCCCAAACCTTTAAGAAACGACAACTTAGGTTTCTCTAAACCATAATTCATACGGTGTCATCTCAACGGAATTACGTGGTGCCCTATTTAAAGTGAATGTGGTTGTCTCTAATGCCTGACCCATGAACGATAGTGGTAATTCGATAATAGACATCATGGTACGCACCATATCCAATAGGGTGCAACTATGATGTTCGGACACACCATCACACTATGGTGTTCCAGGCGGTATTAATTGTGAAACAATTTCCACAATGTCTTTGTTGCGTGCCAAATCTCGTAACTCAGATACTCATCTCTATGATCATATCATAGACATTTTATCATCTTGTCACGATGATCTTCACTCTGAAATTACTTGAGCCATTCAATAATTCAGACTTGTGTTTCATCAAGTAAATATACTCAGTATCTACTCAAATCATCAGTGAAGTAAGAACATAATGATATTCACTGCATGCCTCAGCACTCACTGGACTGCACACATCAAAAATGTGTTGCTTCCAACAAGTTGCTATCTTGTTCCATTTTACTGAAACCGAGGCTTTTCAGTCATCTTGCCCATGTGGTATGATTTGCATGTCTCAAGTGATTCAAAATCAAGTGAGTTCCAACGGTCCATTTGCATGGAGTTTCTTCATGCATATACACCAATAGACATGGTTCGCATGTCTCAAACTTTTCAAAAATGAGTGAGCCCAAAGATCCATCAACATGGAGCTTCTTCATGCGTTTTACACCAATATGACTTACATGGCAGTGCCACAAGTAAGTGGTACTATCATTACTATCTTATATCTTTTGGCATGAAAATGTGTATCACTACGATCGAGATTCAATAAACCATTCAGGTTTAATACTAATCTTGATGGTAGAGGGAGCGTGCGATGTTTGATCACATCAAACTTGGAAACAATTCCAAAATATATCGTTAGCTCACCTTTAGCTAGTCTCCGTTTTTTTTTCTGTAGCTATTATTTCGAGTTACTAACACTTAGCAACCGAACCGGTATCTTATACCCTGGTGCTACTAGGAGTACTAGTAAAGTACACATTAACATAATGTATATCCAATACTTCTATCGACTTTGCCAGCCTTCTCATCTACCAAGTATCTAGGGTAATTCTGCTCCAGTGGTTGTCCCCCTTATTACAGAAGCACTTAGTCTCGGGTTTGGGTTCAACCTTGGGTTTCTTCACTAGAGCAGCAACTGATTTGCCGTTTCATGAAGTATCCTTTCTTGCCCTTGCCCTTCTTGAAACTAGTGGTTTCATCAACAATTGATGCTCCTTCTTGATTTCTACTTTCGTGGTGTCAAACATCGTGAATACCTCAAGGATCATCATATCTATCCCTGATATGTTATAGTTCATCACAAAGCTCTAGCAGCTTGGTGGCAATGACTTTTGGAGAAACATCACTATCTCATCTGGAAGATCAACTCCCACTCGATTCAAGTGATTGTTGTACTCAGACAATCTGAGCACAAGCACAACAATTGAGCTTTTCTCCATTAGTTTGCAGGTTAAGAAAATCGTCGGAGGTCTTATACCTCTTGACGTGGGCACGAGCCTGAAATCTCAATTTCAGCCCTCAAAACATCTCATATGTTCCGCGACTTTTCGAAAAACGTCTTTGGTGCCTCAACTCTAAACCGTTTATCTGAACTATCACGTAGTTATCAAAACATGTATGTCCGATGTTCGCAACATCCACAAACGATGTTTGGGGTTCAGCACACTGAGCAGTGCATTAAGGACATAAGCTATCTACTGTCCGCATAATCGCTACTGTCAACTTTCAACTATATTTTCTCTAGGAACATATCTAAACAGTAGAACTAAAGCGTGAGCTTACGACATAATTTGCAAAAGGTCTTTTTGACTATGTTCAGGATAATTAAGTTCATCTTATGAACTCCCACTCAGATAGACATCCCTTTGGTCATCTAAGTAATTACATGATCCGAGTCAACTAGGCCGTGTCCGATCATCACGTGAGACGGACTAGCCAACGTCGGTGAACATCTTCATGTTGGTCGTATCTACTATACGACTCATGCTCGACCTTTCGGTCTCCGTGTTCCGAGGCCATGTCTGTACATGCTAGGCTCGTCAAGTTAACCCTAAGTGTATTGCTGTGTAAATCTGTCTTACACCCGTTGTATGTGAACGTAAGAATCCATCACACCCGATCATCACGTGGTGCTTAGAAGCGACGAACTGTAGCAACGGTGCACAGTTAGGGGAGAACACTTCTTGAAATTGTTGTAAGGGATCATCTTATTTACTACCGTCGTCCTAAGTAAACAAGATGCATAAACATAATAAACATCACATGCAATTATATAGTAGTGACATGATATGGCCAATATCATATAGCTCCATTGATCTCCATCTTCGGGGCTCCATGATCATCATCGTCACCGGCATGACACCATGATCTCCATCATCATGATCTCCATCATCGTGTCTCCATGAAGTCGTCTCGCCAACTTATTACTTCTACTACTATGGCTACCGGTTAGCAATAAAGTAAAGTAATTACATGGCGTTGTTCAATGACACGCAGGTCATACAATAAATAAAGACAACTCCTATGGCTCCTGCCGGTTGTCATACTCATCGACATGCAAGTCGTGAATCCTATTACAAGAACATGATCAATCTCATACATCACATATCATTCATCACATTCTTCTTGGCCATATCACATCACATAGCATACCCTGCAAAAACAAGTTAGACGTCCTCTAATTGTTGTTTGCATGTTTTACGTGGCTGCTATGGGTTTCTAGCAAGAACGTTTCTTACCTACGCAAAACCACAACGTGATATGCCAATTGCTATTTACCCTTCATAAGGACCCTTTTCATCGAATCTGTTCCGACTAAAGTGGGAGAGACTGGCACCCGCTAGCCACCTTATGCACCAAGTGCATGTCAATCGGTGGAACCTGTCTCACGTAAGAGTACGTGTAAGGTCGGTCCGGGCCGCTTCATCCCACAATACCGTCGAAACAAGATTGGACTAGTAACGGTAAGCATATTGAACATCATCAACGCCCACAACTACTTTGTGTTCTACTCGTGCAAAGAATCTACGCAATAGACCTAGCTCATGATGCCACTGTTGGGGAACGTAGCAGAAATTCAAAAAATTTCCTACATATCACCAAGATCTATCTATGGAGAGACCAGCAATGAGTAGAAAGGGAGAGTGCATCTACATACCCTTGTAGATCGCTAAGCGGAAGCGTTCAAGTGAACGGGGTTGATGGAGTCGTACTCGTCGTGATTCAAATCACCGATGATCAAGTGCCGAACGCACGGCACCTCCGCGTTCAACACACGTACAGCCCGGTGACGTCTCCCACGCCTTGATCCAGCAAGGAGAGAGGGAGAGGTTGAGGAAGACTCCATCCAGCAGCAGCACAACGGCGTGGTGGTGGTGGAGGAGCGTGGCAATCCTGCAGGGCTTCGCCAAGCACCGCGAGAGAGGAGGAGCACTTGGGAGAGGGAGGGCTGCGCCAGGGGCAAGGGTGAAGCTCCCATGTGCCTCCCCACTATATATAGGGGTGGAGGGGGCTGGTTTCTTGCCCTCCAAGTCCATTGGGGCGTTGGCAAAGGTGGGAGGAAAGAAATCCCATCATTTCCTTCCCCACCGATTGCTATCCCCCTTTTTTAGGGATCTTGATCTTATCCCTTTGGGATATGATCTTATTCCTTCTAAGGGGGGATCTTGGTGCGCCTTGACCAGGGGTGTGGGGCCTTGCCCCCACTACCCACGTTCATGTGGGCCCCCCCATGCAGGTGGGCCCCACTCCAGAACCTTCTAGAACCTTCCCGGTACAATACCGAAAAATCCCGAACATTTTCCGGTGGCCAAAATAGGACTTCCCATATATAAATCTTTACCTCCGGACCATTCCGGAACTCCTCGTGACGTCCGGGATCTCATCAGGGACTCCGAACAACATTCGGTAACCACATACAAACTTCCTTTATAACCCTAGCGTCATCGAACCTTAAGTGTGTAGACCCTACGGGTTCGGGAGACATGTAGACATGACCGAGACGTTCTCTGGTCAATAACCAACAGCGGGATCTGGATACCCATGTTGGCTCCCACATGTTCCACGATGATCTCATCGGATGAACCACGATGTCAAGGACTTAATCAATCCCGTATACAATTCCCTTTGTCTAGCGGTATTGTACTTGCCCGAGATTCGATCGTCGGTATCCTTATACCTTGTTCAATCTCGTTACCGGCAAGTCTCTTTACTCGTTCCGTAACACATCATCCCGTGATCAACTCCTTGGTCACATTGCGCATATGATGATGTCTTACCGAGTGGGCCCAGAGATACCTCTCCGCTTACACGGAGTGACAAATCCCAGTCTCGATTCGTGCCAACCCAACAGACACTTTCGGAGATACCTGTAATGCACCTTTATAGCCACCCAGTTATGTTGTGACGTTTGGTACACCCAAAGCACTCCTACGGTATCCGGGAGTTGCACAATCTCATGGTCTAAGGAAAAGATACTTGACATTAGAAAAGCTCTAGCAAACGAACTACACGATCTTTGTGCTATGCTTAGGATTGGGTCTTGTCCATCACATCATTCTCCTAATGATGTGATCCCGTTATCAACGACATCCAATGTCCATAGCCAGGAAACCATGACTATCTGTTGATCACAACGAGCTAGTCAACTAGAGGCTCACTAGGGACATATTGTGGTCTATGTATTCACACGTGTATTACGATTTCCGGATAATACAGTTATAGCATGAATAAAAGACAATTATCATGAACAAGGAAATATAATAATAACTAATTTATTATTGCCTCTAGGGCATATTTCCAACAAGATTTACCATGTAATCAAGTTAGTTTTGGTAGGGTTTGATCCCTACTATCCACTATGTTTTGAGATTGATGCTGCTATGACTTTTCTATGCTTAATGCTTGTCACTAGGGCTCGAGTGCCATGATTTCAGATCTGAACTATTATGTTTTCATGAATATATGTGAGTTGTTGATCCTATCTTGCAAGTCTATAGTCACCTATTATGTGTTATGATCCGACAACCCCGAAGTGACAATAATCGGGGTACTTCTCGGTGATGACCGTAGTTTGAGGAGTTCATGTATTCACTATGTATTAATGCTTTGGTTCGGTACTTTATTAAAAGGAGGCCTTAATATCCCTTAGTTTCCATTAGGACCCCGCTGCCACAGGAGGGTAGGACAAAAGATATCATGCAAGTTCTTTTCCATAAGCACATATGACTATATTCGGAATACATGCCTACATTACATTGATGAACTGGAGCTAGTTCTGTGTCACCCTATGTTATAACTATTACATGAGGAATCGCATCCGACATAATTATCCATCATTGATCCAATGCCTACGAGCTTTTCACATATTGTGCTTTGCTTATTTACTTTACCGTTGCTACTGTTACAATTGCTACAAAACTGCTACCGTTACTTTTACCACTGTTACCGTTACTTCCATACTACTTTGCTACTAAATACTTTGCTGCAGATATGAAGTTATCCAGGTGTGGTTGAATTGACAACTCAACTGCTAATACTTGAGAATATTCTTTGGCTCCCCTTGTGTCGAATCAATAAATTTGGGTTGAATACTCTACCCTCAAAAACTGTTGCGATCCCCTATACTTGTGGGTTATCAGTTCTCGCTTTTATCATTAGTTACCTTGCCGAACTAGTGCACCTATACAATTTACCATTGTATTGGGTGTGTTGGGACACAAGAGACTCTTTGTTATTTGGTTGCAGGGTTGTTTGAGAGAGACCATCTTCATCCTACGCCTCCCACGGATTGATAAACCTTAGGTCATCCACTTGAGGGAAATTTGCTACTGTCCTACAAACCTCTGCACTTGGAGGCCCAACAACGTCTACAAGAAGAAGGTTGCGTAGTAGACATCAAGCTCTTTTCTGGCGCCGTTGCCGGGAGGTGAGTGCTTGAAGGTATATCTTTAGATCTTGCAATCGAATCTTTTAGTTTCTTGTTTTATCACTAGTTTAGTTTATAAAAGGAAACTAGAAAAAATGGAATTGAGGGTGCCTCACATGCTTCATCTTTTTAATGTCTTTCGTGAAAATGATGGGAAGGAAATTATGCTCAAGTACTAGAAGAAGAATTACATAGAATGCTTTGCATAAAATATGTGAATGATGAGCATGATTGCAATGTTGTTAGTACGAATTATTTGAATACCCATGATGCTAATGATATGCAAAGCCACAAGCTTGGGGATGCTATGTTTGATGAAGATGATATGTTTAGTCCCCCAAGTTTTGATGAGAATATTTATTATGATGAAAGCATGCCTCCTATTTATGATGATTATATTAATGAAAGTGGGTTTGGAAGAGTGTGAACTTTAGGAAGTAATGATCCCACTATTTTGGAGGATGTTGAATATTATTGTGATAATTATGAAAGTGGATTTGGAGAGGTCATGACTTTATTTAGTGATGAATCCACTATTTCGGAAGAGGTTCCAATTGATTATGAGAACAAAGTTGCTATCTCTGATGATTATTGTGATGACCTGTATGCTATTAAGAATAATGATAACCATGAAACTTGTCATCATGATTTTAGTTTTCAGTTGGATTATGCCTCACATGATACTTATTTTGTTGAGTTTGCTCCCACTACTATTCATGAGAAGAAATTTGCTTATGTGGAGAGTAGTAAATTTCTATGCTTGTAGATCATGAAAAGAATGCTTTATGTAATGGTTATATTATTGAATTAATTCATGATGCTACTGAAAATTATTATGAGGGAGGAATATATGCTTGTAGGAATTGCAATAATATAAAGTTTCCTCTCTATGTGCTTACAGTTTTGAAGTTATGCTTGTTTAGCCTTCCTATGCTAGTTGATTATTGTTCCCATAAATTTTTTGCTCACAAAATCCCTATGCATAGGAAGTGGGTTAGACTTAAATGTGCTAGTCAAATTCTTCATGATGCTCTCTTTATGTTTCAATTCTTATCTTTTATGTGAGCATCATTGAAATCATCATGCCTAGCTAGGGGCGTTAAACTTTAGCGCTTGTTGGGAGGCAACCCAATTTTACTTTTGTCCTTTGCTTTTGCTCCTGTTTAGTAATAAATAATTCATCTAGCCTCTGTTTAGATGTGGTTTTATGTTTTAATTAGTGTTTGTGCCAAGTAGGACCTTTGGGAAGACTTGGGTGAAGTCTATGCAATCCTGCTGTAAAAAACAGAAACTTTTGCGCTCATGAGATTAGATGAATTTTTTTTACTGGAGAGTGCTTTCAGGTTGATTATTTTTGCAGATGATGAATAGACAAATTCCTCACGTCCACCAATTTATTTCAGAATTTTTGGAGTTACAGAAGTATTTGAATGATACAGATTACTACAGACTGTTCTGTTTTTGAGAGATTCTATTTTCTATATGTTGTTTGCTTATTTTGATGAATCTATGAGTAGTATCGGAGGGTATGAACCATATAGAAGTTGGAATACAGTAGATATTACACCAATATGAATTTATAATGAGTTCACAACAGTACCAAAAGTGGCGATTTATTTTCTTATACTAATGGAGCTTACGAGTTTTCTGTTGAGTTTTGTGTTGTGAAGTTTCCATGTTTTGGGTAAAGATTCGATAGACTATGGAATAAGGAGTGGCAAGAGCCTAAGCTTGGGGATGCCCAAGGAACCCCAAGGTAATATTAAAGGACAACCAAGAGCCTAAGCTTGGGGATGCCCCAGATGGCATCCCCTCTTTCGTCTTCGTTCATCGGTAACTTTACTTGGAGCTATATTTTTATTCACCACATGATATGTTTTTTGCTTGGAGCGTCTTGTATGATTTGAGTCTTTGCCTTTTAGTTTATCACAATCATCCTTGCTGTACACACCTTTTGGGAGAGATACACATGAATCGGAATTTATTAGAATACTCTATGTGCTTCACTTATATCTTTTGAGCTAGATAATTTTGCTCTAGTACTTCACTTATATCTTTTTAGAGCACGGTGGTGGTTTTATTTTATAGACATTATTGATCTCTCATGCTTCACTTATATTATTTTGAGAGTCTTTTAGAACAGCATGGTATTTGCTTTGGTTATAAAATTAGTCATAATATGATGGGCATCCAAGTTGGGTAAAATAAAAACTTTCATATGGAGTGCATTAAACACTATGATAAATTTGATACTTGATAATTGTTTTGAGATATAAAGGTGGTAATGTTAGAGTCATGCTAGTTGGGTAATTATGAAATTGAGAAATACTTGTGTTAAAGTTGGCAAGTCCCATAGCATGCAC
This sequence comes from Triticum timopheevii, assembly GCA_963921465.1. Lineage (NCBI taxonomy): Eukaryota > Viridiplantae > Streptophyta > Magnoliopsida > Poales > Poaceae > Triticum > Triticum timopheevii. The sequence goes on along the minus strand of OY997262.1, from coordinate 400,701,266 downwards.
GTATGGTGAACGTTGTGTGACAAATTTGAAGCATGGAGTGTTCTTTGATTGCCTTCCTTATGAGTGGAGGTCGGGATCACGCGATGGTTAACTCGTACCAACCCTTCCCCTAGGAGCATGCGTAGTAGTACTTTGCTTCGAGGGCTAATAAACTTTTGCAATAAGTATATGAGTTCTTTATGACTAATGCGAGTCCATGGATTATACACACTCTTACCCTTCCGCAATTTGCTAGCCTCTACGGTACCGTGCATTGCCCTTTCTCACCTTGAGAGTTGGTGCAAACTTTGCCGGTGCATCCAAACCCCGTGTTACAATACGCTCTATCACACATAAACCTCCTTATATCTTCCTCAAAACAGCCACCATACCTACCTATTATGGCATTTCCATAGCCATTTCGAGATATATTGCCATGCAACTTTCCACCATTCCGTTTATTATGACACGCTCCATCATTGTCATATTGCTTTGCATGATCATGTAGTTGACATCTTATTTGTGGCAAAGCCACCTTTATAATTCTTTCATACATGTTGCTATTGATTCATTGCATATCCCGGTACACCGTCGGAGGCATTCACATAGAGTCATATTTTGTCCTAAGTATTGAGTTGTAATTCTTGAGTTGTAAATAAATAAAAGTGTGATGATTTCCATTATTAGAGCATTGTCCCATGTAAGGAAAGGATGATGGAGACTATGATTCCCCCACAAGTCGGGATGAGACTCCGTACGAAATATAAAAAAAAGAAAAAAGAGAGGCCAAAGAAGCCCAAATAAAAAAAGAGAGAAAAAAGAGGCCAAAGAAGCCCAAATAAAAAAATGAGGGAAAAGAGAGAAGGGACAATGTTACTATCCTTTTTCCACACTTGTGCTTCAAAATAGCACCATGATCTTCATGATAGAGAGTTTCTTATTTTGTCACTTTCATTTACTAGTGGGATTTTTTCGTTATAGAACTTGGCTTGTATATTCCAATGATGGGCTTCCTCAAAATGCCCTAGGTCTTCGTGAGCAGGCAAGTTGGATGCACACCCACTTAGTTTCTTTTTGATGAGCTTCCGTACATTTATAGATCTAGTGCATCCGTTGCATGGCAATCCCTACTCCTCGTATTGACATCAATTGATGGGCATCTCCATAGCCCGTTGATTAGCCGCGTCAATGTGAGACTTTCTCCTTTTTGTTTTCTCACATAATCCCTATCATCATGCTCTACTCCACCCATAGTGCTATGTCCATGGCTTACGCTCATGTATTGCACGAGGGTTGAAAAGGCTGAAGCGCGTTATAAAGTATGAACCAATTGCTTGGCTGAAACCGGGGTTGTGCATGATGGGAGCATTTTGTGTGACGAAAATGAAGTATGGCCAAACTATATGATTTTGTAGGGATAAGCTTTCTTTGTCTATGTTATTTTGATAAGACACAAACTGCTTGGTTAGCATGCTTGAAGTATTACTATTTTTCTGTCAATATTAAACTTTTATCTTGAATCTTTTGGGTCTGAACATTCATGCCACAATAAAGAAAATTACATTGAGAATTATGCTAGGTAGCATTCCACATAAAAAATTATGTTTTTATCATTTACCTACTCGAGGACGAGCAGGAATTAAGCTTGGGGATGCTTGATACGTCTCCAACGTATCTATGATTTTTGATTGTTCCATGCTATTATATTATCTGTTTTGGATGTTTAATGGGCTTTATTATGCACTTTTATATTATTTTCGGGACTAACCTATTAACCGGAGGCCCAGTGCAAATTGCTGTTTTTTTTGCCTATTTCAGTGTTTCGCAGAAAAGGAATATCAAACGGAGTCCAATCGGAATGAAACCTTCGGGAGAATCGTTTTTGGAACAAACGCAATCCAACTTGGAGTGGACGTCAAGGAAGCAACAAGGCGGCCACGAGGTAGGAGGGTGTGCCCAGGGGGTAGGCGCCCCCCACCCTCGTGGGCCCCTCGTGGCTCCCCTGACCGACTTCTTTCGCCTATATATACTCATATGCCCTGAAAACATTTGGGAGCACCATAGATCGGGAGTTCCACCGCCGCAAGCCTCTGTAGCCACCAAAAACCAATCGGGGCCCTGTTCCGGCACCCTGCCGGACCCCCCATCACCGGTGGCCATCTTCATCATCCCGACGCTCTCCATGACGAGGAGGCAGTAGTTCACCCTCGGGGCTGAGGGTATGTACCAGTAGCTATGTGTTTGATCTCTCTCTCTCTCGTGTTCTTGATTTGGCATGATCTTGATGTATCACGAGCTTTGCTATTACAGTTGGATCTTATGATGTTTCTCCCCCTCTACTCTCTTGTAATGGATTGAGTTTTCCCTTTGAAGTTATCTTATCGGATTGAGTCTTTAAGGATTTGAGAACACTTGATGTATGTCTTACATGTGCTTATCTATGGTGACAATGGGATATTCACGTGATCTAGTTGATGTACGTTTTGGTGATCAACTTGCGGGTTCAGTGACCTTGTGAACTTATGCATAGGGGTTGGCACACGTTTCCGTCTTGACTCTTCGGTAGAAACTTTGGGGCACTCTTTGAAGTACTTTGTGTTGGTTGAATAGATGAATCTGAGATTGTGTGATGCATATCGTATAATCATGCCCACAGATACTTGAGGTGACATTGGAGTATCTAGGTGACATTAGGATTTTGGTTGATTTGTGTCTTGAGGTGTTATTCTAGTATGAACTCTATGATAGATCGAACGGAAAGAATAGCTTCGTGTTATTTTACTACGAACTCTTGACTAGATCGATCAGAAAGGATAACTTTGAGGTGGTTTCGTACCCTACAATAATCTCTTCGTTTGTTCTCCGCTATTAGTGACTTTGGAGTGACTCTTTGTTGCATGTTGACGGATAGTTATATGATCATGTTATGTTATTATTGTTGAGAGAACTTGCACTAGTGAAAGTATGAACCTTAGGACTTGTTTCCTAGCATTGCAATACCGTTTGTGCTCACTTTTATCATTAGTTACCTTGCTGTTTTTATAATTTCAGATCACAAAAACCTATATGTACCATCCATATTGCACTTGTATCACCATCTCTTCGCAAAACTAGTGCACCTATACAATTTACCATTGTATTGGGTGTGTTGGGGACACAAGAGAGTCTTTGTTATTTGGTTGCAGGGTTGTTTGAGAGAGACCATCTTCATCCTACGCCTCCTACGGATTGATAAACCTTAGGTCATCCACTTGAGGGAAATTTGCTACTGTCCTACAAACCTCTGCACTTGGAGGCCCAACAACGTCTACAAGAAGAAGGTTGCGTAGTAGACATCACGCCCCACCCCCCTGGGCGTGCCCCCTGCCTCGTGGGCATCTCATTTGCTCTCCGGACTCTGTTTTCTTGCACGATACTTCTTTTTTTGGTAAAAATTCATTATATAATCTCCCGATGGTTTTGACCACTGTACCACGACGAAATCCTCTATTTTTGTCTTGAGCTGTTTCTGTCGCAGATTAGAGAAAGATGTCTTCTCAAGAGTCAGTAGGGGAGAGTCGGGTGTCTCATCTGACACCAGGACCAGGAGCAAACAGCGATGCTGACAACTTTGGGCCATCAATGGAGGAAGAGATGGAGGCCGATTTGAAAAGGATAGATGCCATGGGGGAGGATCAAGAAGTTACTTCTCGCTTCCGAGCCGGATTCATGATGGGGAACTACAGAGCTCAGCTATTCCAAACTCGGTCATCCCTTCCTGTTGGATTTCTTTCTTATGAAAATATGAAAAAGAGTGTCACTTTTTCTCCAACAGCTATGCAACATCCATGGGTGAAAGGAGCTTTAGCCGTCACGGGTAAGCTCCGTAAGGAAATAATGGACCTCAAGCAGCAAGTCAATAACTCGAGGAGGAGAATCGTATCCTGAGGGGCATCATCGCCAAGAATATCACATCACCACCTCTGAAGAAAGAGACATGAACACATGGGTATGGGCACTCCCCTTGGCAATTGCCAAGCTTGGGGGAGGTGCCCTGGTATCGTATCACCATCATGCTACGTCTTGAGCTTGCGTTGGTTTTCCTTGAAGAGGAAAGGGTGATGCAGCAAAGTAGCGTAAGTATTTCCCTCAGTTTTTGAGAACCAAGGTATCAATCCAGTAGGAGGCTCCGAAGAAGTCCCACACACCTACACAAACAAACAAGAACATCACAACCAACGCAATAAAGGGGTTGTCAATCCCTTCACGACCACTTGCGAAAGTGAGATCTGATAGAGATAATATGATAAGATAAATATTTTTGGTATTTTTATGATATAGATTGGAAAAGTAAAGATGCAAATAAAAGTAGATGGTAAACTTATATGATAAAAGATAGACCCGGGGGCCATAGGTTTCACTAGTGGCTTCTCTCAAGATAGCATAAGTATTACGGTGGGTGAACAAATTACTGTCGAGCAATTGATAGAAAAGCGAATAATTATGAGATTATCTAGGCATGATCATGTATATAGGCATCACGTCCGTGGCAAGTAGACCGACTCCTTCCTGCATCTACTACTATTACTCCACACATCGACTGCTATCCAGCATGCATCTAGAGTATTAAGTTCATAAAGAACAGAGTAACGCATTAAGAAAGATGACATGATGTAGAGGGATAAACTCATGCAATATGATATAAACCCCATATTTTTATCCTCTATGGCAACAATACAATACGTGCCTTGCTGCCCCTGCTGTCACTGGGAAAGGACACCGGATTGAACCCAAAGCTAAGCACTTCTCCCATTGCAATAAAGATCAATCTAGTAGGCCAAACCAAACTGATAATTCGAAAAGACTTGCAAAGATAACTTAATCACACATAAAAGAATTCAGAGGAGATTCAAATATTTCTCATAGATAAACTTGATCATAAACCCACAATTAATCGGATCTCGACAAACACACCGCAAAAAGAGTTACATCGAATAGATCTCCAAGAAGATCGAGGAGAACTTGGTATTGAGATTCAAAGAGAGAGAAGAAGCCATCTAGCTAATAACTATGGACCCAAAGGATTGTGGTAAACTACTCACAACTCATCGGAAGGGCCTTGGAGATGATGTAGAGGCCCTCCATGGTCGATTCCCCCTCCGACGGAGCACCGGCGAAGGCTCCAAGATGGGATCTCGCAGATACAAAAGGCTGCGGCGGTGGAAATCATTTTTCATGGTGCTCCTCGATGGGTTCAGGGTACGTGGGTATATATAGGAGGAAGAAGTAGGTTGGTGGCCGCTCGAGGGGCCAACAAGGGTGGGGGGCGCGCCCACTTGTAGGGGGGCGCACGGCACCCTCGTGGCCGCCTCCTTTGTTGCTTGACGCCCAATCCAAGTCCCCTGGATCACGTTTGTTCCAAAAAGATCGCTTCCGAAGGTTTCATTCCGTTTGGACTCCGTTTGATATTCCTTTCCTTTGAAACACTGAAAGAGGAAAAAAACAGCAATTCGGGTTGGGCCTCTGGTTAGTAGGTTAGTCCCAAAAATGATATAGAAGTGTAAAGTAAAGCCCATAAACATCTAAAACGGGTAATATAATAGCATGGAACAATAAAAAATTATAGATATGTTGGAGACGTATCACATCACACTCCTATCTTTACCGTTTCTCTTAGTTTGATCCTTTTGGTAATATCTTGATCTAGTAGAATAAAGTTTTAGAATGATCTAGTTTTGAGTTTTGCTTTATGATCCCTCTATTTAATTGAGTCCGTGAGCTATATAATAAAGATTAGTCTTGAGTCAAGGACTTTGCTATCTTGCTACGATCTTGAGGGAATAAAAGAAAATGAAAGAATAAAAAGAAATAAAGAGATCATATGGATCTCATGGAGAGTAATGACTTCACATATTAAGAGTATGATGAATAAAAGTTGTTGAGAGTTGGCAAACATAGTTTTGGTCATCGTTGCAATTAGTAGGAAGTAATAAAGAAAGAGATGTTCTCACATATAAATATACTATCTTGGACATATTTTATGATTGTGAGCACTCATTAAAATATGACATGCTAAAGAGTTGACGTTGGACAAGGAAGACAACATAATGCGTTATGTTTTCTTATATCAGGGTTATAAAGTATATTGTCATGGATCATCCAACATGTTTAGCTTGCCTTTTCCTCTCATGCTAGCCAAATTCTTTGCACCAAGTAGAGATACTACTTGTGCTTCCAAATATCCTTAAACCCAGTTTTGCCATGATAGTCCACCATATCTACCCATGGATTGAGTAAGATCCTTCAAGTAAGTTGCCATTGTTGCAAGCAATAAAAATTGCTCTTTAAATATGTATGATTTATTAGTGTGGAAGAAAATAAGCTTTATACGATCTTGTGATGTGGAAGAAATAAAAGCAACAGACTGCATAATAAAGGTCCATATCACAAGTGGCAATATAAAGTGACATTCTTTTGCATTAAGATTTTGTGCATCCAACCCTAAAAGCACATGACAACCTCTGCTTGCCTCTGCGAAGGGCCTATCTTTTATTTTTGTCTTATACCTTCATACAAGTGTCATGGTGATCTTCACCTTTCCTTTTTACATTTTATCCTTTGGCAAGCACATTGTGTTGGAAAGATCTTGATATATATATATATATCCAATTGGATGTAAGTTAGCATGAACTATTATTGTTGACATTACCCTTGAGGTAAAAGGTTGGGAGGCAACACTATAAGGCCCTATCTTTCTCTGTGTCCAATTAAAACTTCATACCCATAAGTATTGCGTGAGTGTTAGCAATTGTGAAAGACTAAATGATAGTTGAGTATGTGGACTTGCTGAAAAGCTCTTATATTGACTCATTCCGATGTTATGATAAATTGCAATTGCTTCAATGACCGAGATTATAGTTTGTTAATTTTCAGTGAAGTTTCTGATTCATACTTGACATTGTGAATAGATTGTTACTTTAGTATAAGAAATCATATGCAATATTTATATATGTTGCTATTATAAGAATGATCATGATGCCCTCATGTCCGTATTTTATTTTATCGACACCTCTATCTCTAAACATATGGACATATTTTCCGATATTGGTTTCCACTTGAGGACAAGCGAGGTCTAAGCTTGGGGGAGTTGATACGTCCATTTTGCATCATGCTTTGATATTGATATTAATTGCATTATGGGCTGTTATTACTCATTATGTCACAATACTTATGCATTTTCTCTCTTATTTTACAAGGTTTACACGAAGAGGGAGAATGCCGACAACTGGATTCTGGGCTGGAAAAGGAGCAAATATTAGAGACCTATTCTGCACATCTCCAAAAGTCCTGAAACTCCACGGAAGTTATTTTTGGAATTAATAAAAAATACTGAGCAAAGAAAATACCAGAGGGGGGCCACCCACCATCCACGAGGGTGGGGGGTGCACCCGACCCCCTTGGGCGTGCCCCTGCCTCGTGGGCCAACTAGCAGGCCTCCAGTGCCCATCTTTGGCTATATGAAGTCTTTCGCCCTGGAAAAAACCATAAGAAGCTTTCGGGACGAAACACCGCCGCCACGAGGCGGAACCTTGGCGGAACCAATCTAGGGCTCCGGTAGAGCTGTTCTGCCGGGGAAATCGTCACCATCGTCATCACCATCGATCCTCTCATCGGTAGGGGGTCAATCTCCATCAACATCTTCACCAGCACCATCTCCTCTCAAACCCTAGTTCATCTCTTGTATCCGATCTTTGTCTCAAAACCTTAGATTGGTACTTGTGGGTTGCTAGTAGTGTTGACTACTCCTTGTAGTTGATGCTAGTTGGTTTATTCGGTGGAAGATTATATGTTCAGATCCTTAATGCATATTAATACCCCTCTGATTTTGAACATGAATATGACTTGTGAGTAGAACATGGAAGAAGTCTTGCTATAAGTAGTCATGTGAATTTGGTATTCGTTCGACATTTTGATGAGATGTATGTTGTCTTTCCTCTAGTGGTGTTATGTGAACGTCGACTACATGACACTTCACCATTGTTTGGGCCTAGAGGAAGGCATTGGGAAGTAATAAGTAGATGATGGGTTGCTAGAGTGACAGAAGCTTAAACCCTAGTTTATGCGTTGCTTCGTAAGGGGCTGATTTGGATCCATATGTTTCATGCTATGGTTAGGTTCACCTTAATTCTTCTTTCGTAGTTGCGGATGCTTGCGAGAGTAGTTAATCATAAGTGGGATGCTTGTCCAAGGAAGGGCAGCACCCAAGCACCGGTCCACCCACATATCAAATTATCAAAGAACGAACGCGAACCATATGAGCGTGATGAAAACTAGCTTGACAATAATTCCCATGTGTCCTCGGGAGCGTTTTCCTTCATATAAGAATTTGTCCAGGCTTGTCCTTTGCTACAAAAAGGATTGGGCCACCTTGCTGCACCTTATTTACTTTTGTTACTTGTTACCCGTAATGAACTACCTTATGACAAAACTATCTGTTACCTATAATTTCAGTTCTTGCAGAGAATACCTTACTGAAAACCGGTTGTCATTTCCTTCTGCTCCTCGTTGGGTTCAACACTCTTACTTATCGAAAGGACTACGATAGATCCCCTACGCTTGTGGGTCATCAAGTATTGGTCTTCTTTGGAGGAGGCTTCGCTGTCATTGACTGGCCGACAACTCCTTTACCGTTATACACGCTTTGATATGTAGTCCCTCCATTTTTAAATATAAAACTTTTTAGAGATTTCAATAAAACTACATATAAATGTATATAGATGCATTTTAGAGTGTAGATTCACTCATTTTGCTTCATATGTAAGATGCACGCGTGTTGCATCCTACCGTGTGAACAAGCTCGCACGGTTTTTGCATTTTGCATGCAGAGTATTGGTCTTCTTCTGAGGAGGTTTCGCTGTCATTGACTGTCCGACAACTCCTTCACCATTATACACGCTTTGATATGTAGTCCCTCCGTTTCTAAATATAAAACTTTTTAGAGATTTCAATAAAACTACATATAAATGTATATAGACGCATTTTAGAGTGTAGAATCACTCATTTTGCTTCATATGTAAGATGCACGCGTCTTGCATCCTACCGCGCGAACAAGCTCGCACGGTTTTCGCATTTTGCATGCAGAGTATTGTTCTTCTTCCGAGGAGGCTTCACTGTCATTGAATGGCCGACAACTCCTTCACCGTTATACACGCTTTGATATGTCGTCCCTCCGTTTCTAAATATAAAACTTTTTAGAGATTTCAATAAAACTACATATAAATGTATACAGATGCATTTTAGAGTGTAGATTTACTCATTTGCTTTATATGTAATCTGTATTGAAATATCTAAAAAGGCTTATATCTAGAAAAGGAGGAAGTACTACTACAGGTGTTGTGTGAGTGTGATGCATGTCGAAAATCGACCCAACACACAGCTGCTTAAGATGAAAGAAGAAAAACGTTTGCAAAAGAAGATGGGTAACTCAAGTCAGTCTGACAAAGTGGTTTTGTGCAGGCACCCGGAGCCGGAGGAGCGCCGCGCATACAACAATGAACTAATTCTGTCGGCCATCCATGACTTCAAAGCCTTGGAACGACCTGAACATGTTTCCGCGGGGCACCTAGAGCATCTCCAATGCTGACCTGCAAATTTGCTCCCTCATCTATCCGCTCTACTTGTGCCCTACTCATTATCGGAGGAGTCCGTGACTGTCCATCTCTGGTGTCGGTGGACGTGAGGTGGATGATTGACATGGACGGTCCGTCCCTGTCCACCTGCCACATGCGCTCGAAAGTTGGACATTGGCACGTAGGACGCAGCTGGCGGGCGTTCTCGTCCTTGACCACGTACGCTGCCATCACTTGTGCGGCCATGTGCGCGTCTGACTGCATCGTTGCAAGCGGTGCACTGAGCATGCACGACCTCGTAGAATGCCCGCTGCTCCGCAAGAAGTTCGGGTTCGCCGCGGCCATAGTGGTCACGACCTCCTTGCGTGCGCGCTCGCCATATATTTGGTCCTCCACCAGCCGGTACTGCTTCAGGAGGAGCAGGTTGTACCTTTGCTCCTCCTGCGTCTGCCAAAACACTGACATAGGAGACAACATAGGCTACTCCTCATCTGCCATGGTGGCATCGTAGTGTGCCGGCGCCTACTTCATTGTGAAGCCGGCATGCGCCAACGTTGGCTTCGGTGCGGTGTTGTTGTTGGTTGTCTCCATTATGGGGTCGTCATCAGAGATCTCAGGGGAGCTGGCCGGCATGCCGGCCTTGGTTCGCCTGGCACGGCGGCTCTGCTAGGCGGCCACAAGGGCGGCGATCTAGGCCAATTTAGCAAATCCAGGAGGTGTTTTAACTAAATCAGAATACTGATTACAAATGAACCAATGGCCTAAAAACCCTAGGTAGCAGGAAATCCACACAACAGAACCTTAAATATGGACTAGAGCATGGTATGACCATAGAGCATCAACCAGAGCAACACCACATCCATCCATGGCCATCGGAACAAGAACAGACAGGTAGAAAAGAGAGTCACCGAGGAGTTGCAGTAGAGGCAGGAGCACAACCCACCGCAGTTGCGGTGCGACCTAGACACCGTTGTCCATGCGACGAAGAAGAGCACTAGGAGCACCACCACGACGCCTCACCAGGTGCCGTGAACACCACAGGCACAGGGTGCCATCTGATACGTCTCTAATGTATCTATAATTTTTGATGTATTCATTCCAGGTTTATAATATTTTTACATGATTTTGGTATGATTTGGTTAGAACTAACCCGGACTGATGTTGTTTTTAGCAGAACTACCGTGGTGTTGTTTTTTGTGCAGAAATAAAAGTTCTCGGAATGCGCTGAAAATCAACGGAGATTTTTTTTGTAAAATATAAAAAATACTGGAACAAAAAGTTATTGGAGAGGAGTCCCATGGGGCCCACGAGGGTGGGGGGGAGCGACCACCCCCCTGGGGCGCCCCTGTGCCTCATGGACTCCTCGTGGGCCCCCCTAACTTGTTCTCGACGCCAAGCCCTCCTATAAATCCCCAAACTTCTAGAAAGAAACCTAGATAAGGAGTTCACCGCCGCAAGCCTCTGTAGTCACCAAAAACCTCTCGGGAGCCCGTTCCAGCACCCTGCCGGAGCGGGAATCCATCACCGGTGGCTATCTTCATCATCCTCCCGCTCTCCATGACGAGGAGGGAGTAGTTCACCCTCGGGGCTGAGGGTATGTACCAGTAGCTATGTGTTTGATCTCTCTCTCTCTCTCTCTCTCTCTCGTGTTCTTGATTTGGCACGATGTTGATGTACCGCGAGCTTTGCTATTATATTGGATCTTATGATGTCTCTCCCCCTCTACTCTCTTGTAATGGATTGAGTTTTCCCTTTGAAATTATCTTATCGGATTGAGTCTTTAAGGATTTGAGAACACTTGATGTATGTCTTGCATGTGCTTATATATGGTGACAATGGGATATCACGTGATCTACTTGATGTATGTTTTGGTGATCAACTTGTGGGTTCAGTGACCTTGTGAACTTATGCATAGGGGTTGGCACACGTTTTCGTCTTGACTCTCTAGTAGAAACTTTGGGGCACTCTTTGAAGTTCTTTGTGTTGGTTGAAAAGATGAATCTGAGGTTGTGTGATGCATATCGTATAATCATACCCGCGGATACTTGAGGTGATATTGGAGTATCTAGGTGACATTAGGGTTTTGGTTGATTTGTGTTTTAAGGTGTTATTTTACTATGAACTCTAGGGCTAGCCCAATGGATTGATCGGAGATAATAACTTTGAGGTGGTTCCGTACCCTACCATAATCTCTTCGTTTGTTCTCCACTATTAGTGACTTTGGAGTGACTCTTTGTTGCATGTTGAGGGATAGTTATATGATCCAATTATGTTATTATTGTTGAGAGTACTTGCACTAGTGAAAGTCTGAACCCTAGGCCTTGTTTCGAAGCATTGCAATACCGTTCTTGGTCACTTTTACCGCTTGCTACCTAGCCATTTTTATATTTTCAGATTATAAAAACCTATATCTACTATCCATATTGCACTTGTATCACCATCTCTTCGCCGAACTAGTGCACCTATACAATTTACCATTGTATTGGGTGTGTTTGGGACACAAGAGACTCTTTGCTATTTGGTTGCAGGGTTGTTTGAGAGAGACCATCTTCATTCTACGCCTCCCACGGATTTATAAACCTTAGGTTATCCACTTGAGGGAAATTTGCTATTGTCCTACAAACCTCTGCACTTGGAGGCCCAACAACATCTACAATAAGAAGGTTGTGTAGTAGACATCAAGCTCTTTTCTGGCGCCGTTGTCAGGGAGGCTAGGTAAGCAACACTAACACCCTGTCAACTAAGCTCTTTTCTGGCGCTGTTGCCAGGGAGGTTAGTGCTTGAAGGTATATCTTTAGATCTTGCAATTGAATCTTTTAGTTTCTTGTTTTAGCACTAGTTAGTCTATAAAATAAAAACTACAAAAAAATGGAATTGAGGTTGCCTCATATGTTGCATCCTTTTAATGTCTTTAGTGAAAATGATGGAAATGAAAATTGTGCCAAAGTGTTAGAAGAAGAATGCATTAAAATGCTTGACACTAAATATTTAAATGATTAGCATGATTGTAATGTTGTTAGTGTGAATTCCTTGAATATCCATGATGCTAATGATATGCAAAGCCACAAGCTTGGGGATGCTATGTTTAATGAATATGACATTTTTAGTCCCCCGAGTTTTGATGAGAATATTTGTTATGATGAAAGCATGCCTCCTATTTATGATGATTATATTGATGACAGTGGATTTGGAGAGGTCATGACTTTATTTAGTGATGAATCCACTATTTTGGAAGAGGTTCCAATTGATTATGAGAACAAAGTTGCTATATATGATGATTATTGTGATGACATGTATGCTATAAAGAATAATGATAACCAAGAAACTTGTCATCATGATTTTAATTTTCAATTGGGTTATGCCTCACATGAGAGTTATTTTGTTGAGTTTGCTCCCAACACTATTCATGAGAAGAAATTTGCTTATGAGGGGAATAAAAATTCTATGCTTGTGCATCATGAAAATAATGCTTTATGTGATAGTTATATTGTTGAATTCATTCGTGATGCTACTGAAAATTATTATGAGGGAGGAATATATGCTTGTAGGAATTGCAATAATATTTAGTTTCCTCTCTATGTGCTTAAAATCTTGAAGTTATGCTTGTTTTGCCTTCCTATGATAGTTGATTCTTGTTCCCATAAGTTGTTTGCTCACAAAATCCCTATGCATAGGAAGTGGGTTAGACTTAAATGTGCTAGTCATATGCTTCATGACGCTCCCGTTATGTTTCAATTCTTATCTTTTATGTGAGCATCATCATCATCATGCCTCGCTAAAAAGGCATTAAAGAAAAGCGGTTGTTGGGAGACAACCCAATATTTACCCCTACTGTTTTTGTTTATACACATGATTAAGCTACTGTATTAATCATGTTTTATAGCTTTTGTTTCAATAAAGTGCCAAGTAGAACCTTTGGGAAGACTTGGGTGAAAGTTAATGCGATCTTGCTGTAAAACACAGAAACTTTGCGCTCACGAGATTAGCTGTCACTTTTTTTTACAGAAGAGTGCTTTTAAGTTGATTATTTTTGCAGAAAGATTAATAGAAAAATTCCTCAGTCCACCAATTCATTTCATAATTTTTGGAGTTACAGAAGTATTCGAGAGTTACAGATTACTACAGACTGTTCTGTTTTTGACATATTCTGTTTTCTTTGTGTTGTTTGCTTATTTTGATGAATCTATGAGTATTATCGGAGGGTATGAACCATAGAGAAGTTGGAATACAGTAGATATTACACCAATATGAATTTAGAATGAGTTCATAACAGTACCAAAAGTGGTGATTTATTTTCTTATACTAACGGAGCTTACGAGTTTTCTGTTGAGTTTTGTGTTGTGAAGTTTTCAAGTTTTGGGTAATGATTCGATGGACTATGGAATAAGGAGTGGCAAGAGCCTAAGCTTGGGGATGCCCAAGGCACCCCAAGGTAATATTCAAGGATAACCAAGCGGATGGCATCCCCTCTTTCGTCTTCGTTAATCGGTAACTTTACTTGGAGCTATATTTCTATTCACCACATGATATGTGTTTTGCTTGGAGTGTCATTTTCTTTTATTTTGTTTTTATTGCTATTTGAATAAAGTAGTTAAGATCTGAAATTCTTAAATTTTAGAGAGTATTCACATGGTTACATAATTATAATACTACTCATTGATCTTCACTTATATCTTTTGGAGTAGTTTGTCATTTGCTCCAGTGCTTTACTTATATCTTTTAGAGCACGATGGTGGTTTTATTTTGAAGAAATAGATGAACTCTCATCCTTCACTTATATTATTTTAGGAGTCTTTAGAACAGCATGGTAATTTGCTTGGCTTATAAATTTAGTCCTAATATGATAGGCATCCAAGAGATATAATAAAAACTTTCATATAAAGTGCGTTGAATACTATGAGAAGTTTGATTCCTTATGATTGTTTTGAGATATGAAGATGGTGATATTAGAGACATGCTAGTAGAGTAGTTGTGAATTTGAGAGATACTTGTTCTAAAGTTTGTGATTCTCGTAGCATGCGCGTATGGTGAACCGTTATGTGATGAAGTTGGAGCATGATTTATTTACTGATTGCCTTCCTTATGTGTGGAGGTCGGGATCGCGCGATGGTTAACTCCTACCGACCCTTCCCCTAGGAGCATGCGTGTAGTACTTTATTTGATTACTTGTAGATTTTTGCAATAAGTATGTGAGTTCTTTATGACTAATGTTGAGTCCATGGATTATACGCACTCTCACCCTTCCATCATTGCTAGCCTCTCTAGTACCGCGCAACTCTCGCCGGTACCATAAACCCACCATTTACGTTCCTCGAAACAGCCACCATACCTACCTATTATGGTATTTCCATAACCATTCCGACATATATTTCCATGCAACTTCCCACCGTTCCGTTTATTACAACACACTCCATCATTGTCATATTGCTAGCATGATCATGTAGTTAACATCATATTTGTGGCAAAGCCACCATTCGTAATTTTTCATACATGTCAATCTTGAATCATTGCACATCCCGGTACATCGCCGGAGGCATTCACAGAGTCATATTTTGTTCTAAGTATCGAGTTGTAATTCTTGAGTTGTAAGTAAATAAAAGTGTGATGATCTTCATTATTAGAGCATTGTCCCATGTGAGGAAAGGATGATGGAGACTATGATTCCCCCACAAGTCGGGATGAGACCCCGGACTAAATAGAAAAAAGGGAGGCCATAAAAAAGAGAAAAGCCCAAATAAAAAAAATAAAAACATATGAGAGAAAAAGAGAGAAGGGACAATGCTACAATCATTTTACCACACTTGTGCTTCAAAGTAGCATCATGATCTTCATGATAGAGAGTCTCCTATGTTGTCACTTTCATATACTAGTGGGAATTTTCCATTATAAAACTTGGCTTGTATAATCCAATGATGGGCTTCCTCAAAATGCCCTAGGTCTTCGTGAGCAAGCAAGTTGGATGCACACCCACTTAGTTTTCTTTCGAGCTTTCATACACTTATAGCTCTAGTGCATCCGTTGCATGGCAACCCCTAATCACTCACATTGATATCTATTGATGGGCATATCCATAGCCCATTGATATGCCTAGTTGATGTGAGACTATCTTCTCCTTTTTGTCTTCTCCACAACCACCATTCTATTCCACCTATAGTGCTATGTCCATGGCTCACGCTAATGTATTGCGTGAAGATTGAAAAAGGTTGAAAATACTAAAGTATGAAACAATTGCTTGGCTAAAACCGGGGTTGTGCATGATTTAAATACTTTGTGTGATGAAGATAGAGCATAGCCAGACTATATGATTTTGTAGGGATAGCTTTCTTTGGCCATGTTATTTTGAGAAGACATGATTGCTTTGTTAGTATGCTTGAAGTATTATTATTCTTATGTCAATATTAAACTTTTGTTTTGAATTTTATGGACCTGAATATTCTTGCCACAATAAAGAGAGATTACGTTGATAAATATGTTAGGTAGCATTCCACATCAAAAATTCTGTTTTTATCATTTACCTACTCGGGGACGAGCAGGAATTAAGCTTGGGGATGCTGATACGTCTCCAACGTATCTATAATTTTTGATGTATTCATGCCATGTTTATAATATTTTTACATGATTTTGGTATGATTTGTTAGAACTAACCCGGACTGACACAGTTTTCAGCAGAACTACCGTGGTGTTGTTTTTTGTGCAGAAATAAAAGTTCTCGGAATGCGCTGAAAATCAACGGAGATTTTTTCTGTAAAATATAAAAAATGCTGGAACAAAAAGTTATCGGAGAGGAGTCCCGTGGGGCCCATGAGGGTGGGGCCGCTCCCCTGTGCCTCGTGGACTCCTCGTGGGTCCCCCTAACTTGTTCTTGACGCCAAACCCTCCTATAAATCCCCAAACTTCCAGAAAGAAACCTAGATCTGGAGTTCCACCACTGCAAGCCTCTGTAGTCACCAAAAACCTCTCGGGAGTCCATCCCATTTCAGCTACAACAATAGTGTATTCCATGGCCGCCTCCTCATGGAAAGTAGTTACTACTTGAACTTTCTGGCAGCCTGCCAGAGGGGGAATCCATCACCGGTGGCCATCTTCATCATCCTGGCGCTCTCCATGATGAGGAGGGAGTAGTTCACCCTCGGGGCTGAGGGTATGTACCAGTAGCTATGTGTTTGATCTCTCTCTCTCGCGCGCGTTCTTGATTTGGCATGATCTTGATCTACCACGAGCTTTGGTATTATAGTTGTATCTTATGATGTTTCTCACCCTCTACTCTCTTGTAATGGATTGAGTTTGCCCTTTGAAGTTATCTTATTGGATTGAGTCTTTAAGGATTTGAGAACACTTGATGTATGTCTTACATGTGCTTATCTGTGGTGACAATGGGATATCACGTGTGTTGGAAATATGCCCTAGAGGCAATAATAAAATGGTTATTATTATATTTCCTTGTTCATGATAATTTTCTATTGTTCATGCTATAATTGTATTATCCAGAAATCGTAATACATGTGTGAATACATAGACCACAACATGTCCCTAGTGAGCCTCTAGTTGACTAGCTCGTTTATCAATGGATGGTTACGGTTTCCTGACCATAGACATTGGATGCCATTGATAATGGGGTCACATCATTGGGAGAATGATGTGATGGACAAGACCCAATCCTAAGCATAGCACAAGATCGTGTAGTTCGTTTGCTAGAGCTTATCTAATGTCAAGTATCATTTCCTTAGACCATGAGATCGTGTAACACCCGGATACCGTAAGAGTGCTTTGGGTGTACCAAACGTCACAACGTAACTGGGTGGCTATAAAGGTACACTACAGGTATCTCCGAAAGCGTCTGTTGGGTTGACACGAATCGAGACTGGGATTTGTCACTCCGTATGATGGAGAGGTATCTCTAGGCCCACTCGGTAATGCATCATCATAATGAGCTCAATGTGACCAAGTGGTTGGTCACGGGATCATGCATTGCGGTACGAGTAAAGTGACTTGCCGGTAACGAGATTGAACGAGGTATTGGGATACCGACGATCGAATCTCGGGCAAGTAACGTATCGATTGACAAAGGGAATTGTATGTGGGATTACTTGAATCCTCGACATCGTGGTTCATTCGATGAGATCATCGTGGAACATGTCGGAGCCAACATGGGTATCCAGATCCCGCTGTTGGTTATTGGCCGGAGAGCTATCTCGGTCATGTCTGCGTGATTCCCGAACCCGTAGGGTCTACACACTTAAGGTTCGGTGATGCTAGGGTTGTAGAGATATTAGTATGCGGTAACCCGAAAGTTGTTCGGAGTCCCGGATGAGATCCCGGACGTCACGAGGAGTTCCGGAATGGTCCGGAGGTGAAGATTATATAGGAACACTACAAAAAAGACACATCCGTGACATTTTGGGCCGAACAAAATTTTTTTCTGTCATACATATGACACTTCTATGACGATAATTGTGACAAAACCCGGTATCATCATAGATGTGGTGGGCTCCTACTTCTATGACAAAAAATCATGACAGAAAATGGGCTTTTCGTCCTGGGCGGGCCGGAGACGCAACTGCATGACATTTTTTGGGCCGTCCATGACGGAAAAAACCGTGGTAGAAGTGAGGGGGAGGAAAATTTTGGGCTGTTGCCGGTTACGGTGGGAGGTCGGGGGAAGAGCGATGCGCGTTTCTCTCGTACAGGTACGCGCGTGTGTGCGAGGCGTTGGCTCTAACTGAACCCGAGCGAGGCGTTGGGCTCTAACTAAACCTGAGCGATTGCACTGCAGGCTACACGTTACTAAACCCGAGCGATCGATCGATGGCTGTTAACTGAACCCGATGGAGCGATTCCTTCGCTACTGCTGCTAACTGAAGCCGGTCGATGCTGCCTCTGGGATGAACAGTGAGCGTTGCGGGGGGGGGGGGGGTGGTGGACTAACAGTGAGCGGTGGCATTGCCTCTGGATGAACAGGAACCCGTGGTGTGGAGGGCTGGATGAACAGTAGACGGTGGAGGGGAGGCCGTGGAGGGGTGGTTGAACAGGACCCCGTGGTGTGGAGGGCTGGATGAACAGTAGACAGTGGAGGGGTGGTTGAACAGTAGCCGGTGGAGTAGCGCGCGGTGGAGGCTGGATGAACAGGAGCCCGTGGAGGCTGGAGGAGGTCGATGGTGGAGATGAACAATATCCCGTGGAGTCCCGTTTTGCGGTACGCCACACCCCTCCCGATCAACAGGACCCCCGTTTCGACCGTAGGAGGTCCGTTTCCTTCGTTTTGCGGTACGCCACACCCCTCCCGATCAACAGGACCCCCGTTTTGACCGTAGGAGGTCCGTTTCGTCCGTTTTGCGGTACGCCACACCCCTCCCGATCAACAGGACCCCCGTTTCGACTATAGGAGGTCCGTTTCCTCCGTTTTGCGGTATGCCACACCCCTCCCAATCAACAGGACCCCGTTCCGAACGTAGGAGGTCCGTTTCCTTCGTTGTGCGGTACGCCATGCCTCGTTTCCATCGCCTGTTCCGTCCAAGCCCTCCCGATGAACACAACCACGCATTCCATTCCGACCCAGCCGGTTGGCTCCCACGCGTTCCGTTACCTCCCGATGAACACGGCGCATTCCGTTGCCTCCCCATGAACACGACGCATTTCGTTGCCTCCCCATGAACACGACGACGACGCTGTTTCTCCGTTCCGACCCAGCCATGTACGTATGCGCGAGTAGGCATTCGAGACCCTGCCCGTATGTATGTACATGGCCGTATTTTCTTTCTTGCACCCTCGCCGCTGTATGTACGTGTACATGCTACGTGCGCGCCTCTATTACGACACGTGCACGCCTCTACAACGACCAGTATATACGTACACGTTCGCGACCAGAATGACAACGCTATGTACGCTTCGACCAGGTGGGTCCCGACTGTCAGGCACTTCCTTGCCTGCGAAGATGTAGCTGGTGGGTCCCAACAGTCAGGGGGGCGAATGGTTTTTTTTACCCGGATGCACTTCCTTGCAGGCGAAGATGTAGCTGGTGGGTCCCAGCAGTCAGGGGGGTGAATCGTTATTTTTTTTGCCCGAACGCACTTCCTTGCGTGCGAAGATGTAGCTGGTTGGTCCCAGCAGTCAGGGAGGCGAATCGTTTTTTTCGGACGCACTTCCTTGCGTGCGAAGATGTAGCTGGTGGGTCCCAGCAAACAGGAGGGAACATTTTTTTTGCGAAATACGGTGGCCTGTCTGGTGGGTCCCCGCTGTCAAGTGGAGGGATAATTTTTTTGCGCGTAATAAGGAGGCACTTCCTTGCTGCGGCCGTGGACCCAGCTGTCAACCTCTCCACGTATAGTCCACATCCGATGGAAGCCATTCCTTGACCATGTTGACCACGCCGCGCCGAGAGCACCAGGGCGGTGGACGACGGCGAGGCCTAGGAAGGGGATGACGCGGAGCCGGGGAAGACGCGGCAGTGGATGCCCACGCGTAGAGGAGTATGAGGGTTCACTCGTTCGGCTGCGGTGTGAGGCTGCCGTCGCCGCAGAATAATAGGGGTGTGGGTGCGTAAAGGGATGGCCTGGACAGTGGTAGGAGTAGTAGGGGGCGGTGTGGCCTCCGCGGCATCACAGCCAGCCACGGGAGGCAGGAGCACGCGGCACGACCGACGCTGCTTTGGGTGGCTGGAGCACGAAGACCAGAGGTTGAAGAAGCACTACGGCCGTTGGATGGACATCGTACGGTCTCTGGAGCTAGAGTCATTCATATTGACTAAGTTGACAAAGCCCTCCATCCCCGTAAACTTAGTAGGCCCACAAGTCAGCCTCCCACCAAGGTGAGTCCCAGCTAGCAGGGGGAGTATTCATTTTTTTGTGCGTAATAAGGAGGCATTTCCGGTGGGAACGTTTTTTTCACGAAATACAGAGACCCTTCTGGTGGGTCCCAGCTATCAGGTGGAGGAATCATTATTTTGCACGTGATAAGGAGGCATTTTCCTGTGTGGGCCCCTACTATCAGCATCTTCCGATGGTTGTTGTTTGTTGACCATGTTGACCTCGCCGCACCGAGAGCACAAACGCGGTGGACGAGGGCGAGGCCCAGGAAGAGAACCACCCGGAGCTGGCGAAGCCACCGCAGCGGATGCCCACGCTGAGGGGAGAACGAGCGCTGACTGGTCGGCTGCGGGGTGAGGCTGACGTCGCCGGAAAAAAACAGGATGTGTGGGTGGTTAGAGGGATGGCCTGGTGGCAGCACAGCCAGCCACGGGAGGAGGGAGCAGGTAGTCCCGCCGGCGCTGGTTTGAGCGGCTGGAGCAGGAAGATCAGAGATTGAAGAAGCACGGCGGCCGTTGGATGGACATCCAACAGTCACTGCTGTGTGTTGACTAAGTTGACAAAGCCTTGCGTACGCGTCAAAAATAATTTAGGACAGCGTCACCGTCAACCTAGTAGGCCCAGAAGTCAGCCTCCAAATCTATGGAAAACAGCATACAACCCATTAGCCATTATTTTCAATAATTTACAGCCCATTTGCTAATTCTTAAGGTTATTTGAAGCCCATATTCTTTTTATTAGCATTACAGACCATATATTCTGGGCACTGCTGAAAAATTCAACGAAATTTTGCATATTTCGGTGGGGTCCGAACTCTTTTAATCACGAAATTTTGAGTCACGTTAAAAATAGTTTTCAAAAAATTATATCAAAATAAAATTCAAAGAACAATTCTCCGCAAAAAAATGAATGAAATTTAGAATCTTAACTAGCAAGATGCCCATTCGTTGCACGGAACATGAAGATGCATTTGTATGAGTAGTTTATCTTGTGGGTGAAAAGATGATATTTTAATGTAATTGCGCTTTGGTTTTTATAAGAGTAGAGAGTAGAGAAATCCTGGAAAAAATGATATTTTAATGCAATTGCCGGTTGGCTTTGGTTTAAAAATTTGCAACCCATTTCTTACAACTTATAGCTCGTTTTCTGGGGAAGCCCATTTCTTATCCCTCCTCATCTTGAAAGATTTGCAGCCCAGCAGGGCTGAGAAAAGAAAGTAGGCCTCAGTTTTGGTATTCTCCAAAAAAAAAAGAATTGGGCTAGCCAATTTCAGAAAGAAAAAAATATCAACTGGGCTCGTCATGTGCTTAATAAAAGCGTAAGCGTGGGCTAGACGGGCCACAAATCTCGCACAGCGCACAGTTGAGCTCCGTCTCTGAAACTAAAAAACAACTGGGTGAGCTGCTGGGTCCCTGGTGTTATCCGCTCGTTGTGTAATTTTCTCGTTTATTGACTACATTGACAATGGCGTGGAACCTAGTTGTCAAACAATTAGGAGGAAGCATTGTTTTGGCTTGTAATAACGAGGCACCTGCTTGCGAAATGCAATGACCCTAGTGGGTCCCAACTGTCAGCCTCTCCACGTATAGTCATCTCCTGATTCCTCTTGGTTGTTTACCATGTTGGCAACACAAGATGGCGGCGGGCACAACAAGCTAACCAAGGCGGAGAACGACGGCAAGGCCTCGGACGGGAACGAACAACAGCCATGGAAGATGCGGCAGTGTAGTGGCAGGTGGAGGGGAGTACGAGGGCAACAACATGCAAGTAAAGCATACAAATGGTACAAAAAGCCCAAGGATTAATTGTTCATCAAATTTTTAGACAAAACCTAGATTGAACATGACAGTAACATCTAACCCAACCACTCTTTTTTGCAGTCACAAACAAATGGATCGGTCTGATCCATAAAATCAACATCCTGTGCAAAAAAAATTATTTTATGATGTCTACAACTTGTTGTAAATAGAAGCCGAGCACGTTTAGAAGCCCATTTGTCCACCTGAAACTTCTTTTTTTGCTGTTCAACATGTTCGTCCGTGAGAAATCTCTTGCTGTAAAAATTAAGCCTCATGGACAATAGTAACCTCGCATTCAACAGGAAGGATGTGACAGAGCTTATGTTTGCCTGGTTGGATGCATATCGTCCCATCATTATTGTCCGCAGATGAATGTCATGAGAACTGAGAAAATCCTTGTGCTTAATATGCCAACGGTTGGTTATATGTTTTTCTCCATGTGGTTCTGCCTAAGTAGAGATGAATTTTGAAAATAGTTAAGGTCTGGAAAAAGAGTATGTTGAAAGAACGATAGCTGAACAGTTAATTCTAGTACAATATATACGGGCTTTCATTGTGCATGAAATCATCACCTCTATGTATAAATTCTCCATAGATCAAAAGCATCGCAGCAAGCCAATAATTATGTCCAAATCAAAACTATACATTCTGATATATATGATCTTGACAGAATCCAGCAGCATTGATAGGCTATCAATGGACGAACTCTTCATTGAGCATATAACATAATATTAGTACCCAAAGTGTACTCCAAGATGATATAAAACTTATGCGCACAAATGAAAAATGCAGCATATGATTACAAATGAGTAGATGATAATATACGGTACCTGAAAAGGTGAGGAGCCAAACACCAACTCCTTGTGATTATTAAACGGGTCACGAATTACACCCAAGGTCTCCAGTTTGGGCGCAGAGACGACAGTTATTTCTGAAGGTGTATAACAATTATGAAGGAGCAACCTTTCAACTGAAGGGGCATCTTCGATGATGAGCTGCTGTCCTTCAAAACAAATTCCAATGCTTTTAAGGTGAGGCGACTTTATTTGGAGACAACTGATACCGATTTCTATTCCCAAAACAATCAGCAAGCGCTCCAGGGCAGGGCAACTGGAGTGGATGATGTTGTGCAGTGAGGCCTCTGACAGATAAACCACCACAAGCGAAAGTTTTTTTAGCAGTGGGAGTCGAAGCATTTGTACCAGATCGTCTGGTAGATGGCACCGGGCGAAGGTGGCGGTGTGGAGAGAGGAGGAAAAATGCGAGATGGACAACGGTAGTGTGGGCACGAATTCTTGGTATGTTTGTGGTATGAAACTTTCGTGGTAATGGTAGAACTCAAACTGCTGGAGTTTTCTGAATTCAGGGAATGTCAGCCAAGCGTCCACCTTGCCGGGTATGGACAGCAGGTAGCCTGTCGGGATGCAGAGGCATTGAACGGGGCCCTGCTAGTGAGAAGAGACGATGGCTCTGATGAGATCAAATTCAGGAAGGACAGATATCTGACGACAGTCGAGATTGAGGGGCGCGGTGCGCCATAGAGGGCGCCACCGAGTTGAGAGGACTTGTGTGCGACAGCAATCCTTGGTGGGAGAAGCGAGATGATCTCCTCAAGGATGACATCCGGGAGATCGCTGATGCGGTCCACCGGAGATTCTACCGGTTCCTCAGATCCGGGTGGGGGGGGGGGCTCGCCACTTCTCCCCGCGCTACCGGGTGCGGGATCTACAACCGCCGTCGCCACTGGCGGGAGCCTCATCTTCTTGGCGCTGGGACCAGCCAACTCCATTTTCCTTGTGGGCGTCATGCCGAGCTCATGGGTTTGAGCAGAGTAGCCAGAGACGAGCCTAGTGGCAGTGCGAGTGGGGAAGAAGGAGGGCTGGGGATTTCTGTAGGAGTGGAAGAAGAGGAGCAGGCGTTTTTTGTACGAGTGAGGAAGAAGGTGAGCGGGGTTTTCTGGACGAGTGAGGAAGATTGGGGAGCGGGGGGAATTGGGTGGGGAGACGGAAGCGGGAGAGCAAGCTGTTCGTGTTTATAAGGCCCGCTGCACTAACTACTCGCTTTTTCCCAAGAACCGCTCTCTTCTTTTGCGTTGCTGCATGACTGGCCATGCATGCAGGATGCATGTGCCCGCCGGCCACTGCATGCACCTGGTTTGTTACTAGGCCTATTTAATAGGGTGGTTATGGAGTAAATTAAGGAGATTTATTTTCTCTGTGTGCATCCACCAAATTAGAGGATGTAGTGCTGGATGTAGACACTCACATTAAACTAACATTCAGAAGAACAAAAGTTTAGCATGTCTATGCATCTCAATGATTCACCATACTATAACCAATATACAAAACTGTGAGAAGGTGTGGAAATAAAGAAAATCGGTCGATGCTTCTCTGAGCAAAGGGCCTCCCTGCGCACGCATTAATTTCCTGGGCATGCTTGTTTCTTCTCAATGTTGCGAGCACTTTGAGCATGTTGGCAACTCCACAGCTAGCTAGCTGCCTCATCTTGCAATTGATGCTGACACATTTGCAGCAAACACATGAAGCAATAGAGATGACTCAACATGGGTCCATATTGTGTAGTTCCCCTGATATCATATTCATTGTCCTGAATCTGAAAAGATAGGAAAACAGTAGCTATACTTAAACGGTGTTGCAAAACAGTAGCACATATCAATAGCTCGGCATGACAAAACACGATCATCTGGACGAAGGGGATACTGACATGCCTGAGGAAGATTACATATAATTTCATAAGCCCTTGGTTGATTTCCACCTTCGGCTACACTGCTTGTTTGCTCCTCCACACATGACAGGATCGTTCCGCACTGCATTCAGCAAGTCAATGTACGAATAAGCTAATTTCATCTTGCGGTGGTCATTGTACCTAGTTACGGATGTAGGAATTGTTGGAAATATGCCCTAGAGGCAATAATAAAAGCATTATTATTATATTTCGTTGTTCATGATAATTGTCTTTATTCATGCTATAATTGTATTATCCGGAAATCATAATACATGTGTGAATAACAGACACCAGCATGTCCCTAGTAAGCCTCTAGTTGACTAGCTCGTTGATCAATAGATAGTCATGGTTTCCTGGCTATGGACATTGGATGTCATTGATAACGGGATCACATCATTAGGATAATGATGTGATGGACAAGACCCAATCCTAAGCATAGCGTGAGATCGTGTAGTTCGTTTGCTAGAGCTTTTCTAATGTCAAGTATCTTTTCCTTTGACCATGAGATCGTGTAACTCCCGGATACCGTAGGAGTGCTTTGGGTGTATCAAACGTCACAACGTAACTGGGTGACTATAAAGGTGCATTACAGGTATCTCCGAAAGTGTCTGTTGGGTTGACACGGATCGAGACTGGGATTTGTCACTCCGTATGATGGAGAGATATCACTGGGCCCACTCGGTAATGCATCATCATAATGAGCTCAAAGTGACCAAGTGTCTGGTCACAGGATCATGCATTACGGTACGAGTAAAGTGACTTGCTGGTAACGAGATTGAACGAGGTATTGGGATACCGACGATCGAATCTCGGGCAAGTAACATATCAATTGACAAAGGGAATTGCATACGGGGTTGATTAAATCCTCGACATCGTGGTTCATCCGATGAGATCATCGTGGAGCATGTGGGAGCCAACATGGGTATCCAGATCCCGCTGTTGGTTATTGACCGGAGAGCGATCTCGGTCATGTCTACATGTCTCCCGAACCCGTAGGGTCTACACACTTAAGGTTCGGTTACGCTAGGGTTGTAGGGATATGTATATGCAGTAACCCGAATGTTGTTCGGAGTCCCGGATGAGATCTCGGACGTCACGAGGAGTTCCGGAATGGTCCGGAGGTAAAGATTTATATATGGGAAGTCCTGTTTCGGGCATCGGGACAAGTTTCGGGGCTATCGGTATTGTACTGGGACCACTGGAAGGGTCCCGGGGGTCCACCGGGTGGGTCCACCTGTCCCGGGGGGCCACATGGGCTGTAGGGGGTGCGCCTTGGCCTACATGGTCCAAGGGCACCAGCCCCACATAGGCCCATGCGCCTAGGGTTTGAGGGGGGAAGAGTCCTAGGAGGGGAAGGCACCTCCTAGGTGCCTTGGGGGGGAGGGAAACCCCCCTTGGCTGCCACCCCCCTAGGAGATTGGATCTCCTAGGGCCGGCCACCCCCCCTTGGCCCTCCTATATATAGTGGGGGAGAGGAGGGACTTCATACATTGGCCTTTGGTTGCCTCCTTCTCCCTCTCCAACACCTCCTCCTCCTCCATAGTGCTTAGCGAAGCTCTGCCGGAGTACTGCAGCTCCATCAACACCACGCCGTCGTGCTGCTGCTGGTGCCATCTCCCTCAACCTCTCCTCCCTCCCTTGCTGGATCAAGAAGGAGGAGACGTGGCTGTTCCGTACGTGTGTTGAACGCGGAGGTGCCGTCTGTTCGGTGCTAGGATCTTCAGTGATTTGGATCACGTCGTGTTCGACTACATCATCCCCGTTCTTTGAACGCTTCCGCTCGCGATCTATAGGGTATGTAGATTCATCTAATCACTCGTTGCTAGATGAACTCATAGATGGATCTTGGTGAAACCGTAGGAAAATTTTTGTTTTCTGCAACGTTCCCCAACAGTGGCATCATGAGCTAGGTCTATGCGTAGTTCTCTTGCATGAGTAGAACACAATTTGTTGTGGGCGTAGATTTGTCAACTTTCTTGCCGCTACTAGTCTTATCTTGCTTCAGCGGTATTGTGGGATGAAGCGGCCCGGACCAACCTTACACGTACGCTTACGTGAGACCGGTTCCACCGACTAACATGCACAAGTTGCATAAGGTGGCTGGCGGGTGTCTGTCTCTCCTACTTTAGTTGAAGCGGATTCGATGAAAAGGGTCCTTATGAAGGGTAAATAGAAGTTGACAAATCACGTTATGGCTTTCACGTAGGTAAGAAAACGTTCTTGCTAGAACCCTACTTCAGCCACGTAAAACTTGCAAACAACAATTAGAGGACGTCTAACTTGTTTTTGCAGCAAGTGCTTTGTGATATGATATGGCCAAAGTTGTGATGAATGATGAATGATCTACATGTCATGTATGAGATGTTCATGCTATTGTAATAGGAATCACGACTTGCATGTCGATGAGTATGACAACCGGCAGGAGCCATAGGAGTTGTCTTTATTTTTTGTATGACCTGCGTGTCATTGAAGAACGCCATGTAAACTACTTTACTTTATTACTAAACGCGTTAGTCATAGAAGTAGAAGTAGTCGTTGGCGTGACAACTTCATGAAGACACGATGATGGAGATCATGATGATGGAGATCATGGTGTCATGCCGGTGACAAGATGATCATGGAGCCCCGAAGATGAAGATCAAAGGAGCTATATGATATTGGCCATATCATGTCACTACTTTATATAATTGCATGTGATGTTTATTATGTTTTATGCATCTTGTCTACTTAGGACGACGATAGTAAATAAGATGATCCCTTACAAAATTTCAAGAAGTGTTCTCCCCTAACTGTGCACCGTTGCTACAGTTCGTCGTTTCGAAGCACCACGTGATGATCGGGTGTGATAGATTCTTACGTTCACATACAACGGGTGTAAGATAGTTTTACACAGCGAAAACACTTAGGGTTAACTTGACGAGCCTAGCATGTACAGACATGGCCTCGGAACACGGAGACCGAAAGGTCGAACACGAGTCGTATGGAAGATACGATCAACATGAGAATGTTCACCGACGATGACTAGTCCGTCTCACGTGATGATCGGACACGGCCTAGTCGACTTGGATCGTGTAACACTTAGATGACCAAAGGGATGTCAAATCTGAGTGGGAGTTCATTATAATTTGATTAGATGAACTTAATTATCATGAACTTAGTCTAAATATTTTACAATATGTCTTGTAGATCAAATGGCCAACGTAGTCCTCAACTTCAACGCGTTCCTAGAGAAAACCAAGCTGAAAGACGATGGCAGCAACTATACGGACTGGGTCCGGAACCTGAGGATCATCCTCATAGCTGCCAAGAAAGATTATGTCCTACAAGCACCGCTAGGTGATGCACCTGTTCTCCCTGCAGAACAAGACGTTATGAACGCTTGGCAGGCATGTTCCGATGACTACTCCCTCGTTTAGTGCGGCATGCTTTACAGCCTAGAGCCGGGGCTCCAAAAGCGTTTTTAGAGACATGGAGCATATGAGATGTTCGAAGAGCTGAAAATGGTTTTCCAAGCTCATGCCCGGGTCGAGAGATATGAAGTCTCCGACAAATTCTTCAGCTGTAAGATGGAGGAAAATAGTTCTGTCAGTGAGCACATACTCACTATGTCTGGGTTACATAACCGCTTGACTCAGCTGGGAGTTAATCTCCCGGATGATGCGGTCATTGACAGAATCCTCCAGTCGCTTCCACCAAGCTACAAGAGCTTTGTGATGAACTTCAACATGCACGGGATCGAAAAGACCATTCCTGAAGTATTTGCTATGCTGAAATCAGCAGAGGTAGAAGTCAAGAAGGAACATCAAGTGTTGATGGTCAATAAAACCACTAAGTTCAAGAAGGGCAAGGGTAAAAAGAACTTCAAGAAGGACGGCAAGGTAGTTGCCGCGCCCAGCAAGCAAGCTGCCGGGAAGAAGCCAAAGAATGGACCCAAGCCTGAGACTGAGTGCTTTTATTGCAAGGAAAGTGGTCACTGGAAGCGGAACTGCCCCAAATACTTAGCGGACAAGAAGGCCGGCAAAACCAAAGGTATATTTGATATACATGTAATTGATGTGTACCTTACCAGTAATCGTAGTGACTCCTGGGTATTTGATACCGGTGCCGTTGCTCATATTTGTAACACACAGCAGGAGCTGCGGAATAAACGGAGACTAGCGAAGGACGAGGTGACGATGCGCGTCGGGAATGGTTCCAAGGTCGATGTGATCGCCGTCGGCATGCTACCTCTACATTTACCTACGGGATTAGTTTTGAACCTCAATAATTGTTATTTTGTGCCAAGTTTGAGCATGAACATTGTATCAGGATCTCGTTTAATTCGAGATGGCTACTCATTTAAATCTGAGAATAATGGTTGTTCTATTTATATGAGAGATATGTTTTATGGTCATGCTCCGATGGTGAATGGTTTATTCTTTATGAATCTCGAGCGTAATGCTACACATATTCATAGTGTAAGTACCAAAAGATGTAAGATTGATAGTGATAGTCCCACATACTTGTGGCACTACCGCCTTGGTCACATAGGTGTCAAACGCATGAAGAAGCTCCATGCTGATGGACTTTTAGAGTCTCTTGATTACGAATCATTTGACACGTGCGAACCATGCCTCATGGGTAAAATAACCAAGACTCCATTCTCAGGAACAATGGAGCGAGCAACCAACTTATTGGAAATCATACATACTGATGTGTGCGGTCCAATGAGTGTTGAGGCTCGCGGTGGCTATCGTTATGTTCTCACCCTCACTGATGACTTGAGTAGATATGGGTATGTCTACTTAATGAAACACAAGTCTGAGACCTTTGAAAAGTTCAAGGAATTTTAGAGTGAAGTTGAGAATCAACGTGACAGGAAAATCAAGTTTCTACGATCAGATCGTGGAGGAGAATACTTGAGTCACGAGTTTGGTACACACTTAAGAAAATGTGGAATAGTTTCACAACTCACGCCGCCTGGAACACCTCAGCGCAATGGTGTGTCCGAACGTCGTAATCGCACTCTATTAGATATGGTGCGATCTATGATGTCTCTTGCCGATTTACCACTATCTTTTTGGGCTATGCTTTAGAGACTGCCGCATTCACTTTAAATAGGGCACCGTCGAAATCCGTTGAGACGACACCGTATGAATTGTGGTTTGGGAAGAAACCTAAGCTGTCATTTCTAAAAGTCTGGGGATGCGATGCTTATGTCAGGAAACTTCAACCTGAAAAGCTCGAACCCAAATCGGAAAAATGCGTCTTCATAGGATACCCTAAAGAAACTGTTGGGTATATCTTCTACCTCAGATCCGAAGGCAAGATCTTTGTTGCCAAGAATGGGTCCTTTCTGGAGAAAGAGTTTCTCTCGAAAGAAGTAAGTGGGAGGAAAGTAGAGCTTGATGAAGTATTACCTCTTGAACCGGAAAATGGCGCAACTCAAGAAAATGTTCCTGAGGTGCCTGCACCGACTAGAGAGGAAGTTAATGATGATGATCAAGATATTTCTGATCAAGCTCCTACTGAAATTCGAAGGTCCACAAGGACACGTTCCGCACCAGAGTGGTACGGCAACCCTGTCTTGGAAATCATGTTGTTAGACAACAGTGAACCTTCGAACTATGAAGAAGCGATGGCGGGCCCGGATTCCGACAGATGGCTAGAAGCCATGAAATCCGAGATAGGATCCATGTATGAAAACGAAGTATGGACTTTGACTGACTTGCCCGTAGAACGGCGAGCCATAGAAAATAAATGGATCTTTAAGAAGAAGACAGACGCGGATGGTAATGTGACCATCTATAAAGCTCGGCTTGTCGCTAAGGGTTATCGACAAGTTCAAGGGGTTGACTACGATGAGACTTTCTCACCGATAGCGAAGCTGAAGTCCGTCCGAATCATGTTAGCAATTGCCGCATTTTATGATTATGAAATTTGGCAAATGGACGTCAAAACGGCATTCCTTAATGGTTTCCTTAAGGAAGAATTGTATATGATGCAGCCGGAAGGTTTTGTCGATCCTAAGAATGCTGACAAGGTGTACAAGCTCCAACGCTCGATTTATGGGCTGGTGCAAGCATCTCGAAACATTCGTTTTGATGAGATGATCAAAGCGTTTGGGTTTACACAGACTTATGGAGAAGCCTGTGTTTACAAGAAAGTGAGTGGGAGCTCTGTAGCATTTCTCATACTATATGTAGATGACATACTTTTGATGGGAAATGATATAGAACTTTTGGACAGCACTAAGGCCTACTTGAATAAGAGTTTTTCAATGAAGGACCTTGGAGAAGCTGCTTATATATTAGGCATCAAGATCTATAGGGATAGATCAAGACGCCTCATAGGTCTTTCACAAAGCACATACCTTGATAAGATTTTGAAGAAGTTCAAAATGGATCAGTGCAAGAAAGGGTTCTTGCCTGTTTTGCAAGGTGTGAAATTGAGCTCAGCTCAATGTCCGACCACGGCAGAAGATATAGAAGAGATGAGTGTCATCCCCTATGCCTCAGCCATAGGTTCTATTATGTATGCCATGCTGTGTACCAGACCTGATGTAAACCTTGCCGTAAGTTTGGTAGGAAGGTACCAAAGTAATCCCGGCAAGGAACACTGGACAGCGGTCAAGAATATCCTGAAGTACCTGAAAAGGACTAAGGAAATGTTTCTCGTTTATGGAGGTGACGAAGAGCTCATCGTAAAGGGTTACGTCGACGCTAGCTTCGACACAGATCTAGATGACTCTAAGTCACAGACCGGATACGTGTATATTTTGAATGGTGGGGCAGTAAGCTGGTGCAGTTGCAAGCAGAACGTCGTGGCGGGATCTACATGTGAAGCGGAGTACATGGCAGCCTCGGAGGCAGCACATGAAGCAATATGGGTGAAGGAGTTCATCACCGACCTAGGAGTCATACCCAATGCGTCGGGGCCAATCAAACTCTTCTGTGACAACACTGGAGCTATTGCACTTGCCAAGGAGCCCAGGTTTCACAAGAAGACAAGGCACATCAAGCGTCGCTTCAACTCCATTCGTGAAAATGTTCAAGATGGAGACATAGAGATTTGTAAAATTCATACGGACCTGAATGTAGCGGATCCGTTGACTAAACCTCTCCCTAGAGCAAAACATGATCAACACCAGAATTCCATGGGTGTTCGATTCATCACAATGTAACTAGATTATTGACTCTAGTGCAAGTGGGAGACTGTTGGAAATATGCCCTAGAGGCAATAATAAAAGCATTATTATTATATTTCTTTGTTCATGATAATTGTCTTTATTCATGCTATAATTGTATTATCCGGAAATCGTAATACATGTGTGAATAACAGACACCAACATGTCCCTAGTAAGCCTCTAGTTGACTAGCTCGTTGATCAATAGATAGTTATGGTTTCCTGGCTATGGACATTGGATGTCATTGATAACGGGATCACATCATTAGGATAATGATGTGATGGACAAGACCCAATCCTAAGCATAGCGTGAGATCGTGTAGTTCGTTTGCTAGAGCTTTTCTAATGTCAAGTATCTTTTCCTTTGACCATGAGATCGTGTAACTCCCGGATACCGTAGGAGTGCTTTGGGTGTATCAAACGTCACAACGTAACTGGGTGACTATAAAGGTGCATTACAGGTATCTCCGAAAGTGTCTGTTGGGTTGACACGGATCGAGACTGGGATTTGTCACTCCGTATGACGGAGAGATATCACTGGGCCCACTCGGTAATGCATCATCATAATGAGCTCAAAGTGACCAAGTGTCTGGTCACGGGATCATGCATTACGGTACGAGTAAAGTGACTTGCTGGTAACGAGATTGAACGAGGTATTGGGATACCGACGATCGAATCTCGGGCAAGTAACATATCGATTGACAAAGGGAATTGCATACGGGGTTGATTAAATCCTCGACATCGTGGTTCATCCGATGAGATCATCGTGGAGCATGTGGGAGCCAACATGGGTATCCAGATCCCGCTGTTGGTTATTGACCGGAGAGCGATCTCGGTCATGTCTACATGTCTCCCGAACCCGTAGGGTCTACACACTTAAGGTTCGGTTACGCTAGGGTTGTAGGGATATGTATATGCAGTAACCCGAATGTTGTTCGGAGTCCCGGATGAGATCCCGGACGTCACGAGGAGTTCCGGAATGGTCCGGAGGTAAAGATTTATATATGGGAAGTCCTGTTTCGGGCATCGGGACAAGTTTCGGGGTTATCCGTATTGTACCGGGACCACCGGAAGGGTCCCGGGGGCCCACCGGGTGGGTCCACCTGTCCCGGGGGGGCACATGGGCTGTAGGGGGTGCGCCTTGGCCTACATGGGCCAAGGGCACCAGCCCCACATAGGCCCATGCGCCTAGGGTTTGAGGGGGGAAGAGTCCTAGGAGGGGAAGGCACCTCCTAGGTGCCTTGGGGGGGAGGGAAACCCCCCTTGGCCGCCGCCCCCCTAGGAGATTGGATCTCCTAGGGCCGGCCACCCCCCCTTGGCCCTCCTATATATAGTGGGGGAGAGGAGGGACTTCATACCTTGGCCTTTGGTTGCCTCCTTCTCCCTCTCCAACACCTCCTCCTCCTCCATAGTGCTTAGCGAAGCTCTGCCGGAGTACTGCAGCTCCATCAACACCACGCCGCCGTGCTGCTGCTGGTGCCATCTCCCTCAACCTCTCCTCCCTCCCTTGCTGGATCAAGAAGGAGGAGACGTGGCTGTTCCGTACGTGTGTTGAACGCAGAGGTGCCGTCCGTTCGGTGCTAGGATCTCCGGTGATTTGGATCACGTCGTGTTCGACTACATCATCCCCGTTCTTTGAACGCTTCCGCTCGCGATCTACAAGGTATGTAGATGCATCTAATCACTCGTTGCTAGTTGAACTCATAGATGGATCTTGGTGAAACCGTAGGAAATTTTTTGTTTTCTACAACGTTCCCCAACAGGAATACCTGGAGCACCATGAGGTTAGCTGACAACAGGTAGATGCAGAGCCATATAAATTTTGTGTGGTGCTACCAAAATTGAGGTTTGTATCCCTTCCCGTTATGAGAATTCTTCTTGAAGTTGGTAGAATGTGACGGCTTGTTCTTTGCATCAAACTTGCCTTTCCCCTGAGATTTGTTCTTGTTGTTTTGGGGCTGGTTGGGCTGGAAGTTCTTCTCGTGTACCATGTGGGCACTAGAAGCTCCCTCGGCGACCCAAGCATGTGTGTCTTTTGCTCTCGCCTTCTCCTCAAAATAAAGAGTGCTAATGAGATCCAAAACAGAAAACTCATGTCTCTTTTTTCCAGAGAAGTAGCAAAATCGATCCACAAAGGTGGAAGCTTGGCAATGATGGTCCCAGCAACAAATTTGTCCGGCAACACACACTTAAAGTACTCAAGTTCCTTAGAGAGTGACTGTATCTCATGAGTCTGCTGAACAACAGAGCGCTCATCAGTCATCTTGTAGTCACAGAATTGCTCCATGACGTACAACTCGTTGCCAGCGCCCGAGGGCCCAAACGTGGCCTCGAGCGCAGCCCACATGTCTTTGCTGCTGTCAAACAACATATACGAATCCACAATGGAATCGTCAAGAACACTCAGCAGGGCGGCTTTGAAGAGGGTATCCATGTTCTGAAAAGCTTCCTGCTGTGTAGGATTAAGATCGCCCTCAGGCTTACCCTTAGTGGCGTCATAGCAGTACATGATCTGAAACCAATATACTGCTCTTGTGCGCCACCTTTTATATTGCACCCCCTTAAAAGTAGGCGGCTTCAAAAGCACAGCAAAACCACTCGGAGTAAATTGCCTATGATCAGGTTTTTGGATTGGATTGTTGAATATATGAGCAATTTAGTATGAGATTTAATCCGAACCATCAGTAAATAGATCATGACGACAATTGCAAACATCAAAGTAATGATGCGGACTAAACCAGGAGGACAAAATCACATATTGTACAGCGGGAGCAGAACCGATGTGGTTGACGTTGTCACTCATGTCGTTGATGAAGAGGTTACCGAGGTCGGGGAAGAAGGCTGTCATTGAGGAAGTCGTCGCTGGCAGCAGTCACAGGAGTGTTCTCCCTAAAAACCTGATCGCCCCTCTCCCGTACAGGATCACAAAAGGCGGGGTTCGGAGGACTGCTGTCCCTTCTCGTGGTGCACGCCGGAAGGAGGGCTGGATAAGAATTGCATGGCGGCGCTAAGATCTGGAACGGTGCGAAACCATATGATACAGCAGCGGCTAGGGTAGAGCATGTCAGATCGGAGTATAATAGTAGGCCTTTGCCCCCAAACCCCACGTCCAAGTCAATAATAGATCAAAAAAGTCAATAATAGCCCCACCAAGGTTTGTCTCAAAAAAACGGAGTAATTAAGGCGTCCGTTAGTCCCTTTAGTATAAATACAATATCATTAATAATGGCCCCACCTTTTGTCTCACAAAGTAGAGTATGTTGGAGTACAACCGGCTACATGTTTACAATCCGCTTGTCTTCTCTCTCCTCTTCTCTCTCCTTCAACTAAGCACAAATACTATATTTAAATCCTTATAGCCTGCTTATGTCATCTAATTATAGTACGTTGTGTAGTCTGAAATGTCGGGCGTGCAGCGGGCGGTGCCCTCGGTCGGCGCGCCGCTTCAACGGCGGAAGCAGTGAGAGGTCGCGTCGCCCTGACTTGCCATTAATGTGGAGCGGTGGGCTCAGCTGGTGCCGGGCGGGAAGTGCGCGCGGGAAGGGGAGGGGGTTTTGTTGGGCCAAGAAGGTGAGAAGCCAACTTGGGATCGGTCCGGACGGGGAAATATCATGTGCTCCCATACTCTGCATATGACACTAGTCTATGTTACTACTCCCTCCTTCCCGGTTTATAGAGATGTTTAGAGTAACATAGTAATATGTTACAGTACAAGTTACTTCCCACTATGACCAGCCTTGGCCTCTCCCAGTGCTCCACCATGTATAGCTGCTAAGCCTGCCACATAGGCATAAAATATGATGTGGCACCAATAAACTAAGCACCTATGCATTGAACACTTGAGTTACTAAGCCATTTAATGCACTTAGCACCTCATCTAAAGAGCACTAATAGTATAGCCAGCTGCTGGCTATAAGCCTACAGCCCATCTTATAGTCAACATGTACAAAGTGCCTAGGAGCACGTGCTAGAGCTGGCTCTTCACGAAGAGCCCGCTTACCTTCTCTCTCCTCTTCTCTTTCCTCCAACTAAGCTGAAATATACTACTGTTTATTCCTTATAGCCTGCTCACTCAGCTCTATTGTACTCTAAGCACATCTAAGCACTTGCTAGCACCCCCTTGACCGTGGACCTTGACGGTGTACGTCACCTTGTGTCTCATAATTTTCCTCATCATCATCTGAGTCCTAGAAGATCTCACCCACATCATCAATAGCATGCAGCCGCCTTGATAGACAACGTGCGCAGAAGGAGTAGAGGCGACTGGGGACGTACCACCACCATGTCGTGGGCACTCCGTATGTGCTCGTGTGCGTGCAGCGTGCGTGTTTTTTATCGGTGCTAGCTCTAAGGCCGAGGATGCGGTCGTCTTCGTCTCTGACTAGTAGTTGAGCAACGATGGCAAAGAGGTGCTGCAAGAGATGCGTATGCGCCATTGCGTGCGAGCTTCGCCGTAGCACGACGAACCGGACATCACCGCGGATGGCAGACGCCTCCATGCAGCCAAGTGTGTGCGCATACATGTGTTATTCACGTGCATTCTACGGCCAAGTGTGTGTGCATGCACGTCTTGTGTACGTGCGTTGTGTGCTCCATGCTGTGCGCGTATGTGCATGAGTTGGATCGGATGGAGTTAGTGTGTTGGCTTGTGTACATATTTTAGAGTGTAGATTCACTCATTTTGTTTCGTACGTAGTCCCTTATTGAAATATCTAAAAAGACTTATATTTGGGAACGGAGGGAGTATAAAACATCTTCAACTTAGCATCCTGATGTACCATTTCTAGTGGTTAGCGAAAAGTTCATGTTCTTTTAGTTGTTTATAGGTGGGCAGGCGGCAAAAAACAGGGGAAAACGCGCAAGGTTCCTTGCAGACGCTCCACCGCGAGGTTCCTTGCTCCTCCTCGGTCGTCGGGAATCTATGCTCTTCAACTCTTTTCTTTTACGTGAGCTTTGTTCATCCTTTTCCCAACACGCGAGACATCTAGCATCAAGGTGCACGTGTCATGCAAGAAAATGGAGATAATCAGATAATCAGTGCGTAAGTGAGTCGAGCGGGGGGCAAAAGTGGGGGGAAACCCTTTTTCGTAAGCGAGTCATGCACTTCGATGGCACCTACGCAATATTTTTTCTCCTTGATGGCACGTGAATGGCACGTGAATAGTGCACGTACTCAATGACGGAGCACGGGATGGTAGCAATGACATGGTCAGCCCTTTTTTGGAGAGAGTACGTACTACTAGTAAATAACTTTGATGTGTCCCGTCAACTCACAGAACGACAAGAAGCTTGATTACGCCTTCACCCTCGCCAACGCATGTGCGGTGGCTCGCAACACGAGGAGAAACTTTTGCTTACAAGCGGTGGACGTGTAGCAGTTCATTTGGTGTCAGATTGCCAGAAGCACTACTGTAGAACCATCGACTTACGGAAGAGGCGAAGAGCCAAGTGCAAGGTCACCTACTAACCATCGACTTCCGAAAGAGGCTAGGCGTAGTGGGAGTAACATAAGTAGGGGTACCTCCTTTTTTTATTCTAGAAACAACCACACGCGAATATCAAGATGCAGAGGCCGGGGGTCATCCTCCTTTTCTAAAAAAACATAGAACAAATTTCCTGCAGTCTGTGCTCAGCCCTCCTCTATCTCTCTTCTCAGCCAGCCAGCGGACGCACGGAGCCCATCGTCTGTTTGCTCACATGCGGCCCCACATGTCAGTGAAAACGCAAGAGGACCCACTGAACCTGCACATCTTTCACCATGATGTGCTGGCGATGAAAAACAAATCCAATAAAGATCTTCGGTGGCCGCTTTTGGAGTTACTCAAGAGTAGTAAGATTCTATTTATAGTTTAACCCAAGATGCACATCTCGTGGCTTCAACTTATCGACTACTACCACTCTATTTTCTTTCATGACACGACCTGGATGCAAGATGTCCCACGTGTCGGCAAAAGGAGGAAGAACCCGACCAAATCTTCGATTGTGCTCTCGGATTAGACTAGTTGTGCTAACTTAAAAATTTTATTGTGTACTCCCTCCGTTCCAAAATACTTGACTTCCATTTGTCCAAAAATGGATGTGCCTATATACTAAAACATGTCTAGATACATATATATTTTGACAAATAGAAGGCATGTATTGTGCAACGGAGGGAGTAGAATGGATGCAAGTTTTTGTATTGGGAAGAAGAGTACATCCATATATTGATAGAGCGCAATTTAGTAGATGTTCTATCACTTTTAGCTAGCACAGAGGCTATAGATGAGATTAGTGCACTTGTTGATACTCCTACTTGGTATGCGTGTTGCTGCTTAGACGCAGAGAAAAACGGACCGGAGGGAGTACTAGAATAGAGGCTAGACATGAGACTAGATGCGAGGAAGCAACGTCTACTTCTTTACACTCGAAGAAGAAAGAAGCACACAAGATCGAGCCTCCGCAGATCAACAATGAATGCATCGAGAAGGCACTAATCCAACTCAGTAGAATGGAGGGAGTAGAATGGATGCAAGTTTTTGTATTGGGAAGAAGAGTAGTACATCCATATATTGATAGAGCGTTGGAGTTGGTCTTACAAGTGGGACCGCAGTTGAGGAAACCGACTATCGGCAAACCCCCCACCTCGCCCGCAGCACGATGGCTGAGTTAGAGAAACGATGAGGTTGAAGGGATTGCACTAGCACGGACTCCAAGAAATATGGTGTCAGATGGAAGTCGTGCTGGTGGCGTGTGCCATACTCCTGGACGTGAATGCTTGTTCTGGCCCATGCCACCCTACTACTCCAACTACATACTATATAGTACTAGTATCGAGGATTCGAGGTGCTGGTTATGTAGTACAATATGGCTATAGTAAAAACACCCGCATGACGCGCGAAGCATGTGAAGCTAGTACAAATAGTGTACTACTATTGTTGATTGGCCTCATCCAATAACCTGTTGCAATGCACGTACAATTATGTATTCGGAAAATACTTTTTTGCCTCGTCGCACCACTCACTCACAGAAGCAACTCGAAAGCCATTCATAAATTTAGTAAGTTTATCACAGGCATATCATTTTATTACATACAACAGGTCATCAACCCACATCGACAACGAGGATACATTATAAATACTAAAGTTTTCACCACACAATAAATAACAAGCAATGAAATGAACTTCAACTCAACCATTCCTCGGCGTTGGAAACACTTGCTTTGAACAACAAGTGATTCTCTGGGACGGGGCATCTATTGTCGATCTCGAGACCAACGTAGGACTGATCATCCAGGCTGAAGCGGCCTACTATATCAGTACCAGGGTAGGGGAACACGCTAATGTCCGAGGTATAGACACAGTTGCTTCTCATAAATGGTGCTAGTAACATTGTGTCAACAGCAGTTGGATCGCCTTTCACCACCATCGGATAGTTTTGTCCAAGGAAGAGCGAGTTTTCTCCAAGACTATCAATTCTGTACCAGGGAGAAGGTGTTGGCGCTAGCACACTAGTATCCATCCCGAATACCATGAAACGGGTGTTGGAATAGGTCCGGAGAATGCGACATGGGAGACTACACCTGCTTCCTTAGTAGTAACATCATCAGTGGGCTGTATACACATGAGAAGAGGTGATCCATCGGAATTAGTTGCCAGGCGCCAACGAGTATATGGGCGCTGCTCGTCCTCATGCTCGTGATCATCACCATCGTCATCTCCCCCTTGGTTATAAAAATTTTCAAGTATAGGTGGTGGAATGTTCACAGGACCTTGGAAACACAAGAAGAAGTTTAGTTAGTAAAGGGAAACTTGCTAACCCGCATGCATGTGGATGAAACAATTATAATTACGGTGGAAGACAAACGTACCGAAATCATAACAATTCCATGCAAAAACAGTGCCACGAGTGGTGGCAGCAAACACAAGGCCCTCGTATTGAATTGCATCACAGTACTCATGCGTGTACAGAAACTGATTTTTGAGCAATGTCCATCGAGTCAAACCAGCAACGACGGCAACAAGCTTGTCGAAGATAGCAACAACTTCATAGTTGTTGTAATTCCAAGAGCGGGTGGGAACTCGAGAAATTGCTATCTTCTGTAGAAGACAGTCACCATGATTGTATTTGAACGTGCGTACAATACCGGTGTCCTCAACCTCTGGGCAGTCTGCTGAGATTTTTGGAAGTGGAACCCGGTCACGAGTGTACACATTCACAAGTTCCCACTCGTAGTTGGACCCAACGTAAACAACCCATTCTCCATTTGCGCCTGCCCAAGCCTTGCCCTCAAGCGATGGCATCTTAACATCATACGTATCATTATCAAGCAGCATCAACTTGCACAGGGCGAGGCCTCCGTCGTGACGGCGCCAGTCATCAGGGTCACGGCAAAGAAGATAGGGGAGATCAAACCGCTCCTTGACTCTTGGGTTCCTTGTAATGATGTTATTAGTTGAGTCGAGAATGGGCTTGAATGAACCTGCCATGCTAGCCGAGGTGATGACGTCGCATCGATCAATGAGTTCCTCCACCACGTCATCTTTCAGATTGGGGCAAGAATAACGGGGTCATTTCCGTCCTGTTCCCTCCATGGAGAAGACGATCGAACAATGGCAGAAGAAAGGGTGAAGGGCTGAAGGAAAATGGAGGAGGGAGAGGAAGAGCGTGCGACAGCAGTTCCAAATCGAGAGGGGAAGGCGAAGAGTCGGTGGACGGTTGCCAGTTTGCGACGGTTCAAGAAGGGGCGCCCCGGCCTACACGTCGGTTCGGAAATACTCCTATTACTCGCTGTCATCTCACTTATATGTTGGAACGGGACCACATCTCAACGAAACATGGTGTGTAATTTCTCGTGCAAAATGCAATCTGGCCGCATTGGCCCGAGGTGCCGCATTAGTTTTTTTTGAAAGTTTGTCGCATTAGTTATCGACCTTTATTTTTTTAACATGCAATCTGAATGGATAACTCTTGTGGTCATCACACGTGAGCGGATATAGTGACGGTTGATTCGCCCGAGCAACTTATTACTGTGGGAATATGGGAGTACCAGCGGGATTCAAGGAACAGAGAAATGATGGTTGCTTCGTCCGAGCAACTTACTGTGGCGAAGGTGGGGCTCTGTAATTTGACTGCTCACTAGTCATTACTACTGTGGCGCAACGACCGGGGTGAATCTTTCCCTGAAGCTGTGTTGTGCACTCAATATTGCTGCATGGCAGGTGGAGCCGGATGAAGGATGTCCAACATGTCGGCAAAATGAAGTTGAATTGTTTCTGGCATTGCTATCAATCCTTCAGGATTTGTTTATATGTACGCATAATTTTGATGAAATTGTACTGTGATGCTATGAAGGTTTCAACTCTGGTTCCCGCAGGAAAAAAAGGTTTCAACTTAGGATTCATGTGTCTTGCCTCGAGATTATCTCGCTACAACATTCCATCAAATACAAATGAAACTACCATGGCTAATGCATCTCAATGGTTCGCAGATCAGCGCCAATATTCATATCACAACTGAAGACAAAGTTGTCAGAAGGTGTACAAATAAAGAAAAAAATATAATTGATCGATGATGTTCGTAGGCATGGCTCCATTTCCTTGGCACAGTGTTCATTGCTTGGCAGCTAGTTTCACCCAGCTCTGTAGCCAAAAAAGAGGTGTATGAAGGACACCACAATCCGATCATTTTGTGCAGCTCCACTAAAATCGGGCGGACCATCCCTATTTGCAAAGATATCCAGTCAGTGTGATTACAATAATAGTGGAACTAGATGATGAAACATAACACACATAAATAGAAGACGATCACCTCTACGATCTCTCTTTAGGACTAACTTCTTGTCGGAGAAGATTAGGCACGAAGTTGGATGAGGAGGATAGCAAAACCAATCTCCCATTCCGCAGTCCCACAGAAATGTAAAAATGTTGCCCGTGTGACATTTTGGCGGAACTGCACAAAATACTCTTCAGAAAAGTGATTTGTGCAGTTCACCAAAAGGTCGCAATAGCAATGAGGTGAAAATGGATAGCCCTGTTTGCAAAAGGAGGTCAAAAGGAAACAATTATTGCCCAATAACATGAGTTGAAGACACATACGCCGACAAAAAAGAAGCATGTTCCATGTAAAAAGGGAAAAATAGCACATGGTGGTTTATCAAAAATGGTTTGAGGACAAGATTGCAAGATGGAAAGTACGCCAGCCGAGATACGATTTAAGCAAACAACTAAAGAAGATCCACATGCAGCAACGTGGGAAGATGGGCAGTGGAGCAAGGCCGGAGGAAGCTGTACCTGAGGGTCGTCGGGATGTTACTTGGAGGGCGCCGGCAGCCGGGATCTGCCCATACTGCGGCAGCGAGCAAGTGGCGAAGGCCCTACTGCGCCAGAGCTTGGTCAGAGAGAACGGCGGGTGCCGCAGATCGGGACGAGTTGCCTCAACGCTGTTGAACGGAGAGACGATGCACATCCTCCCTTTCCGCCGGCGGATGGGATGCGGCCGAATCACTGACCAACGCTGAGAGGGAGAGGCCACGGCGGCCTTGTGTGAGATTGTGTGACGAGACTCATGAGAGACAAACCCATTTTCCATTTTCCCCACGGCAATTGTTTTATATTCTAGGCGTGGTACCCGACCCTCCTTCGAGTAAACAACCGCTACATGCGTCAAATTATCACGTGGGCTGCCTTTCCGTACAGAAACGAACTCCACCATGTACCCGCGAGGGTGTGGGCGGGAACGAGACGTGAGTACGTGCGTCCTGCGTGCACTTCTTCTTTAGGTGCAGGTACGTACGTGGGTGGGTGTCAGTGTCAAAACTGGCGGATCTCGGGTAGGGGGTCCCGAACTGTGCGTCTAGGCGGATGGTAACAGGAGACAAGGGACACGATGTTTTTACCCAGGTTCGAGCCCTCTCGATGGAGGTAAAACCCTACTCCTGCTTGATTGATATTGATGATATGGGTAGTACAAGAGTAGATCTACCACGAGATCAAGGAGGCTAAACCCTAGAAGCTAGCCTATGGTATGATTGTTGTTCGTCCTATGGACTAAAACCCTCCGGTTTATATAGACAGAGGACTAGGGTTACACAGAGTCGGTTACAATGGTAGGAGATCTACATATCCGTATTGCCAAGATTGCCTTCCACGCCAAGGAAAGTCCCATCCGGACACGGGACGAAGTCTTCAATTTTGTATCTTCATAGTCTTGGAGTCCGGCCAATGATGATAGTTCGGCTATCCGGACACCCCCTAGTCCAGGACTCCCTCAGTAGCCCCCGAACCAGGCTTCAATGACGACAAGTCCAGCGTGTATATTGTCTTTGGCATTGCAAGGCGGGTTCTCCTCCAAATTCCATGTGCTTGCCGAACAGTGTCCGGCTTCCTTATAAATGTTGCGCTCCTTGGCTTCCACGTCCAATAATGGCCCTCTTCCACGTGTCGTATGAATGCGAAAAGCCAGGGTATTTTTACGCTTTACCCCCTAGCTGCGTGAATAAGTTGCCTATAAGAGAGGCGAGGATCTAGATCCGAATCACACCATCCTCCTTCCGTGAGTATTTATTGAAGCGCCTCTGACAAAAATTCACTCCATCATGGACAGTCGACGCGGCTCCTCCTCTCGCGCTCCCAGCCCTCAGCCAGGAGATTGGTGGAGATGTTCAGTCCCGCATAGCGAGCTGGTGACGCTCCAAGCAGAGGGATATCTTCCCCCAGCCTTTCTGGTTCTGGTTCGAGCCGGACTGGCCACCTACAAGGGCGGAAAGCAGGCGGAGAGCGTCCCCAATCCCTCCAAAGGAGAGCGGGTATGCTTCGTTCCTTATCTAATAAGGGGACCTGGATTTCCTATACATCCATTTCTCCGGGGGCTCCTGGAGTTCTACGGGCTCCAGCTTCACCACCTTACGCCTGCCTCCATCTTGCACATCGCGGGCTTTGTAGCCCTTTGCAAGCTGTTCTTGGGTATCGAGGCCCATTTTGCGCTATGGAAGAGATTTTTTTGCCTCGTACCCCGTTCTCATGAGGGGTCGATATATCAAGTGGGCGGAGCCGAAATATGGCGCATCGCCGGGACCGGATATCTATCGAGAACCCCAAAGAAGGCGTCCGAAGACTGGCCTTCAGAATGGTTTTATATGGAGGATGCTCCGCTGTCGGACCCAGTTCGGATCAGCCTCTCGGAGTTCAGCAACGCCCCTCTAAAGAAACGCCTGAGTTGGCGCCCGCGGAGCCCTCAACGGGAGAATGATGGGGACGTTCAATATCTGATGGGCCGAATAAGGTTATTGGCTCATTCCGGATTGACCATGATTGGAGTCATGGCCACATGCATCATGCGAGGGGTGCAGCCGCTCCAATACAGGGGCCACCCCATGTGGGATTTCAACAAGGAGGATGACGCCACCCGCCATGGCCACAAGGGGCCGGGATCGGTTGCCGATCTGGTGAAGATCCTGTCCGGCTTGTACAAGGGGGAGAAGGAGGACTTCCTCCGTGCGAGTCCATTGAATGGATTTTCGATGAACAACCCTCGAAGCTGGGTAAGCGGACGTCTGTCTATCTGATCCATATTCCCAAAGTTAAGTGTCTCACTTTGTGATTTCGACGCAGGAGCTGCGTCGGGCCGTAGAGGATATACACAGCCTGGCTCCACAACCAGAGGATCCGGAACGATCCCTTGATCCAGCCTTCGAAGAGGATCCGGACATAAAGGTGGAGCTGATTGATGGGGTGTTCCACCAACTTAGCGTGGATAATGCTTTGGTCG
The DNA here is from genome assembly GCA_963921465.1 of Triticum timopheevii. Taxonomy (NCBI): domain Eukaryota; kingdom Viridiplantae; phylum Streptophyta; class Magnoliopsida; order Poales; family Poaceae; genus Triticum; species Triticum timopheevii. The sequence goes on along the minus strand of OY997262.1, from coordinate 400,656,425 downwards.
CCATTACGGCCGACTACCCCGGTTTATCTCCGGCTTCCTAGGTAACTGTGACTGGAGTCCTGATACCACGATTCATCCATGCTTATTTCTGACCACCGTATACTAATGGTACTCCACAGGAGGTGCCTTTGAGGCGGGAAGCCGATCCTGTGGCGGCTGACCAAAAAGGGTCAGCTCGGCCCAGCAGGCGGAAGAGGAGTGCGGCGCGAATCGAAACATCGCCGCAACGGTATGACGCACCACTGTGTTTAAAGGAAAGATTCCTGGGAGGTATATTGACGCTCATGATTTTTCCAGGAGAAAGAGCGCTCGCCGGACTGTGTCCGGAGAGGTTGCCAATCGAGCCTCCGCCAGCCAGGCTCCAACGCCTGGTCTGGAGGGGGAGGCGAACACAAGGCATGCGCCGGATGCTCCTCCAACGGAGGATGCCGACAGGCTGTTCGCCACCAGGTCTAAGGTGGAGAGCGCCATGAATCATAGGCGCCGCCGGACAGTTCTTCGTGACGCGTGTTTCTCCCCGGAGGCATTGAATGCCTTTAATGCGGGAGACGCGCACCTCCGTGCCGCTCGAGATGGTCTAACCAGAGCCACGGAGCAGTATGTGAAGGACATACGGGTGAGGAAATTTGACAGTTATATATGCCAGTAGCCCCCGAGACATAAAATAGTTAGAATAACTGATTTAAGGATCATTTGTTATGCAGGACCTTACGGAGAAGAATACCCATCTGTCCCAGGAGCTTCAGGAGTGCAAGGCCCAACTTGAGGCCGCACTAGCCGCCACAGGGGGAGCCACAGAGACCCCCTCTGGTAATACATACTTCAAAAGATAAGTAGGTTATGAAGTGCGGCGTGTGTATAAGTCTGACAATAATATTGCAGATGGCGCCGGACTAGATCCGGACAAGCAGCAGCTACTACGCCAGCTAAAGGCCGGCGAGAAGGTGCTGACAAGGGTGCGGCAGGAGAAAAATAACCTCCAAGATGCCAACACTCAGCTGGGCGAGGAACTAAAAGATGCTCGGGTCCAGCTGTCTTACTCCGTGAAGGAGAATCTGCGGATCCGTCGCGGCATTTACAGTAAGTGCTTGAACGAACTATTGAAAACAAGAGTTCGGCGAGGAAGTCGACTAACCAGAATATGTCTGCAGGTATGCTCACAGGTCATCCTGCAGAGGAAATGCCCGGTTCAACGGGTGACCAACTCCCCGAGCTGTTGCAACTGCACGAACGAGTTCGGCAGGTGATGAGTGGCGTCGCCCAGGCCTTATGGCCGTCCGTCTCCCTACCCAAGGGTCTTGGAGGGCTTGTGGAAAAGCTTCAGGGAGCACGGCGACGCTTCTGTCTGTGGAAGATATCGGCCTGCCGTCAAGGCGCTAGGGAGGCCTGGGCCATGGTGAAGACACGGTATGCGAAGGCTGACCCCAACCACATGGCCGAGGTCGGACCTGTAGGGCCCGATGGGAAGGAGATCCCTGTGAGCTTAGTGTACGACCAAGTAGAGTTGGCCGCAAAGTATTCCCAGCGGGACTGTAAACTAGACAGTTTGTTAGATGGTATCGAAGAGGAATACCATCAGTCAGCTTGACTATGTAATTTGAAATGACATGAAAAATGCCTTCTAGCCGGATTGTAGATCATTTGTCGTTGCGGACCTTTTCGCTTCAACCTCGGGACCCGACAGTCCGGAGTGTGTTCGAATACCCGCATGGTTATATAGAAACCGGGGCATGCATGGAGACCGGGCATAGGGGTCATTAGTGCTTTATCAGACAAGTGCCCAACTAGTTATGTTATATTACATGGTTAGTAAGAAACATCTTCCAGGGAGAATAGTTCCGTTAGGGGTTCCTTTCCCTGGGAGGCATGCCCTAAAGTGCATGTCCGGACTGCAAAAAAAGCAGGAAAGCATTTGGGGGCAGATAAATAAATAGGTAAGAAATCATCTTTCAATTCACCGACCGAATATTACCTTAAGAACGCTAGCTTTCGGCTTCACCTAGTCTGAGGTACACATCCGGCTGACCCGGCAGTAACAATCGCAGAGGTGCTCCCTTTACCGCCTAGCCGAACAATCGGGAACGTAGGGGTAAGCACAGGAGCCAGGCAACCCAGCTTGGCCAAAACTTAAGTCATATCGATGCATATAATGGTGAATAAAAGGTACATGCGGAAGTGTGACACATGTGTTGGGTATGAGACCCTTATAAATAAGCTTCTGTTAAAGAAGCCCCCAGGTATAATGAGTGCGGATAGCACGTCAAGTGTGTGCGAACAAAGCACAGACGAGCCACCGAAGGCCCGTGAAAGAAGAGAAAAAAAGGAGGAAGAAGAGAGGGGCAAATAAAAGACAGTTAAAGTATAAAATATAGACGGGGGAGGGAGACGAACTCAGAGTCCGGCGCTAGGCGTAGAATCTGCGGAGACGGGCTGCGTTCCATGGATTTGGCTCGAGTCAGTTATCGGATGCATTTCGCAGACGGTACGCTCCACCGGTCAGGACCTGGTCGATGATGAAGGGACCTTCCCATTTGGGCTTGAGCTTGTCCTTTTTCTTGTCCAGCAAGCGTAGAACTAGTTCGCCAACATTGTAAGTTTTGGCCCGTACTTCTCTACTTTGATATCTTCGAGCCTGCTGTTGGTAAAATGCGGAACGGGCTTTTGCCACGTCACGCTCCTCTTCTAAGGCATCCAAACTGTCCTGCCGATCCAGCTCGGCTTCTCTTTCTTCGTACATGCGCACGCGAGGTGAGTCATGAATTATGTCGTAGGGCAAAACTGCCTCTGCGCCGTATACCATAAAAAATGGTGTGAATCCGGTAGTGCGGTTTGGCGTGGTCCGCAGCCCCCAGAGTACAGAGTCGAGCTCCTCTACTTAGTGCTTGATAGATTCCTTAAGGGACCGCACTAGTCTGGGTTTGATGCCGCTCATGATTAGACCATTTGCTCGTTCGACTTGACCATTAGTTTGAGGATGATAGACTGAAGCGTAGTCGAGCTTGATGCCCATGTTTTTGCACCAGAGTTTAACCTCGTCGGCCATGAAGTTCGTGCCGTTATCAGTGATGATGCTATGGGGGACGCCATAACGGTGTACTACCCCAGTTATGAAGTCTATCACAGGTCCGGATTCGGCTGTTTTAACTGGCTTGGCCTCTATCCATTTGGTGAATTTGTCCACCATGACCAATAGGTATTTTTGATTGTGGGTTCCCCCTTTAAGGGGTCCAACCATGTCAAGCCCCCAGACTACGAATGGCCAGGTGATGGGTATAGTTTTGAGGGCGGTGGGTGGCATGTGGCTTTGATTAGCAAAGAGCTGGCAACCGACGCATCGTTGGACTAAGTCCTGAGCATCTGCCCGGGCCGTCGGCCAATAAAATCCTGTACGGAAGGCCTTGCCTACAAGGGCTCGGGCTGTGGCGTGGTGCCCGCCGAGTCCGGCGTGAACTTCAGCCAGAAGATTTCGCCCTTCCTCTTCGGAGATGCACCTTTGAAGGACTCCGATTGTGCTTTTCTTATAAAGCTCTCCCTCATGGACCTTGTAGGCTTTAGATCGTCGTACTATGCAACGGGCCTCATTTTGGTCTTCGGGAAGTTCCTGCCTGATTAAGTAGGCTAGGAATGGTTCCGTCCACGGGGCTATGACTGCCATTATTTCGTGGGCTGAAGGTGTTATTTCATTGGCAGAGCTGCCGATTGCGTCAGAGTGTTCTGTGTTGGGCGGTGCGGTTGGTTCCGGGTTATTGTTTCCGGACTCCCCTTCCCATAATACGGATGGCTTGAAAAGCTGCTCCAGGAAGATGTTGGGAGGGACGGCGTCGCGCTTTGCGCCGATGCATGCCAACACGTCGGCCGCCTGGTTATTATCCCGGGCTATATGGTGAAATTCGAGTCCTTCGAACCGAGCTGACATTTTTAAGACTGCGTTACGGTAGGCTGCCATTTTCGGATCCTTGGCACCAAAGTCTCCATTTATTTGGGATATTGCGAGGTTTGAATCCCCGTGGACCTCTAGGCGTTGAATGCCCATGGAGATTGCCATCCGGAGACCATGTAGAAGGGCCTCGTATTCGGCTGCATTGTTGGAGTCTGTGTACATTATCTGGAGTACGTATTGGATTGTGTCTCCGGTTGGGGACGTCAGGACGACGCCAGCCCCCAGGCCGGCCAACATTTTGGAGCCGTCGAAGTGCATGATCCAATTGGAGTATGCGTCGTACTCTTTAGGGAGTTCGGCTTCGGTCCATCAGCGATGAAGTCGGCCAAAACTTACGACTTTATAGCTCGCCGTGCTTTGTAGGTTATGTCGAATGGTAGGAGCTCAATGGCCCATTTTGCAATCCTGCCAGTCGCGTCGCGGTTGTTTATAATGTCGTTAAGAGGTACTTCAGAGGCTACTGTTATCGAACACTCTTGAAAGTAGTGTCACAGCTTCCGGGATGCCATGAACACCGCGTACGCTATCTTTTGATAATGTGGATACCGGGACTTGCATGGAGTTAGTACAGTGGATACGTAGTACACTGGTTTTTGAAGAGGGAATTTGTGCCCTTCCGTTTCTCGTTCGACGATGAGCACCGCGCTTACAACTTGATGTGTTGCCGGGATGTATAATAACATTGGTTCGCCTAAGTTGGGCGCGGCCAGGACCGGATTTGTTGCCAATATGGCCTTTATCTCTTCGAGTCCGGCCGGGGCGGCATCCGTCCATTCGAAGTGTTCGGTGCGCCGGAGGAGGCGATAAAGGGGTAATGCCTTTTCTCCCAAGCGGGAGATGAAGCAGCTTAGAGCCGCCACGCATCCAGTCAATTTTTGTATTTGCTTGAGGTCTTTTGGGATATCCAATTGTGACAGAGCTCGGATCTTGGCTGGGTTTGCTTCAATTCCTCTACCGGATACAATGAAGCCCAAGAGCTTTCCGGCTGGTACACCGAAAACGCATTTTTCCGGGTTGAGCTTAATGTCATATGCTCGGAGGTTGTCAAATGTGAGCCTCAAATCGTCTACTAGAGTTTCGACGTGTTTGGACTTGACGACCACATCGTCTACGTATGCCTCCACTGTTTTGCCGATCTGGGTTGCCAGACATGTCTGAATCATGCGCTGATATGTTGCGGCGGCGTTTTTGAGCCCGAAGGGCATTGTGTTGAAGCAGAATGGTCTGTATGGAGTAATGAATGCCGTTGCGGCTTGGTCTGTCTCCGCCATCTTGATTTGATGGTAGCCGGAGTATGCGTCGAGGAAGCACAATGAATCGTGCCCTGCGGTAGCATCGATAATTTGATCGATGCGGGGAAGGGGGAAAGGATCCTTTGGACAAGCCTTGTTAAGGTCCTTGAAATCGACACACAGGCGCCAGGATTTGTCCTTCTTTGGTACCATTACCAGGTTTGCTAGCCAGTCCGGATGTTTTATGTCTCTGATGAATCCGGCTTCTAATAGTTTGGCTAGATCCTCTCCCATTGCCTGTCTTTTGGGTTTGGAAAATCGCCGAAGAGCCTGTTTGACTGGCTTGAATCCTTTTAGGATATTTAGGCTGTGCTCTGCCAACCTGCGTGGGATTCCTGGCATGTCTGAAGGGTGCCAGGCAAAGATGTCCCAATTTTCTCGAAGGAATTCTCGTAGTGCGGCGTCTACATCAGGGTTTAGTTGTGCCCCAATGGAGGCCGTCTTTGTGGGGTCCGTTGGATGGACTTGGAATTTGACTATTTCGTCCGCTGGCTTAAAAGAGGTGGACTTGGATCTCTTATCGAGTATCACATCGTCCCTGTTCACCATGGAGCGCAGCGCGGTGAGTTCCTCGGCCGCTAGGGCTTCGGATAGTGCCTCTAGGGTTAGTGCGGCTGTCTTATTTTTGGCGCGGAGTGCTATGTCCGGATCACTGACAAGAGTGATGATTCCGTTGGGCCCGGGCATTTTGAGCTTCATGTACCTGTAATGGGGTATAGCTTGAAAAATTGTGAATGCCTCTCGCCCTAGTAAAGCATGATATCCGCTGCTGAACGGGGCCACTTGGAAGACATGACCTCCTCAGACCTGTAATTGTCCGGGGAGCCGAACACCACATCCAGTGTAATTTTTCCTGTGCAGCGTACTTCCCGACTAGGGATTATTCCTCTAAAGGTTGTGCTGCTTCGCTCAATGCGGCTCCAGTCTATTTCCATTTTTCGAAGGGTTTCCTCGTAAATGAGGTTTAATCCGCTGCCGCCATCCATAAGTACCTTAGTAAGGCGAAAGTCGTCCACTATTGGACTGAGGACCAATGCGGCTGGTGCCCGGGATGTTCGGAATTTAGGTTTGTCACTGGCGTTAAAGGTAATAGCCGTGTCGCTCCACGGATTTATTGTTGCTACTTGGTAGACTTCGGCGAGGCTGCGGAGTGTTTGTTTCCGCATATTATTTGATGCGAAAGTCTCGAAGACTGTTAATATCGTACTGGTACTGCTGGGCTGGTTCTCTGGGGCTAGAAGTCCTTCGCCACTTTTGGCCACCTGCCGTAGTATCCAACACGCTCGAAGGCTATGTGTTGGAGTGGCGCCCTCTGTACTATGGATTTTGCAGGGTCCGCTGAGCCATCCCTCCAATACAGTTCCGTGCCCTTTAGGGGTTTTTTGCTTTTTGGTTTTTAGCCCAGGTGCCTGAATATGATGCACCCTTTTATTTCGGACTAGGGTTGTGTTCGGAGCCGGATTGTCCCAAAATTTGGTTTCGGTTTTCCAGGCATTCTCCATCGCACAGTACTTTCGTACTATGGAAGCCAAGTCGGCGAAGCGTGTAATTTCACGACGACTTATGGCTTTCATGATTCCCTTGTCCGTGCAATTGTTGCAAAAAATTGATATTGCGCTTTCCTCACGGCAGTCCTTCATCCTGTCCATAACTAGGAGGAATCTGGCCCAGTAATGATGTACTGTTTTAGCGGGCTCTTGCCGGATTCGAGATAGATCGCTTGTGTTTGGGTGGGCGGGTGGAATTGAATTTGGAACCCCGTCCAATCTAAGGCTCAAGGGCCAAAAAGTTTCCGAACTTGGAAGCTTGGATTGCTGGATGTTGTCCAACGAATCTGGCCCGCTGCTTGACTTTAGGTTCAGTGCTCGATTGGCGTCCGTCCCTCCGCGGGAATCCGGCATGGGGGGATCAAGAATCCGGACATAACTGGTCCTTAATATAGAAGAAGAGTCGTCGCACTGTTCCTCTACCACAGCAACGTGGTGGGTAGCCTGGGGAGAGTTAATCTCTCTCAGATTGGTTTTAAGCCCAATCTGATCGTAGTCTGTAGCGACTCCCAGGGCGGCGATGCGATCCGAGAGCTCATTTACGGAAGAGAGCTCCATCGGATCTAGCTGCTCGGTGAGTTCCGAGTTGACGTGAAGATCGCTTTTGATGAACCGAGAGGTCATCATCGGCGCGGCGGCCGGACAGGCGGTCATAAGAAAACCACCTAGCCAGATAGTTTGGCCGGTGGCCAAAGCTCCTTTGGCAACGGTGCCGTCTTTGAAGACGGGACGAGGCATCCTTCCTGATTGCAATGGCACAGAGGAACTCTCAATGAAAGCACCAATGTCGGTGTCAAAACCGGCGGATCTCGGGTAGGGGGTCCCGAACTGTGCGTCTAGGCGGATGGTAACAGGAGACAAGGGACACGATGTTTTTACCCACGTTCGGGCCCTCTCGATGGAGGTAAAACCCTACTCCTGCTTGATTGATATTGATGATATGGGTAGTACAAGAGTAGATCTACCACAAGATCAAGGAGGCTAAACCCTAGAAGCTAGCCTATAGTATGATTGTTGTTCGTCCTATGGACTAAAACCCTCCGGTTTATATAGACCCGGAGAGGGCTAGGGTTACACAGAGTCGGTTACAATGGTAGGAGATCTACATATCCGTATTGCCAAGCTTGCCTTCCACGCCAAGGAAAGTCCCATCTGGAAACGGGACGAAGTCTTCAATCTTGTATCTTCATAGTCTTGGAGTCCGGCCAATGATGATAGTTCGGCTATCCGGACACCCCCTAGTCCAGGACTCCCTCAGTGGGTGCGAGAGAGATGGTTTGTGCGAAACAGAGGCAATGTGTTGATGATATCTCAATCAGAAAAACATAAATATGCAATGTGTGTGAAATGGAGTCATGGACGTGAGATATCGATAGAATTGAAAACAGGGATGAAGTGTGTGGCTGCGCGATCGATAAAGAGTGCCATCAAATTTGTGTTTGCCCACGTCAAAGATACAGGGCGGCTGGCCTACTGGAATTTGAGAGGGCAGAGGTGCAGTTCTTCTCCGTGGCATGGATACCTACCTACAACGTTCGACTATCGGTGTGTGGGGGGGGTAGAGACCGGTCGACTAGTATATGTGTGGGGAAGGAGAGAGACCTAGCTATGTATTGATGGAGATCGATCGACATCCATGGATATGTGTAGCAGAGGAATAAGGTTGGGAAAAAGACAAAGGTAGAGCGTCGGAGGGTTGGTGGTGGAGTGGCGTCTCACAAATGGTGGGAGAGGCCTGCTAGACAAGCGGAGGGTATGAGTGCAATATCAATAAGAGAGGGTGGGGGATGTCTGTCTGTCTATGCACGTGCGTGTGAGAGACGAGTCGGGAGGTATTCAAGGATGATGAGGGGAGAAGATATGGTTGTGGTAAGCATGCGTAACTACATAGGAAGATCAACCGTCGTGTGTCCGAGAAAAGGAGAGACATAACTAGCGAGGTAAGTGTATCGGTGCTTGGTGAAAACGAATTATAGTCGACCTGGCTATATGTAGGGAGATCAGTTCATATACACGCCTGCATGTGTTAGAAGCAAATAAGGTCCAAAGAGGCAGATAGGGGGAGAGGGTGTGGCTAGGAGGTGGTGCGAGAGGCCTACCATGTCGAAGGGGGAGGAGTGTGCGAGCATGTGATTAATGAAAAGAGGGGCGGGAGTGTGCACCTACGTGGAATCATATTGGACATATGGGGGCATGGACGGTGAGAAGAGAAGAGGGGAAGTATATATGTGTTTGTTGTAGGCACACTTGGCTAGAGAGGTATATCTACCGGTGTGTGCCAGAAAGAAGGAGCCGGGGGCCTACACACACCGCTGGTGGATGACCTAAAGAGAAATAATGAACATGCGCGATGGAGGGGACACTAAGGGTGTGTGAGGGAGGCGGGCGTGTGCATGCACGATAGAAAGTTAGCTCTAGCTAGCTACAAATAGAAGAGGACCGTGAAGGTGTAAAAGACGAACAAAGATCATAATTCATTATAAAAAGGTGGATACGGATACTTGAAGAAGATATCATAATGTAGAACATTGATTATAATTTGGGCTAATGTGTGGCTTTTGCAACTCAGGTCTAAATACTTGTCATAATGTAGGGGGTGGGGCACTATACTTTGTGTGATAAATACGGTGTACGTATGGAACATGGTTTAGATTATGAATATATAGTTAGTACATCAAATGCCTCTCTGCTAAACTACATGTCAAGTGCCTCTCTGCTACCATTGCGTTCAGTTTTGACAGTAGCATTCAGATTCCATAGTAAATTTCAGTTTCGACAGTTAAGTTCAGAGTCAACAGTTTTTACCTCATCTGTTGTAGTCAGGTGGTTTTTGGTGATGTTAATTTTACATCCATTTTACATCATCTATTGGAGATGCTATTAGAATCCCACTTGAGATTGACGATGTCTGTCTTGTGTTGCTTCAGCCTTGACGTCTTACGGCTCACCGGAGCTGCTCCAATGACAGAATGATCCATCACAACAGAGCAGTGCCCTGGACGCCGTCTACAGATTCCTCAGATCTTCCTCCACACCTCCGACTGCCACCTCTGCCTCAACTGCTTCAGCGACCAACCCAATGATGCTGAGGTTGACACGGCTACGGCAAAGAGGTTGTACACTTGTTGCATCACTTATTACTATACATTCACGTCGATCCATTAGGGCTATTTTGGTTCAACGGAAAAACATAGCAATAGGGAATTTTCCAATGGCACTCTACTATTCAATTATTCATGCATTTTGTTGAAAGGAATGAAGCAAAACATCCACCTGGACCTACTTTTCAAAATCCTATGCATGTAAACAAGACCAAGTGCATTAGTGCCAGAATAACATTCTAACTGTACACGCTTTCATATGGTTTCTCTTTATTTTGGCCATGTTTCTTTGCATTCCTCTGCTCTTCCAATTCCTGTAAACCAAACACCCAAGTTGACAGAAATCCTATGTTTACAAATGCTCTGTTTACCATGTGCATTTTCCTATCCTATTCCGGTGTTTTTCCTATCCCTGTGTTTTAAGAATCATGCAAGCCAAATGAGCCCTTACAGAATTACTTCAGTTACAGGTACGTGTCGAAGGGAACTTTGTGTGGTTTGTCCTGCTCCTGTCGCGACGTCGTCCACCTCACCTGAGCTGCTCCATCGACAGAAGCATCCTCCAAACCAGACATCGCGACTCCTGACCGTCTTTCGCCGCCTCAGATCTCCTTCCCTGCCGCCGGCACCCACCCCAACGGCATCACCATCATCGACTCAGCAGATGAACCTGAGGAGTACACGGGTCCACAAGAGAGGTCGCGCTCTTTTGTTTCTGCTTATGTTATGCATTGCTTAAACTTACCTGCTACTTTATCGTCCTGTTCAGCTCTTGGACTCCCAACTCAGGTCCAAATTAATGTTCAAACTTGAGTTCTAAATTAGTTGTGGGGCACATATCGAGGCAGCAATGAATAGTATGTCTGTCTAATATTTGGTTCACCTAGGGTATGCCTATGTTGTTCATCTTGGGTGGGAAACAAATAGTAAAGCAATCATCATCTGTCTTTTTATTAATTTAAAGCAATCATCAGCCTGCTATCATTATTTTTTATCCATCCACTGGTTGTTACCATCACTCTAAATTTCTGCATGCTCGCCTTACATAATCTCACCATATTATTTTGTATGCATGTCAGATATTGTACACAGTCATGCTGAACATGTAGAGAAAAAGAGAAGAGTTTTGCGCGGCAATACAATGTCATGCAGACATCGCTCCATGGTGGGTTCAAGGGCAAACCCTCCCCACCCCTCTCCAGATTGTAATCCAGAGGAAGATATCTGTTCTGAGGCGGATTCAGACGCCGCTGACCACTCCTATTTACCCCCCAAGGTGTTTGCTCTACCTTGGCATGATGATGTTAGTCATATCATGCATATGTTGCCTTGCAGTGCCTATGTCATCTGCTTAGTTTAGACATGTTCTGTAATGCCACCTGTTTAGTTTCTATATCATATATGGGAATTATGCAGTCTCATGTCTTTTAGCCAGCCATAATATATGTGAAATGTGCAATGCCATCCTGTTTAACCAGGCATCATATATTTGAATGATATCTTGCCCATCCTTTTCTTCATTACATTTCCATTTGTCAACAATGTTTGTACATTAAACTACTCTTCCTGTGAATCAGCCATTTGGGTGGGAGATGGAAAAATCTGGAGTGAAAACAAGGCCTTCAGAGCAGACAGTGCTACATGTCGAAGCAGATCTCTTGTTGGGTCCCGATAGCTCCTCAGAGATGGATTCAGAGACAGATGACCAGTCCTATTCCCCTACTGAGGTGTATGCTCTAACTTGGCACGGTTATACTGCTCATATCATGCATACGGTGTCTTGCATTGCATAGTTTAGACATCATATACACAATATTCAACACCATGTTCTTAGTTCAGACATCATATCGGATGCCCTCTATTTAGCATATAAATCACATATGTGAATTAAATGATGCGATCCTGATTACTTAGATAACATGTAGGTGAATTATGTCATGCGATCTTGTTTAGTTATTCACCATATCTTTGAATTATGTTATGCTATGCTATCCAGTTTAGATAGACATCATATATGTGAAATTATGTCATGCTATCCATTTTAGTTAAACAATATACATGTCAACTATTTCATGCCCTCTTTTTTCCACACTATCTATTGCATCTGTGTCTCATACAATGTCTGTACATTCAACTATGTTTCCTGTTTATTAGCCATTTGAATTGGAGCGGGTGATGCCAGTATCTAGCGGAATAAAAACATGATCTTCAAATAAAACAGTGCTACCTCTTGGTGGAGATAGCACCCTGGTTGTACATGCACAAGAACCAGCCCTACCACACATAACCCAAACTCTCACAGATTGTACCCCTACTGTGATGGACGGAGAACCAGCTTCACCCAATCTAACCCCAACCCCAGCCGATAGTAACCCAATTCCTATTGACACAGCACCATCTCCACCACAGAGCTCCCAAACAAGAGCAGTCAGTAACGCAGCTTTAGTGCCCCAAAGGGCCAGTACTATCACGGCGAACCCCAACTCTACCAGTTAGTACGCCTATTCCTGTGGAGGAAGCACAACCAGTCAGTCGTAGTTTAGCATCTATCGCATTTGATGTTGTTAAATCGTATGTGCGTATCTTCCCATCTTGGAAATATTATACTGAAGATGAAGGAAAATAACAGTTGCAGGTGTTTGTCCAGGAGTTATGTGTAAGTAATGTTATTCATGGCAATTACTTTGCTTCGTCCCATACATCCTACCTCCATGATGGTTATAATACAACAAATTTTCCCATTTTTCCCTATAGAGAAGGACCGATTTGGAAACTCAGGATGAGGTAACCTGTGCTAATACCTCTGCTATCTTCAAGAATGCTTGGTGGCAGTGTCGGAATTACCTGAAGAAAATGTACTTCACCGGCAAAGAAACTCATCAAATTCCCTTACGTTCTCCTGAGACACATTTACTGGACGATGACTGGGAACGCCTTGTTCTGTACTGGTCCCGAACCAAGAATGTGGTAAGGTCTATGAGCTCATTTTCTATTTTTAAGTATTATATTCTTGCGTCTTACTGTACTCTGTTCATGTAGAACAAGTGCCTAAATCAGAAGAACAACTGTTCTAATTTAAGATTCTATTGCTAACATAGTTCAAAAAAGCGCTAGGCGTTAATTGTGTGTTTTGCCACTGCCTTGCGCTTTATGGACCAAAGCACATGCTTATGCGCAGTTATGCACAGATTAAGCGTAGTTATGCGCAATGCGTTTTGCCAACGCCTAGAGCCTAGGTGCGCTTAAGCGCTCGCTTAGGCGCGCCTTTTTTAACTATGATTGCTTTGCTCTTGTATCACTGTATTTACTGATACAAACTTATTTTTAAATTGAAGGATCCAATCGAAACTCCATTGGCACAGTAGGTATGTTCACGCATGTTCCTTTAACAGGTTTGCTCTTATCAATAGCTCTTTTGATTTCAATTTCAATTGTGTATACAGTTGACTTTCATATCATGAACATTACTAGCATCACAACAGAGCCAATAGTGTTGTTGTACATGTAGACCCGTGGTACCCATCTGAAATCTTGTTGTGCCGTGTAGTTTCCCACGCTTTGTATTCTTTCACTGCTGCTTTGTCTTGGACTGATATGATTTGAACCGTGTCTCTATTTTGATTTGGCAAGACAATGCAGTGACCATAGGACATAGATATATGTTTGTTTGATGCTTTTATTATGTACTAGTACTTGGCAATAGAAGACTTGGTAGTTTAATCCTGTCCACCTTACTAATGAACTGGTTCACCGAAATGAGTTTCATATACTAGTACATGCTAAACTTGTTATGTGTCTGCTTGTTTCTTCTTTTAGAATGCTGACAGAATATTGGGGAAGAGTGCCTTATTAAGCAATGGTAAAGGAAGTAATGCAGATAAGGTTCAGGATAGTGACACATCCTTGTTGGCCTCCAACAAAGCTGATAAAACAGCTAAGGAAGACTATCATGAAGACAGCGAGACAACCCCAAAGTCCTGTCTTGGTTTAGTGTTCGAGTTACTGGCCACTACCGCTTGCACAAGCTATTCAAAATCACTGTCTGAATCAGTTCGGTTTCTTGAGTCTCAGCTACAAGCTGAAAGACATCGATCAGCTGTGCTGCGACAAGAAGCGGAAGGACTGCGGAAGTCCCTGGAGCATTCAGATGCATACTTTCTGGTGCAACAACAAGCGTTGGAGGATTTTAGCGCCAAACAGGACAAAGCTAATCAGCTTGCTAAGCTTATTGCCAGCATGGTGGATACCCAAGATAACGTTTCTTGAGCCCTTCTGAAGTTGTTTCAGTTATGCTCTTGTTTTGCTGCCGCGTTTATTTGCACTGGTGGCCAATTTTGACGGCCAGTGTATGTAATATGCTGCTTTGTTTCCTATATTTGCACTGGGGCGAACTTTGATGCCCAGTGGATGTAATATGTGTAATAGCGGTAATAGGCTAGCCTTAATTGCTTGCTTATTTATTTCCTTATTGCCTTGTTTAGTTGTTTGCTTGTAGTCATTGCAGTTCTTTTTCTGTGTTTTTCTAGTGGCCACAATAGCCTACTTTTGGTAACTAGGCCAAAATAATCATGGCAACACACGGACTGTTGTAACCATGGGCCTCCTGCAGGCCGTATGATCCATGGGCCTTCGTTCGGCTGTAGGACCATTGGCCTTCTATACGGGCCGTAGGATCCATCGGCCTTCTATACGGGCCTTAGGGATCAATGGGCCTTCTACGGGCCGTAGGGTCCATGGGCCTTCTACGGGCCGTATGATCCATGGGCCTCATACGGGCCGTACTATCCATGGGCCTCATACGGGCTATAGGATCCATGGGCCTTCTATGGGGCGTATCATCATTTTGCCAATCATGGGCCGTACTATTCGTGGACCATAACGGGCCGTTAATAGGCTGTATTTGATAACTCTATGAAAACAGCCCAACAGGTTTTTTTGACATGAAAAAGGCCCAACGTATTAACGGTCCGCAAATGGGCCAACTGTAAAGATGGGCTAAATTTGGCCAACGAGCAGAAAATGACAGTAATGGGCCGTATGTAACCGAATGCTGCAAATGAGCCCAAGAATCAATGGACCCTGACAAGGCTGAAAGATAACTTGGGCTGGAAACAGCCCAATGGAATAACGGGCCGTTAATGGGTATAAAGTGATACACTGTTCATTACGGGTCAGTTTCACCACGGGCCGTTAATGGGCCAAGAGTTACAAAGGTCCTCATATGGGCCGAAAGAAGTCATGGGCCACACATGGGCCGGAAGTTAAAACGGGCTGAATCATATTGGACGGCCCAGATGACGCTACTGGGCCTAATTCAGATAGGGCGTAACGGGCCCTGGGTTAGCGGGCTGTAAATGGGCTATATGCGAACAGGCCGTTAACAGGCTTTTCGTGGGCTGGCCCGCCACCTTTTGACCAAGTCAAACGGGCCGGCCTTTTCACAGGAATAGGCCTCTGTTGGGCCGTGCCACGTGTCGCCGTATTATAGGCGCCTCCGGTCCAATGAGCGGATGACATCTGTCCCAACGGTGAGCCGACACGTGTTTCCTCCAGCCAATGATGATTTTACACGTGGAAAATCCCCATTGGTCGGGGCTGTTAACGGGTTATCGGATCCAAAACCCGACCCGATAGCTTAACGGTGTTCCGTTACGGTGGATGCCACGTGTGGGTCACCCTTGACGAAAGCACTTCTGTGACGCGCGACTTATCGTCATGGAAGTGGATACTTCCGTGATGATAATTTTCGTAATGTCATGGAACACTTCTACGACATCACATGTATGACTATCTTGATTCTGTCATAATTGTCATGGATGTACATGCATGACAAAAAACGCGACCTACTGTGACAAACACGTATCATCACGGAAGTGTATTTTTTTGTAGTGGAAGTCCAGTTTCGGCCACCGGGAAAGTTTCGGGGGTCACCGGTATTGTATCGGGACCACCGAAAGGGTCCCGGGGGTCCATCGGGTGGGGCCACCTATCCTGGAGGGTCCCATGGGCTTAAGTGGGAAGGAAACCAGCCCCTGGTGGGCTGGTGCGCCCCCCTCAAGAAAGAATTTGAGTTCACTCATCATAGACATCTCAAACTTCTCCGACATTAGCTTCCCAAACTTTTCACTAAAATGAGGGTTAGTTGAACCAAATATAATATCATCAACATAGATTTGGCACAAAAATAGTTCTCCATTAACCCTTTTAGTAAAAAGAGTAGAATCAATTTTCCCAATTTCAAAGCCTTTTTCAATAAGGAACTTGGTTAAGCATTTATACCATGCTCTAGGAGCTTGTTTAAGACCATAAAGAGCTTTGTGAAGTTTGTAAACATGATTGGGTTTCTTAGGATTGACAAAGCCGGGAGGTTGCTTAACATAAACTTCCTCCTCTATTTCACCATTTAGAAAAGCACTTTTAATGTCCATTTGGTACAAGGTGATATCATGATGATTAGCATAGGCAAGTAAGATGCGAATGGACTCAAGTCTAGCAACAGGAGCATAAGTCTCACCATAGTCCATACCTTCGACTTGTGTGTAGCCTTGGGTGACGAGACATGCTTTGTTGCGAACTACTTGTCCATCTTCATCTTGCTTGTTGCGAAACACCCATTTGGTACCGATGACGTTGTGGTTGTTGTCGGGCTTCTCAACCAATGTCCAAACTTGGTTCCTCTCAAAGTTGTGTAGCTCTTCATGCATAGCATTTATCCAATCCGAATCTTCAATGCTTCTTCAACCTTCATAGGTTCAATGCTAGAGATGAAAGATAGTTTTCACAAAAGTTAGCTAAATGAGTTTTAGAGCGAGTGATTCTCCCGGTTTGAATGTCATTGTAGATTTGCTCGACAGGATGATCTTTAGCAATTCTTGCTTGAACTCGTGAAAGCTTTTGCTTGGGTCTTCGTTGAACATCTTCTTCATCTTGTTCTTCTTCTTGGCCTTCTTCATTGTTGGCGTTGTCGTTCTCTCGTCGTGGTGGAGAAGGAGGTTGTCGATGTTTATCTTGATGCACTTCCTCGTTTTCTTCGTCTTGGTGTGTCCCACTTGTGGATGCTTTCGTATCAACTCTTGGTTCACCTTGTCGTGAAGTTGAAGCTTCCACTTGGACGGACGAGGTACTCTCCTTCACCTCCGTTGGACGGACCTTGCCAATAGACAAGTCTTGGATTGCTTCCGAAGGATCTTTGTCTCCTACATCAATTGGCAATTGCTCTACTTGCGAGCCGTTAGATTCATCAAACTTCACATCTACCGTCTCTTCAACCTTACGGGTGAAATTGTTGTAGACACGATAAGTGTGAGAGTTTGAGCCATAACCTAGTAGGAAACCTTCATGAGACTTAGGAGCAAATTTAGAACGACGATGCTTATCAAGAATGTAGCACTTTGAGCCGAATACTCGAAAGTATCCAACTTGGGGTTTGTTACCGGTGAGGAGCTCGTATGCCGTCTTGCCGAGTAGCTTGTGAAGATACAAGAGATTTGTTGCATGACAAGCTGTCTCAACCGCTTCTGCCCAAAAGTGCTTCGGCGTCTTGTACTCATCAAGCATTGTTCTCGCCATTTCGATGAGCGTCCGGTTCTTCCTCTCAACAACTCCATTTTGGTGAGGTGTGTATGTAGCCGAGAACTCATGTGGAATCCCTTCTTCATCAAGAAAGGTGTCCACATTTGCGTTCTTGAACTCCGTTCCGTTGTCGCTGCGAACCTTCTTGATCTTCACTTCAAATTGATTTTGGGCCTTCCTAGCAAAGTTTTTGAAGATCTTTTGGACCTGCGATTTATCATCGAGAAAGAACACCCACGTAAATCTTGAAAAATCATCAACTATAACTAGACCAAAAGAATTTCCACCGAGACTCTTGTAAGAGTTGGGACCAAAGAGATCCATGTGAAGTAGCTCGAGTGGCCTCCTTGTGGTCATGATGTTCTTCACGGGATGCCTTCCTCCCACCTGTTTACCTGCCTGACAAGCGCTGCAAAGTCTATCCTTATCAAATATGACATCGTTAACTCCAAGGATATGATTTCCTTTAATAAGCTTGTCAAGGTTTTGCATACCAACATGACCTAATCGTCTATGCCATAACCAACCTTTTGAGGATTTAGCAATAAAGCAAGTTTTAGGTTGGGCCTTTTTAGTGAAATCAACAATGTATAAATCACCTCTACGCACACCGGTAAAGACCATTTTATGATTGTCTCGACGAAACACTTGGCAATCTACTTCAGTAAATAGGACATTGAAACCGAAATCAGCAAGTCTAGATACTGAAAGTAAGTTGTATCCAAGAGATTCAATGAGCATAACATTTTGTATGGAGCTATCATGTGATATGGCCACCTTACCGAGGCCAACCACCTTACCCTTTGAGTTGTCACCGAAAGTGACATACTTTCGAGGACTATCATTATCAGCAAGCTCACGAAACATGTATTTATCTCCGGTCATGTGATCGGTACATCCACTATCAAGAACCCATTCCTTTCCTCCTGACATATATCCCCGAAGATTTGCCATAAGACCAAAATGTCTCATTGCATCATCAAGATCGAAGTCACTATCATCATCCTCATCATAGTATCCATGTTCAACATCGTCATGTGGTGGATCAAATCCTAGAGAGGGTGATTAGTTAGAGTGAGTTTGACAATGATCTTGCTTATGAATTTTTATAGCTTCGGAAATAATATCACTAATAATCCCAACATTTCCTTTGGCACGCACAAGGTTTGTAATCTCAAATAGACGATCACCAAACATAGGATCACTAGAATTCATCTTACTCAAGGCAATAGACTTATGGAGAATTTCATCAAGATTTTTCAAGGAATAATTTGGAAAGTGTTCCTCAAGAAATTTCCATATAGTGTAGGCACACTTAAAAGTAGGCAAACATCCAATCAAGTTTCTAGGCAATCCTCTAATGATCAGTTCGGCAGTTCTAAGATTCCTAATCATGTCAATTGACTCATCATGGGTAGGATGCATAGGATCAACATAAGGAGCACAAGGGCTAGCAATGTACTTGTTCAAATGATATTGATTGAAAATTACAAGCATCTCATTTTTCCACTCATGAAAATACTCTCCATCAAGAATAGGCACTCTATGTCTAAGACTCCCAATAGTAGACTCATCCATCTTCCTCCAATGGTGATTAAACCAAAGCAATGGAGACCAATGCTCTAATACCACTTGTAGGACCTTGAGAAGAGGTGTCTAGAGGGGGGGTGATTAGACACTAAGTACCAAAGTTGCAGTTTTTAAGTTTCCTTAAGTTTAAGTGGAGCTTAGGCACAAGTTTAACATTCACAATACATATCAAGCAAGCATGCAAAGAGTATATGAGCAGCGGAAAGTAAAGCATGCAACTTGCAAGAATGTAAAGAGAAGGGTTTGGAGGATTCAAACGCAATTGGAGACACGGATGTTTTTGGCGTGGTTCCGATAGGTGGTGCTATCATACATCCACGTTGATGGAGACTTCAACCCACGAAGGGTAACGGTTGCGCAAGTCCACGGAGGGCTCCACCCATGAAGGGTCCACGAAGAAGCAACCTTGTCTATCCCACCATGGCCGTCGCCCACGAAGGACTTGCCTCACTAGCGGTAGATCTTCACGAAGTAGGCGATCTCCTTGCCCTTACAAACTCCTTGGTTCAACTCCATAATCTTGTCGGAGGCTCCCAAGTGACACCTGGCCAATCTAGGAGACACCACTCTCCAAGAAGTAACAAATGGTGCATTGATGATGAACTCCTTGCTCTTGTGCTTCAAATGATAGTCTCCCCAACACTCAACTCTCTCTCATAGGTTTTGGATCTGGTGGAAAGAATATTTGAGTGGAAAGCAACTTGGGGAAGGCTAGAGATCAAGATTCATATGGTAGGAATGGAATATCTTGGCCTCAACACATGAGTAGGTAGTTCTCTCTCAGAAAATGTATGCTGGAAGTGTAGGTTTAGTCTGATGGCTCTCTCCACGAATGAAGAGGAGGTGGAGGGGTATTTATAGCCTCCACACAAAATCTAACCGTTACACACAATCTACCAAACTCGGTGGGACCGAATCGTTAAACTCGGTCAGACCGATTTAGCAAATAATGTGACCGTTAGGGTTTTCAGTGGGACCGAAATGCAACTCGGTGAGACCGATATGGTTTGGGTTAAGGCATAACGTAATCTCGGTAAGACCGATTACACAAACTCGGTGAGACCGATTTTGGTAATAAGCTTTCCAGAGAGTTGGTCAGGCAAACTCGGTTTGACCGATTACACAAACTCGGTGGGACCGATTTAGGTAATGAGTCAATCCAGGAAGTTTGCATTGTAATCTCGGTAGTACCGATTGCTCAAACTCGGTGAGACCGATTTTGGTATTGGGCATACACAGAGAGATTACAATCCCATCTCGGTGAGACCGGGATCCCTATCGGTGAGACCGATTTGCTTAGGGTTTGTGGCAGTGGCTATGATTTTTGGAATCGGTGGCGCCATATAGGAAGAATTGGTGTGACCGATTTTGGCTTTAGGTTTAGGTCATTTGTGGAAGTGGGAAAGTAGCTGAGGGTTTTGGAGCATATCACTAAGCACATGAAGCAAGAGGCTCATTAAGCAACACCTCATCCCTCCTTGATAGTATTGGCTTTTCTTGTAGACTCAATGTGATCTTGGATCACTAAAATATAAAATGAAAAGTCTTGGGCTTGAAGCTTGAGCCAATCCTTTGTCCTTAGCATCTTGAAGGAGTTCCCACATCCTTTAGTCCATGCCACTCCATTGTTGAACTTATCTGAAATGTACTAGATAAAAGTGTTAGTCCAACAAGAGATATGTTGACATTAATTACCAAAACCACCTAGGGAGCACTTGTGCTTTCAAGAATATTTAAGTCACGAATTTGGTATGCACTTAAGGAAATGTGGAATCGTTTCACAACTCACGCCGCATGGAACACTTCAGCGTAACGGTGTGTCCGAACGTCGTAATCACACTCTATTGGATATGGTGCGATCTATGATGTCACTCACCGAGTTACCGCTATCATTTTGGGGATACGCTCTAGAGACAGCCACATTCACTTTAAATAGGTCACCATCTAAATCCGTTGAGACAACACCGTATGAATTATGGTTTGGGAAGAAACCTAAGCTGTCATTTCTAAAAGTTTGGGGATGCGATGCTTATGTCAAGAAACTTCAACCTGAAAAGCTCGAACCCAAGTCGGAAAAATGTGTCTTCATAGGATACCCTAAGGAAACCATTGGGTATACCTTCTACCTCAGATCCGAAGGCAAGATCTTTGTTGCCAAGAACGGGTCCTTTCTGGAGAAAGAGTTTCTCTCGAGAGAAGTAAGTGGGAGGAAAGTAGAACTTGATGAAGTATTGCCTCTTGAACCGGAAAGTAGCGCAACTCAAAAAAATGTTTCTGTGGTGCCTGCACCGGATAGAGAGGAAGTTAATGATGATGATCAAGGTACTTCGGATCAAGTTGCTACTGAACTTCATAGGTCCACAAGGACACATTCGACACCAGAATGGTATGGCAACCCTGTCCTAGAAATCATGTTGTTAGACAATGGTGAACCTTCGAACTATGAAGAAGCGATGGCGGGCCCAGATTCCAACAAATGGCTTGAAGCCATGCAATCCGAGATAGGATCCATGTATGAAAACAAAGTATGGACTTTGACAGACTTGCCCGATGATCGGCGAGCGATAGAAAATAAATGGATCTTTAAGAAGAAGACAGACGCGGATGGTAATGTTACCATCTATAAGGCTCGACTTGTCGCTAAGGGTTATCGACAAGTTCAAGGGGTTGACTACGATGAGACCTTCTCACCCGTAGCGAAGCTGAAGTCCGTCCGAATCATGTTAGCAATTGTCGCATACTATGATTATGAGATATGGCAAATGGACGTCAAAACAGCATTCCTTAACGGCTTTCTTAAGGAAGAATTGCATATGATGCAGCCGGAAGGTTTTGTCGATCCTAAGAATGCTAACAAGGTATGCAAGCTCCAGCAATCCATCTATGGGCTGGTGCAAGCATCTCGGAGTTGGAACATTCGCTTTGTTGAGATGATCAAAGTGTTTGGGTTTATGCGGACTTATGGAGAAGCCTGCGTTTACAAGAAAGTGAGTGGGAGCTCTGTAGCATTTCTCATATTATATGTAGATGACATACTTTTGATGGGAAATGATATAGAACTTTTGGACAGCATTAAGGTCTACTTGAATAAGTGTTTTTCAATGAAGGACCTTGGAGAAGCTGCTTACATATTAGGCATCAAGATCTATAGGGATAGATCAAGATGCCTCATAGGTCTTTCACAAAGCACATACCTTGATAAGATATTGAAGAAGTTCAATATGGATCAGTCCAAGAAGGGATTCTTGCCTGTGTTGCAAGGTGTGAAATTGAGCTCGGCTCAATGCCCGACCACGGCAGAAGATAGAGAAAAGATGAGTGTCATCCCCTATGCCTCGGCTATAGTGTCTATTATGTATGCCATGCTGTGTACCAGACCTGATGTAAACCTTGCCATAAGTTTGGTAGGAAGGTACCAAAGTAATCCCGGCATGGAACACTGGACAGCGGTCAAGAATATCCTTAAGTACCTGAAAAGGACTAAGGATATGTTTCTCATATATGGAGGTGACGAAGAGCTCGTCGTAAAGGGTTACGTCGATGCTAGCGTCGACACAGATCTGGATGACTCTAAGTCACAAACCGGATACGTGTATATTTTGAATGGTGGGTAGTAAGTTGGTGTAGTTGCAAGCAAAGCGTCATGGTGGGATCTACATGTGAAGCGGAGTACATGGCAGCCTCAGAGGCAGCACATGAAGCAATCTGGATGAAGGAGTTCATTACCGACCTAGGAGTTATTCCCAATGTGTCGGGGCCGATAACTCTCTTCTGTGATAACACTGGAGCCATTGCCCTTGCCAAGGAGCCCAGGTTTCACAAGAAGACCAGGCACATCAAGCGTCGCTTCAACTCCATTCGTGAAAATGTTCAAGATGGAGACATAGATATTTGTAAAGTGCACACGGACCTGAATGTCGCAGATCCGTTGACTAAACCTCTTCCGCGAGCAAAACATGATCAACATGAGAACTCTATGGGTGTTTGATTCATCACAATGTAACTAGATTATTGACTCTAGTGCAAGTGGGAGACTGTAGGAAATATGCCCTAGAGGCAATAATAAGATGTTTATTATTATATTTACTTGTTCATGATAATTGTCTATTGTTCATGCTATAATTGTATTATCCGGAAATCGTAATACATGTGTGAATCCATAGACCACAACATGTCCCTAGTGAGCCTCTAGTTGACTAGCTCGTTTATCAATGAATGGTTACGGTTTCCTGACCATAGACATTGGATGCCATTGGTAACGGGATCACATCATTGGGAGAATGATGTGATGGACAAGACCCAATCCTAAGCATAGCACAAGATCATGTAGTTCGTTTGCTAGAGCTTATCTAATGTCAAGTATCATTTCCTTAGACCATGAGATCGTGTAACTCCCGGATACCGTAAGAGTGCTTTGGGTGTACCAAACGTCACAACGTAACTGGGTGGCTATAAAGGTATACTACAGGTATCTCCGAAAGCGTCTGTTGGGTTGACACGAATCGAGACTGGGATTTGTCACTCCGTATGACGGAGAGGTATCTCTGGGCCCACTCGGTAATGCATCATCATAATGAGCTCAATGTGACCAAGTGGTTTGTCACGGGATCATGCATTGCGGTACGAGTAAAGTGACTTGCCGGTAACGAGATTGAACGAGGTATTGGGATACCGACGATCGAATCTCGGGCAAGTAACGTACCGATTGACAAAGGGAATTGTATACGGGATTACTTGAATCCTCGACATCGTGGTTCATTCAATGAGATCATCGTGGAACATGTGGGAGCCAACATGGGTATCCAGATCCCGCTGTTGGTTATTGGCCGGAGAGCTATCTCGGTCATGTCTGCGTGATTCCCGAACCCGTAGGGTCTACACACTTAAGGTTCGGTGACGCTAGGGTTGTAGAGATATTAGTATGCGGTAACCCTAAAGTTGTTCGGAGTCCCGGATGAGATCCCGGACATCACAAGGAGTTCCGGAATGGTCCAGAGGTGAAGATTTGTATATAGGAAGTCCAGTTTCGGCCACCGGGAAAGTTTTGGGGGTCACCGATATTGTATCGGGACCACCTGAAGGGTCCCGGGGGTCCACCGGGTGGGGCCACCTATCCCGTAGGGTCCCATGGACTAAAGTGGGAAGGGAACCAGCCCCTAGTGGGCTGGTGCACCCCCCTTGGGCCTCCCCCTGCGCCTAGGGTTGGAAACCCTGGGGGTGGGGGGGCCCACCTGACTTGGGGGGCAAGTTCCCCCCTTGGCCGCCCCCCCTTGAGATTGGATCTCTAGGGGGCCGGCGCCCCCCAGGGCCCCTATATAAAGAGGGGGGAGGGAGGGCTGCGCACCCAAGCCCCTGGCGCCTCCCTCTCCCCCCGTAACACCTCTTTCTCTCGCTAAGCTTGGCGAAGCCCTGCCGAGATCGTCGCTGCTTCCACCACCACGCCGTTGTGCTGCTGGATCTCCATCAACCTCTCCTTCCCCCTTGCTGGATCAAGAAGGAGGAGACGTCTTCCCAACCGTACGTGTGTTGAACACGGAGGTGCCGTCCGTTCGACGCTAGGATCATCGATGATTTGGATCACGGCGAGTATGACTCCATCAACCCCGTTCTCTTGAACGCTTCCGCTCGCGATCTACAAGGGTATGTAGATGCACTCCTCTCTCTCTCTCGTTGCTAGATGACTCCATAGATTGATCTTGGTGATGCGTAGAATTTTTTTATTTTCTGCTACGTTCTCCAACAACGTGATCTACTTGATGTATGTTTTGGTGATCAACTTGCGGGTTCAGTGACCTTGTGAACTTATGCATAGGGGTTGGCACATGTTTTCATCTTGACTCTCCGGTAGGTACTTTCGGGCACTCTTTGAAGTTCTTTGTGTTGATTGAATAGATGAATCTGAGATTGTGTGATGCATATCGTATAATCATACCCGCGGATACTTGAGGTAAAATTGGAGTATCTAGGTGACATTAGGGTTTTGGTTGATTTGTGTCTTAAGGTGTTATTTTACTACGAACTCTAGGGCTAGCCCAATGGATTGATCGGAAAGAATAACTTTGAGGTGGTTCCGTACCCTACCATAATCTCATCGTTTGTTCTCCACTATTAGTGACTTTGGAGTGACTCTTTGTTGCATGTTGAGGGATAGTTATATGATCCAATTATGTTATTATTGTTGAGAGAACTTGCACTAGTGAAAGTATGAACCATATGCCTTGTTTCGAAGCATTGCAATACCATTTTTGGTCACTTTTACCACTTGCTACCTTGCTGTTTTTATATTTTCAGATTATAAAAACCTATATCTACCATCCATATTGCACTTGTATCACCATCTCTTCGCCGAACTAGTGCACCTATACAATTTACCATTGTATTGGGTGTGTTGGGGACACAAGAGACTCTTTGCTATTTGGTTGCAGGGTTGTTTGAGAGAGAGACCATCTTCATCCTACGCCTCCCACGGATTGATAAACCTTAGGTCATCCACTTGAGGGAAATTTGCTACTGTCCTACAAACCTTTGCACTTGGAGGCCCAACAACGTCTAAAAGAAGGTTACGTAGTGGAAATCACCATCCCAGGGGCACCCCGCACCATGGAGTGCCACTAGCGACGAGAGTACGGGCTAGAGTGCCAGAGCACAACGGTGAAACCACCACCGAAATGTAGAAAATATGCACTAGAGGCAATAATAAATATTATTATTTATTTCCATCTTCGTAATTATGTTTAATTACCGTGCTATAACCGCCATGGTTCTCGAACCTGCAATAACCACAAGGCTTGGAGGAAAATTCATATGCATGTTTGAAAAAAATAGAAAAAAATAGATTACTAGTCTAGCCTCTGAGACTAGCTCAAGTGTTGCATGATGGTTCAATTTTCATGATCATGAGCATGAGTATGCTGACAACTTTGAGGACACAAATGTTAGAAAAACACTTGTGTTGAACCGACCCAATTGTTGTTATGCTATGAGATCCATTCATAAGTTAATGGCTTATAACACCGAGAAAGTTACACATTTGCATAATTTCTTAGACCATGAGAGTGTCAAATTCCTTCATACTTGTTTCATGAACTTTTGGGTTTGTTAAATGTCATTTGTAATAGGGTGGCAATTACAGCACTGAAAAGTATGACAAAGGACCAAATAGCTCAAGATTGGGTTTTGCTCCTCCGATGATAGAGATATATTCTTGCGGCCCTCTCAGTGTTATGGTATCCATCATCGTCTGGCTAGACACAATGTGATTTGATCACAGGGATGCTGGAACATAGGAACGAGAAAAGAGAACATGTAGTTGATTCATGGAGAAGCCGATAAATCTCCTCTAGTTTTTGTAGCATATCGTGAAGCAACATGAATAGCACAATGTAACTAAAGGTTCACTCGAATATCCATTCGTGTGGGTATATGGTTCAATATGGATGTCCACGGTTCCGCTATTGATCATTAATCATAAAGAGTTCCCATCATGTCTATATTTCATCGAACCTACAGGGTCACACTCTTAAGGGACATCTATCTTCTGACTACTAGGAAAGGAGTTTGAGAGAAAGTCAGTGAAAAAGTTTCGGAGAGAAAACTGTAAGTGTTTCAGAGAAACCAAAAATTGTTTCGGAGTAAACCATCAAGACGGAAAAGTTTTGGAACACGTCCGTTTTTTTGGAGAGTGCCGGAAATGTTATGGGACCTTCCAGAATTTTTTGGAAGAGAACACACGCGAAAAACACCATGTCCCCCTTTTCATGGGGAGTTGATTTTCGGTGGGGCCACTTTTGGGGGGCAGTCCACAATTGGTGGAAACTTGTTGGGGGGGGCATGGTGTGGGGGCGGCCCCCACAAATGGTGGAGAAATGTTGGGAAGGGGTCCTTGGGGGCAACCCCCCTACATGGTGCACCATGGACAAGAGATCAACGAGAGGAGAAGGTAATTAGAGAAAGCATTCAGACAAAACACTAGATCATAGATAGGAGAGGAATCTGGAAGCCAGTACGGCAGCGGGAACCGCCCAACGCCGCCGAAATAGATGGCGATGCCGTCAGGCGAGAAGGGGGAAGGGAGGGTCGAGAAAGAGAGGTGAGAGCTTGAGGGAGATAGGGGGGAGGTGCCGCGAGTGGGAGCTTGTCTCCCGAGCCAGCTAGGTCAAGCCCAATGGGCTAATGGGCCAGGCAGGCCC
The DNA here is from genome assembly GCA_963921465.1 of Triticum timopheevii. Classification (NCBI taxonomy): domain Eukaryota; kingdom Viridiplantae; phylum Streptophyta; class Magnoliopsida; order Poales; family Poaceae; genus Triticum; species Triticum timopheevii. The sequence goes on along the minus strand of OY997262.1, from coordinate 400,629,194 downwards.
GGTAGTTAAATAAAATAGCCCAATAAACTTTTTGTCAATTAAAATTTTGATTTAAAGAAATAACATAAATACTAATATACCTGGGTAAGTCCAAAACTATATAAAAATAGTCAGTATTACTAAAATAATATATACGGTTTGGAAAAACTAATTCCTTAATTCTTAGACTTAATATAATAATTTAATAATTCTAAAAATACCTTAGAAATGTTCACTATTCTCAAAATAATGCATTTAGTCCGAGAAAAACAAGTGTACAAACGGTAGCTAAGTATAGGCATGTTAAATCAAAGAAACAAAAGTTGATAGTAATAACTCAATGAAAACTTAAAAGTAAATCCATCATTAAACCATTAGAGGGATGGAGGGGGAGTAAAGCCATAGCATTGTATGCATAATAACTTGCTACCAAGTTTCTTGCAAGTTTAGTCCTTATCGAACTACATGTCGATTTTACAACCTGAGGCAACCGCGAATCCCGAAGCCACGAGTTACACTACATTTCAATCACCACACAAGTTCATACCTTACGTATGCCTTTGTTTATGCTGTCATAAAAGCATCTTTTCAAAACTCTATTATTACCGTATCTATCCACTGCATTCAGTAAAAGGACTTTCAATATTTTCAAATGTGATGGGTGATGGAACTTAGTTGGTTACACGGTGGAGAGTTCAATTACTCCAGGCTTAATAACCAAAGTCAATAGGTAGTCCAGCCTCGTAGCAATAGCGTTCATCACAGAGCCTAGAATGGGACGGGCAAGTAAATAACGCCTTCTTAATGCCGATGTGCTCTCGTACATGTTACCACACGGGGCATAAATCTGCAAGCCAACCTAGAGAGCTATATATCCTATCGGTTATGGGTGCCATAAATACCCTTTTCGGCGGAGGTTCGTCAATCCTTGATCGTTAGGGCGGCATAAATGCTCATCGGTCATGGGGAAATAAACCCTACTTGTTGCAAATTTTGGGCGACAGAGGGAATACCTCTCGAGCCAAGGGCAGGGGCGTCAACAGACATGGGATGGTGATAGACTCGGATCTTAGACCCAGCCATGCATTACGGACCTTGCGGAAGGGCTAAGTTAATCGCTTGTGGGTAAAGTAGGGCACCGCTGGAGAGTGTAATGAATTGTGGCTTGACACTCCCAGCTCTGGGAAAGTCGCGAATGTGGCAAGGAAAGGAGTATATCGGCGATTGTAGCAACCCGTGAAGTACAATGATCACATGTTTTAAGTAAAACTTGATTCTATAAGATATTTTCTGAAACATTGGCGAGACCTGCTTGGAATCAACAGTAACTATAGTGCATATCTACCTCACAATATATATGGACTTGTTGAGTACCCCCTTTTCTCATCCATGTTATCCTGGCATTTTAGGCTTGATCCCTATGTCTTGTGAACACATTTACCCCGGAACATTTAGTGCCAAATTGATCGCGAAGACATGAAAAAGGCGCACATACATTTCTCCCTAATCCACCTACTTTATCAATATTTGATACGCCCTCTGTTCCTAAATATAAATCTTTTAAGAGATTCTACAATATGGATTACATACGGAGCAAAATGAGTTAATCTACACTCTAAAGTATGTCTATGTACATCTGTATGCAATCCATATTGAGATCTCTAAAAAGACATATTTAGGAATAGTATATGCAATAAGTGCGCAGTGTCACAGTGTGTTGCGAACTTACAATAGACACTCAAAACGGCCATAATATTTGTTCTTGATAAAGAAGGATATTTTCTCTCGTGTCACAAAAACCATACGGATGCTTAGAACCAATTTTTTGTTGTCAGATTGGTCATTCAAATAGGTTTGAATATGTGTAGCTGTCTGTCTTGTGTCAACCTTTTTAGGAACGGAAGCAACAGAATTCTAGTTTACGGTCGTCGTTCATGCCTTTTCCAGCGGCCTCCTAGATGTGCCGCTCCTCTGTCAGCGAGTTCCCGACGGCACACCGCATCACGTACATGCCGCCCACCACCGCACAGCTCATGTACACGCGCCCCATCGCGTTCACCGCCTCCAGCAGCCTTCAGTTGAGCTCGTTCGTCGTGGCCTCGGCCATGCCATCGTCGATGGGGCTGAGGCGGAAGCACACGAGCCCGAACCGCGCCGGCACAGGCACCTCGAACCGCGGCTCGAAGGCCGCGGCTATACGCACGTGGGGTCGCACGAAGCCACGGAGGCCCTGTCCCGTCCGCCGCTAGCTCGAGCACCAGCCGTCAACTTCGCACCCGGCCACCTAGTCTCGTCCGCCTGAGCTTGGCACGCCGTCGCGGGTGACCTCCTCTTGTCCTCTCCCTATCTGCCTTCTCCTCTGCCCCCCCCCCCCCCCCCCCCCTCTCTCTCTCTTGTTCCATTCCTCTCTTTTCTCCTCTGTTTCTCTCTTTCTTTCTCTGTCTGTTTAGCAATTGAGTATGGTAAAGATTTGTATGCTTATGTGTTTGGTAAATTATATGGTGATTTATATGATGCAAATGTGTAGTGGTGATTGATGGATGTAGTTTTATTATTGATGGCATTTGGTGGAAAAATTGAATGATGGATTTTTTTTCTCTAGTTTCTCCGCTGTTTAGCAAATGCGTATGGTAATATTAAGAATTTTACAATATTCATAAATCTATTTCATGTTCATATTCAACGTGTAACTGTTTGAAACAAACAAATGTTAGCAATTAAGTACACAGTTTGAGTCTAGAGGCATTACAACCATTTCAGCACATAAGAGCATCTCCAACAGGCGCGGCAAAAGGCGCGCCCGCGCGGTAAAATTATGTTTTAGCGCGCGCCGGCTGATTCCGCGCGCTCCAGCGGTGGCGGGAACATACCGCGCGCGGGAAGCGCTTGCGCGCGCGCGGGAGAAAGCGGCACGCGGCGCGATAGATTTGGCGCACCACTTACCGCGCGCCTATAAATTGCCGCGCACCGCACACAGCCACGCGCCCTCCCCTCGCAAGCTCGCCGCCTCGCCGCTTCGCAGCTTTCCGCGCCACCATCGCGCCACCATGCCGCCGCGCCGCCGGGGTGCTTCAGGCTATCGCGGCGTTCGCGCGCGCCCCAACAGTTGGTTCTCCGCCGAGATACGGTCCGGCGATGTCCGGCTCGGCCTCGGGACATTCTGGAGCGCGCACGAGGCGGCCCGCGCGTACGATGCGGCGGCGTGGCGCTTGGACAGGCCCCGGTCGCAGATGAACTTCCGGGACGTCTTCACGCGCGAGCAGGCGCAGCGCGTCGCCCCTCCGCCGCGTCTCATCACCGACCTCGACCGTGCCGACCACGCTTGGCGGCAGCGCCGCCTCCTCGTCGCCGAGGAGGACGAGCGAGCCATGGCGGAGTGGCGCCGTCGCCACTCGGAGGACATCGCCGACGAGCATGCCTACTGGACGGAGAGGACGGCAAGGCGCCGCGCGGAGCGGGCTGACCGGCGTCAGCGGAAGGCCTTGGCGAACGATCAGTGCGACATAGTTTCAGCAGGTGGGAGGTCGTTCTTCACGGCCAACGATGACCGTTGGGACGACATATGTCTGTCAACCTCGGACGACACCGACGAGGATGATGATGGTGATGATGGTAGCGACTTGGAGTAGTTTCTATCGATGTATGCCGTAGTAGTTTCTATCTATCTATGTATGCCGTAGTAGTAACTATCTATCTATGTATGTCGAACTATCTATCTATGTAAAATATCTTGTATCGTTTTTTATCTATGCAAAAAAATGTTTTAGAATGAGTGAGCGCGCTGCATTTTTACCGCGCCTGCTGGAGCTGCGCGCGCGCGGCTTTACAGCGCGGCTGCTGGAGCAAACGCTGCGCGCCGCGCCAAACCAGACGATGGACACGCGCCAAATCAGTTTTTAGCGCGCGGCGCGTTAGGCGCCTGTTGGAGATGCTCTAACTCGTGCAACAATCTCATTAGAAAAGAACTCATGGCTGATTCTGTGGGCCCAAAAGAACTAGAGATGTTCTAAACCCACCAAGCACCAAAACCCCCGCCCCCGCCCTCCTCCGCCGCCGCCGTGGCCCCACCCGCCAAACCCTAGCCCCCGTCGCCGGCAGCGGTGGGCAGCGGCGATGGCCACTGCGCGCGACGTCGAGGAGGTCGTCCAGAAGCTCGCCTCCGACCGCGCCAGGCCCCGCGATGTGAGTACCCTGCTCCGCTCTGCCCCCCCCCCCCCCCCCCCCCCCGCCCCCCCAAACCGGTCAATCAGTCAGCCAATCATCTCCGACGACCTCCGATTCTGAGGACGGCGGCGCTCCTGGTGGCTCCGATGACCGATTCTGATTGCTCCGCCGCGTGCTGCTGCAGGAAGGGGTGAAGCTGCTGGGGACGTGGCTGCAGGGCGACCGCGCCCCCACCTTCTGCCGCCTCCTCGCCCGCAACACCGCCAGGGCCAAGCCTGGCCACCTCGCCTCCGGTAGCCACCTCCCACCTCCTCTGCTTCCATTTCGCTCGTTGCCCCCCTCGTCGACGCTTGTCATGCGTTTGCTGTTCCGCAGGGGCCACGTGGCCGTTCCTCATCACCGCGCTCGCCAAGTGCGTCCTCGCCGACATCACCGCCAAGAGGCGCGGAGCCACCAGGAGCGCCGCTGCCGGGATGCTCCGCGCCGCCGTCCGCTGCGCAGAGGACGCCAGGCTCTCAGGTAATATTAAGCTAACAGTATTCCAAGGCCCTTCTTCTTCGTTCTGCTCCTTCCTTATTATGCCCAATCATTGCGACTCTGTTCTCTGAAGTTTCATACAACCTGGAACTGGAAACATCACATGATTGCTTAACATAGGATGCAGTATGACACGTTTGGTACCCAAATTGGAATAATGTAGTGCCCTGGAATTGTCGTCCAAATACTATTGCTAGTGCCTATTGTTGTTGACCGTAGCCTAGTATTGGAATCATGCGGAATGTGGTATATCTTTTGCCATATGTTTTTACTCGTAGAGTTTGTGTTGGAGATACAGTAACTGTAAGCCTGGCAGTGGGTGTTAAATGTTGTGCTTGTGGTCTCAGCATTCTGTTATACCGTGAATTGATGTATTATGCGAGGTTTTACTTGCTACTGTTAACATTCTGAAAAGTCATCCAAACACTATCGTTAGTGCCTATTGTTGCTTACCATAGCTTAGTATTGGAGTCATGTGTTTTCTTATTCATACATCCTGTGTTGGACATATAATAACTGTAAGCTTGACAGTGGATGTTACATATTATGTTTGTGGTTTCAGCACTCTGTTTTTGGGCAAGCTGATAAATCACGTACGCCTTAACCACATGCTATTGCTACTTTGCTAGCATTATGCTTACTTTTTTTTATCTACTAGACTTCCGTGCAAGTGGTTCTTCAATTGTTTTTATATGGAATATATGTTGGAAGGTGCACGCCATTAAAGATGGTTCACTGTCGTTGCAGGGCACTCCTTACTTCTGATTTCAGTTGCTAAGCAGCTTTTTAGTCATATATTGGAGGTCATAAAGGATGCTCCCAGCTTTCAGCTAGAGTACAGCCCAATTCTCCGGCAGCTTTTGACTGTGAAGGAGTACCGGTATCAGATGAAACCTCGAACATACAGTAGTGAGTTGCCATATCAACGGTCTCCCTGTTTTCAGATCACAACGCCCTTTTGTTCTGTTCTTAATAAAATTCTGTATTTTCGCCAGATCTTGTAGTGCTCTATATGAAGAAGGTTGCGACTGGTTTTGATGCAAACTTCAGCAATCAAGCCAGCTCAAAGGAGGAATCCTTCCGCTGTATGTGGACTCTCCATGTTCTACTTGAAAACCCACCTGGCGATTATCCTGACACCATGAGGGAGGAGGTTCTTAATGGATTCTGTGCAATATTCTCACATATTAGGAGGCAAGTAGTCTCTGACCAAGTTCTTTCGGCTCTCCTGTTGAACCCCCTTAATTTCCAAGAGGTGTGGGGTGTTCATTTTAATTTTCTGAGTTGGAAATCATATATTAATTTTGTGGGATCAGGGAGGATGGAAAGCTGACTAGCAAGCTCATGGAATGCGTTAACACCTTTTTACTCATGGATGGACCAAACCTTGGAGACAAATCTGTGGAGATCCATAAAGCAGTTCAAGATTTTGTATTGCGTTCGTGGCTGATGACTCGTGATCTGCGGCTGAAGGTTCTTATGACCTGACTTGCATTGTTTCAACTTCGTTTCATATTTTTTATGTTTGATTCATCGTGAAGTTACTGTTGCTTCCAGAGTTTGTTCATCACATATGCAAAAATTCAGTTGAAGCTTGCTAGAGCTATTCCAAAGGTTTTGGAAAGAAAAAACCTTCTTGGTGTCATCATGGACGACCTGGATCAAAATGTTAACACTGAAGCAGGTTTATTATGGTAAAGGCTACTACTATGCTTTTCAGAGTTATGATTTTGAGTTCTTCATTTACTAAGTTCAATAAATGTAGGTGTGAGGCATCTCGAGATGCGAAAGACGTGTCCTTAAGATGCTCCTTGGAAGAGTTAATGGATCTATCTGCTACTATTTTTTATCAGGTAATAGATATGCACACACAACTTTAACTTGACTCTTCTGAATCTCGTAGTAAATCAGCATTTTGTTTTTTATAATATACAAGTGACTTTTTATAACCGTGTAGGCATATAAATCCCCCACACCAATGAGAGGAGATGATGAGAAAAAATTGAAGACGGAGGATGTTATTAGCCGCATCACGAATAGCCTAAAAAAAGGATCTCTATGTTGGTAAGCTATACATGACACCATTTTTATCCCTGTAAGAAAACATCCTTTATCTTCTTTATATGAATTCTCAGATGTGTACCCTGAATATGGTGCCTTCCAAGCTTGAACCCTCTTACAACTGCATTTACTTGACCAAGATTCAGTAACTTCTTCTATTAGACGCTTTATTGTGTGTAGTATCTTTCCATGCCTTTAGTTGTTTCTCTCTAATTTGAGAAACTCTTGACAAAGGAAAAACATCTGTATTCTAGTTGAAAAGTCAATTTTAGTCACTGAGACACTGACTAGTCGATGTTTCTAGTTGGAAAGCCATGTATCGACAGGTAGACTAGTTGAGCCACTCTTAACCATTGAGAAAGTGCTGACCCTCGTGTGGTCAACTCTTAACCATTGAGAAAGCGCTGACCCTCGTGTGGTCAACTCTTAACCACTGAGAAAGCTCTGTTACCCCCGTGTGACCACATGTATCTCCCTACATGTTCTGGGGGGGGGGGGGGTACATTACTCATATGGACAAATTGTTTTTGGTATTTGGGGTGGGGTGGGGGGGGGGGGGGGTACGCTCGTGTGGCATACTTCTCAACAGATGTTCTATATAGTGAGATGAGAAGACACAATATTCTTTGGTGAACACACAGACAGATTGACTAATGGATCTTTCTTTTTGCACAGGATTGGTACCACATGTCTTCTTATTCACAAGTATGGATATCGAGTGGACAAATCTTTGTTGATCAGTTGGCTCCAAGCATGTTGTCAATCTTTGAAAAGGTAACTGTACTTTCAATGTGCCATAGTTTTTGGTTAATGCAATTATATGTTGTACCATCTCAGTTGACTTTGTTATGCTTATCCAGTGCTTTGAGCAAGGCAAACGTCATACGTTCTCAGGATTCACTGCTTTGGATTATCAGGTTTGTTTTGGTGGTAGTGAATTTTTTGGGAGTTTGTTGATGTCATAAAACATGTAGGGCTGTTGTATGGAGTATAGTAAATACACTACTGTTACCAGTTATATGGAATATATGTAAGCACCAAGTTACATCTTCTATGGCTTGCTAATTAGTAGAATTGCCTGATTATCAATGATCTTAACAGGGCACTTAAGGAGTTCTCTGCGATGTTCATAGTGAATACTAGGGAGGAATCACATTGTTTATTAACAAAAGGCGAGGTTGTTTCTCGAATCCATATTAACTTTCTGTTTATGCCACTTGCATTTCAGTAGTTCTTGGTACTTACATCTATTGCTATGGAAAATACTGGTTAACTGGATCAGGGCTAAAGTGGATCCACCTCTATCATATGCCATCCCTATATCACTATATGCATGCTCTAGAATTTGGACTCACATTTTTTTTCAGCTTGTATCTTTCAAATTAGATAACATTAAAAAGGTTGGAGTAATAAGTGAATATTTTATGAGGGATAATAGATCAACAAGACTGCAAGGAATTGCAAGTATCTGTATCATTCATTACTTAATGCAGCTCTTTAATTTGTATATGAATTATACTGTAATTTCCAGTATTTTGCAAGTGGCCCATTTCAATTTTACCAACCATTATGTACCGGCTTTGGTTTAGCTGGCCCACTGTTACACATTGGTTTAACATGTCCACTGTTACACATTAGATATGTGAACATTTGCTTGCATGCTTACAAGGTTTTGTCTATTTTTTTTCTCAAGGTTATCAGATTGTCAAAACCCAAAACATGGCATCACTTTATTTTTAAATGCTTTAAGCATTTTGCTAACCAAGTCTTGTCACTTTTGTGCAAGTAAACTTATGACACTGATAGTTCTATTCAATATGTGTGGTATCTGTTTATTTGCAGATGTCAACTGTTGAAGGTTATTGGCAAGATATCTGGAATTCCCTCATTCATGCACTTCCTTTGTTTAGCCCCACAGCTCTAGTGGTGAGTTCCAGTAAATTTCTTCTCCATATTTGCAGTTTTTTCATCCCCTACATTTTGGACATTTGGACACTTCATTCAAAAGCCCGATGTCATTCTTCATTCAAACCCTGCACTAATAGCTGATCTTAGCTCGCAATATCTCAGTAAAACATCGCTATAATTACTAGAATGCTATTAATTCACTGTGTGTAATTTTTATTTTTTATTTTTAGGGATTCAGAACTTAAAATGACTTTGAAACTGAATTTGAAGCATTGATCTGAACCTGATACATCCATGGCCAAATACATTAAGAGATGCAAGACATTCGCTGTTTATCATCGGTGACTTTATCCTGCTTTGGATTATTCTTTGCTGTTAGATGACCACAAAGATTTGAATGTTTAGTGACGCCCACCAACATTTGAGTTCATATTGACTGCAAAGATTAAGTATGTAGTGATGCTCCCCAAGATTGAGTGATGTTGGTATTGGAAATAGATATAGAACTCTGCATACTGAAATTGAACTCTGCATACAAACTCCCTGCCTTTGTATACACTAGCGGTATTTTGCTTTGTTGTTATTGTTAGTGGTGGTAGGGGTGTTACTTGCCATTGCAAATTTAAGCTTTAACTTGTTACATTACACTACATCTATCTACTTTACACTCTGATAGTGTATACTGTGCACTTTTGTAGGCTGATTCGGCTCTAAATCTGTTGGGTGGAATGATCATGCGGGTGAGCTTTTTAGCCCGAGCTTACGACATGTTATATTATATACTGTGTATGACCTATAGCTGGCATTAGTTGGCTTTTAACTAATGTAATTTATCTTGGTTTCTTGTTTTAGGATCAAGTCCATACTTCAGTTGTGTCAGAAGATACATGGAACCTGCAAACTTTTAAACAATCGCCATCACCGTATGCCTTCTTTTCCATAAACTCATTCATGCTGATTTCCTTATGGCTATGGTAGCTGCTAGTTGCCACATTTGTGGTAGCTTACTAGTGCTATTCCTTAATTTGTTTTCTTTGTTCTCGTCATTCCTTCCCTTACATAGAATTTTGCCTTCTAGTTTTTTCCGAGTTTTGAAATTCTTGCTAGTTGTGACTTGTGTGTCAACTTTTTAGAAAAATAATTCTGGTCCTCTTGTGCGTCAACTTTCTAGAAAAATAATTCTGTTCCTCGTGGAAGTTATGCTTGTACTCTACTAATCATTCTCGCTCTAGGTCTGCTCTGTACTTCATTGCTTGTTACTTCTCAAGGATAGGGTTGCAGGTATGTTTTCTATCATTTTACTACATTAACTAGTTAGAGCCCCGAATATGGTAGACTTGATCCCATTTTTTCAAAAAGCAGCTTTAGTTATCTTAAACCCTACCCTTTTGCTACTTTTCTTTTTATTGAGGTATTCTTAAATCATAAAACCCAACTTAAGGTAAACTGGTAAACACAGAAGAATTGGGCAAAAAAGGACTTTAAATGGCTGAGATCATTTCCCAGTTCGCTAGGTTTGCTTGGTGCCCAAATTCAAATTGTTCAAGTAAATTTGGTTATATTCTGCCCAAATGGAGTTCTATTATGTAAGAAACTTTATATGGTTTACTGCTGGTCATTCTGAAAATTATTATGCGCATGTTGTTTCATAATTTTCTATATTAATGGCCGCAGCTCACCGGTAGTGTTTGCCAGATTGTTCACATGTTCCTATATTGTTTATGACTAAAGTTGAAAAATATTGAAGCTGCCCCTGGCTCTGTATAGTTTCCATGCTTGCCAAGCTGATCAGTAGGTAACAGGACAGTATGAATGTACAATAGTGGGGATTTATAAACCAGCACAAAATAAAATCAGCTCAGGTTCGATGTACTAGTCCAAATCATACGACCTACTTAGTAATCTGCCATTATCAGATAAAGCAGCTGCCGCCTTATTTTTGTATGTATCTCAAATACGCTCAAAGGATGCATTTGTTAATTGACACCTTGCTATGCAGGGCGATTTATCCAATTCTAGCCTTGTTCGAAAGAATTTGCTAAGATCAACTTTGGAGTTGATTCAGTCAGTGTCAAAGGTGGTCCTATATTTAACCCCTTTTCTATCTTTATATTGTATCCATTTTAAACTTTTGTTCAAGTTATGCATACTTCTCAATCCATAAACATTTGACCAAACTCTGCCTCCTCTCCAGTTATGTTAACTCCTGGTTTAGCTGCACTCATGTTCTAGAATGTGAAATTGTGAATGCATGGCTTAGGCCTGTATATGGTGAATTGGTGATTGCTAAATGAACTCTATGCAGCAACCACACATCTAGGCGACAGGGCAACAATAACATGAAAGAACTTGTTTCGGAATTTATATGGCTTGTGTTCATATAGTTTATAACTTACATCTTTATAGATGCTATTTTGTAATTCACTGCAACTTAGCTTTTGTGTGCATTGCTCTTACTAACTGAATCATGCAGGGAATTTCGGTTACTCATGAACTCATTGTTATAGTAATTCTATGTGCCAACATGCATATTGATAGTCCCATTGTTTACACATTTTTGGTTATTTTTTCATTTTTTTCTCAGCTTTCTCCGTTGACTTCTGTGTCGTAAATGCTTTTTCCCTCTTCTGCAAGGGAGTATGGTTTGTATGTGATTACTGCATGCCTTTAATGAATGTGAGTTTTGCTGAAATTAGTTTTTGATGGTGTGATTATTTAAGTCTATCTGATCTGATTTGATCTAGTTTACACTTACGTTTACTCCTTATGTTATTGTGATGTATTTTACTGTGGTGTTTATTTGCTTATACACTAATAAATCTTGTAGTCCTTGTGTTATTGTCCGTACACTATTTTTTTTAACACTGTTGAGCAAGAGAGCAAATTGAACTTTGGTTTGCTCTAGCATTTCATCACTATGTATTGTCCATTTTCGTATGTACATTCTGCACCACTATATCTATTTTTTTCTCACTTCCTGTCGGGAATTAGTCATCCATTTTAAATTGCCATCGAGATATTCAAGCTCAGTTACTGATATATGTTCTACGGCAGGGATCCTCTCTTTTAAATGAGCAAAATGTTGTGATGATTCCTGAAGCCATTTTTTCTATCTGTGCTGGTTTTTCATCATCAACCATTAACTCAGCAAATGCATCCCAACTGTTTGATGAATGCAAGGGCTTCTCCAAGGTATGTTACAGTTTGTTACAAACACTTCAATCTTTCTAAATATTTCTTTCTGGTTGCCTTCTACTAATATTGTTTACTTTAGTTGTTACTCGAGAGTGAGAATTGGGTCATCAAAGATGAACTAGGTTACTCTGTGGAAGCCTTATCAGAAATCAGTACTGAAAGTTCTACCAAGGTGATTTACTTGTTTTCCTGTTTTTCTCACAATAGTTTTGGGTCTGTGAGTAGCATGTGTCTATGCATTGAACTTATAAAGCCATGTCCTTTAAACATGGTATTTTATGAAGTCATCTGATTTCATGGGGTAACTGAAAGCCATTTTGACTTAACATGCACTGCAGACATATGTAAATAATAGATATATTCATATTTTCTCATTTTTCATCGTGAAAGACCCAAATGAAAAGTGATATATCAAATATGACATAGTCATGTATGTTTGATTTTTATTCCACTTCTATGTATGTTGCTTACAGTCGGTTACTCATTTCTTAAAAGGTTATATCTGATAAATGCAACCGAGCACACCTTCCTGGGCACATCCAACAGCAATTGCTTGATCAGCTTATGGAGTTCGAAGGATTTATGGCCTCAAATGAACAGCTTGAGAAAGTGGACTTATGTACTCTTGTATACCGTTGTTCCCTCCTCTGCAATCTAATTCATTGCGCGCTATTGTCAAGGTATCTTTTTTCTAGTCATATGTATCTGTTGTAATCAGTTGGTGGCATCAACATCTGTGTCTTTTTTTTTACTCAAATAGGATACCCAAATTGTAGATACCAATTACTTAGCTAGTTACGTAGTAATCCTTACCAAATCTAGTAAACTAACTGTTATATGTTTCCTGTAGTACCAATCAGTCTTATGTTGTATAACTCCATGCTTGTATTTCTCTATTTTTGTTAATGAACAGGCAGTGCTCTCGCCAGGTACTCCAATTTTTTTTCCTTATATTATTCTGTGAATTTTTGCAGGGCAATAGAAGAAAATTCTTTATTTCTTAAAGAATTATTTGGTTATGTTACTGGCATCATAAAATATATGATATCAATGGTTATGAAAAAGCACGAGGAACTATCTCATGGTCTTACTAGTGTAGGCTCTGCATTTGAGGCAGCTGGCTCCATTTTATCCTCATTTCAGACCTTCCTCTCTGCTCCAATTTTTAGACTGCGGAGTGTTAGTAACAGAGCCAGCTGTGTGCTTATTAAAGGTGTCACTGTATTGCTTGATGAACTATTGGTGGAATTCTCTCGGTTGTTTTCTCGTCTTTCTAGCTCTGCGAATAATTCTGATAGTGAGAACACTAGTAAAATGTTGCCAATATCTTCTGTCAACTTGTCAGAAGATCTAAATCCTTTTGTTGACCACAAAAGTGTTGTTGATATGGATTTTGATATGACGGACTCTGGTGAGGTTGACTCTATCACAGCTAGTGTAAGTGGAAGTATTGGTATCTCGTCACGCCTTTTGGAGTGGAAGCTTGAACTAGTTGGTGTTATTTCAACTTTTTTCTCAGTGTCAGCACCCCATACATGGGAAATTTTGTACAACTTAGTGGAGAAAGAGAGTGATGTCAAGGTACAAATTTGTAATAGAATCTGCTTCATGTTCATTTTGTTGTTGTGCTTATATACTATCAGTGTAACATTTTATTTCCTTTTGAAGGTCTCCCATGCCATCCTGCTTAATCTTTGTCAAAATATCTCCGCTTCATCTAAAAGTTTATCTTCTGTGGTACCGTCCGACTCATACCTGAGTTATACTCTAATTTGTACTAAGCTATTGCCTTATGAGTTTTATCCACTCGAGCTTTGTGTTTTTAACCTTTTAGTTTTGGTCATGCAGGTCCATTTGATATCCGATATGAGGGACAAATGTGCAAGTTTACTACTTGGTTCTGCTGACTGCTTAACACATGTACATGCCTTGTTAAGAACTTTAATGGTTACACGTGATGTTGGACAAAATACTGATGGAAAGCTGCAAGCATATAATGAGGTTTCAAATGAGGTCGGTAGCTGGGATAATCATTTTGCTATGCAAAATATATTTCTCTGTTGTTAGTTTTGTTGTCTTAGATGAAAAGTTCACTTAGTGGAGTCCTGAATCTAAGCCATGAATAAACCTAAGAATCACAGTCAATCATGTTATTGAATAGGCTGTTACTTCTTTTTAGTAAAATGCATATCGAGCAAGGACATTTTGATCAATTTCCTCCTCCCCTTCCAAGTTTTACTGGTGACCTAATGTATTGTTAGATATTTGCATGCCACTTCAATGAGCAGTGATGCTTGATTTCAATTTCCTTGATTATTTGTGTTTAATGGTTCAAACTACTGAATATACTCAATTGTGCCAGAGTAAGGATGTAGAGAACATCTTTCAAACAAAGAAATGCTCCTTTCTAGTTTCTTCGAAATCCCATAAATCATCGGGTAAGAACTGATCAGAATCGTTCATAAATCATTGTACTTAGAACAAATCAGAGTTAATATGCTGATCCTGACAGGTTTCAGTACGAACCAGCTGGTTGCATAATCCTTGTTGGTCCATTGATCCAAAGAAATACCTGTAATAGTGCTTGGCCTACATTTTTTTATCCACTGCTGGAACCTGGAAGTAACGAACTGCTACATATGTTCTAACTATCTGCAGAACCAGGACATTCTATTAGACTTGGTGACTAAAGGTACTGAGATCAGCATCACAGATTGGTTTTTCCGGATCAAGCTCATTGATTGCATCACCCACTTTATTCACTTGTTCCCTGATGGTGCCCAGGTGATATATTTTTTCTGTTTTCTGTTATCTCGTACTACCATTTCAAATTATGTGTATAATGAATTGAATATTCTCATTTCAGGATATGATTGGACATTTTCTCAACATGCTGCATGATACTGATTATCGTGTTAGGTTGTATCTGGCTAGGAAAATGGTTGTGCTATTCGAAACATGGGAAGGACATGATGAATTGTTTCGTGACGTTTGGTAAGTGTTTGACGACGATACATGCTGTTAAATTCCTTTGGCTACACCAGCTAGTCAACCCTGTACATCAATGATGATTGGCATTTAGATTGCCAACCTCTAATCATGAGAGTTAGCTTACCAGTGTTCTGTTAATGTCAGCTCAAATATTGGTGTCAAGATGGTGCAGTTCTCCAGCGAGATTCCAGTTAAATCTAGAGAAGTCTTAGCTGTTGGTCCACAATCTGTTCCAGTTATTGAAACTGTCCTCATTACATTAGCTCATTTGTCTGTGCATAGTGAGGAGGTTGAATTTGAGGTATGTTTGTTCTCGTTGTCACAAAGTATTTCTGGGACATGTGTCACCATTATGTGTTTGCCTACTGATGTCTAATTCATGTTGGAGAAAAATATTGGTCTGACTCTGCACTGAAGTTTCTCACTCAACATAATTTTGTCCTGTCTGATGTTGCAGTGTGCATTCATGATTTCTGCTGTTGCTGCTATACAGCCTTCTCAGCGGTACTTTCACAACAAATGAACTTTTTGTTGGTTTATGGAAATATTACCGTGCTTACTCTCTTTTCATGCTACTTATCAGAAAATTGGAATATGCTTTATTTGATTCTATCTCAAGAAAGCTCAGTTACGCTTCACGAAGTAAGGTGAGTGGACATTCATCTACTTTATTCAGTTTACTAGAAGAGAATGACTTGCTTGTGGCAAATTAAAATTTGCATATTGTGATTTCTTCTCCATACCCAGTATTTGGACCAACTGATGGGTCCAATTCTCTTCCGGTGGGTTGCCTGTGAAGTGAGCCTAGTTTCGCTTGTTAAGGTAATCTTCTTTTCTACTGCTTATTACATTTTGATAATTGATTCTGAAATATGATTTCAATGTTTCCACATAGCGCCACAAAATGATGCCATTAAAAAGTTAAGCAAACTGAACACAGCTTAAATGGTTGATTAATGAGATAAGTAGGTCACCAGCTCCAGCTGACGTTGGATCTTCATAAATCCTGAGATCTGGGCTGTTGGATCTTCATAAAGCCACCATCCAGTTCCAAAAGGGCATTGCTCTCATGAGAGAAGGCAACACAGAATAGCTGTGTCGTGATAGTATACATCCAGGGTTCACAATGCCATCTGGAATCTGGTCTTCTGGCATGGGGACATAAGCCAGAGTACCTTGGAAAACACACATGAAACCTATTGTTTTGTTGTTGCAGAAAACAGTTCTGTATACTCTGAACACAGTACAATTGCTTAGTTTTGCTGTGAACAGTCATAAATTGGAAAGTTTATTTACTTATTTTTAGGGTTTGTAAGATTTCCAGCTGTTATTGTATTAATGCATTGTACTTCTCATGCAATTTCTTACAGGTGCAAGAGATGTTTGGTTTTGATACGGCCAAGCCAAAGGAGTTCATTGAACATATCTGCCCATGGCTTCTTTCGTTCCTTATTCTCAGGGGTGATGCTGCTGGTCTTAATTGGATATCCAAGGTGTGTTCACCATTATTCTAAAACATAATACTAGCTTTGCTGTTGATTCTTAGTTTCTGTTTTTTTTCTGTAGTGTTTCATTCTACATGTAAGAAGCTTGTAAACAACGGAACATACAAAATAAAATTCAAAATTGACCTTGTGAATTAACTTCCCTGAAAGAAAATCAAACCAAACATCGCAGTATTATTAGTTTCAAAAGTTCTTTAACTATTTGATAGTACTGTGTACAAATGCTTTTTATAAGGCGTTTTCTCTAGTCTCCACTGCCCAGTACTTGAATGCATTGAATGTGTATGGCCTAATTTTTTTTCACCTTATGCACTTTTCAGACGTTGTTACAACCTTTATCTGCTGTCATCAAGGGATATTTTGTTCAGATCTTTGGATTGTGTATTGCCGCCAAAAATGGCACTGGGCCAGAGAAGGACTTGGCAGAAACTGTCTTATATGAATCACTTTTACAGCTTGGCGAAGTTTCTGAGTTTGAGCGTGATGATCTCATTAGAAAACATATGGTATGCTTTCTGAGTAAACCTCTCCCCTTCAATCTGCTTGCAATGTTTGCTGTTCCTTTGTGTATTGTAATATTTATCTCTTGTTTTCATCTAGTGCATTTACATATATACAGCAAAGTGATGTTGTTTGTGCTCCTTTTTGTGGTTGACTTTTACAATCTAGATGTTCTCAATCTTTTATCAGCTGTTATTCATTATCGCACTCATTCTTGTCCTATTTTTAGGTTTCCATTGTGGGCGTTTTGCTCACAGTTTCATCCACTGCTCGCCAATCAGAATTGCCATACTTCTCCAGGGAGATTTTAGCACGCACAATCAAACAAGTTGTTGACGGATTCATGGATACAGCGTATGTCCTTATTTTTCGTGTATCCTCCACAATTTTGATGGTCAGGTGCTGATGTAACAAAATCATTGCCACGCCTCTTCCATTTTAGGGATGACAATTCGGCTGATACGGTGGTTATTGACAAAGTTAATATATTCCGTGCTGACAGAGTTTTTAAGGTATTTTGTTTTTTCACGTGTTCAATGTTTTTCTGAATTCTTAACTGCAAATTAGAATGTTTTTCTGGCAATTATTAACTGTAATGTTATGCTGCAATCTGAGGGATGAATAGTCAAGAGTGTTATCTGCCAGCCACACTGTTCCTGTGATTATTATTTTTGTATGTTGTACCTAGAGTTCAATATCATGAGAAGTGTATTCCTCAAGTAAACCAAATGAATGTTAAACCTTCCTCACAAACAAATTATGATGTTCAACCAAAAAGGAATACCTGGAGTTCAATATCTAAAGTGTATTCCTTGAGGGCTTGTATTTATGAGTGGGGATTAGTTCTTGCCTACCCAATTGAAACTTTTCAAACTGCGAAGTGTTTTGTGCAAGTCTGCAGTCGTTCATCGACAACATAGGGACAAATGAAAACATTACTTCGGTCTAATCTATATATTAGTTCTTTTGTTATGTGGGTTTGATCAAGTTTCATGTTTCTTTTCTTCTTATTTTCTCATAGTTCCTGTTGGCAATACATCAACAAGTTACAGAAGCAGGCCATCCTAGGCACATGAGTCATCGGCTTTGTGCGATTGAGGTTTTAATAGATGTACTTGGGCACAGAGTGGTACATTATAGCACTTGCTTGTAAGTGTTTTTCCTGTTCTCTTTCTTGTCATTGCTGTACCAGTTGATTTTTAGATGTCTGTCAGTTCAGAATGGATTTTGTCGTTGTCATCTAGCACCCTCAAATATTTCAATGATCCAACTTTAGACTTGCTCGGCAAGAAAATGTGTTATGCCTGCTGTAATCTTCTGTAGGAATGTGATTCCTGTTTCCAGTTTGATGCTGGCTCCTGTGTGTCAATGGCTCAATGCCGTTGTCAGAGCTTTAGTTGGAGCACCAATTACTATGCAGTATTTCTTAAAGTTAATTAACTGCCTTCATTTAAGTGTATGTGCAGTTCTTAATTACTAGACTTCTTGGTTCATGCTGTATTCTAAGACTGGGTTTTACTTTTATCTTGTATTGTACAACCTCTGTCCCAAAATACTTGTCTTAGATTTGTACGTGCCTAGATACATCCGTATCTAGACAAATCTAAGACAAGTATTTTGGGATGAAGGGTGTATTAATCTAAATTGTACTGGGTGCATGTCTCGACTGCAGCTATATTATTTGTATAGTGGGGAATTATATCTGGAGGCAACCATTGCAAGGCCAGTGCTGCAACATTTTATCTAAATTGTTGGTTGCTTTCAATGCAAACTCATCTACAGAAACTGTCGCTGTGCTTGGCACGCAGCTCCAGGTTATTTTCACAAATAACGTCCTTGGTTTCCTTCTTGTACTTCTTCTGTCACTTACTCTTCTCATCTGGACTGTTGCAGCTTTTGGTTCCTAAATTAATCACCTGTTGCCTACCTAATGATCAAGGAGGACGTCCCAATGGGGATTTGTCGAAAGTTCTATCTTTGCTTCGTCAATTAACAGTTGATGCTGATCCCTTGCTTTATGATTACATACGAGTACGCTTCATCCACTGATCCACTCTGTATCTACAATTGCAGTCTGACAGGCTGCAAACATGTTTTCCTTATCATCGTTGTGGTCTTTTTTGTTCTTGATGGCCTTGCAGGATTTGGAACCACTTCCTGGTCTTGATTGCTTGAAAGATATAAAAGTTTTCCATGCTTCACTTTCTGACTCATATGCCTCAAGAGACCAGTTTCTGAAGGTTGCTGTTCATTTCTTTTTTTCCTATAATTATTATTGTAATATTTGTTATGGGCTAATGTATTACTTTTAACTTCCTGTAGTTTGTTCACAGGGCTCCTCACTTGCCTGCAGAATTATTTTTGCTGAGGTATGCCCTTATTTGCACAGCATATGTGAAACATGTTAGCTTAGACCATCATGATATCGTATCATGTCTTTCTTTTGAAGTCATCATGTTATTTGTTCTAACATAATTCTTGTTCTTGTACTTTTAAGTCTTCGTACACATCACAAGAAGTTATTATCGGGAGAAATCATCTGCAGAGGCGATGTATCTGTTGGTAATGCTGACACAGTTAGTTGCTGGCGCAGCGACCCAGATGTTGTTTCGGCTGTATGGATTCTTGTTGGCCTTTGCAGCTCATCATCTGTTGCAAATGAAGCTTCTTCAGTGCTTGCTGATTTTATCTCTAGGGTGTGCTTTCTATCTTCATCCTTTTGCCATGCCCATTATATTGTTAATGTGATTTTTCTCTTGTAATCACTTCTTTTCAACATAAGTGCAGGCTGGTATATCTGATGCTCATCAAGTAATATTCGATGTTCCAAATCTTAGTCAAAAGCACTCCTTACAACTTCAAAGTGGTTCTACTTCCAAGGAAGATAAATTGTGTTCCGACTATGGTATTTCTGATGATATCTTGTTTGATCTTCTGAAACTCTTGAAGACTTATTTATCAGACGGGTCTGTTGAAATAATAGAAGTTACTTCACGGACATTGAAGGTAAGTTACTTCTAACTCTTTGTGTGAAGATTTGTGACTGCTTATGGTGGTAATTACTGAGCACATTTTACATGGACTAATGATGACTTGTTCGATTGTTAAATTTTACATGGAATTGCAAGTGTCATGAATATCCTAGATTCAGCTTTATTAGTAATGTCACTACAATTCGTTTAATAGCTGGTTTTTGCTTTTGTTTCCATAAACAGGGGATTCTGTCAACATCGAAGGGCCTCAATTCTCTGCAGTGTCTTGATTCTCTTGATAGATCTTTACTGATGGTATTTACTGCTACATTGTCGCGTTTCTTATGTCCTTTCAAGTTCATTTTTCATGCCTTCCAGCTTATCTTTTCACCTACTCATTTTTTTTCTCCACAGGTTCATTCGAGGGGAATAAACACTCAGTTAGTTGAGCAGACACTTTTGGGGATGGATAAGTATTCTACTGGTGAGCGATAGCTTCTACCTTTTATAAATTGATGATTTGTGTTATTTTTTCCTTTTAGTTGCACGGCTTCAAATTTTACAGCTGCAAATTTGTTATTTTATTTTCAGAAGTAATTTTGTTCTTTGTTTTACTCCATTTTCATGTTGGAATTATTCTGAATGGTTTGCTCTACAATGCACTATCCCAGAATGGAACAGAGACATGCCACATCCATAAAGATAAATTATTCAATCATAAATATTTGGACGAATTAACAAGCGTAGCGCACCATGTAAATCTTTTTACTGGCAAGTTGACAGATTGGATTATATTGTGCACTAGTTGTTTCTAGTCCCACACAATACTTGACAAATTGTATCATGAGATTTTGTATGTGCATATGCGTGAATATTCTGAAACTGTATAGTGCACCATGTAATATTTTCAAATATGGGCCTGTGTTCGCTGGTAATTCCAGATTAAATTAATTGCCGTTTTGGTTGAACTTTTGTTTGATAGTTCCACTTGAAGATTCAGACATCTGGCAGACTGATGGTCAGCCGTATGAGCAATGGTTATGTACCCTAGTGAGCTCGCTCATTTCCCATTGTGATGACATAATCTTAAGGTATAATTTTCCACAGAAAATATAGCTGTGACATTAGTCAGTGTGACTGTAACCTCTATAGAGCTTGATAATGGTGTTTTTCTTACAGACTTTGTAGAAGTCTTGTTTTTCTTAAAGTTGAGGCTGCTGAGCTTTTGCTGGCAAGTGCTCTGGTGAACATTGCTGGCAATATGGATTCTAATAGCAGCATTTGCGGATTAATTTCATCAAAGGTTTGTACCACACGAAGTTATTTGGTTGCTTGAAAACTGTCAATTGATGCCTTTTGTGATATATGCATGTAGGTTGAGCAAATAATTTTTTGCGACTCGAATTATATGATGAAATCAGTTAAGCTATTTCTGGATGCACTGAATGTTGTCAGATCTTTTTATGTTACCGAACGAGCCAGAGCTTCCCCTTATAATACTAGAGCTTCCCCCTCCCCTTACAATACTCCGAAGGTATGTTTCTAATGGCAGTCTGTTTGGCTGCTTGTTTCTAAATTTTGTGTATCATGACCATTGTTTTCTCTTACCATAGTTACACACTTACATGATATATGATTGAAGGCTCATGAAAAGTTTTTCTGCGCTTGTCAATTGTATATCTCCAAGATATCACATAGCGTTTAGTTTTTTGTGGGAAGCGCTCAAGTTATTGGCATCTTTATGCTAAAACCATGGTTCGCTACTCTCGCATGGAACTCGATTACTTTAGAGTTGTTATCATGGTTTTTTTACTGAAAAATTCTCTTTGTTGCATGACGCTTCACCATGTAATATTGAGTTGTTGACCATATAGTCAACACATCTTCTTTTCCTTGAGAGTGTTCCATTTGGTAACTTTCTGTGACTGCATCACATCGAAGAGCAATTTACTGTTCCTTTGCCTTCCAGCTTTCTTGTCTTTTACTTTAAATGATTTGACTCAGATACTGCATGCATGAATCAAGCAATCGGCATACAAATCCACTTGGTGGGCCTAGTTGATTATTTACTATTGTATGGTAGCCTTTAACAATCCTGTCTGTCATGAATGAACGTATCAGGAGCCAATACTCAATGTCCGGATGTCACAAACCTAACTACTGTTTTTCTTCAATAGTAATGTTGTGCACTTGATGAACTTATTTCTGTTTATTTCTACTTTTCAACTGCCTATGGATCTTCTGTAGGATGGTAGTAGATCCGCTAGATCCAAAAGTAGGTCACCAGCGGCAACGCCGTCATCTTCATGGAGGAAGGTACCTTATTATCTTATCTTCTCTCTTTTAGAAAAAAACAGGTATCTTTTGCTATAGATTTTTTGCTGTACGCATTTCTGTAAATCTTGGTATACAAGAGGATATCTGTCGTATTTTTACAGTTCTTGGCTGTCACAAGCTCATAAACATGCCATTCTATATTTCTATTGATGAATTGGCGTATTATCTCTCCTCTTAGCAATGAATTAAGTAATTATTTTTTGGGGATGCTCTTAGACTCCACCTTTAATCTTTAGGCCTGCAGGAGCATGTCCTTCGAAAATAGAAATTCCTTTGTAGTTTACTCCTTTTCATCCATGCTTCTATGTTTTTCTGTAGTTGGCACATGCGAAGCTTCTCACATCAGTCTATCTCAAAAGTTTGAATGTTTGCTTGTAACTAGGGAGAATGTCTACAGCTGCTATCCCTTTCTTAACATGTCATTAATTCTCCAGGTGTACTGGCTTTCGGTTGATTATCTTGTAGCTGCCAGAGCTGCTCAAGTAAGTGTGATAACTTTGTCATTATGTTCTTTGTTTCCTTTGTCATTTGCCGATCTCTATTATAGTTCTCTAGATGTTCAGTTACCTTCCATTGAAAATATGTTTAGCTACAGTCTTTGGTTTGAACCCATGTCTGGATATGGTAAAAAGTGCATGGCTGGAGTAATAGGATCGATGTGCTGTTTTGTATGGGTTCTGGAGTAATAGTATCCCGTCCCTTGCAGTGGTATTTAACAAAATAAAACTTGTTCTAACAATTCAACCATGAATAGTTCTTGGCTACAGAAATGCTCGCTGCACCAAACCTTTCTTCTGCATACAATTTTTTCCACCTTGCGCCTCTGGAGACTGAATGTCTCGATGCTTCAAGGTCTCTTTGATGGTACTGATTGTTGCTTTCTACTGGATTTTTGTAGCGTTGCTCATGTGACTTTGCGACGCTTATGTATGTTGAACTTTGGTGTGAGGAACAATTCAATAAGCTGGACCTAGGACCTCCAGATTTTTCACAGCAAGAGTCGGTCAGTCCACTTTGCATTTCGTCGGTTGTTGCTTTACATCTTGCTTGTGCTTTTTTAGCTCTATTTTGATGTCTTCAGTTGTGTCAAATTATGTTTCTTCCTCTTTCCAGTTGCCACCACATATTGGGCTATTGGTTGAGGCATTTACTCACATAAATGAGCCGGACAGCATTTATGGAATAACCCTGGCCAATGAGGTTACTCGCACAACTTCTATTTGTAATTGTTGATTTATTTTGGGTGTGTTCTAATTTTATGTATGAAATCCGGTTGTTCTTAAAACACCATTTAACTTTCACCTTTCTGTGTGAACTCCATACAAATTTGAAAATAGTGAAGGGAAATAATCTCCATCCATCGCCACATAGGCACACAATCGTTAAATTCGCATTATAAACGTCTTATATTTAGGAACAGAGGGAATACTGTTTTAGATATAACAGTTTTGCTGTTAAGGTCTGGAAGTTATGCATCTTAGATTGCTTCTTGTTCTGGCTGTATCTTGAACAGGTAGCTTCTCAAATCATCAGATATGAGCATGAGGGTAACTGGAGCAGCGCTCTTGAATATTATGATTTACTAGTAAGATCAACCCTGAAGGAGAACCTTGCCAATTTTGCTGGGACAGTGTTGACTGGACCATCTGTGTCTTCTAAAGCAGAAGAGAATCTGCTAAACTGGAAAACGCACAAAGGTCTGATGAGATCATTGCAGAAAACTGGATGTAGCCATGTGCTTGATATTTACAGCCAAGGGTTAACCAACCAAAAAGCGTGCCTTCAACAGGATTCAGAGTTTGTTGATATACAAGTTAGTATTGCGTATTCTAGATAATATGCTTATTGCTAGATTTTTTAGTAGTTTTGTTATATGTTTGACTATCTATCTCGCAGTACGAAGCTGCTTGGAGGGCAGGAAACTGGGATTTCTCCTTTTTCGTTCCATACTCTTCGCAGCCTTCAAACCGCTCCCGCGATTATTGTCTTTTCAATGAAAATTTGCACAGGTCCGTATTCTTCATTTATCCTTTCTTGCATACCAATATGCTTTACACGTTCCACATTACCTTCTGTTGAAACAGCTCTAAGTTGTTAATTAATTATTTTCATTTCGCCATTTTGCCCTTACCTTCTGAAAACTTGTTTCCCTACTTCTGATATTTTTTTTTACTTTCTCTGCATGCTTCAGTTGCCTAAGAGCTCTTCAGAATGGTGATGCTGAGCAGTTCCAGGGGAAACTTTCCCATTCCAAAATGGTAGTGTTCAGTGTTCATATTAATTTACACAGGGTACTCATTTGGGTTTCTCTAGACTGTAACTTATTTACTTTGTCCTCTTTTAGGATCTCGTGTTGGCTCTTTCAAATGCTAGCAAGGAGAGCACGAAATACATCCACTCTACCGTTCTCAAATTACAAGTACTCCTTGACATATGGTGGCCTTCATGTTTTTGGTTATCGTTAGGTACATTACTTCTAACATTTTGTTAATTTAGATGCTAGATCATCTTTCTATGGCATGGGAGCTGCGCTGGAAATTTTGTCCCGACCAAGCTCCAAAATCTAATGTTGGAACTGAGGAATTTTCTCTTGTGCCTGCTGTACCCAAGAGGAATCAGGTTCTGACGCTTTCCTTGTCATATATTGAAACCATTTTGTTAATACTTGAATTTTCCTGGTTGCCTAATCATTTCCTTACCTTTTTTTTTGCAGCTGGAGTTGTTGAGTAAAGAGTGGAATTTCATCCTGTGTCAAACGGAACGTAACCTTGATCTTTTTGAACCCTTTTTAGCATTCAGACGTGGCCTCCTTAAGATCTTAGGTTCTGAAGAACATCTCATAGAACATTTATTTCAATCCGCTTCTGCACTCCGGAAGGTTGGCTCACTTCTTTACTTTCCGACTATGGGTACACTGTGTTTGTTTGCTTAGTACATCATGATTATTTTCTGGATTCAGGGATTAAGGTTTTCTTTGGCTGCGGCTTCCTTATATGAACTCAAAGAACTTTGCTGTCACAGAGATCAGCAAACTGTGCCAAGCACTTATTTCCTCTCAAAGGTAAACAATTTACCTTTCTGTTATCTGACTGCTGATTTGAACTTTTGAAGTTCTAACTTGCTTTCCTTTCCCTTTTTCTTTTGCATATTAATATCAGAGTATGTTTTTTTTATGTGATCAATTGAAGTTCGTATTCTGATAATCCTGCATTCACTCTCCAGCTTGAAGAAGCTAAACTGCTGAGAGCTCAGGGGCAGCATGATATGGCTATTGGTCTTGGTAAATACATACTGAAGAACCATACTGATGAGAGAAACAAATCAGATGTCTACCGATTGGTCGGCAAGTGGTTGGCTGAAACAAGATCGAGCAAGTAATCCTTTATATTTGATGCCTCATATACTGTTTTTCTATTGCAAAGTGAGAACTCTTTCCACTTTTTGTATGTGTTGTTAACATGAACATTCTTTATAATAAATTTTGTAGCTCAAGAACAATCATTGAAGACTACCTAAACCACTCTGTAGCTCTTGACAAAAAGTACATGTCCAGGCAGTGTCGCACACATTTCCATTTAGCACATTACACATACAACTTGTTCAAAAGCTACGAGGAAAGACTTTCATCCAATGAATGGCAAGCCGCTCTGCGTTTAAGGAAATACAAGGTAGCTGAGTTGACAATGCCATCAATATTTGACTTTAAGCTTTGTTTATCTTAATCAATTGCTATTTAATGCAGACTAAGGAGTTGGATACGCTGCTTAAAAGACTCAAAAATTCATCCAAGGCACGTAGATAACTGCAACTTTTGAGGGTTGCTGAAACCTGAAAAGCAAGGTCTTTTATTCTTGCTACCTCGTATACTAAACCTTCAAAATTTCAGGCTGAGAAAAGTGATTACGGTGCGAAAATCCAAGAGTTGCAGAAACAACTTGCACTTGACAGAGAAGAAGCACAGAAGATTCAGGTGTGCATATACTGTTTATCCAAGCTTCACACCAAAATTTCAAGTTCATGGTCCCTTCATATATACCAAATATACTGTTTAATAGTTCTGTCCAATAACCATATATCCAAAAAAGGTGCTGATATATAGGCAAAACTTACCATTCGCAAAAATTAACTATTTGGCAAGTGGATGATGCAATATTATGATAATTTACAGAAAGATGCATTCATTTCATGTTGTGCATATATGCCAAATTTAGTGGTAAATTCATCTGAGCCATAGAGTGCCAGAATGTCGAGCATTGCATCATGCATTATTCTCTTTTACTGTTTTTTCTTTTCTTAGTTGTCTACATCCAGAAGTGGAGCCAGCATACCACCAATGAGTTAACCTAATACTCCCTCCGTTTGGAATTACTCGTCCAAGAAATGAATGTATCTAGATGTATTTTAGTTGTAGATACATCCATTTTTATGACAAGTAATTCCCAACAGAGGGAGTAGTTTTTTGCATGTCCTATACAATCACTATCTATCCATGGAGCTAAGCTCATACATTTGTCAATCTGACCCCATGCACTGGAATTGACTCCTATGGTGTCTGTCCTGGCTTCCCCCGTCTACATTTTGGACTAGCGTGTCATGTGATTTTCATAAATGGGTTTATGGTGCCATAGGAGCACCAAATATGGAGTCCCTCGTTCATTATGGCCTCAGTAGAAACACACAGCATAATTTTAGCCTTACAATTAGTTGGGCATGTTGAGTGTTATACAATGCATTCCATGGAATATTAAATTTCTCAGTTTGTTTTGAGCATTTTATTAACTTGAACCCTTTTACCAGGATGATCGAGACGAGTTCTTGAGTCTAGCACTTGAGGGGTACCAACGTTCCCTAGTTGTTGGTGGCAAATATGACCTACAAGTGGTATGCAATATATTTGCTGGGAATGTTCTTTTTCTTTCAGTCTCAATGTGTTTCATACTGCAAAACGGTCTACCTTCAATTCTGTGTTCTGTTCTCAAGGATACTGTTGCTTATGCCAGTGTCAAACATCTTACATTCAGGTTTTCCGGTTGGTATCACTGTGGTTTAATCTCTTCTCAAGGAAACAAGTTGTGGACTCAATGATTAAAACAACAAAAGAGGTCATCTCTTTTAGCTCCATTTCATTATTCCCGCTGGTACTTTTTTCCCTTCCATGGTAAAAAACTTTATTTTTTGGTTCGATAGGTCCAAAGCTACAAGTTCATACCATTGGTCTACCAGATTGCTTCTAGACTTGGGAGTTCAAAAGATGCTCAGGGGTCAACAAACTTCCAGGTATGCACAACGTTGAGAACTGTCATATGTTGCTTCCGCGAGTAAACATGAATATGAAGTAAGATCATTATTTTCCCTGGCAGAATGCATTAGCTTCTCTCTTGAAGAAAATGGCCATTGATCATCCATATCATACAATATGTCAGGTATTAAAGTTACAGTCTTCTATATATTGGAAGAATTACGATCAAAGTCTATTTTCATGGTTTTCATACAATTCGTATTGTTTTAGTGTTGAACCTACAGTATATTGAATAGTGAACCCAGATCTAGTCAGCCAAATGCTGAATGCATGTAAAACAATCGTATAACATGGTCAGTACTGTATCAACTAATACAAATACCAACACAACATTGTTTTAGGAGAACCCCAGCACGACTTTCACCATTATAAGCCTAGTTGATGTATGGGGCAACTCGAGCACATTTTTGTTAAATCTCAGATTCTTTCAGGCCAGTAGAACACTCTTTTGCTGTTTTAAGTATGTGTCATTCTTTGGCCTCAGCTTTTGGCTCTAGCAAATGGTGACCGTGTCAAAGACAAGCAAAGAAGTAGAAGTTCTTTTGTTGTAGATATGGACAAGAAGCTTGCTGCTGAGAATCTATTAAAGGAGCTATCTTCTTTTCATGGGGCTTTGATTCGTCAGGTTTGCCACTTCTTACAATGATCATTTTATCGCGATATTCTTACCCATGGAGGTGGTCATGTAATATATTATTCATGATGCTCATCCCCACGTCTTATAGATGAAGCAAATGGTTGAGATCTACATTAGGTTAGCGGAGCTGGAGACTAGGAAGGAGGTTAGTTACCTGTTAAAATAACGGCTTGTAGGGGATTTGTATACATACATTCTCCATGCTGACATATTCTTTTTGTACATCTGGTTTTCAGGACACTAACAAAAAAATCTCACTACCCAGGGAGTTCCGCAGCATTTGCCAGCTTGAACTTGCAAAGGTACTTTTTATGGAATTTACTTCTACAAATTCCTTCTGTCGCTTCCAGCTGAAAATTACCATATGGTTAGGAAAATAAGCAATCTTTGCTTTGTGGGACCTTCTGATTTTCCTTGATTAATAACCTGGGTCTGTGTGTTCTCAACCATGAGTGTTTTAAATGACTTGTGGAAATTTCACTATGCTGCTTCTTTGTTTGTTTGATTTCATCAGGTTCCTGTTGTGACTGCCACTATTCCAGTTGACCCTAATTGTCGGTATGAAGAAGGCACCTTTCCACATTTCAGTGGGCTGGTGGATTCTATTACGTAAGTTGGGTTTTGGTTTAACACATTGTTTGTACCTGAGGATTTACTGTTTTTGGTCTTTATTGACTGTTGGAAGTCTTCCTCCATGACAGTATAATGAACGGAATTAATGCTCCAAAAGTTATTCAGTGTATTGGCTCGGATGGTAACACATACCGCCAACTTGCAAAATCTGGAAATGATGACCTGCGACAAGATGCTGTATGTTCTTCTCTTTCATTTTATTGAGAAGTTTGACAATGTATTAGACATACAGGTTTTGACACTAAATCAGTACTTAACTCTGGCGAAAGCTATAGTTGCCTGTGAATATCATAATACACCGCACTTCCACCCGGAGCCTGAGTAAACGCTGTCATGTGTAAATTTCAGGTGATGGAGCAATTTTTCAGTTTGGTAAATATGTTCTTGCAAAATCACAGAGATACTTCGGAAAGGAGATTGCGAATACGCACATATAATGTAGGAATGAATGCCGTAAATTTGCATTTCTCGTAAGTTTCTCCATGCCTATTTTGCAACTTGTGACAAATCCAACTACTTTCTCAAGGTTGTTCCTTTCACCCCAAGTGCTGGTGTCGTTGAATGGGTAAATAGGACAGTTCCGCTTGGTGACTATCTCTTAGACAGGTAATTCTGTTCAGATTCCAGTTGTTATATGTAAAATAATTCCAATTTCTGGATATTTTTTATTAATTAAAGGTATTTTTGATTTATAAAAAATGCGTATTTCATTGGTTCGGACAGCAATAGAATTGGCGGAGCACATGCACGATATGGAACTGGAGACTGGACATTTCTGCAATGTAGAGAGCACCTGGCGTGTGTATGTTCATATCTGGAGCTTTCACTTTTATATATTCCAATAAATGATGATTAGTGTCCTTTCTGAAAGCACTTACGTTTTGTAGGAGAAAGACAAAAGGAAGGCGTTTTTCAAAATCTGCGACAACTTTAGGTTTTTGTTGATTATTTTCATTTACTGAAAAATGCAGAAGTGAAGTTGTCTGTTTTGCTTACATTTTCTTTTCTTTTTTCCTTGTCCTGCAATAACCAGGCCTGTGATGCACCATTTCTTCATTGAGAGATTCTTGCAGCCCGCAGACTGGTTCCAAAGTCGACTTGCGTACACAAGAAGTGTGGCAGCAAGCTCAATGGTAACTTTCATTTTAGTTGGTGAACGGAAGTCATTTGTCTTTGCCTATACCGGTTACTAATTTTGAGGGTTCAGGTGGGATATATTGTTGGGCTTGGAGATCGCCATTCCATGAACATTCTCATTGATGAAGACACAGCCGAGGTTGTGCACATTGATCTTGGTGTTGCATTTGAGCAGGGTCTCATGCTTAAAACACCTGAACGGGTACGTGATCGAAACCATACCATTGTAATGTTTGCTACTAGTTACCATCCTGAAACCTACTATGTGCGTGAAGCCTACTATAAATGATAGCCTGGATTAAGTTTACATCTGTGCTTGTAGGTTCCATTCCGGCTGACAAGGGACATCATAGACGGCATGGGCGTTACTGGCACTGAAGGTGTATTCAAAAGATGCTGTGAGAAAACTCTGTCTGTTATGAGAGAAAATAAAGAGGCATTGCTCACCATTATTGAAGTATGTCTGTTGCCAATTTTTTTTCGTAAATGCATTCATCAGGCAAGTCGCAATTACAGTTTATCCTGATAATTGATCTAACATGTCAGGTCTTCATCCATGATCCTCTTTATAAATGGGCCCTTTCGCCACTGAAAGCCTTACAGCGTCAGAAGGTAACCAGATGTTTTTTCGGTTATACAAGTATCTCTATAAATGTCCACTATGCACGACTACAGCTTGCAGCGCCGGTGCTGCTGCATACGTCAGCGCTAAAGCCACTATATCGTCCATACATACAATCTTTGTCGAAACATACACCATTTTTTCTTTTCTTAATTTCCCTTTGGAAGGTGTGGAATTTCAAAGTCTGAAGTAACACCTGATCTTTCAGGAAACTGAATACAATGACTCGTGCCTGGATGATTCTCAAGAGGCGTACGAGGGCAACAAGGACGCGGCCCGTGCAATACTCCGCGTCAAACAGAAGCTGGACGGTTATGAGGACGGCGAGATGAGGAGCGTAGAGGGGCAGGTCCAGCAGCTCATACAGGACGCGGTAGACACTGATCGGTTATGCCAGATGTTCCCAGGGTGGGCACCTTGGCTGTGAAGCGCCCATGAGAAAGAACATAGATGGGAGATTCCGAACCCGCGGTAGAAGCGATATTGTGACTGCTAGAGAAGCTTTTACTTTTGGTGCCCGGCGCCTGTTTTTTGTGCGTGAAGGTGAGAAACATGGATGGAGATTCCGAACCCACGGTAAAAGCGATTTTGTCACTGCTTGAGAAGCTTTTAATTTCGGCGCTTGCTCTTGTGCGCAAAGGTGGGAGAGGGACTTGTCACATCATACATGGGCCTGTAGGTGTACATATAACTGTCGTAGATATACTTGTCTGTTGATTGTATATAAAGGGGCCTTTTGTGTGGAGGATGTACGCAGCGGAAGAAAGGTAAAACTCATGGGTAGTGTTGATGAAATGTAAAAGAGGTTGCTTTTCAAGGACTATTGTCTTTCTCTATAATTCACTAACATGTGAATATCTTTTGACCATGGTGTCTGATGCACAACAAATATTGATGTGTGGAAAGTGAATTGGAGAGCAACTAAGAGGCAGCAAGCAGGGAAATAATTTTATGTGCGATTAGTGTAGATATCATTCACAACAAACATTGAATATAAATATTCATAATTTGGCATCTGCAAAGTTTTGGTATTGATTATCCTAATGAAAGAGCCCATGATGGTTAAATGGAAAATTATTGAATTGAAATAAAGATTTGAGACGACTTGCATGAGCTAGCACTTAGATCATTTCTAGCCCTTCCCCTAAATTTTAACACATTAAAATTATAAGTCCTCAAATTTGAGTTATAGCTCTTTGCACCAACCCTTCCTCAAAATAGAATTTTTTTGCAGATGGTCATTTAAAATAGAAGTTCAAACTGGATTTAGAAAACTTGCTGGTTCATTGTACATAACACAACCTAAATTAATAGCTAAACTGAGGTAAACATCTACTTCTCGTCGGAGGAGATGCCGAATGACTGGTGCCTTGTAGGAGCTCGACGCCTCATGGTTGTGAGTGGCCCTCCTAATCCATGCCACACTGGGTCAAATTTCGGTTGTTTGCTTACTCGTGTGCTTGTTTAGTTTTGGACGACACGAAGCTCAAGGCACCCCTCAGACAAGCTCTGTGGGAACGCTTGAATCGACCGTTTCCATAGATGCAGACTCCTTATAGTGCAATTTAAACTATGAAGGAGGATGCGGACTGGGATTTTGGAGGCAAACAAATATGATGCAGAACGTGACCCGAGACCTACATACCCTAAACAGGCTTCGGGAGAACACGAAAAAGTGTCATATCATCCAAACAGGCCCCATATTCATCCTGATCAGCACCCGAAGTGTTCAACTGCATGAAGAACGCAGGACTGGGCCAACTTAAATTTATACGAGAAAAAGGAAAAGATGACGATACAGGCGCCTACTCTCCTGACATGAGTCAGATAATAAAGATTAGTAAAATGGATGTTGACTGTTGATGGTTTATTCACTGTCAAATCTCTCTATAGGCATTTAGTTGCAGCAGACATGAATTCCCACGAAAGTTTTTATGGAAGACCGAAATTCCACCAAAAATCAGAGTCATTCTTTGATTGATGGTCATGAATGATGTCCTAACTAGAGATGATTTGCTAAGGAGGTGGAAAGGCAGCAAAACTGTGTGTTTTGTGGTCATGATGAGAGCATTGAGCATCTCTTCTTTAGATGTTCTGTTACTAGACTGGTATGGAGCCTGATAGTTTGAGTGCATGTTTTAGTAGTTGGTGTTGGTTGGTGTTGCTGCTATATTTTGGATTATTTTGAGATGTAGAAATGGCATAGTATTTGAAAGGACGATCAGTAATGATTCTGTTGTACTGATAAAAATGACTTGCCATTGGATAATGTTGGGCAATGTCACAGATAAAGGAGTAAAGTCAAAAGGTGTTGATGCTGGGAGCAAAAATCATAGAGCATGTAAGTGAAGTTTGCCGAGCATCTCAAGGGTGGCATCCTGGAGTTTTTCAGATCCGTGGCTGAAGCTTCTTCAACTTCGACCTCCCGTGCAGCTTCTATGGTGATTTTGCTCTTGGATGCATGGGTTCTCTTTTGCTGCCTCATAGCTACTCCTATGTCGTATGGTCTGGTGATCTTTCATGGTCATGTAATACAAGTATGGTGATGTTTCTTTGCCATGCAATGTAAGTATGGAGTCTGGTGTTTGCTGCCTGTTTAGCCAGTTTGCTTTCAGGCTTTTGATGATGGTATGCTGTGTTGCATTATGTTGGTAATTCTTTGAGTAGGTCTATATAATGAGTCAGATGGTTTCTTTAATAATAGAAATCAGAGGTGGAGGTCTCTCTTTCGTTTCAAAGAAAAAAAATCTCGCAAACAAACAAAAACACATAGAAAAGCAGTAGAAGAAGAAAGTCGAGGCCAAAATAACATTTTGCCCCGACTGCGAATAAGACATGCTCTCAGCAGCGGCGTCGACATAGAAATGCTTCAGCACTCAACACACAGCATTGTACCACTACATTAGCCCTTGTTTCCAAGTGAACATTTACGAAAGGTCTGCACGTTCAGACTAGAAACGAACCTGCCGATACTCATGTACATCTCGTGCTACAGAACGCGCTGCAAACTTCCTTTCCAAAAAGAGCTACAATCCGAAGCGAGAAATCGACATGGTGTTAGCACCAGCTTCGCGAGGATCCATACATACAACGAAGATCCACTCGTAATGCCGCCACATCCGACGTAGGCAAGGGCTTCCTTGGAGGGACGGCCGCCAGCAGGCTCAACGATGACTTGTCTAGCAGCTCCAACATCGACGAGTTGAGAGGTTCCGAACAGACCCGAAGGATGCACATAGCTTTTCTCCACGTTCATACATTACTAACTACTTGTCCGAGTCTCTCACGTAGGTGCAGGCTGGAGTAAAATAGGCAGCCAGAGAACTTCGACTCCATTGCTTAAGTTACACTGTGCTTCGAGTTGCATCTCGTGACTCGTGAGAGAACAGAATAAACCTGAAAACAGAGACAGGAACGTGAAATATTTCAGCAACATGCTATGAAGAGTGAAGGGACTTCACAGTTACGAAGTTATTACAGCTTTCCATATAGCCTTCTGCACATTAGTTAATTAGTGTACAACTGCACATTACATTAAACAGATTTGAGTTTTATGGCATTATAAATCGACCAGAAACTATTGTAGTAGGGCCTGAAATCTACAACCTACATATAACTAAGTGGATCCTACATTTTAAGTGGCCCATCCACCCTCATCTTCTCCTGAGCGAAAATCCTTGAAGCGGAACTAACCAATTTAGATGGATGAATGCGGAAGATTCCTCATATGTGCTTGGGCTATGCATAGCAAGTACTCCCTCTGTAAACTAATATAAGAGCGTTTAGATTACTAAAATAGTGATCTAAACACTCTTATATTAGTTTACGGAGGGAGTACCTAATTCTATGACTAAAGTATACAGCATGTTGGGCCATATCGGCAGATACACATGATAGTAAGTTGGTAACCAACGCAATTAAGAACACCGGCTTCTGTCCCAGAAAGCACACTTTCCTTTGACTAGCCTAACATCAAGACTTCTTAACATTTCTCCTTTTTTACCTACCTTAATTGCACAATTCAAAAGTAGTAATGGAACAAATGATCCTTAAAGAGCATGCAGTACAACTTTTATCATAATGGGTAGAGATAATACATCCCGAAAGTACAGGTTGGGGCACAGCATTTTTCTTTTCTCAAACCACACTTGCCTTCCACTAGCCCTTAGCCCCTAGCATTCCCCAAATCTCCACCACCCCCTCTCTTTATTTCCTATTCCTTAATTGCACAAGTCCAAAGTAATAATGGGAAAGATGGTTCCTACTGAAGTGCAGAGTACAGCTCTTATCAAAATGGTAAAACAGCTGAAAACGACAGTTTGCGGGTAGATATTGGTGTTTGTACACAAGAAAATGCAAGATATTAGGCATAGCAAAGAAAGCTAGCCAGCTAAACCTGTTTGCTTCTTGCTGGAAAGATGGACATTCTTATATGTGGGTTTCAACTTGGCCAGTCAGTTAAATTTTTGAAGTCAGAACTCAGAAGAAGAATTGACACCTCATAAATTAAGCGCCACAGGCAAATCAAACAGAATTATCTATTTCATGTATTACTGATGAATGATGATCAGTGCTAACATAATTTTCCAAAGTCGCAAAAAGAAAGAAAGTGACCGGGAATAATGATTTGGCAAACCACTTGTTGATCATACGAATTGAATTATTTCATTTAAGTTTATATGAAGGTTACTGGCTTATCACCATCACCAAAAAAACTTAAGTAACGAACACCAAGCACATCACTGCTGAATCATGAATCTAGGAGCCTGTTCAAACTCCGATACTCTTTCAGGATTTGTGCAATAACGTATTACCAGAGTTCATAATGTTCACGAGAAGTATGATAAAAAATTGAGTTCCATTGTATGGTTGTACACTCAGTCTAGCAATGTACTCGTGTAAATTGAGTTTGGAACCAAAACTGAATATTTAAAGGGAGAACTACTATACAATAGCCGGAACAAGTGCTTCACAATAACTCCATACAAGTACACACTAATTCGATGATTGGTTTATAATAATTTGCTTCTTACGACAAATAACCAAAATATTTAACACAAGGTAGACCTAAATCCAACATTCTGACTAACACTCAAATCTTAAAATTTCTAACTATGTTGACTACAAATCTACAATGCATCACAATGGTGGTGAGCTGGTGATGATAGTGTCACAATTGTGTAAAATAAGGTTGAGTCAGTCCTTAGAGGTAAAGCTAAATAATCAGGCAAATATTGGACTGAATGCAACGTGAAATTTACCTCACAGATGAAACTTCTGGAATGGCACTCCCTCAATAGCTTAGAATGAATTCATCTCAAGGCTATACATCCTCCGCTTGAGGAGCACACCGACAGCCGACCGATATGGCTCCTCAAAGGCATCTGAGACCCAGGATCCACCTGCCGACCCAGCAGTTGCATTCCCAACTGCGTCCATCATTGCCTCTTCGCTCGGCTTGATGGCCACCAGTGTTGCTCCATTCAAGACCGTGCCCCCAGGCAGCTCAATGTGTGGCGCATACCACAACCGCATGCTAAGGGCCGGCATGAGCGTGCGGTGCGAGTCACCAGATGCTGATACTGGCCTGACCCGTAGCTCCTGCAGTTGCCACTTGTCCATGGTGAGCACGCCCTGCCCATCGGCGTCCGTCAGATCCAGGCTCTCCAGCAACGCGTGGTCGGAAATGATGGGCTGCAGCAGGTAATGCCGGGCCGACGCCGCAATCAGCGAGCTGATGGTCCACAGCACCCGCAGCTTAAGGCCCCCGTTGGTGTAGAAGGACTCCGGTATGCTCCCTGAATCGTCAGACTCGGAACAATCAGCAGTTGCAGGAGGAGGTGCGGCCGTGGCGCCGTCCTTGGCGGCAGAGGAGGGCGAGGCGGAGGCGGAGGCGGCGCCGAGGATGACGCAGCTGCCGAGCGTGGAGCCGAAGTCGGCCTTCCACTTGAGCAGCACGCCGTCGTCCATGCCGAGCTCGCCGGCGGGGAGCTCGATGCGGAGGCTGCGGAGCTCCTTGAAGGAGCGGAGCACCTCGGAGGGCGAGTGGTGCGAGACGTCGCCGGGGGGCGCCGACGCCGAGGAGGAGGAGGAGAGCGAGGAGGAGGCGGAGCGGCGGAAGGAGGAGAGGGAGGCGGAGGCCGGGAAGTCGGAGGCGGAGCCGGCGTGGGAGAGGATCTGGCCGAGCGCCTGGATGGGCTTGACGATGCCGCCGATGAGCATGCGCGCGATCTGGGAGAAGACGCCGCGCGCGCGGGCGGAGGCGGTGGCGGTGGGGGAGGAGGGCGCGGAGGAGGACGGGGAGGCAGAGCCCGAGGAGGAGGCGGGGTCGTCGGGGATGACGCAGTCGACGCGGACGAGCACGAAGTCGACGAGGGGCACGAGGGCGCGGAAGCGGCGGGAGACGAGCGCGCAGCGGCCGAGCGCCTTGACGTCGCCGATGCGGTTGAAGATGAGGAGGAGGAGCGGGTCGGGGAGGCCGTCGAAGCGGTCGTCGGCCGCGGCGGCGGCCGAGAGGCGGTGCGGCTGCTGCTCCTCCTCCTCGCAGCGCCACCGGCGGGGCCCTGCGGCGTCCGCGGCCATCGGCCGGCGGGGCGGCGGCGGGGGGCCGGATCTGGGGGAGGGGGAGGGGGAATGCGGGGCGTGGGAGGCCACGAGGAGAGGACAGAGAGGGGGGGCGGGGCGCGGAGGTGGACGGCTTGCACTGTCTCGGGCTGTTTTCTCCTCTCGCGGCTCGGGGTCGGGGTCGGGGGAAGACAAAATGCAGTGGAGCCCCGCGCCTTTCCCGAAATCGTGGCCGTGTGATGCAGCTCTTTTTCACTTTAATAATTCAGCTTTGCGAGTTTTCGGGGAGGATTTGGGTGGGGCTTTCGTCGGTGCCAGGCCCTACCGCCACCACGATGTGATTGAGAAACTGAAATGCTAAGCTAAGCAAACTCTAGATTAGGCTAGAAAAAGTGTAGGCAGGAAACTCTATGTTTGAGCAGCATCCATAATTGGATTGGATGGCCCCTCATTTGTCCACTCGCACAACCACGCCTCCCATATCCAAACCCTCGAATCCATGCAATGTCATGCACGTATATCGTATAGCATGAAATCCTGGTGCTCGCATTATTCCTGGATTTATTTTAGGATTTCCGGCGATGCGCTTTCAGTGGGAGGAGATGTTCCCGTCGACGACGAGGCGCCTACGGTGACTTCGTAACTAAAGCGCTATATAAGCTACGCAAACTCTAGAATATACGAGAGGAAATGAAATGTAGGCAGGAAAGTGCATCCTATGCGTACCGGGGAAAAGGTAGGCACGAACGTAGCCTGGTAATCTATGTTCAGATAGTAGAGGAGAAGACGCATCCGTTGAAAGAGACAAAAAGGAGTATTCAGTCATATTAATACTTGTGTTTTAGCAAGTCTGACTTGGCACAGAAGACATTTGCGGATTCGCAAGAATCTTGTTTGCAGTGCGGTAAATATTCGCAAATAGGCGCACGGATTCGAGCTTGTGCGCGTGGATTTTTCATTGATTCGTGGGGGATTAAGTAAATTTCAGCTGCTCCACGCAAAAAAAAAAATGCGTAGAACCTGGAGCTGGAGGGTGGGTTGGGCGGCGGTGAGTGATGCGATGCAGTGCATTTTCGTCTTTTGACCCTTCTGGTATACAAATTCAGGATCTAACCCCGGTTTAGAAAAAATTCGGCATTTGACCCTTTTTCTTACCACCAGGGTGGCTGGCGGTAGGGTTAGACAGCCTACCGCCAGGGCCCCTGGCCGTATGGTACTAATCCACGTCAGCACGTGGAGACGGCCGCCGTCCCCCTCCGTCGCACCCTACCACCAGGGTCCCTGGCGGTAGGCTGTCTAACCCTACCGCCAGCACCCCTGACGGTAGGGTGCGAGCAGTTATATTGCCCGACCCCCCGCCTCTGCCTTTTCTTCCCACCCCTCCCCCTCCCCCGCTGGCAGTTCCTCTTCCTCCCCCTCACCCCTCTCTCCCTCTTTCATCTTCTCCACTCTCCTCCTCAGATCTTCGCCGTTTCTTCATCGTTTTTGCGGATCGAGATGGCCCCGAAGAGAGAAACGTAAGCTCCTCCAACCCCTCCAAGTAGTTTTTGCAAACTTGCTTCCGATTCGACGCATTATTTGCTTGAAACCCCTCATCTTTTTGAACTTTGATTGGAATTTTTTTCACTTATGATTGTTTTAGCTTGATTGTAGTTCTAGTTCTTAGTTCTTTAGTAACTAGTGGTATTGAATATGAACTCTAATCAATAGTTCATATGTTAGTGTGAAGATGAACCCTAGTTCATAAATTTTTTTTTAAAGTATGATGTAGTGGATGTGGGAGATATATGTGTAGTGTAGTGGATGCATGTTGATATGATGATATGAAGATGTTATTTGGAGAAAATACATTCAACATGAACTCTATTTAAAAAAAATTGTTAAAAAATTGATGATATGATGCATGTTGAAGGATTTTATTTTGATATGATGCATGTTGATATGATGTGATCCATCATGTGTAGTAGATGTTGTTGGATGAATATGCTTAAGATGAACCCTAGTTCATTTAATTAAGAAATTTTATTTTTGTTTATGTATGCTTATGATGCTTTTGCTTATGAAATTTTATTAAGGCGGGCACCTCTTGCGAACAATGTCGGCCCACGGTACTCCATGCTTGACTACACATTCGACAAGGGTCATCGTGCCCGTTTCATAGAGAACGGAGTGGTAAGCAATATGGAGAAATTAAATATTGATCAAAGTTTTCGGATTGATGAAAACAAGTTTGTAACTCTTGTCGTCCAATTTTTGATAGATGCTCCCGCCACTGCGCATGAGGGGTCACGGGGTTGCCGCGAATATGGACTACGACGAGCGCTACGCGCCGTACTTCAGGAGAGCCCGACTGTTGGGTTTCATGTTGCAGTTCAAGCGTCAGCCGCCGACGCTTGTCCACGCAGCTCTGACAACCTTGATTGACCGATGGCGACCGAAGACCCATTCTTTCCATCTCCCATGCGGGGAGATGACGGTGACCCTGAAGGATTGGGCGATGATTACTACCATGCCGATCAATGGTCAAGCACTGACCGGGCGACTGGAGAGGACCAACTGGCAGCAGAGGGTTACCACCCTCATCGGCGACTGCCCCGAGGTTAAGGGTAACCGTACATCTGGTGTACCGTTGCCCTGGCTCTCGGAGCACCGGAAGACATGCCCCGAGGACGCCGATGAGGCGACTGTGGAGTGGTACGCGAGGGCCTACCTGTGGTATCTTACGGAGGTCGTGTTTCCAGACAGCTCCAGGAACTCTGCTAACTAGTCGTATCTGTTCTTCCTAGCCGACTGGGATGCAGGGTACAGTTGGGGGACCGCATCTCTCGCCTACCTATACGGCTCGGTAAGAGAGTGTCTCATTGCCTACCTACGAAAGTATGTCCATCACATTTTGTTATATCTGATCCTCATTTGATGTTTTGCAGCTTGACGACGCAACCCAGAGGACGGGAGACAAATCCAATATGGGTGGCTTTGTCTCGGGCCTCTCCATTTGGATGTGGGAGCGGCTGCCGGTGGGGCGTCCGGAGAAGCTGCCAAGATGCCCATGGGGTGCCTATAGCAAGGACGGCGACGATACTCGACACCCCACCGTAGCTTATGAGTTGGACGTTGTCAAACTCTACACGGGCCTAAACAAGACTTCGTACAAGGCCTACACCAACGAGATCGTCGCTTTGACGATTATGCAGGTATATGAAGTCGCTCACCAGCTTTCTCTTTGATTTCACTTTTGATCGAGAGTGGGGACTTACGCATGTATATGTAATAGGTAAACTGGTGGTCGTATCATGATCGCGAGTGGGACTTCGATCTGAACGTGATGTGCGATGTGGACTGTGCTCTTTGGCGGTGCATCTGCCCATGATATGTGTGTACGCCGTCGAGTGGCACTTGCCACACCGCGTGGCTGCGCAGTTTGGGATGTATCAGCATACCCCACCGGGCCAACCGACCGATACCGGCGGCCACGCGCTCCACTTGTGAGTGCCCGCGCTTGTTCTCCGTGCCCATGATTTCATTGCGTTCAACTTTATTATGATGTTTCTTGTTGCTAATGCCTTGCAGGATGAGCCGGCAGAATAATCAGTCGATCACAGACTGGGGCGTGGAACCAACGGAACTCCCGTAAAGATGTGGAGAGGCGAGTGATTGACTAGAATGCTTACGAGGACCAACACATGAGGTGGTACGATGATGGCCGTAAGCACCGTATTCGTCTCAGGCCTCAGTGGACGGCGGAAGACATCGCGAAGCTGGAGAGGGATGACCCCGAGGAAGAGGCCTACCAGACCGGCATCAGAGACATGCATAGTGGATATAGAGAGTTTGCACCCCTCATCAACAGAGCGGTAAGTTTGAACCGACAGTTGTATTTAAATTATTTTATTCGTCATCATGACTGACGTATGCCTCTACAGTCCGGTGAGCCGAACAGATGCATCTTCGACGCCTCTAGTGCACTAGGTGATATCCCCGGGAGCGTACAATCTGAGAACAAACTAATGGGGACGATGAAGGTACAATTTCAGCCTCCTCGAAACAGATGCATCTTGTTCACTTGCAATCATAAATCCGATACTTATTATGCCCTTGTTTCATTGTGAGTGCAGAAGTTGGTGAAGCGTTGTCGCAAGCTGGTAGGCCTGCTTGGGTGTGCTGGAGCTGGGTCAGTTGAAGCTTATCATCCCGGAGCCACACAGGGTCACATCGACTCATCGAGCCATGATCCCTCGTCGTCTAGGTTGGTTGAGGAGGAGGAGGAGGAGGAGGAGGAGGATGAGGAGAAGGAGACCACAAATGAAGGAGAGGAGGAGGAGGCCTATCATGAGGAAGAGGAGAATGAGAGCGATGGTGAGGAGGAGTACGATGAAGATTACAGACCTCTACCAACTCAATCATCTCAACCGTCTCAGTTGCCGAGGAGGAATCCGAAGAAGAAGGATTTGCTGAGTCCGGACCCTTTCTAGAGACCGGTTCCTTGACGGTCCAAGAAGAACAATGAAGAGACTCGTTCAAAGAGGAACGGGGACCGTGCCTCCAAGAGCAATAGGGGAAGGATGAATTAAATTCTGCTATTCGATACTTGGCTTTAGTTGAAAAGTCTAGTGGTTGTGAAACTATGTGTTTGCTATTTGAACTATGTGTTTGATATTTGCGAAACTCCGTTTGCTATGTGGAACTAAGTAGTTGAACTTCGTTTGCTTATTATGCACAAGTTTATATGGAACTCCGTATGATATGTGTATGTGATGCCCAAGTTTAATTGTTTGAGATCTGTTATTTTGCCTCTATATCATTGTTGTTTTTGACTCTATATCATTGTTTGAGATCTGTTGTTTTTGAAAAGAAGAAAGAAATTGAACTTGGATATAGGCAAGACCCTACCGCCAAGGACCCTGGCGGTAGGATCAGACAACCTACCGCCAGCCCCTATGGCTGTAGGTTGACCCTACCGCCAGGGCGCTCGCATATTTCGTTACAGAGAGTTTTCGAGGCAAAAACCCTGGCACACCCTACCGATAGGGGGGCTGGCGGTAGGGTGCTAATCCACATCAGCATGTGGAGACGGCGGCCGTCTCCCTCCGTCGCACCCTACCGTCAGGGTCTCTGACGGTAGGTTGTATAACCCTACCGCCAGCTCTCCTGACGGTAGCGAAAAATCAAATCCCAAATTTTTTTCGAATCGGGGTCAGATCCTGAAATGTTATGCGAAAAGGGTCAAAACACGAAATTTTGCCGGTGCAGGCGGGGTGAGTGGCTGCCCACGCACGGTGACGATAGGGTAGGGTAGGGCTCGAGACCTTTTTTCGTGGACGGATTCTGCTCATCCAGCTTTCATCCTTTTGTTTAGGACCGGGCCCGCTTGGGCAATTGGCATCCCCCTAGGACACGACAGGGAGAGTGAGTAGGGCCGGCCGCCGATGGGCGTCGGAAAATGTGTGCGTTTTCTCGTGCTCTCTTCTTTCGGTGGAAGGAAGGAGCGTGGACCGGACTCTCGCCGATACCCGAGCTGCAGAGCGCGGATGCCTTGGCGTGGCAGACGTGCGTGGCGTGAGCGGCGATGGGTCTGGGAAAGTCGAGTGCTCTCTGCTCATTTCTCACTCACTCAAGTGCGGCCATCTTTGTTTGCCCGACTCGGCTGGACGAACACATATCGTGGTGCTAGTGCAGCCCCGTTTCAAAAGCGCGCGGCCATCTTGTCGAACCAATGCAGGATTATTCTTTTTTATTTAATTTCCAGCTGAATGCAGTTTTATTTTTTCAGCTGAATGCAGTGTTATTCTTCTTCTTTTTTTCAGGTGAATGCAGGATTGTTCTTCCTAGAGCGTCGTATCCTTTCCTTTGAGGAGTAGAGATTTCCGTATGCATGCATGCACATCTGCACGCTTGTGTGGTTGGTTGGCGGTGCGCACGACTCATTCGCAAAAAAAGAAAAAGAAAAATCACGACAGAGAGATGGTGAGAGGGCCATGCCACGCGCGTGCGCCGTGGCCCGTGACGGCAACCGTCGCACCGCTTCTCTCGATCGGCGGCGGCGGTGGCGGCGGGAGTAACGTGAATGGTCAACCCTGCCCAACGGCGGCTCGGTCGGTGGGACGGGCGGACGCGTCCCTCGCTCACTCCAACGCAATGCATTGGTCTCATCCGGGCCGTCCAAACCTGCCGGATCGACGCTACCACCAGACCCGGCGTCACCAAACTTGGCTTCCATTTTTCCTCTCTGTTGGTTCAGCTGTTGCACCGGACGCGGGGATGGATATGGACTTGTTGAATAAAAATAAATAAATGGAGCCACGCACGGTTTGAAAAACGAGCAACAGGTGCAAGTTGCCCCCATGATGAACAACAGTCGGTACAACATACGCGTGTTTTTATTGGACAACGATGATGATAATGGAGAGCTGACTGAACGTCAAGTACAAGGTTCAGTCAGGGACGCGCTGTCGATTCATCAGCTACATATAATGGTCAAGTGGAGAGATGCCAGTGCAGAATCAGAGCAACAGACTCTTAAGTTGACAGCCATGATAAAATTGATAATTATAGATAGGAGTAGATATTATTCTCAAGCCAAGTCCCACACGTAGGATTCTTCCTTGTTGTAATAATCATCCCAAACACGCTACAAGCTAGCACACGAAAAACATTTCTTGGACCCTCCCCGTGCCTGCCTGACAAGTGGCGCGTGCCTACCCTCCAACTTCCAAGACGTACAAGGCAGAAACGCCAATACAAAAGCAATTTATAGCAGCAAACGATCGATGTGTATCTCTTGCTCTTCACCAAATGTACGTTCATGCCGCTCCTTTTATTTGAGAAGAGGAAACAAAACCACTACTGTGGATATTTGGGTGAGGGTCAGCGACGACGTAGAAACAAACATCTATCTGTAGTCATGACCCACTGATTCATCGGAAGATACCTACAAGACCTTGCCATCATTAGCAACACAGAGCAAAACCTAAACAGGAACGCCGTGCCTCCATTGCCAGGCCACGCAAGACCAAAGAAGCCACAAAATCCATGTATGCGGGTGTGCGGGCAAGAAGAGGGGGTTCTGCGGTGGCTGTTTGCAGAGATGAAGGTGGAAATTTCATTGGAAGTTCGGCTCTTGTGGTTGAAGGAGTATATGACCCCCCCCCCCCCCCCTACTCTGGAAGCGATTGCATGTCGGGAAGCCCTGTCCCTGGTGGAGGATTTGGGCATCCATCAGTTCACTATGGCCTCGGACTGCCGTCAGGTCGTGCTAGACATCAACAGAAGGGCGAGGGGTGTTTATGGCGCAGTTATTAGCGAGATCAATATCAAAGCCGCTACGTTATCTTGTAATTTTTCTTTTGAAAGCCGTGCTGTTAACTATGAAGCACATCGCTTAGCAAAGTTTGCACTATCTAGAGGTCCGGGTCGCCATGTCTGGTTTGATGTTCCCCACGACCAAGTTTGTATCCCACTCCATGTGGAGTTTGATGAATAAAGCAGTTTTCATCCCTCAAATAAAAAAAAAATCTGTAGTCAACATCCACTTACAGACGAGATGTTGCTTTTAGGCATCGCTGCTGTATCCAAAACCCGCCAACCGTCCTGCACAATGACACCCAGGCAGCTGAAAGTATCCAATT
This sequence comes from Triticum timopheevii, assembly GCA_963921465.1. Lineage (NCBI taxonomy): Eukaryota > Viridiplantae > Streptophyta > Magnoliopsida > Poales > Poaceae > Triticum > Triticum timopheevii. The sequence continues at coordinate 400,584,527 of OY997262.1, read as the reverse complement.
TATAATTAAAACCATAAAATGGTTTATTTCGACAACAGGTCAAAAACCCAAGAAATTCATGAGCTAATCTACCAGCTATAATTGCACAAAAAGGGGGGAAATAAGAGGTAATCTGCTACATGCTACAAACAGGAAGGGGATGCTGATTGTGGAGTTGGTTTCAAGCCTATAGTATACAGCAGTAGGAACAGCAGCAAAAAGGACGCAAGCTTTACACGTCGTTTTGGTCACTCTACTTCTCAACCTCATTTATCTCAGGAAGTGAAACAAAAATGCCTAAAAAATATGCCTGCCGCGCACAAGGAGCTCCTAGTAGACCAAACACTATTCCACTGGCACCTAAGTTGTCATTTGTCAAGCATAAGACATGTTAGTAATGAAGATCAGCATGATCCAACAGGAAAGTGCCATGTCCGCATGATACATAAAATTACCCATAAGATTTATTTTTGCAATGGTTTGGAAAATATAGTAAACTGCTGATTACCTTTAATTAAAAGAACTTCCGCACAAAAGCTTAAGAATCCAGTCAAAATTTGTCCTCAAAGTTTGATCTCTGGGATTGAATCAGATTTTCCCGCAGTAACTCTGGAATTTTCAACCTAAATACTTTTCCAGACTCACTTATTAGCTGCTTCCTGCATTACAGGAGAAAGTATATACAATATTAGACAAATTGGGTGGTGTGGACAAGCCACCCACATAATAAAACGAAAAATGAATTCTCGTATTCGGCATATGCTGGGGATACTTAGCTAGGAAACTTATTGATTTCCTACAGAAGTACAGTGCAGCAGTCCGAATAACCTTCCCGACTGATCGGTCACAAGCATGAAGAACATGGACCATTCCAATATTTCTTTTCAAAAATAAGCTCATCGAGGCCATACAAATAAGAAATGAACTACAAGCAAATATAGAAAATTAAGAAGCAAATGTCATACACTCTATCCTATTTGCTTAAGGACTAGTGACAGAATTAAAAAAGGAAAAAGAACCGAAGAGCATTGTGAGTTTTCAGTGAGGAATTGGCCATAGCTTTCGTCGGTGCGAGGCCTACCAACACCACGATGATGAGAAGATAAATAAATAAAGCACTAAAAGAAGCTACGTAAGCAAACTCCGCTAGATATTTTTTTTGCGGAAATTGTCGATCTATTCATCTTCAATCATCGCAGTACAATGAACACCAGAAATAATGAAAATTACATCCAGATTCATCGACCACCTAGCGACAACTACAAGCGCTGAAACGAGCCGAAGGCGCGCCGCCGTCATCGCCCCTCCCTCATCGGAGCCGGGCACAAGATTATACCAGAGGAAATGTAGGCAGGCAAGAAACTCTAGATCAAATGCAGGCGAGAAGATAGTACATCCGTTGATAGAGACAAAATGAACTACAGTAGTAGTATTTAACTTGTGTATACACTTTACAACCAATAACTTTGTCTTCCTCTCCTTTTGGTATCCTCTTGGTTCCGGGCAAAGAAGATCGATCTTGGGCAAGAGTTTCGCATCGAACATTCCGCGGGTAGGCGCACGTGCACTGTCCGGATTTGGTGCATACTACTAGTACATAGTGGTAAGTGAATTTCAGCTGGTCCAGGGCAAAATTCTGGGGAAAATATCTGGTGCACCGGAGCTTCTGGTGCTACCCACGCACCGAACTCACATTATGCTTTTAAGACGTTCAAAAAATTCTGCAAAAAAAAATTAGTACACTCACACAACATCAATGGAGGTTGTCATAAAATTTCAAGTCAAAATTCGAAACATAACTCAAAAAACAAAAATGAAAAAATCAACACTGAATAGTACATAACATTAATTTGGGCTTTAGATTTGGCCCATTTTCACACTGATGCCAAATTTGTCATTTTTTGTATCTCAAAAATTAGTTTGAATTTGTATACGATTTTTTGTGACATCATACATTGATGTTGTGTTAACGTGCTAGAATTTTTTCAGATTTAAGAAAATATTCTATAGCATCCGGTGCACCGGTAGCACCACAAGTGTGGGTGCACCGGATACATTCCCCAAAATTCTGGAGGATGGTTTGGGACGGGGAGTGCCCAAGGTACGGTAGGGTAGGGTAGGGCCTTTTTTTCCCTGGATTTTGCTCGTCCTGCTTTCATCCTCTTGTTTAGGACCGGGCTCGCTTGTTACACTTGCCAACAGACATATAAAAGTTTCACCCATTTGCCCTTCGTGCTCGAATGGACCGGAGGATACAAAACATGTCTTGTTTCGGTGTCAGAAGGCGAAAGAAGTTTGGGAAAATTTAGGCCTACAAAAGGTGATCCATAAAGCCTGTGTTGTTGATCACGCGGGAGAGGCGGTGCTAGAATTCTTACTCCTTATGAAAGATCAAGAATTAAACATTAAGGGCATCCAGAACGCACGTGAGTTAATAGCTATTACAGCTTGATAGCTATGGTGAGATAGACGTCAACTGGTCCATGAAGGAAAATTACAGGATGCAAATCAAACTTCGATGGAGGCTCGTGCTATAACGAAAAATTATGTGAATGCATACTCCCCTAAGGCAACTCGCAAAACGGGGAGGGGGGGGGGGGGGGAGTGGTGGAGTATCCCTCCTAGGGGATTTGCGAAGCTGAATGTTGATGCTGCTTTCGATCATGATCTTCTTCAAGGTGCAGCTGGGGCTGTCCTGAGAGATGGTAAGGGAAGGTTCATTGTTGGAGAAAACTCGAGAATTGACTGGTGTGATGATGTATTAACAGCAGAAGTTCTGGCTCTTAAATTTGGTTTATTCCTAGCACAGAAGGCGGGCTGCAATCGCCTTGTTGTAAACTCAGATAACATGGAAGTGATCGACACAATGAAGAATGGAGGATACTCGGCGGGAGCGGTAGCTGCAATTTTTGATGATTGTTATTTTTTGGATTGTGATTTTCCTATAGTTAAATTTGAACACCGTAATAGGGAAGCAAATAGAGTGACCCATGAAATAGCCAGGTTAGCACAATTTTCAGCCACTAGGGATTGGTTTGAGAAGCCTACGAAGGATATTGTACCTCTTTTTATGGACGATGTAACAATTATTTCTAATTAATAAAGTTGAAGTTTTATTTTAAAAAAAGGACCGGGCTCGCTTTGGAATCCGAACGGTGGCTCTCGGTCGGTGGGACGGACGCGTCCATCCCTGGCAGGCATGCTTGTGTGCCAAGGGCACAGGTTGGCTGTCGTCCAGCTCACACACACACACGCACACACAATCGAGAATGCTCGAGGTGGTTGGACGTCATCGACGTACGATTTCATCTGAACCGTCCATTCGACGCCTGCGCCAGGATGACACGTTCCTTTGAATCCTTCGGGCTTCTGCGCAACACGCCTTGTACCCAGCTCAGTTTCTTTTTCCCCTCTTTGTTGGTTCAGCTGTTGTATCTGACGCTGCGGGGATAGATGTCGACTTGTCAAAATACTTTCTCTGTCCCAAAATCTATATCTATATCTATACTACTCCCTCCGTTCCTAAATACTTGTCTTTCTAGAGATTTCAAAAAATGACTACATACGACGCAAAATGAGTGAATCTAAACTTTAAAATATGTCTACATACATCCGTATGTTGAGTCCATTTGAAATGCCCAGAAAGACAAGTATTTGGGAACGGAGGGAGTACTATATAGTGTACGAGTTTTGAATTATAGCAACAACATCAATCCTAGCCGTTTGTCTCATAAATCTAACGGTTGAAACTCAACGGATTCGCAGTGAACAGTAGCCTTCAGCTGCATCTGCTGGTTTCTAGAACAATCGCGCCACAACTCCATCTTGCTATGTCACATGTGCCAATGTGTCAGGCAAAGAGCCGAAAAAGGGGCGGAGACAACTGTATGTTGCATGTGCCAGTGTATCAGGCAAAGAGCCGATAAAGGGGCGGAGAAAAGTGCAACATTTTTAGCGGCTGTATACTGTACATCGGCTAATGGCCGCATCTAATTGCATAGTTAGTCCGTATATAAAAATATAGTAGTAGAATCAACTACACCGAATATAGAGAAGACCAAAGCCCAGTAGCCCATACATGTAGGTGTGGTTAACTATTGTTTTGTTATTGGACAATTGATCGATCCGACCGATTGATCTACGTGCGTGTTCGGCTGGACTATTTTGGGTGTTTTTTGCTGCAACCCAGTGAAATGTAAAAGACCACCACAATACTGATTTCATTAGCAAAAAGTCATCACTTTATAATTCATGATAATATTTATTTTTGCTCTGAATTCATTGCAAAGTATTATATAATTTTTTTCTCCTTTTAATAGAATCATAGGAACAATACTGTTAAGACGTGCATTGCACGTGTATACATACCAGTATATGAACGTTTTTAACATTACACTAGTGTCAAAAACGTTCATATATTATGGGATGGAGGGAGTAGTAAGTACTCCCTCCGTTCCGAAATAATTGTCTTTCTAGCCATCTCAAATGGACTACAACATACGGATGTATGTAGACATGTTTTAGAGTGTAGATTCACTCATTTTGCTTCGTATGTAGTCATTTGTTGAAATCTCTAGAAAGACAATTATTTTGGAACGGAGGGAGTACTAAATGGAGCAGCAGTTGACATCCAACACCATCCACGGCTTCAAGACGAGCAACTCCTGCAACTTGTTTCCATGATTTTTCTTTTGAACAATAAAGTACTCCCTCCGTTCGGAATTACTTGTCACAAAAATGGATAAAAATGAATGTATCTACAACTAAAATACATCTAGATACATTTACTTTTTGGACGAGTAATTCCGAACGGAGTGAGTACTACACAACATACGTCTGTTTCTTTCTATTGGATCATGACAATAATAACGCTTCCTCTCCCACAAAAATGAAAAAATAACTGACTTACAAGGATCAACCGTTCGCTGTCATCAACCATAATGCCAAGTGGGAGATGTCATAGATTGCTAGTGCAGAATCAAAGCAACTTGACAGGCACCATAAGCCTCTAGAAATTATTATATGAAGCCAAGCCAAGTCCCCACACGAATGATTCCTTCTGGTAATCAATCATCTGAAACACGCAATATAAAAGAGCACACACAAGAAACATTTTTGCAGACCGTTTCTCCTGTGCCTTCAAAGACGTCTACTGCAGAAAATGAAATGCATTATGTCATGCTGCTCCTAGATGTTCATGCAGACCGTTTCTCTTCCTTTCACTAAATGTTCATGCTGCTCCTAGAAGAAAAATGGTAAATATTTGTGTATGTTGTTGTCGCGATAAAGAAATACATTAATTTGTACTCCCTCTGTAACTTAATACAAGACGTTTTTGTATACTGTCATGGACTCGAAAACATCTTATAAGAAGTTACAGAGAGCGTAGTCTACATCTATTCACAGACGACATGTTGCTTTTGACGGATCTGGAATCCATCAACAAAATGACACCCAGATAGCTGAAAGTAACCGACCATATATAATTAAAACCATCAACAGGTTTATTTTGAGACCGGGTCAAAACCCAAGAAATTCATGAGCTAATCTACCAGTTATAATTGTACAAAGGGGTCTACCACTTATAATTGTACAAAGGGGGGGAAATAAGAAATAGTCTGCTGCTACATGCTAGAAACAGAAGAAAGGGGTGCTGATTGTGGGGTTTCAAGCCTACAGTATAGCATGGGGGACAACAGCAAAAAGGAGGCAAAGCTTTACACGTCGCTCTACTTCTCAACCTCATCTCATCTCAGGGAACAAAAACGCCTCAAAAATAAGCCAGCCGTGCATGGAGCTCCTAGTAGACCACTGGCACCTAAATTGTCAAGCATAAGATTACATTAGAAATTGAAGAGCATTATGATTTTTAAAAACAAGAGGGGAATCACCAGAGCATAAAAATGTATGTACACATGACACACAAAATCCCTCATAAGATTATCTTTACAGTGGTTGGAAAATATAAGAAAATTGGGTATTACCTTTTAAACAAAGGCCCACACAAGCTTAAGAATCCAGTCAAAATTTATCCTCGAAGTATGATCTCAGGGATTGAATCAGATCTTCCCGCAGTAACTCTGGAATTTTGGACCTAAATACTCTTCCAGAATCACTTATTAGCTGCTTCCTGCATTACAAGGAGAAAGCATGTATATACAATATTAGATACATTGGACGATGTGGACACACCACCCATGAGTGTAATGATGATCACACACAGTGGAAAATAAATTCTCATATTTGGCATATGCTGGGGATTCCGAAAGATACCTTAGCTAGAAAACTGAAAGATTTCCTACAAAAGTACTCCCTCCGTTCACAAATATAAGATGTTCTAACTTTTTTTTCTGAATCGGGTGTATATAGACATGTTTTACTGTGTTTGTTCACTCATTTTAGTCCAAATGTAGTCTATATTAAAATATCCAAAACATCTTATATTTGTGAACCGAGGGAGTACTATGCAGCAGTGGGAATAACCTTCCCCTGCTGAGAGATCATGGGCATAAAGAACATCAATCATTCCAAAATTATTTTTACAAAAATATTGATGCCTTACAAATAAAGTCCTCAAAAAAGAAAGACCTTATAAAGAAATGAACTGAAGGAAAATGTAGAAACTCAAGAAGCAAATGTCATGTATCAAGTCAACCTATTTGCTGCATACATCAACCTATAGTGGCTAAATTAAAATGAAAAAAAAAACTGATGAGTGGAGAAGGCATAGGGTAATAAGAAATGCATACGGTAATTAAAATGCAACAACGCAGTGCTAAATGGAACAAGGATATGACTCAGTAGAGTAATAAGAAATCGAAATGCCATAATAGCAGTGTGCAGAGCATTAAGTTTCCCTGTCTATCTCAAGAGCAAAAGAACAGTTCCATATATAAATATATTTTAAAGCAACAGAAAAATAAAGATGAAGCAGAAAAAACTTGGGAGCAAAGCAAAGCACTTCACCTGATTGCCTCACTATCTTGAGACGTGCCTGTGTTCCGTATACACTGCCTCTTTGCAGAACGCATAAAATTACATACATCTTCCGCCCAACCAGACGACCGAAGCTCAGAAGATGCTGATTCAGCAAGCCTGGAAATTTTAATTAATAAAACAGGCAGTAAGCATCATGAAATTAGTACAGCTGACAACACAAATTAAAACCAAGACGTCAAAGATAATAAAGAAAAATAGTAAAATGGTGAAGCATGCAGTGCAGATATGTTAGCTTAGTGACTCTGGCATATCAGTCACTGAATTAGGTATAGTCAAAAGGTGCTGCAGCCTTCATGCATGAATTCTTATATCTGAGGGATTATTCGCGAAGTACCGATCCATGTCATCCTTGAATAATGGATGAATCTAGTCTATCCAAGCTTCATGCAATGTTAGATCCTTAAGTTGATACTTCCTATTGAAAACAGACATGCATGAACCATATGTTTTATTGCTTTAGTTTGCAACATACACCACTTACACATTTGCAATGCAAATTTCAACGATGTTCAAACCATGATAGCCTAATATTTGTTGTTTAATGTATCTTCATAGCTACATGGGTGTGGACTCAGTTCAAAATAATCAAAGCTAAACCAGTAAACGATGGTGCGGGCTCAGTTCAAAATAATCAAAGCTAAAGCAGTAAACATGGAAGGTGTTCAATGTCTGAAAACTACAAGAGAATAAAGCAACTGAATGGACAGTCGGTGTTTCAAGGAAAGAAATACGAATAGGAAAAGCAATAATGCTGTCAATTGGAGACTTACATTTCCTTAAACTTTCCTTCTTCAAGATGATGCTTCAAGCGTGCACTGTCCTTGGCTGAAGCCACCACTGCTTTGACTGAGTCAGCAGATACTTCAGGGTGTAAAACTGAGCTTTTAGAATTTTCTGAACTACAAATGTTCTTGTCCAATGTTGAGGTAACAACACTAGATGGCTGTTCAGGGGGGTTTTCAGCACACGTGGCCTTGGCACCACCGGTCTCTTGGAGGCCAACAAAATGAACTGCATGTCCATTTCCATTTGTCTCATGCAACATTCTCTGTGAATCAGCGTCCAACTTATCACAGGAAATACTACCATTAGCATACCCTTCACTGGGTTCTGCAGATTTCCCAGGTCCGCATCCATTCAATTCCACTGGTGTTGTGGCTTCATTAACTTCTGGCTTTCTCAAAATGGGGTGCGGTTTGCCATTTGATGCAACCTTCTCTGTTCCTGTATTCTTCAAGTGGATCGGCTTGAACTGTAGACCTGGTGCAATCTTGCCATTCTTTAGGGGTAGTGGCACAATACCTTTAGTAGAGCATGAGCCGTTCTGCTTCACTAATGGTATCTTCAGGGGCTCACTACATGCAGCACTTGATATGCCATTCCCATTGGTGTTGGAAGATTTAACTGCACTAGAAGAGTAACCATTTGTACTATTTTTTTGAGTTTTGGAACTCAGTATATAGAATAGGATATAGACCTTCTCAGACAAAACATCCTGAGAGCTTGAGAGGGAGACATGAGAATCATTACAACAGTACCAGCGACCAGTAGCATCCTGCATGTAATTCAAGTTCCCAGTACATTTAGCAAAATACTTTTGGCAGTAACATTTAGCAAGATGTTAGGGCAATAGAACTGAAGAAGTTTAGACACTGACTGAATAGCCTATTACCTTAACATATGCATAGTAATGACCAGAATCTTGGGAAAAACCTGAATGGACGATGCTGCCAAAAAGATTATATACCGGTGGTGGGTCCTGCACATCCATGCAATAAAATCAAAAATAGTTAACAAATGTTCAGACAAAGGAGTGCACTAAAATATCCAAAATAATATTTGGAAATATTGAAAGTAATCAGGCGCTACTCATTAATGTCAATAATATAAAAAGTTTCTTGGAACAAAAAAAAAACATTATTAAGATATGTTATTCACACCCACTCAGGTCTCGCTACTGGCACCTTTGTTGGTGCATTTGTAGCTTCATGCGGTTAAAAAAAATCATGCATTATTCCGAGACCGGCAGGCAAGCTATTACTGAAACATCAACTACAGAACGCATTCCATTCAGGTCTAAATGACCATTTAAAGGGTATGCAAAGCACTAGTTAATGTCCTAATTTATTAGACACTAGATATTTTGTTGATAACCACAAAGCTTCCATGAAGATCAACAGGTATAATACGTTCATTAGAAGATTTTAATGCTACTGCATTAAAAGTTTAGAAGTGTTGAGAACATAATGAATGGTTTTAAAAAACTGACAGCGACCCTCTCTGACATTCACCCAGAAACAACTTCCGAAGTCCGTTTGTATTTACCACTAAAGATTAAATAGAAGGGGGCACACATAAATGGCGCCTTGAAGATTTTACAGGATACTTCAAATATTATTTACTGGGGTGCACTTCTATAGCTCAGTCGCATGTAACTAGATATAAACTCTTCTATGGTTTTCCTTTCTGAGCAACAAAGTTTAACTCGTATCCAAGATTCCAAATCTGATCTGCATAACTCCAACTACATCTACACCAACAAAATCATAAAAAGTCAGGAAACAAGAACGTTATCTTGTGACCGCGAAGAAACAAATAGAAATATAGCTAATGCATACTAAGAACAAATTAAGCTAGCACTTGGACACAGTTTATAAGATCATCATGCAAACAGACAGGTATGCTTTAGTTCAGATACATACAGTTCACAACCTTAAAGAGAGTTACTTATTAATCAGTATATTCCTTTTTTGTCTGGGACAGAATCAGCAGCCTGGTTTCACCGAAGCAGAGAAGAAGCGCATAAGTAAAATAGAAGATAAGAGCTGGGTAATATCAAAACAGGACAGAAAGTTACTTCCCTACAATTACTTGGCTCTATCGAGTGTTCTGAGGACATATAGAAATTGCTAAAACGGGTATCAGAGCTCAAATTTGCTACGTGTAGTGATATATGACTGCCTTTTTACACATTCAGGTTAATTTACCAACAGAAAAAAAATGCCAGGATCTGAGCAATTGTTGCTTCAACAATTACACTAGCTCAGACAGAACTTTCAGAACTAAGCAACGCGTCTTTTAAGATGAGCTTGATTGTTGTGAACTGTGTTGTTTTCATCATTTTTCGCATTGTTTATTTCAAAATCATTCACCTAAAACTCACTGTTCATGATTTTGAACTTAGGTCCAGTGAGCCAGAGAGTCAATCCAACCCATAATTCCTAAAGGAGTTCCAAGCTAACTAGAAACTGATGGTACCCTGTAATAACATAATCATAACAAAGTTGCATGGTAAAACTATATCAATCAACAAGGTAACATGTGATCATGAGCAGCTGATTACATGTGGAGTATATTGCTTTCATGACTAGTTTTACATCCACAATATTGCCTACCTGGATAGTGTCCAACAGTACTCTAAACCACGTGGCAATCAAAAGGTATCATACCTGGTTCTTGTCATATATGAAGTCGGAAAGAACAAGACCTTCCTTGAACTCTATGTTCCTATTGATCTTCCCACCATGTATTCCATCGAACCTCTAAGTTAAATAGAACCAGAAACAGATCATGAGCAATCCCTTTTAAGCATAACCCAAGTTAAATAGAAGAGATAAGTTCTTTGCACAATAAAGAAATCAGGGGAAAAGATTTAGAACCTTGAGTTGTATAACAAGAACCTTAGGTGCCTTGAGTATGAACATTTGCTTCCGAGCTGAGGTGAGCTTCTTGCATCTGCAATACCAAAACCCACATTTCACAATTTAAATGCATGTTTGATAACAAAGGAAAAATATATAGGAATTCAAATGGATGCAACACCACAGGAATTGGATATACAGAGGAAGAGGGGGAGAATAGGTGAACAATGAGCAATAGAACAAACAAAAGAAATTGTAATCTGTCCACGAAATACTTCCTATAGAAAACTACAAGACAATAGTGAAGCTTAATTAACAGCTCCATATATTTTAATATGTCAAGACTTTGCCTTCTCTCAGAAAATTCAAATTCGCTTTCCTCCCTGTTTATACTTGTATTCTCCAATTAGCCACCGAAGTACATGGATTGATAATGGTCATGGAAAAGGAATTTGACCATACATTTTTCCATAGGGATTCTTGCAACCAAAATGGGTGAGTGGTGAAAATCCTTCCTGGCATGGAATCCTAATATTTCATCTGAAAATCTAGTGAACCAAACATACGTTTCTCCAAAACATTTTTGCATTTCAATCTCATAGTAAATAGCAAAACCTAGTTGGTTCGATATACATATTTTCCAGTAACTGGGAAGACATGTCATACCTTTCACAACTGTATTTGTTTGCACCCTCCAATACCTCAGGCTTGAAGAAGCATGTAAGGGCATCACCAACAGAACTGGTCCCGAGCAGGTCGAGGCTGAGGTCCATGATCTCGTCGGTCTTGTTTGACTCTCCCTTGCACACAAGGCACTTCACCTGGCTGAGCAGCGCCCCGCCAAATGTCTCCCTCATCACCATGCAGCTCCCCTGACCTCGGCCCTCCTCCGGGCCACAGTCTCCATTGGCAGTTGCCACGGGGAGGCGCTTGCGTATGCGGAGGCAAGCAGTGTGACAAGCATCTATGACGTAGCGCAGGAACTCGTGGGCGTCCTCCTGGCGCCCCCACCGGAAGTGCTCGGCGAAGAGCGGCAGGCTGCGGAGGACCTTGCCCGGTGAGTCCAGCGCCCCTGCCTCCGCCCGAAGCTGCCGCACAATCTGCCGCTCGAGCACGCAGAAGGCGCACTCCTTGTCCCTGTTGGGGAACACCTTTTTGCCTATACCAAGCAAACGGACCGACATAAACATCAAATTAGCTTCTGACGACGACGAATTGCAACAGATACAAATTAGAGCAGGGGAAAGCGGGAGCTAGGGTTTGGTACATAGATTGGAGTGGCGGGAGGCGAGGCAGAAGCTGGCGAGCGGAGGCGTGGAGGCGAGGCACTGGAGCACGCTGTTGAGGTAGCAGGTGTTGCCGAGGTTCTTGAGCCCGGGGGGCGGGCCCGAGCGCGGGCGCCGCGGCGGCGCCGCGGACGCCGGCTCCGCGGTGGGGGCCATCACCGGCCTCCGCTCCGTAGGGCTGGTGCGGCGCCGCCGCGGGGAAGCTGGACCACCTCCTCCTCCTCCTCCTCTTCTCCACGTAGCACCGCCGCCGCCGCCGCCCACACCTCATCCGATCGCATCGCCCACCAGCGCGCGCCGCGGAGGAGTGGCCACCGTGGTGGTGGTGGTGGTGCTGGCGAGCTCTAGGGGGTCGGCGCGGCCGGCGAGCGGGAGGCTGGGGCGGGAGCAAGGGCCGGGGCGCCCTCGAATCGGGGAGGGGGGCGACGGCGGCGGCGACGGGTGGAGGGGGCGAGAGACGTACGGACGGGGAGGGTGGGTTTCGTTTGTGTTCCCCTCGTGCGTGCTTCAAGGAAAGGGAAAGCCGCGGGTAGATGGGCTCGCGGCGAAGAGGTAGACCAGTCCGTCCCCGGTTAGGACAGGACTTCGCCTTTGGTGTCCGACCAGAACCGCGACGAGGCATGTACAATGATCGATAAGGTAGTCTATCTTAAATCTTGCATGTAATTTAGAGATGACAAAAAAATATGTCTACAATGAATCATCTCTTAGCCTTATCTTCAAAAACTAGTTATTCCTAAAAACATGGTGAGACATATTGTGCTAAGAGGTCATCTCTTGCCTTCTCTTAATTAAGAGAAGACAAGCCTTCTCTTATGATTTCTCTCTCCTCCACCTCATCATTTATCCTAGGTGGCATCGCTAAGATAGAACCATTGTACATGCCCTAAATTGACACTCTTTTTCTACACTTACTTTTTTTAAAGAAGTCCGATCTATTCAACAACCGTCAAGTTAGTCAAAGAACACCAGAAGTAAAAATTACATCTCATAGACCACCTAGTACCTGAGCAAGCCGAAGGTGCATCGCCGTCAACGTTCCTCCCTCACCAAAGTCAGACAAATCTTACTGTAGTAGACAGTCGAGAAGTCGTCGTGCTAAGGCCTTACAGGACCAAACCGTCGCCGATGAAGAGAAGTGTAGATCAGAAGGATCCAATCTGTAGACACAGAAATACAGACGAACAAAGACCGAACCCATTTGGATCCACCGAAGACAAACGTCGGCCCGATCCTGCGAGATCCGCCGAAGACAAACCTTCGCATGTTCTCCGACGATGTTAGAAGCACCGCTGGAGTAGGGGCTAGGCGGGAAGAATCTCATTCCATTTCCACAAAGTGTCCACCGCCTTGCTTTTGTGAGTAGGACACAAACACTAAGGGTGTGTTTGGTTCCAGTTTGCAACAGTAGCTGCATTGCATGTCCATCTTCAGTCAGCCTGGTTCTTGAAATGCAGCATCATATGCAGCAGATGCAACCTGTTTGGTTGCCTGCATCGCATGGAGGGGCATTTATCCCACTGCTGTTTGGTTGCCGTTTTTGTGCTTAGGGTGTGAGCAGATGCAAACTTCAATTGTTTGGTTGCAAACAACGTTTGTGTTCTGCTCACCCCATTCAAATGTGGTGGCCTTACCACTACATGATCAACACAACAGCAAGCACAAATGAGATCAAACAAAGCAAGCAACCAAATGAGATCAAACAAAGCAAGCAAGAAAAATGACAGCAGACTACTTAAGATTAACAGCAGGGGCATCCTCCTTCCCTGCTCCACGCCAGGATGCTGCTCCTGGCCAAAATATGAACAAGTTCTCAGCACAAGTACCATAAGTCTAGCCACATACCATAAAAGTTCAACACTAACACCTTACTTAACTACATAGCATGCTCAATATCACCAACGCAATTATGCCTGCTGCAACGAAACCTGCACATGACCGAGGAGTCGTGATTGTAGATCTGAACTTTCAGTCCGAGTCCTGAGATGCGCACAACGACAAGGTCGCCGGGGACGATCCGGTGGCGGCGGCAGAAGTAGTTCCAGCCTCGGCCAAGCACCATGTGCGCCTCAAAGTTCTAGATTTGCACCTAGAACACGCACCGCTTGTTCGCCGACAGCTTGACCATGCGTGGGAGCCGCTTGATGACCAGCCAGGTGTTCATCACCTCCAGTACTTGCGAGGGACGACGAGCATGGCGAGGTCCTCGTTGTCCTTGATCTGCTAGTAGAAGCGCAACGGCTCTCAGACCCCCTCCTCGTGGCCCTGCCTCGGAGATCGTCCCCTTGAACGAGGCAGGCTCATGAAGGCGATCTTGCCAGGACGTTCCATCGTCCTGAGCCACCTGTTCGTGGGGATGAAATCCTCGGCGCCCTCAGCTCTGGCCACCACCTGAACTCCTCCACCTGTCACATCCCAGTCCCTCTTTAATATTTTGTCATCAGGTAAGATGACAAGTATTAGTGCACAAACTCTTTGCAAAATGACACTGATCAGAGACATTTGCCCAAGAGCAAATGCCACTGATCAGTGCACAAACTCTTTGCCAAATGCCACTTATCAATGGCACTTGTTGTTGGGCAAATGCCACTGATCAGTGGCACTGACCAGTGGACCTGCCCAATAGCAAGTGCCACTAATCAGTGGTAGTTGTCCATGAGCAAATGCCACTTATCAATGGTATCTGCTTTTCTGCAACTGCCACTCATCAGTGCACTATCCTAAGCATGGAAATATCTAAAAATAGCAACAGCAAGTGCCAATAGCACCCATGTGCACCCATGCACATTTGGCAGCATCCTAAAATGGTCATACTACATGCACGTATAACAATCAACACAAACCCTAGCTTCAACATGTATGTAGCATCATGAACAACAACATGAACATGATCCTAGCTTGAACATGAACATGCCATTTGCATGAACATAAATCCTAGCAAGACCCTACCATGAACACAGATCCTAGCAAAGCACACTACCATTGGGGATTATAGCATGAACACAGATCCTAGGACACACTAGCGATAGCAGAAGAAAATTATCCTAGGACACACACTGTAGGAAACAAGAATAGATCGGTCCCATTGGATTCGATTGGGATTGCATCCAATTGGATCTACTCGAATCCTATCTAATCCTATAGAATCCACTAAGTACTAGCACATGCCTAAGAAATAAACCCCTAATCTACATCTACGAGCAACATTGAGGGGGTTTGACTCACCAGAGCTTGCGCAGCCGCAGCGAACCGAGGCCGGGGTGAAAATCCTGGCGGAAGGAGAGAGGTGGCGGAGCAGAGGAGGAGCCGGCCTTGGCGATGGCCTGCGACATCGGCCCTATGCTCATGGCCACCACTACAAAAAAATACACTTCCGTGATGATACGTGTTTGTCACAGTAGGTCACGTTTTTTATCATGCATGTACATCCATGACGATTTTATGACAGAATCAAGATAGCCATACCTGTGCTATCGTAGAAGTGTTCCATGAGATTACCAAAATTATCATCACGGAAGTGTCCACTTCCATGACAATAAATAGCGCATCATAGAAGTGCTTTCGTCAAGGGTGACCGACACGTGGCATCCACCGTAACGGGCCGCCGTTAAGCTATCGAGTCCGGTTTTGGATCCGATAACCCGCTAACAGCCACGACCAATGAGGATTTTCCACATGTAAATTTCTCATTAGCCAGAGGAACCACGTGTCAGCACCCGAAAAGGATAGATGTCAAACGCCCAATGAACAGGAGGCGCCTATGATACGTTGACACGTGGCAAAGCCCAACGACGTCCCATTTAGGTTAAAAAGGCTGGCCCTGTCAAAATTAGCGGGTTGGCCCATTAACGATCTGCTTGCAGACGGCCCATTCGCAGTTAAGGCCCGTATGACTATTGTCAAATCGGCCCGTCAACGGCCCGTTCTAAACTTTTCAACATCGCGGCCCATGGCAACTTCTGGCCCGTTGAAAGTGCAACTATCCCTAGGTGGTTTTGGTAATTCATAACAACATATAGCTCATTGAGCTAATGCTATTCCAAGACTATTATTTTAGGAAAGCTCAATGAATGGCATGGCATGGATGATGAAAGTGGATCCCTCAAAATACTAATGACAAAGGATTGGCTCAAGCTCAAAAGCTCAAGACTCTTCATTTTACATTTTAGTGATCCAAGATCACATTGAGTCTATAGGAAAAGCCAATACTATCAAGGAGGGATGAGGTGTTTCTTAATGAGACTCTTGCTTCATGTGCTTGGTGATATGCTCCAAAAACCCTCAACTACTTTCTCACATCCACAAATGACCTAAACCTAAAGCCAAAATCGGTCACACCGATTCTTTCTATCCGGCGCCACCGAGTTCTAATGTCATAGCCACTGCCACAAACCCTAGGCAAATCGGTCCTACCGATAGGGATCTCGGTCTTACCGAGATGTGATTGTAATCTCTCTGTTTCCCTTTGTAACGTTTCGATCTAACCGAAGTGAGCGATCGGTCCCACCGAGATTGCAATGTAAACTCTCTGTTTCCCTTTTGTAACATTTCGGTCTCACCGAAAAGAGTAAATTGGTCCCACCGAGTTTACCTGACCAACTCTCTGGAAAGCCTATTACCAAAATCGGTCTCACCGAGTTTGTGTGATCGGTCTTACCGAGATTACGTTATGCCCTAACCCTAACCGAATCGGTCCTACCGAGTTGCATGTCAGTCCCACCGAAAATCCTAACGGTCACTAGGTTTACTAAATCGGTCTGACCGAGTCTGTTGAATCGGTCCCACCGAGTTTGGTAAATTGTGTGTAACGGTTAGATTTTGTGTGGAGGCTATATATACCCCTCCACCTCCTCTTCATTCATGGAGAGATCCATCAGAACAAACCTACACTTACAACTTACCATTTCTGAGAGAGAACTACCTACTCATGTGTTGAGGCCAAGATATTCCATTCCTACCATATGAATCTTGATCTCTAGCCTTCCCAAGTTGCTTTCCACTCAAATCTTCTTTCCACCAGATCCAAATCCTATGAGAGAGAGTTGAGTGTTGGGGAGACTATCATTTGAAGCACAAGAGCAAGGAGTTCATCATCAACGCACCATTTGTTACTTCTTGGAGAGTGGTGTCTCCTAGATTGGCTAGGTGTCACTTGGGAGCCTCCGACAAGATTGTGGAGTTGAACCAAGGAGTTTGTAAGGGCAAGGAGATCGCCTACTTCGTGAAGATCTACCGCTAGTGAGGCAAGTCCTTCGTGGGCGACGGCCATGATGGGATAGACAAGGTTGCTTCTTTGTGGACCCTTCGTGGGTGGAGCCCTCCGTGGACTCGCGCAACCGATACCCTTCGTGGGTTGAAGTCTCCATCAACGTGGATGTACGATAGCACCGCCTATCGGAACCACGCCAAAAACATCCGTGTCTCCAATTGCGTTTGAATCCTCCAAACCCTTCCCCTTACTTTCTTACAAGTTGCATGCTTTAATTTCCGCTGCCTATATACTCTTTGCATGCTTGCTTGAATTGTGTGATGATTGCTTGACTTGTCCTAAGATAGCTAAAATCTGCCAAACTCTAAAATTGGGAAAAGGTTAAGTTTTTAATTGGTCAAGTAGTCTAATCACCCCCCTCTAGACATACTTCAAGGTCCTACAAGTGGTATCAGAGCTTTGGTCTCCATTTGCTTTGATTTCCATAGCTTTTGGTGGTCATAGCCTTGGTTTCACAACCTAGGAGAGTATGGCGTCTAGTGAGGGAAATTATCACCGTACAGGTCCTTACTTTGATGGTACTAATTTTGCTAGTTGGAAGCATAAGATGAAAATGCATATTCTCGGACATAACCCCGCCGTTTGGGCAATTATTTGTATTGGCTTGCAAGGTGAATTTTTTGATGGGAGAGAGCCGAATCATGAGCTAATGCGAAAGAATTGAAGATGCTGCAATACAACGCTCAAGCTTATGATATCATCGTCAACGGATTGTGCCCCGAAGAATTCAACAAAATCAACCGTCTTGAGAATGCAAAGGAAATTTGGGATACTTTGATTGATATGCATGAAGGTACCGACTCCGTCAAGGAATCCAAGTTGGATGTGCTCCAAAGTCAGCTTGACAAGTTCAAAATGAAGGATGGTGAAGGTGTCGCTGAAATGTACTCTAGGCTTGCACTTATCACAAATGAGATTGCCGGCTTAGGGAGTGAAGAGATGACCGACAGATTCATCATCAAGAAGATCCTAAGAGCATTGGATGGAAAGTATGATACCGTGTGCACATTGATCCAAATGATGCCAAACTACAAAGATCTCAAGCCAACCAAAGTCATTGGAAGAATTGTTGCTCATGAGATGTCACTCGAGGATAAGGAGGAACTTCACAACAAGTCAAGTGGTGCTTACAAAGCCTCAAGTGAAGCCCCCACATCATCAAGTGAGAAACAAACCTTCAATGAAGAATTGAGCTTAATGGTGAAGAACTTCAACAAATTCTACAAGAGTAGAAGCAAAGAAAGAAGCTCCAAGTCAAGGTCTTACAATGACAAAAGATCTTCTAGTCGAGAGCGAAATTGCTACAATTGTGGGAGACCCGGACACTATTCCAACGAGTGTACGGTACCCTACAAAAGAAGAGAAGATTCTCCAAAAAGAAGAAGCAAAAGAGAAAAATCACCACCGAGAGAGAGGAGGAGTAGAGATGATCGTTATGAACGAAGACCCTCACGGAGAAGCAAGGATTCAGAAAGGAAGGACAAGTCATCAAGGAGCTACACAAAATGAAGACATCAAGCTCATGTTGGTGAATGGGTATCCGGCTCCGACTCTGACAATCACTCCGAGAGAAGCTATCACTCCGACTCCGAATATACTCAAGATGAAGGTGTTGCCGGTCTAGCACTTGTGTCAACCAACTCCTACGACATATTTGATTCACCAAATGAAGGAATTGGAAGATGCTTCATGGCCAAAGGTCCAAAGGTAACACATCCTGAATATGTTGATTTCGATAGTGATGAAGATGACTTACTTGTGGATGATGATTTACTTGTTGACAACTCTAGTAATGAATACTATGATGAAACGTCAATTAATCATGCTAATCAAGATAAAACGAATGACAATGATAAGGAGAAGATTGAGCTTCTAACTAAAGAACTAAACACTCTTAAGTTAGCTCATGAAACTATCTTCGAAGGTCATCGAGAACTTTTAAGGGCTCATGAGAAGTTACGCTTTGAAAAGCTCAATCTTGAGCAAGAGCATGAGTTCTTAAAAGCAATCAATGATGATCTCCGTAAGAAAAGCTCTTCTTACATTGCCAAGCGTTTACTCTTATCTACTTACATGCCTCAAGTCAAGTCTAGTAACAAGTACAAGAAAGATCCTTCCTCTAGTAGTAACAATAATAATATCAAATCCAACATTGTTGCTTCTAGTAGTTCTCTTGATTCCACTAATGATTCTCTTAGCCAAGTTACACTTGAGCAAGAAAATAGCTTATTGAAGGGAATTATAGAGAAAGGTGTTTACAAGAGCCTTGCCGGGAGTAAGCAATTCGAGGAAATTGTACGCAAGCATGGAAGGCACCGGAAGAATCAAGGTGTTGGTTTTGAACGAAAGTTCAATGCCAATGGAGTTGAGTGGGAAGAAGATCAATACCTCAAAACGAAGTTTGTTCCTCAACAAGTATGATCCTACTTCCTTCAAAGTAACACAAGCACAAGATGATCTTCCACCACAAGACCACAAGAACAAAGGCAAGGACAAGCTTCAAGAAGAGATTGATGCATTTGAAGAAGCACCTAAGGTCTCGGTCAAGTGGGTTCCCAAGACTACGTCAAGTTCTACTTCATCAAGTACAACTACAACTCCAAGGATTCCCATCAAGATGATGTGGATCCCGAAGAAGAAGAACTAGAGAGTTCTTGAGGGTGACTCCGCCAACATTCTTCACTCATATCATTATGTCAAGAACAAGTGCAATCAACTTCCACATCTTGCACTAGTTCAAGGAGTCACAAACCCTCATGTTGGTAAGGCAAGGGACAAGGTAACCTAATGATTTCATGGACATCATCTTGTGTGTGCTTCACTCTATGTCTATGGATATTCTTGTTTGTTCCTTGTGGGACTAACCCATGTAGGTAAGTTGAAAGTGCAACTCACTCCAAAGGATTGCTCCAAATGATCTACATCAACATTGAGCATCCACATCTTCAACACCTACATGAAGTCATCATCGACAAAACCCAAGGTTAGTTCATCCCTCTAAAAGGGGATCTCACATCTAGGGGGAGCTTAACTCTAAGAATTGAGTCAAAGCAACTCTAATGGTGTGAACACATCAATGCATTATGTAAAAGTGGTAACCCCACTTAAGCTTAAACGATGAGTATGACCTATGATCAAATGTTTTTCATTTGACTCCTAAGTCAATATACTCATATATAGATGACCTAGTCATCGCCAATTGTTTGATAGATGCTAGAATTGGTTGTGCATGTTTTGCCACATATTTCATTTGCCATCTTATTGTGTGAGCATGTTGGTGCATATTTTACTCATTCAAGGACATCCACTTGTTGTTTTGAGTGATTGGCTTCCTTTTCTTTTTTCCAAGTGGATGGACAAGAATGCCTAAGAACCTTCTCTAGCTATCTATGCTTTTCTCGTCTCAAACTCTATTCATGCTACATCACAAAATTTGATCAAGTCAGATTAGAACCACTCTGTGTGAGGAGCACTCGGAGTCCCCGATTCGTCATAGACTTAAACTTCCAAAACTTCTTTGTGATTCTCGGTCTGACCGATTCCTCCATTTTGGTCCTACCGAGATCACTAAGTCGATCTAGGTTTTTAATCTCGGTGTAACCGATTTGAACTTTTCGGTCACACCGAGTTGCTGTAACTGTACACAGTTATGCATCTCGGTGCCACCGAGTTGTTCCACTCGGTCACACCGACAGGGTCGGGCTATATATAGTCACGGGCAAAAAATTGGAAATTTCTCCGAACCTCTTCGCCCGCGCAATAGCTCGCTCTGCCATCAGGATCTCCGGATCGTCTCCTCATCGCCAGCCGCCTCCTGTTGCTGGTCTCCGCCGCCGTCAACAGATTTCACCCCCGCCGTTGCCGCTGTAGCGAGTTCATCGCCAAGCTAGGGTATGAACTCGATCACAGTGCTATCCTCATCTGATTCCTAGCACATTCTGTTCTTAATGATTCTTGCCACGATTGAAACACTCCTATCCAGTCAATGCAATCCTTAGATTAGATGAGCTTCGAAAATTTAGGGTTAGGTTTCCGCCGAAACCATCTCGGACCCACCGAGTTGAAAAACTCGGTCCCACCGATTTGGCTAATGCCATTGCACTAGTAACTCTCGGTCTGACCGAGAATTGCTAGTCGGTGAGACCGATTTTAGGACTTTGTGAAACCCTAGCAGTCTCGATGCCACCGAACTGTGACTCGGTCCAGCCGAGTTCATCAGTTTAGGTTCCAAAACTGCTTCGGTATCACCGAGTTTGAAAATCGGTTGATCCGAAATGCTTTCTGTGGAAAACTAAAACTGAATTTTTGAATCATTCTTTTGCAAAAAATCTCTGCATTTTGTGATGCTCATCCACTCCATCTCATCTATAACTCTTCACAGGGTCAGCAGTCAGTGATTTGCAGCATGTCAGACCAAAGTGATAGTCAGAATAGGTCAGAAGAGCACAATCACATGAGTGAGGGCACTAGTCCCTCTAACACTTCAGATGAAGGCAGCAGGAGCACCCCAAGCAATCTGCCTAAAGCTGCTACCAGGACAAGGAAGAAGAGAACCTCAGATTCTGAGGATGAGGATTATAGAGCAGAAGAGGATGAGGCTACCTCCAAGAAGGTAGTGCTTAAAAAGGAGTATGCCTCAGCACAGAACACTAAACCTGGACTCAATAGGAAGGTTCCTGCCAAGAGGACACCTATGCTGAAGTTCAGAGGATCTACTCAAGTGCCTGAAAAGACTGAACCCAAAGAGGCACCTGCAAAGAGAGTCACAACTTCCAAACCCAAGAAAGTTCCCACTGGAGAAACTATGAAGTTTACCATGGAATCAGAAGATGAAGCTACTGGACAAGATAAGAAGAAGAAGAGAGCCAGAACCACTACTGCCCAGGTTCTTGGAAATCCCTCAATGAGGAGAGACTCTGAAGAAGAAGAAGAGGTTGCTGCACCAGCACCCAAGGCACAAAAGCTTATGGGTGATGCTATTAGATCAGGGGCTGCAACATCAAAGCCCAAGGAAGCACCCAAAGCTGCCCCCAAGCCCAAGCTTGCACCAAAGAGGAATACCAGGAGTATTCCAGCTGCTGAGAAGAACAAGGCCCCAATGCCTGAAGTTGCTGATGAGGAAGATGAAGAAGGACAAGTCCTGAGGAAGCTCAAGCCCAA
Source organism: Triticum timopheevii (assembly GCA_963921465.1). NCBI lineage: Eukaryota > Viridiplantae > Streptophyta > Magnoliopsida > Poales > Poaceae > Triticum > Triticum timopheevii. The sequence continues at coordinate 400,562,193 of OY997262.1, read as the reverse complement.
GATACCAGACCACAATGATGCCCATCCTGTGGCTGAGGACATGAAGATCAAAAGAGACTCAGGGTTGAGGCTATGGAGGATGACAGATCCATATGCCACAAGGAGAATAACAGCTGTTGACTACAGATTCCATACAAAGGAACAACAGGACTTCTATGAGACAATCTTGTTGGACAAGAAGCCCATAGTGTGTGATACGAGGTGGGTCGACTGGACCTACATGAAAGATAATGAAGAACACTATCCTGGAGTGCAAGACAATTTTGTTGCTTGTGGAGTTGCAGATTTTGTTGGGCAAAAGCTCACCAACTAGAATGATGAACTCATTATGCAATTCTACTCCATGTCACACTTCTATCCAGATGGGAGGATAGTTTGGATGTCTGAAGGTACAAGGTACCAGTCAACTATTGAGGAATGGGCAAAACTGATCAATGCCCCAAAGGAAAGTGAAGATGACTTGGATGTCTATGCCAAGAAGAAGATGGACCACAATTCCATGGCACACATGTACAAGGAGATCCCAGACAAAGCTATTGAGACACATAAGTTTGGGTCAGTCCACTTTCTTCTGTCAGGGCTGCCAACTATCAACTGGATCCTAAGGCACACTCTGTTGCCTAAGTCTGGTCCACAACATGATTAGAGGGCATGCAATCAACATGTTGCATTTGTTTGTTGTGCCACAGAAATTTAAGGTCATGAGCCTTATGGTAGAGACCATTAAGAGGACTGCAGCAGACCAGAAGAGAAGTTGTGGATATGCCCCTCAGATTCAAGAGTTGATTAACTCAAAGATGGGCACAGGAAAATATCTATTGGATAAGGAACATTTTCCTCTCTATCCAGACTTTGAGGACAATCAGGTTGTCATGAATGAGAATGAACCATCATCAGTACAAGCTCAAGAGAAGAAGGAGAAGGCAAGGAAAGAGAAGGCTGCCAAGATGCCAACTCAAGAGGAGGCATCTGAGTACTTTTGAAGAACAAGCAGGAGCAGCTTGGTTACTTGATAGCATCAACACTAAGGATTGAGAAGGGATTGGCCACCCTCACTCAATATCAGCAGAGCTTGGAAAGAATCATGGAACAAAAATTCCATGATCTAGATGTCAAAGTAACTGAGATTCAGTCAGTTGTGGAGCAGCTACAGGATGACATGCAGGAGAAGAAGGGCAATACTATCACTAATGTATTTGCCAGAGTGCCTAGAGCTCAGAGGTCAGCTACAGTGCCTGTGACAGACACCAGAGCCACATCATCTGCACCAACTACAACTCCTATAGCTCCAGTGCAACCAGCTCCAGCACCAACTCCTCCAGCTCCATCCACTTCAACTAAAGCCTTTGTTCATGGAGTTATCCGGACACCACCACCTGAAGATCAAGCCTGAGAGTTGATCTAGCACTATGCATTTTCTATGAACTTTTTGGTAACTTGTTGCCAAAGGGGGAGAAAAATGTATAGATCATAGGCTTCGAGAGAGAAAGAGTGTTGCTTTTGTTCTCTCTTGCTTTGGTGGTTAAACTTTGTTTGCTTTTGATACTATGCTGTTTTTGTGAGACATTGATGATCATGTGTTTGATCATAAGCTACACTTATGCATGTTTGATGATATTATCTTACCTATCCATATGTGATCATTCACTTTGCTTGGTGATGAGTGCATGTATTCAATCTTTATCATTTGAGCGCTCCACCAAGATGTATGTGACATGGAAGAGTAACCCATGAGCCTAATTCTTTGTGCATTTGCAGTCCAAAGCAAATCTTAAACTATGCACAAATTTAGGGGGAGCTCTTGCTTATCACATACTTCTCAAAGCGGCGATGTTGTTCAATCTTATTATCATTTGTCGAAGCTTTGATCTATATGTTGTCATCAATTACCAAAAAGGGGGAGATTGAAAGTGCAACTATCCCTAGGTGGTTTTGGTAATTCATAACAACATATAGCTCATTGAGGTAATGCTATTCCAAGACTATTATTTCAGGAAAGCTCAATGAATGGCATGGCATGGATGATGAAAGTGGATCCCTCAAAATACTAATGACAAAGGATTGGCTCAAGCTCAAAAGCTCAAGACTCTTCATTTTACATTTTAGTGATCCAAGATCACATTGAGTCTATAGGAAAAGCCAATACTATCAAGGAGGGATGAGGTGTTGCTTAATGAGCCTCTTGCTTCATGTGCTTGGTGATATGCTCCAAAAACCCTCAAATACTTTCTCACATCCACAAATGACCTAAACCTAAAGCCAAAATCGGTCACACCGATTCTTTCTATCCGGCGCCACCGAGTTCTAATGTCATAGCCACTGCCACAAACCCTAGGCAAATCGGTCCTACCGATAGGGATCTTGATCTTACCGAGATGGGATTGCAATCTCTCTGTTTCCCTTTGTAACGTTTCGGTCTAACCGAAGTGAGCGATCGGTCCCACCAAGATTGCAATGTAAACTCTCTGTTTCCCTTTTGTAACATTTCGGTCTCACCGAAAAGAGCAAATCGGTCCCACCGAGTTTACCTGACCAACTCTCTGGAAAGCCTATTACCAAAATCGGTCTCACCGAGTTTGTGTGATCGGTCTTACCGAGATTACGTTATGCCCTAACCCTAACCGAATCGGTCCTACCAAGTTGCATGTCAGTCCCACCGAAAATCCTAACGGTCACTAGGTTTACTAAATCGGTCTGACCGAGTCTGTTGAATCGGTCCCACCAAGTTTGGTAAATTGTGTGTAACGGTTAGATTTTGTGTGGAGGCTATATATACCCCTCCACCTCCTCTTCATTCATGGAGAGAGCCATCAAAACAAACGTACACTTCCAACTTACCATTTCTGAGAGAGAACTACCTACTCATGTGTTGAGGCCAAGATATTCCATTCCTACCATATGAATCTTGATCTCTAGCCTTCCCAAGTTGCTTTCCACTCAAATCTTCTTTCCACCAGATCCAAATCCTATGAGAGAGAGTTGAGTGTTGGGGAGACTATCATTTGAAGCACAAGAGCAAGGATTTCATCATCAACGCACCATTTGTTACTTCTTGGAGAGTGGTGTCTCCTAGATTGGCTAGGTGTCACTTGGGAGCCTCCGACAAGATTGTGGAGTTGAACCAAGGAGTTTGTAAGGGCAAGGAGATCGCCTACTTCGTGAAGATCTACCGCTAGTGAGGCAAGTCCTTCGTGGGGGACGGCCATGGTGGGATAGACAAGGTTGCTTCTTTGTGGACCCTTCGTGGGTGGAGCCCTCCGTGGACTCGCGCAACCGTTACCCTTCGTGGGTTGAAGTCTCCATCAACGTGGATGTATGATAGCACCACCTATCGGAACCACGCCAAAAACATCCGTGTCTCCAATTGCGTTTGAATCCTCCAAACCCTTCCCCTTACTTTCTTGCAAGTTGCATGCTTTAATTTCCGCTGCCTATATACTCTTTCCATGCTTGCTTGAATTGTGTGATGATTGCTTGACTTGTCCTAAGATAGCTAAAATCTACCAAACTCTAAAATTGGGAAAAGGTTAAGTTTTTAATTGGTCAAGTAGTCTAATCACCCCCCGTCTAGACATACTTCAAGGTCCTGCACCCGTTAATAGTCCGCTAAGTATTTGGGCTGAATTACGACCCGGTGTGTTTCCGACCTGTTAAAGGTCCTGCTTCATTTGGGCCCATTTTTTGGCCCTTAAAACTTTTGACCCATAAACGACCGTCAAGGATTTGGTTCATATCCGGGCATGTGTGACATTCGGGCTATTATAGGCCCACTGTAGATTTGGGCCACTTCCAGCATGTTGTGACATTCGGCCTGTTAGAGGCCCACTATAGAATTGGGCCACTTCCAGCCTGTTGTGACATTCGGCCTGTTAGCGGCCCACTGTAGATTTGGGCCACTTTCAGCCTATTGTGACATTCGGCCTGTTAGAGTCCCATGGTAGATTTGGGCCACTTCCAGCATGTTGTGACTTTCGGCTTGTTAACGTCGAATGAAATCCATGGGCCATATATGGCCCAATGTCGCATCGGGCCTATTAACGGCCCATATAAAACTGATACTAATCAAGCCCGACAGAACTTCTGGCTTGTTAGAGGCCTGTGTAGTAGGTCGGCGAATTTTCGGCCCGTCTAAATTTCGGCCTGTGAAATGATCCGCATTGTAAATGGGCCAACACGAGTTGAGATACATTTTGGCCTGCTAATGGCCAGTTGGTTATTTGGCACAATCAGGACCCTATCTCACTTTTCGGCCTATTAAAGGCCCATGTTATTTATGGGCTCGAGACATTTACAAATGTTAACGGTCTATTGTTCTAAGGGCCCAAATTGTGTTTAGGCCTGTTAAAGGCCTAGTAGGTGCACAAGCCTACCAAAAATATGAAAGCTTATGCTGATATAGGTCCATATATTTTTAGTGGGCTACATGCAAATTACGGCCCATAATCGTTTTTAGCCCAATTGGAATGGGCCTAATGGATGTTGGCACGTTGGGCTCCTACACTATACAAAAATAGCGTCATAATTCGTACAACCTTTGGCAGCACGATAAATGTTGTATCACAACAAAATAAATTCCAACCATACAACAAAAGGCATGTTGGCATAAAGTTTACAGTCCTAGCATATAAAAGCACCATCAGATGTATAGAAACACAGATCATTTGACCTGAGTGCTAATGTTTCAGGCTGTAGAATTCGATGGAGCAGCATGTTCATCCCCTTTTTTCCGCCATTGCTCTTGAACAACGAAGCAAATGTCTGATAGTCTTGTTGGGGAACGTAGTAATTTCAAAAAAATTCCTACGCATACACAAGATCATGGTGATGCATAGCAACGAGAGGTGGAGTGTATCTTCATACCCTTGAAGATCGCTAAGAGGACGCGTTTATCAACGCGGTTGATGTAGTCGTATGTCTTCACGATCCGACCGATCCAAGTACCGAACGCACGGCACCTCCGAGTTCTGCACACGTTTAGCTCGATGACGTCCTCGCCTTCTCGATCCAGCAAGACGGGCAAAGTAGTAGATGAGGTCCAGCAGCATGACGGCGTGGTGACGGTGTTGGTGAAGAATAATCTCTGTAGGGCTTCACCTAAGCACTACGGAAACTATGACAGAGGATAAACTAGAGGGGACGGGGTTGCCGGCACACGGCTTGGTGTTTCTTGATGTGTCTTTGGTGCTAGCCCTGCCCCTCTATTTATATGTTGAGCCCTGAGGTCGAAACTTGGAGTAAAAGCCTCCTCAAAGTCGGTTTTGCCCGAAAGGCAAGAGTCCTACATGGACTCCAGGGCTAGACGCCAGGGTTCTCGGCGTCTACCCCTAGACGCCAGGGTTCCTGGCGTCTAGCCTCTGGTCTTCGCAAAACTTCCTTTTGCACTTTCCAAAAGCCTCGTGGGCTTTCCCCTTTGGCCCAAATAACGTGTTCTCGTACCCAAACATTTCGGGAAACATCCGGAACCCCTTCCGGTGAATTCCAGAACCTTTCCGGAGATCAAAAACTATTATCCCATATATCAAACTTCATCTCCGGACCGTTCTAGAGTTCCTCGTCATGTCCGTGATCTCATCCGCGACTTCGAACAACATTGTCACCAACATACATAACTCATATAATACTATATCATCAACGAACGTTAAGCGTGCGGACCCTACAGGTTCGAGAACTATGTAGACATGACCGAGACATTTCTTTGGTCAATAACCAATAGCGGAACCTGGATGCCCATATTGGCTACTACATATTCTATGAAGATCTTTATCGGTCGAACCGCATAACAACATACGTTTGTTCCCTTTGTCATCGGTATGTTACTTGCCCGAGATTCGATCGTCGGTATCCCAATACCTAGTTCAATCTCGTTACCGGCAAGTCTCTTTACTCGTTATGTAATGCATCATTCCGTAACTAACTCATTAGCTGCATTGCTTGCAAGGCTTATAGTGATGTGCATTACGAGAGGGCCCAGAGATACCTCTCCGACAATCGGAGTGACAAAACCTAATCTCAAAATACGCCAACTCAACATGTACCTTTGGAGACACCTGTAGAGCTCCTTTATAATCACCCAGCTACATTGTGACGTTTGGTAGCACACAAAGTGTTCCTCCGGTAAGCGGGAGTTTCATAATCTCATAGTTGTAGGAACATGTATAAGACATTAAGAAAGCAATAGCAACATACTAGATGATCAAGTGCTAAGGTAATGGAATGGGTCAAGTCAATCACATCATTCTCCTAATGATGTGATCCCGTTAATCAAATGACAACTCATGTCTATGGTTAGGAAACTTAACCATCTTTGATTAACGAGCTAGTCAAGTAGAGGCATACTAGTGACACTATGTTTGTCTCTGTATTCACACATGTATTATGTTTCCGGTTAATACAATTCTAGCATGAATAATAAACATTTATCATGAGATAAGGAAATAAATAATAACTTTATTATTGCCTCTAGGGCATATTTCCTTCAAGTATGGTTTCAAAACAATTCAATATCTTGACGACATTTGTCAACCACTGTTCTTGTTTCCGAAACGACGTCCATTAGGGATTGGACTTGTGTCTGGAGCACAAATATATCACTCTGTCTAGCTGGAAGAATTTGTTCAGTAGGCGATTTGGTTCAGGTTACCTTGCCAACCAACCCAAAATTACGTAGGAAGGTGCTTTTTGCAATGTTAGTGGAGAGATAATGACGCAATGCAGCAAGAGGTGACATTGTGCCTGTGGTAGCCTCGTCACCTTCAGGTGGTTGTGGCTATTCAATCATTTGTTCCATAGCTTGCTGAAAGTTTGAACATCTAGATTAGTATACCAGGTAAGTTACTAATGAGGGAAAGATAAGTTACTAATGAGGGAAAAACAAAGAAAGTAGGTTTCACGTTTATACATAACTTACTTTGGTAAACTACCGTAATACATTAGCATGTATTGTCGTGCCAACTACATAATAAAATCACTTTTGGAACATATGTCCATGTAGCATGCCTACTATGTTTTCTATTTCCTCACAATCATTGACATGTAAGGATAAAGAGACATGGTTTAAAGTAGGATGAACATAGTATGACATCATTCATATCATGGGCAAATAGATATCAAACAAACATGCTATTGTATCATTGTGTGGGCACGTGAACATCACAACTAGATTACAGATCAAGACCAAAAGAATATACTTCCTCTTTTTTCAACTGTGTAAGGTGAAATGATACGTTAAGACAACTGTGTATAGAAGTGAACAGAGTAATTTACATTGGCTGCAAACCAAGCAGTTAAATGGACACGTCACAGTAACAAGCAGTTCAAAGGCAGGAGGAGTAAGGACTTACAACAACGGCTTGAATTGGTGTGCTCATGCCCTTCATCTTGCTAGTGTGGCAATCCTTGAAGATTTGCACTGCATTCAATTCAGGTTCTTTTTGGTCCGCATGGGCTTTCCTCTGTATTTGGAACAAGTCAATATAGATACGATAATATTGCATAGAAAAAAGAAGGAAGTAACAGCTACTTACAAGAGCCTCGCAGTGTGCAATATAACTACGAGATCCTGTTGTCTGTTGGAAATTCACTTTAGAACGGTTGGTCTTGTTCTTCAAACAGTTAGCCTAGAAGAATATACACTTGTAAGGCACATACGTACATACAAGTTTAACATGTGATCTGATCAAATACATATACCCGACCTGATACTTTGGACCAGACCAGTGTTTAACAAGGGCTGTCCAGTCTTCATTTGTAATATATTCCACTGGAGATGTTTGGGCGATTTCATTGTTAGCCTCGCCTTCAAAGTGAGTTTTTCTAAGGTGATACTGATATTGTCGCAGAGCAGACTAGAAAACATGAGTGCATGATTGTTTAGTTGCATCATCTTTTGGATCCAACTTGAACCTCATCTGTTGAAAAAAGAATGTGAGTCTTATTAGGAAGAAGCTAGAAAGTACGGGACATAGCACGACAATATTACAAATTGCAATGAATAACATTACTTACGGATAAATGGTTAAGGAAGGTGTTCAACTCGGTATCGTCTTTCTCATTCCTATACCGGATCCACGTTGGGAGGATACATGCATGACACTGATAACCCGCAAGTATACGGGATAGTTGTAGCCTCTTTCGATAAGTAAGAGTGTCGAACCCAATGAGGAGCTAAAGGTAGAACAAATACTCTCTCAAGTCCTATCGACCACTGATACGACTCCACGCACGCTTGACGTTCGCTTTACCTAGAACAAGTATGAAACTAGAAGGACTTTGTAGGTGTGATAGGATAGGTTTGCAAGATAATAAAGAGCACGTAAATATAAACTAGGGGCTGTTTAGATAAAGATGCAATAAAGTAAATATAGCGAGTGTGGAAAAGTGGTGGTAGGAGTTGTGGAATTGTCCCTAAGCAATTGATTACTTTACTAGACCGGTAATCACTATTGTAATTCTATTTAAGGGAGAGGCATAAGCTAACATACTTTCTCTTCTTGGATCATATGCACTTATGATTGAAACTCTAGCAAGCATCCGCAACTACTAAAGATCATTAAGGTAAAACCCAACCATAGCATTAAAGCATCAAGTCCCCTTTATCCCATACGCAACAATCCCCTTACTCGGGTTTGTGTTTCAGTCACTCATGCAACCCACTATAAGCGAATCATGAACGGATTGCAACACCCTACAGCGGGAATTCCTCATGCTTGCGCGACACGGAGGGCACCATAGGACAGCACCAATAATAAAACATGCAACTCAAACCAATCATAGCAATTCATCAATCACCGATAGGACAACGGAAATCTACTCAGACATCATAGGATGGCAACACATCATTGGATAATAATATGAAGCATAAAGCACCATGTTCAAGTAGAGGGTACAGCGGGTTGCGAGAGAGTGGACCACTATAGATAGAAGGGGGAAGGTGATGGAGATGTTGGTGAAGATGGCGGAGGTGTTGGTGAAGATCGCGGTGATGATGATGGCCCCCGACAGTGCACCGGCGCCACCGAAAGCAAGGGGGAGAGCCCCCCCTTCTTCTTCTTCCTTGACCTCCTCCCTAGATGGGAGAAGGGTTTCCCCTCTGGTCCTTGGCTCCCATGGCTTGGGAGGGGCGAGAGCCCCTCCGAGATTGGATCTATCTCTATGTTTCTGCATTCTCAGATTCTGCCCCTTCACCGTTTCTTTTATATCCGGAGATCCATAACTCCGATTGGGGTGAATCTTTCGCCCAGATTTTTCTCATAAAATTAGCTTTCTTGCGGCAAAAGAAGAGCGTCAACCGCCTTATGGGTGGCCCAGGAGAGTGCCAGGCGCACCCAAGGGGAGGGCGCGCCCCCTATCTCCTGGCCACCTCGGACACCGTTCGCGTTGATTCTTCCTTCGGAAAATCCCAAATATTCCAAAATAATTCTCCGTCCGTTTTTATCCCGTTTGGATTCCCTTGATATTGGGTTTCTGCGAAACATAAAACATGCAACAAACAGGAACTGGCACTGGGCACTGGATCAATATGTTAGTCCCAAAAATAGTATAAAAAGTTGCCAAAAGTATATGAAAGTTGAATAATATTGGCATGGAACAATCAAAAATTATAGATACGACGGAGACGTATCAGCATCCCCAAGCTTAATTCCTGCCCGTCCTCGAGTAGGTAAATGATAAAAAAGATAATTTTTGATGTGGAATGCTACCTAGCATAATCTTGATCATATGTCTAATCATGGCATGAGTATTAAGACACGAGTGATTCAAAGCAATAGTCTATCATTTGACATAAAAACAATAATACTTCGAGCGTACCAATAAAGCAATCATGTCTTTTCAAAACAACAAGGCCAAAGCAAGCTTATCCCTACAAAATCATATAGTTTGGCCATGCTTCATTTTCGTCACACAAAATACTCCCATCATGCACAACCCCGATGACAAGCCGACCAATTGGTTCATACTTTTTAACGCGCTTCATCTTTTTCAACCCTCACGCAATACATGACCGCAAGCCATGGATATAGCACAATAGGTGGAATAGAATATAATGATGGAGGTTATGTGGAGAAGACAAAAAAGTAGAAAGTCTCACATCGACGCGGCTAATCAACGGGCTATGGAGATGCCCATCAATTGATGTCAATGCGAGGAGTAGGGATTGCCATGCAACGGATGCACTAAGAGCTATAAGTGTATGAAATCTCAACAAAAGAAACTAAGTGGGTGTGCATCCAACTGGCTTGCTCATGAAGACCTAGGGTATTTGAGGAAGCCCATCATTGGAATATACAAGCCAAGTTCTATAATGAAAAATTCCCACTAGTATATGAAAGTGACAACATAGGAGACTCTCTATATGAAGAACATGGTGCTACTCTGAAGCACAAGTGTGGTAAAAGGATAGTAACATTGCCCCTTTTTTCTTCTTTTTTTTGGGTGGGCTTCTTTGGCCCCCTTTTTTTGTTTAGGCTTCTTTGGCCTTTCCTTTTTTTCCTTTTTTTCATGGGGCAATGCTCTATAATGATGATCATCACACTTTTATTTACTTACAACTCAATATTACAACTCGAAACTGGAACAAAGATATGACTCTATATGAATGCTTCCGGCGGTGTACCAGGATGTGCAATGATCTAGCGTAGCAATGACATCAAAATACGGACAAGCCATGAAAACATCATGCTAGCTATCTTACGATCATGCAAAGCAATATGATAATGAATGCTCAAGTCATGTATATGATGATGATGGAAGTTGCATGGCAATATATCTCGGAATGGCTATGGAAATGCCATAATAGGTAGGTATGGTGGCTGTTTTGAGGAAGATATAAGGAGGATTATGTGTGATAGAGTGTATCATATCATGGGGTTTGGATGTACCGGCAAAGTTTGCACCAACTCTCGAGGTGAGAAAGGGCAATGCACGGTACCGAAGAGGCTAGCAATGATGGAAAGGTAAAAGTGCGTATAATCCATGGACTCACATTAGTCATAAAGAACTCATATACTTATTGCAAAAGTTTATTAGCCCTCGAAGCAAAGTACTACTATGCATGCCCCTAGGGGGATAGATTGGTAGGAAAAGACCATCGCTCGTCCCCGACCGCCACTCATAAGGAAGACAATCAAAGAAACACCCCATGCTTCAAATTTGTCACACAACGGTTACCATACGTGCATGCTACGGGACTTGCAAACCTCAACACAAGTGTCTCTACAATCCACAACCACCTACTAGCATGACTCTAATATCACCACCTTTATATCGCAAAACTATTGCAAGGAATCAAACATATCATATTAAGTGATCTACAAGTTTATGTAGGTTTTATGACTAACCATGTGAATGACCAATTCCTGTAATCTCTCTAAATAGATATAAGTGAAGCAAGAGAGTTTAATTCTTTCTACAAAATATATGCCCACGCTCTAACAAATATAAGTGAAGCAAAAGAGCATTCTACAAATGGCGGTTTTCTATGTGAAGAGAAACAGGGAATCCAGACTTCAAATGATATAAGTGAAGCACATGAAGCATTCTATAAAGCCATAATCAAAAGATTTAAGTGAAGTGCAATGAGCATTCTATAAATCAACCAAAGACATCTCATACCAGCATGGTGCATAAAATAAAAATGAAAACTAAATGCAAAGGACGCTCCAAGACTTGCACATATTGCACGAAAGAAACGAATACGAAAACATACCGATACTTGTTGAAGAAAGAGGGGATGCCTTCCGGGGCATTCCCAAGCTTAGACGCTTGAGTCTCCTTGAATATTTACTTGGGGTGCCTCGGGCATCCCCAATCTTGATCTCTTGCTTCTCTTCCTTTTCCTCATATCGAGTCCTCCTCGATTAGACACTTCATCCACACAAAACTACAACAGAAAACTCGATAAGATCCGTTAGTATAATAAAGCAAATCACCACTCTAATTACTGTTGCAGACCAATTCATATATTGTTTTTGCATTGTGTCTACTTTAATATAGCTTTTCCATGGCTTAAATCCACTGATATAAATTGATAGATTCATCAAAACAAGCAAACTATGCATCAAAAATAGAATATGTCAAAAACAGAACAGTTTGTAGAAATCTGAATATCCACCATACTTATGGTACCCCACAAATTCTACCAAAATTAGAAAAAATAAACAATTTGTACATAAATACAGTTCAAAAATAATCAGAACCGTTTGACGTTCCAGTTAAAAATGTAAAATCACGCACTACAACCAAAGTTTCTGTCCTGCACCGTACAAACCAACAAGCATTGTAAACATCCTAAAGGCAAGCCTTGGCACATTATTTTTATAATACAAATTGTACAAGGTGATAATTATTTTTGATGAAAAGTTTCTATAATTAAGATTCACAAAGTTTCCGTGAGCATGAACAAAGTTCAAGGCTAGCTCCCACTTCAACAATGCTTGTCTTTCTCACTTTCACTTTCCTTTTTGAAAAGTTTTGGGTTCCCCTCTTTATTTTTTTGTTTTTTAAACTATATGAAAGAACTCAACAAAAATAAATGACTCTCTAAAACTTTCTAGTTGTCTCCGTGGCAGTGCTTTCTTTAAAGCCATTAAGCTAGGCATATAGTGCTCAAGTAATGGATCCACCCGGATCCCAAGGTATATCAAAGCCAATTTTAATTAACAATGATTCGTAATTTAGTAGTGAGCACAAAGTAACATATATCAAGTAATGACGAAGTATAACTCTCTTCCTATGCATCGGCATGTCATAAAAGAACAATTCATGCACACATGGTAAAGGCCAATGCATAGTATAAGCAGTTTCTTGCAATTTTATCATATTGGAAACATAGAGAGGTGGAGATATAGTTCCTCTCTCATAATAATTGCAAGTAGGAGCAGCAAGCACATGCATATTACATTCATCAAAATCATCATGTGTAATAGTAAAAGGCAACCCATCAATATAATCCTTAATAAGCACAAACTTCTCTGATATAGTGTAGTCGGCAGAATTCAAAAAGATAATAGGACTATCATGCGTGGGTGCAATAGAAACAATTTCATGTTTAACATAAGGAACTATAGCAAGTTCATCTCCATAAGCATAATTTATATTGGCATCTTGGCCACAAGCATAGCAAGCATCATTAAAAAGGGATATTTCAAGAGAATCAACAGGATCATAGCAATCATCATAGCAGTCATCCTTCGATAAACACGAAGGGGAATTAAATAATGTATGAGCTGAAGAGTTACTCTCATTAGAAGGTGGGAACGGGTGATCAATCCGCTCTTCCTCCTTTTGTTCTTCGCTCTCCTCATCATCTTTTTCATCCAATGAGCTCATAGTTTCATCAATTTCTTCTTCCATAGCTTCCTGCAAAATATTAGTCTCTTCTTGGACAGCGGAGACTTTCTCAATAAATGCATCGATATTGTAATTGTATTCATAATTGTCATAGCAATATTTCAATATAGCAAAATTTTCAGGCCTATAAACATCATCATCTAAAGCTTCATACTTTTCAAACAAAGATTCAATTTCATAAGCAACCTTAAAAGCAACAAATTCTTCAATTCGTTCAACATCATAGTAATCATATATACCATTAGCATAAGAAGCTAAGGTTTCATTATCATTAAATTTGCATGAAAAGGGAAGGTGTGGAGCCTTCATCCTAGAGCAACAAGTAATATCATATCTCAAGCATAGATCCCGAGCATACCAACGCAACATATTAATTTGATCCCATAATAGTTTCCCTTTTTGTGTCAAGCGATAATCCCTAAAGTATTCACGTTGATCCAACGTTACTCCCATTATAAAGTTGAGTTGGGTTTTCTCAGGATTATCAAAGTAGTACATAATATTTTTCACATAATGATCATCGAGGGTTTTAGGAGGTTCCCCATCTCCATGAGTAGCAAGTACACCTAATTTTTTTTGGTATTTCGTGTTCCATATCCATAACTAAAGATAGAGAACAACTATGAACAGAAAATAAAAATTACTTAGTGATAAAGCAAACAAGCACACACAAGAATATTCACCCCACGCTATGACTCCCCGGCACCGGTGCCAGAAAAAGGTCTTGATGACCCGCAAGTATACAAGATAGTTGTAGCCTCTTTCGACAAGTAATAGTGTCTAACCCAATGAGGAGCTAAAGGTAGAACAAATACTCTCTCAAGTCCTATCGGCCACTGATACGACTCTACGCATGCTTGACGTTCGCTTTACCTAGAACAAGTATGAAACTAGAAGGACTTTGTAGGTGTGATAGGATAGGTTTGCAAGATAATAAAGAGCACGTAAATATAAACTAGGGGCTGTGTTGGGGATATAACTACTGAGTATAAACCGCCCAGGAGGGGCCGGATTATACTCATAAGGAGTCATGTATAAGAGCCCATGAAGATGAAGGATATGGCGCTTTAACTATGGAAGCTTAGAGGCCCAGAGCCCAATGGCGGATTAGGGCCCATAGTAGTAAACCGCCATAGATGTATAACTTGTATTGTAAGTTAGGGAAAGGAAGAAACCGAGCCAGACACTTGTATGAGCCGGCCTCGGGATTCTGTAGATCAGCCGGGCGTCAACCTATGTATGTAAAGGGACGACCCGGCGGCGGTTCAGGAACAGGAAACAACAGCTCGAGAGACAGGTAAAGCGGATTCGCTCCCTGCTCATCGAGATCAATCAATCCCACAACAACTAGATCGTAGGCTTTTACCTTCACCACAAGGGGCCGAACCAGTATAAACTTCCCGTGTCCTTTGTTCCGGTTTAACCCCTTTTAGCGAGTGTGGAAAAGTGGTGGTAGGAGTTGTGGAATTGTCCCTAAGCAATTGACTACTTTACTAGACCGGTAATCACTATTGCAATTCTATTTGAGGGAGAGGCATAAGCTAACATACTTTCTCTTCTTGGATCATATGCACTTATGATTGGAATTCTAGCAAGCATCCACAACTACTAAAGATCATTAAGGTAAAACCCAACCATAGCATTAAAGCATCAAGTCCCCTTTATCCCATACGCAACAATCCCCTTACTCGGGTTTGTGTTTCAGTCACTCATGCAACCCACTATAAGCGAATCATGAACGCATTGCAACATCCTGCAGCAGGAATCCCTCACGCTTGCGCGACACGGAGGGCACCATAGGACAGCACCAGTAATAAAACATGCAACTCAAACCAATCATAGCAATTCATCAATCACCGATAGGACAACAGAAATCTACTCAGACATCATAGGATGACAACACATCATTGGATAATAATATGAAGCATAAAGCACCATGTTCAAGTAGAGGGTACAACGGGTTGCGAGAGAGTGGACCACTGTAGATAGAAGGGGGAAGGTGATGGAGATGTTCGTGAAGATGGCGGAGGTGTTGGTGAAAATCACGGTGATGATGATGGCCCCCGGCAGCGCTCCGGCGCCACCGGAAGCAAGGGGGAGAGCCCCTCCTTCTTCTTCTTCTTCTTCCTTGACCTCCTTCCTAGATGGGAGAAGGGTTTCCCCTCTGGTCCTTGGCTCCCATGGCTTGGGAGGGGCGAGAGCCCCTTCGAGATTGGATCTATCTCTCTGTTTCTGCGTTCTCAGATTCTGCCCCTTCACTGTTTCTTTTATATCCGGAGATCCGTAACTCCGATTGGGGTGAATCTTTCGCCCAGATTTTTCTCATAAAATAAGCTTTCTTGCGGCAAAAGAAGAGCGTCAACCACCTTACGGGTGGCCTAGGGGAGTGCCAGGCGCGCCCAGGGGGGAGGGCGCGCCCCCTATCTCCTGGCCACCTCAGACACCGTTTCGAGTTGATTCTTACTCCGGAACATCCCAAATATTCCAAAATAATTCTCCGTCCGTTTTTATCCCGTTTGTATTCCATTTGATATTGGGTTTCTACGAAACGTAAAACATGCAACAAACAGGAATTGGCACTGGGCACTGGATCAATATGTTAGTCCCAAAAATAGTATAAAAAGTTGCCAAAAGTATATGAAAGTTGAATAATATTGTCATGGAACAATCAAAAATTATAAATACGATGGAGACGTATCAGACACCTAACGGCAACGGCTGCCTCTGATACTAACTTGGCTGACTCCGTAGCATCACGTGGCCTTTTTAAACTTGCCTCAAAATGGATCTCCATTCTTCCTCCTTTAGATTTTGTTAATCTGTCAAGCATTATCCCTAATCTCTGTTTCCACTTGCGCCGTGGTGCTAGTTCAACAACGAATATGGAAAGTGTTAGTGCCCATAAACTATGAGAGTACATATAAAGGAGCATGCAACTCCAACTTGACTCGGTCAGGCACCATCTTGGTGTTGATGCTCATGAGGTTCATCTGATCTTGCCAAGTCCTCTTGTGTCAGCAGTGCTTCAGGAGTAGTGTTAGGTGTGAAGGCAACTTGGGAACTGGCTAGTTGTGGAGCAAGCGAACGAGTAACTCATTGAGATGCCAGTACAATTGAAGCGGATGCTGCAGCTGGTGGAGCAGGTGATACTGTGTTTGTAGATTTAGCCGGTGGACTTGGACCTTCTACTGCACTATAAGTACCAACAGAATCTCGAGGGCAGATCCTTTTCCGTTGCACCCGACGAGTAACACCATTCCCTACTATATTCTTTTCCTTGCTCTTTATTGACTTTGCCATGTCAAGACGTACCCACAACACAAAAGAATAAAATTGCTCTTCTGAACTCATTGATGCATGATACAAACAAGCAATACTTTGATGTAAGACAATCGTATGAGGATGGAATATGTAAGAAAAACAGGACGACGTGATATATTCACAGCTACGATGTGTAAACTAAGTAGAAGGATTTTCAAGAAAATAGAAGTAATGCATGCTAGACACCATATGAAAGATGCAACCAATATCACTCGGCCAAGTTTAAAGTGTCTTGTCATAAGTGGGATTTCGAAAAATTAGAAGCAGTACAACCTAGAAATCAATGCAAGATGCAAACACTATCAAACTGCCATGTTAAAAGCATCCAATCATGAGT
Organism: Triticum timopheevii; assembly: GCA_963921465.1. NCBI lineage: Eukaryota > Viridiplantae > Streptophyta > Magnoliopsida > Poales > Poaceae > Triticum > Triticum timopheevii. Next base: position 400,545,188 of record OY997262.1, on the reverse strand, counting down.
GACTGATGGGGGATACACAACAACAATACTTTGATGTAAGAACATGGTATGATAGATAGATGCAGTGTATTCTAGACACAGAAAGGCATGTCATATGCACATGTATAACATATATACTCAGCAGGTGCAATTTAATCAAAATAGAAGAAATACATGCTAGACAACATATGCAACATGAAACCAATTATCACACTGTCAACTTTGAGCAAGCAGCTGCGATGGTGGAGTACGGGAGATGAACTCATCATGTAGACTTGGGACTTCAACTACATTAGCAGTAGCAGTGGCAAATCTAAAGAGTCTCTGTTTGCGTCAGTCCGGAGGACCACCTACATCTCCTAAATTACTCTTTTCCTTCCTCTTTTCTGATATTTCCTTATGAAGTCAAAACCACAAGAAGATGAATAAAATTAGCTCTGCATAACTGGTTGATGCATGATACAGACGAACAGTACTTTGATGTAAGGCAAGCGCAAGATAGGAGGATGAAATATATACAAAAAAGACAACATTGCATATTTACAGGTATGATAGGAGGACGAAATATGTATGAAAAACAGTAAGCGGAAGACATTTCTACAAAATTAGAAGAAATGAAAGCTAGACACCATATGAGTGATGTCTACTACACAACCTTCTTATTGTAGACGTTGTTGGGCCTCCAAGTGCAGTGGTTTGTAGGACAGTAGCAAATTTCTCTCAAGTGGATGACCTAAGGTTTATCAATCCGTGGGAGGCGTAGGATGGAGATGGTCTCTCTCAAACAACCCTGCAACCAAATTACAAAGAGTCTCTTGTGTCCCCAACACACCCAATACAATGGAAAATTGTATAGGTGCACTAGTTCGGCAAAGAGATGGTGATACAAGTGCAATATGGATGGTAGATATAGGTTTTTGTAATCTGAAAATATAAAAACAGCAAGGTAACTAATGATAAAAGTGAGCGTAAACGGTACTGCAATGCTAGGAAACAAGGCCTATGGTTCATACTTTCACTAGTGCAAGTTCTCTCAACAATAATAACATAACTGGATCATATAACTATCCCTCAACATGCAACAAAGAGTCACTCCAAAGTCACTGATACGTCTCCAACGTATCTACTTTTCCAAACACTTTTGCCCTTGTTCTGGACTCTAACTTGCATGATTTGAATGAAACTAACCCGGACTGACACTGTTTTCAGCAGAACTACCATGATGTTGTTTATTGTGCAGAAAACAAAAGTTCTCGGAATGACCTGAAAATCCACGGAGATAAGTTTTGGAAAATATAAAAAATGCTGGCGAAAGAATCAAGGCCATGGGGCCCACACCCTGTCGACGAGGGTGGGGGGCGTGCCCCTTGTCTTGTGGGCCCCCTAACGCTCCACTGGCCTCAACTCCAACTCCATATATTCCATTTCGCGGAGAAAAAAATCAGAGAGAAAGTTTAATCGCTTTTTACGATACGGAGCCTGTCGTGGAATTAACACGTTAGATGTCCTAGCGGAAGGACTTAGTCGTGGAGCCATCGCAACGAGATTAGCTAAAAGGGGTTAAACCGGAACAAAGGACACGGGAAGTTTATACTGGTTCGGCCCCTTGCGGTGAAGGTAAAAGCCTACGATCCAGTTGTTGTGGGATTGATTGGTCTCGATGAGCAGGGAGTGAATCCGCTTTACCTGTCTCTCGAGCTATTGTTTCTTGCCCCTGAACCGCCGCCGGGTCGTCCCTTTATATACATAGGTTGACGCCCTGCCGGTCTACAGAATCCCGAGGCTGGCTCATACAAGTGTCCGGCTCGGTTTCTTCCTTTCCCTAACTTACAATACAAGTTATACATCTATGGCGGGTTTACTACTATGGGCCCTAATCCGCCATTGGGCTCTGGGCCTCTAAGCTTTCATAGTTAAAGCGTCATATCCTTCATCTTCATGGGCTCTTATACAGGACTCCTTGTGAGTATAATCCGGCCCCTCCTGGGCAGTTTATACTCAGTAGTTATATCCCCAACAGAGCCACCGCCAAGCCCTAATCTCTCTCAGGAGGGCTGACCTGGAGTCCGTTCGGGGCTCCGGAGAGGGGGATTCATCGACGTCGTCATCATCAACCATCCTCCATCACCAATTTCATGATGCTCACCGCCGTGCGTGAGTAATTCCATCGTAGGCTTGCTGGACGGTGATGGGTTGGATGAGATTTACCATGTAATCATGTTAGTTTTGTTAGGGTTTGATCCCTAGTATCCACTATGTTCTGAGATTGATGTTGCTATGACTTTGCTATGCTTAATGCTTGTCACTAGGGCCCGAGTGCCATGATTTCAGATCTGAACCTATTATGTTTTCATGAATATATGTGTGTTCTTGATCCTATCTTGCAAGTCTATAGTCAACTATTATGTGTTATGATCCGACAACCCCGAAGTGACAATAATCGGGATACTTCTCAGTGATGACCGTAGTTTGAGGAGTTCATGTATTCACTATGTGCTAATGCTTTGTTCCGGTTCTCTATTAAAAGGAGGCCTTAATATCCCTTAGTTTCCACTAGGACCCCGCTGCCACGGGAGGGTAGGACAAAAGATGTCAGGCAAGTTCTTTTCCACAAGCACGTATGACTATATTTGAAATACATGCCTACATTACATTGATGAATTGGAGCTAGTTCTGTGTCACCCTATGTTATAGCTATTACATGAGGAATCGCATCCGACATAATTATCCATCACTGATCCAATGCCTACGAGCTTTTCACATATTGTGTTTCGCTTATTTACTTTTTTGTTGCTACTGTTACAATTCCTACAAAACTATTATCTTTACTTTTGCCGCTGTTACCATTACTATCATACTACTTTGCTACTAAATACTTTGCTGCAGAAACTAAGTTTTCTAGGTGTGGTTGAATTGACAACTCAAATGCTAATACTTAAGAATATTCTTTGGCTCCCCTTGTGTCGAATCAATAAATGTGGGTTGAATACTCTACCCTCGAAATCTGTTGCGATCCCCTACACTTGTGGGTTATCAAGACTAATTTCTGGCGCCGTTGCCGGGGAGCATAGCTCTATTCTTTGAGTCACTTGGGATTTATATCTGTTGATCACTATGAGGAACTTGAAAGACGAAAGAACTAAGATTTTGCCCTCAACTACGAGGGAAGGTAAGGAACTGCCATCTAGCTCTGCACTAGATTCTCCTTCTGTTATTAGTAAGCTTGCGACACCTAAACCTGCTACTGCTATGAATTCTGATATGTCGCATGTTATTGATGATGCCACTTCTACTATGCATGATACTTATGATGAAACTACTTCTATGCGTGATACTACTTTGCCATTAGGTGAATTTCTTGATGAACAACTTGCTAGTGTTAGAGAGAATGAAATTATTGAAGATGCTATTATTGATGATAGTGATGATAAAAGTTCTCCCCCTGATTATGAATTACCTGTTGTTCCTGAGGGTTATGTTATGAATGAGGAAGCTGCTAGAGCTATCTTTGCTTGCAAAGATAGATATGATCTTAAGAAGTTATTAGCTAAATGGAAGCAGCAATCTCTTAATGCTAGAATGAAACCTGACCCTGCTTTTGCTACTTCACCTATCTGTGTTACTGATAAGGATTATGAATTCTCTGTTGATCCTGAAATAATTACTTTAGTTGAATCTGATCCTTTTTATGGCCTTGAATCTGAAACTATTGTGGCACATCTTACCAAGTTGAATGATATAGCCACCCTGTTTACTAATGATTAGAAGTCTCGCTATTATTATATCCTTAAGATATTTCCATTCTCATTAAAGGGTGATGCTAAGACTTGGTTTAATTCTCTTGATCCTGGTTGTGTGCGTAGTCCCCAGGATATGATTTATTACTTCTCTGCTAAATATTTCCCTTCTCATAAGAAACAAGTTGCCTTGCGGGAAATATATAATTTTGTGCAAATCAAAGAAGAGAGTCTCCCACAAGCTTGGGGGAGGCTTCTCCGGTTACTTAATGCTTTGCCTGATCATCCTCTTAAGAAAAATGAAATACTTGATATCTTTTATAATGGACTAACCGATGCTTCCAAGGACTACTTGGATAGTTGTGTTGGTTGTGTTTTCAGGGAAAGAATAGTCGACGAAGCTGAATTACTATTGAACAATATGTTGACTAATGAAAATAATTGGACTCTCCCTGAGCCAATTCCTGAGGCAATTCCTGAACCAATTGAGCCAACTCCTGAGCCTATTCCTAAACCCACTCCTAAGAAGAGATGTGTTCTATTTCTCAGTCCTGAAGATATGCAAGAGGCAAAGAAATCAATGAAAGAAAAAGGTATTAAAGCTGAAGATGTTAAGAATTTACCTCCTATTGAAGAAATACATGGTCTTAATATACCACCTGTCAAAGAAATACATTGTCTTGATAACCCGACACAGGTAGTAAAGGTAAATTCTCTCTATAGATATGATAAAGTTGAAATCCCGTCTACTAAATTTCATAGCCAATGCTTAGATGAATTTGATGACTTTATGGCTAGACAAGAAAATTTCAATGCTTATGTTGGTAGAGAATTAAAGAATAATGCTTTCGAAATAGGACGCTTGAGTGATCATATGGCTAGAGTTAAAGGTGAACTTAAACTCATTAGCAAATATGCTTCTATGGTTACCAATCAAGCTGAGCAAGTACTTACAGCTCAAAGTGATTTGCTCCATGAATTAAATAATAAATATGACTTTGCTGTTAGAGTGGCTACTAGAACCGGTAGAATGACTCAGGAACCTTTGTATCCTAAAGGCCACCCTAAGAGAATTGAGCAGGATTCTCAGAGAAATAATTTAGAGGCACCTAGTTCTTCCAAAAATAAGAAAAAGAAAAATGATAGGACTTTGCATGCTTCTAGTGAACCTGTTGTAGACACACCTGAGAATCCCTATGATATTTCTATTTCTGATGCTGAAACACAATCAGGTGATGAACATGAACCTAGTGATAATGTTAATGATAATGTTCATGTTGATGCTCAACCTAGCAAAAACAATGATGTAGAGACTGAACCTGCTGTTGATCTTGATAACCCACAATCAAAGAATCAACGTTATGATAAGAGATATTTTGTTGCTAGGAACTACGGTAGGGAAAGAGAACCATGGGTTCAGAAACCCATGCCCTTTCCTCCTAAACCATCCAAGACAAAGGATGATGAGGATTTTGAGCGCTTTGCCGAAATGATTAGACCTATTTTCTTACGTATGCGCTTAACTGATATGCTTAAAGTAAATCCTTATGCTAAGTATATGAAGGATATCATTACAAATAAAAGAAAGATACCGGAAGTTGAAATTTCCACCATGCTTGCTAATTACACTTTTAAGGGTGGAATACCAAAGAAACTTGGAGATCCCGAGTGAAAGAACATGCGGTGCCCCCATGTTTGGTTTTGGTAATTGATGACAATCTCTATGGACTAATGGTTGTCTTGAGTTATATTTTAAGGATTTGTCCATAGGATTTTCTTGAAGTCCATGTGTTGGTTTCAAGGAGTTTATGAGTTGACCAAGGTGCTATTAAGGAATTATCCAAAGATTGGTCATGTGACTGTTGAGCTTATTGCAAGCATGTCTTGAAGAAGAAGATTGTGTGATTATTCATGTTTACCTTCAAGACATCATCCAAATGAAGAGAGTTGGAAAGATTCAAGGTTGATTAAGACTAAGTCAAGAGTGAATCAAGTTGATCAACTCATAAAGCGTAGAAGATGTACCGAGAGGGATCAAGTGATCCCATGGTATGGTAAGCATTGTCCATTGCACTTTGTGTACTAACCCATGGTCTATGTGAGAGTTCTTTGTGGGGTTAGGTACGTGTCCATGGGCTTGCGTCAAGAGGAAGATATCATACAACCCATGGAAAGGATGGCATCAAGTGGTGATCGTCATCAAGATTGCCATGTGCAAGTTCAAGTGGAGCATCACGAAGAGATCAAGTGCTTGAATCTTGCCATCCATTGTGGTGTCAATGGACTTGTGAAGATGTGCCGAAGAGTGGCTCACCCATAGTGGACTATGGGGGAGCAATCATCTAGTCTTCATCGAGCCAACGCAATCAAGAAAGGTGGTCCAACTTGAGGGAGTCAAGATCGTCATCATCTAGCTCAAGTGGACCATGTGCAAGGCAAAGGTTTTCCCTTGATAGGTTTTCTATTTTACTGGTCTCATGGTGGTAGTTGGGAGACCGGGTTATAGGATCGTTTGCCGTACTATCAAGGGGGGATCTCAAGTTGGTAGCTTGATCGTATCGTTAGTAGAGAGCTCAAACCATTGCATCCTTGCATCATGTTTCTTGGTTCTTGTTTGGTTCTCTTTGTGAGTCTTAGAGCTTATGGTCATCTTGATTACAAGCTTCAGTTCATCGAAAACGGAGTTCGCATGCATCTACTATGATGTTTTCGGTGTTGGTGGTTTTACCGGTCTTATCCGAGGAAGGGTTCTCACCATTTTCTTATGGGCCTTTTCTAATTTGCTTCTTATTGATATTTCTTTCAAGATTGTGTTAGCCCTTGTCTCTAGCTTTCCAACAAACTTGGTTTCATTGAATTCGGAGTCCGTTTGCAAAAGTTGTGGCAGTTTTGGTGTTCTGAAAAGGCTGCAGCGGTACTACCGCGAATTGGAGCGGATGTAATTTTTTACTACCGCTCCAGAGCGGTACTACCGCGGCTCCTACAGCGGTAGTACCGCTCCAGACCAAAAAACTCGTCCCAAGTTCTGTGGAGGTAGGTATGGAAGTATTTTTTTTGTACCGCAAGCAGTAGTACCTCGATCCCTAGCGGTAGTACCGTGAGGACGAGCGGTAGTACCGCTCTGTGCGGGTTGTGAGCATAACGGTTGGATTTTCCCCCACCTATAAAAGGGGGTCTTCTTCCCCATTGAACCTTATCCTTTGAGCTCGTGTTCTTCCCCCATTGTTGACCTTCTTCGAGCTTGCTAACTCTTAATCCCTCCATGGATTCTTGCTAGTTTTTGAGGGAAAAGAGAGAGGAGATCTAGATCCACATTTCCACCAATCACTTTCTCCTCTATGTGAGGGGAACCCATTGGATCTAGATCTTGGAGTTCTTGGTGTTCTCCTTCTTGTTCTTCCTCTCATATTCCTCCCTAGCATTAGTTGCTTCGGTGGGATTTGAGAGAGGACTTGGGCACTCCGTGTGCCCTTGCCATTGCATTTGGTGCATCGGTTTAAGCTCTCCACCGTGATACGTGGAAGTTACAAGTTGAGAAGCTTATTACTCTTGGGTGCTTGGTGCCCTTGAGCTTGTTCCTCTTGGGTGCTTGGGCGCCCTAGACGGTTGGTGGTGTTCGGAGCTCAATCATTGTGGTGTAAAGCTCTGGGCAAGCGTCGGGGTCTCCAATTAGGTTGTGGAGATCGCCCCGAGCAATTTGACGGGTTCCGGTGACCGCCCCCAAGGGTTGCCAAAGTGTACGGGTTCGGTGACCGCCCCCAAGGGTTGCCATTTGTACGGGTTCGGTGACCGCCCTCAAGGGTCCCTTAGCGGAATCACGGCATCTTGCATTGTGCGAGGGCGTGAGGAGATTACGGTGGCCCTAGTGGCTTCTTGGGGAGCATTGTGCCTCCACACCGCCCCAAACGGAGATTAGCATCCGCAAGGGTGTGAACTTCGGGATACATCGTCGTCTCCGCGTGCCTCGGTTATCTCTTACCCGAGCCCTTTACTTATGCACTTTACTTTGTGATAGCCATATTGTTCTTTGTCATATATCTTGCTATTTCATAGTTACTTATCTTGCTTATCATAAGTTGTTGGTGCACATAGGTGAGCCTAGTTGTTGTAGGTTTTGTGCTTGACAAATTAACTGTTAGGTTTATTTCGCATTTGTTCAAGCCTCAACCGTAATTATTTTAAAGCGCCTATTCACCCCCCTCTAGGCGACATCCTCGATCTTTCAATTGGTATCAGAGCCTCGTCTCTCTTTATAGGGCTTAACCGCCTAGAGAGTAAGGATGTCAACTAGGGGCTTAGGTTTCTCTGCCACTCTGAGTTTCGATGGCACAAATTTTGATGTTCGGGTAATTAGCATGCTTAATCTCTTTAGGGTCATGGACCCAAATTTAGAGCGAATTGTAGTTATGGGTTTTTCTCCTCCAAAGGATCTCCAAAGATTATCTTTAGAGGATGAGAAAAACTCTTATCTCAATGCTGAAGCTTCTAATGTGCTTTTTGATGCTTTGAGCAATGTAGTTATATTTCAACTCATGCCGTTCCGGGATGCTCATGAGTTGTGGACAAAGCTTCAAGATAAATATGGTGTGTCCAAGATTTGTGGGGATGATTGTTCCCCCTCCACCTCCGGTCGTATAGTCTTCTCAACCTCTTCTACTTCACCTACATGTGGTTTGCCACAAGGTAATGATATGGTGAGTAGTGTTGGTCATTGCAATGATGATAGTATGCTTATTGTGGATGATCCTTCATCACTATATTATTGCAATGCTCCCTCTTTGGGCTTTAACACTTCGAGCACTCCAAATGTTTCACATGCTTGTGTTGATAGTCCTTGCATATCATGTAGAAATTGCTTGACTAAATATCATGATGATATGCTTGCTATGTCTTGTTGCCATGATAAAAATGCATCTATTTCCTCGAATTGTTGTGCTAACAATGTAGAGGAAACCGAACACTCCATGGAACAAGATGTGGTGTTTAATGGTGCCTCAAGGGATCCTACATCGTCATCTATTGCGTTTTGCCTTATGGCTAAGGCGTCAAAGGTATCTCCTACTTTGTACCCCAATATGTCTCTTGATGATGATGTTGATGCTAATGATGATGAGGATAATGATGAAGAGAATGATAATGTTGCCTCCTTAAAAATTAAGGGGGAAATGGTTTTTAAAGCTCTTCATAAAAATAAAATTGCTCTTCCCAACTTCATGGAAATTATGTCAATTGCTATTGAGATCAAGAAATATATTGATGAGTTGGAATCTCGTCTTGAGGAGCATGAGGTCACCATTGATAAAATGGAAGGTCATGGGCGTGATTACACTACTGAGATTGCGGACCTCTCTCAAGCTCTTGAACTTGAACAAACCACCAAGGAATCTCTTGAGGAGACTTTTCCTCTAGAATTGTCTAGAGTGAAGGAATCTACTGATAGAGATCTTGAGGTGGCCAATGTTTTTGAAACTAAAAATGCTAAGCTTGAAGTTGCTCATGCTAGACTCCTTGAGGATTTTGAGCACCTCGAAAATGGCTCAAGGGTCATCAAGGGCGAGCTCATCAAACTCACCGAGTCTCATGCTCAACTTGAAGCTTCTTATTTAAAAGAGCTTGCCAAGTTGCCTTCTCCTCTTGTTGTTAATGATGATGCTTGTGCTACTAATTCTATTACTTGTGAAGCATCCATTTTGAAGGAGAATGTTGAGATACGGGCTCAACTTGAGGTGCTATCTTGCAATTATGGGAAATTGGAAGAAAGTTATGAAAACCTCTCAAGCTCTCATGATGATCTTCTAGTATCCCATAGTGTGCTAAAGACAGCTCATGAGGCCATGATTGCTAAGGTAACATCTAGTGAGCCTCATGTGGATACTAGCACCACTTCTAGTCAAAATAGTATATTGCCATGTGCTAGTCCTTGTAATTCATCCACTCACAATGTTGGTACATCTTGTGATGAATTGTTTTCCTTGCCTTGTTGCTCTAACGATGAAGCTTATACTTCCTCTAGTACTTGTGTTGAGACTAACCATGTAGAGGAAATCAAAGAGCCCAAGGCCCAAGTCACTTCTTTGAAGAAAGACTTGGAAAAGTGTCATGAAGGGAAATCTACACTCAACAATATCTTGAGTGTGCAAAAATCCCCCAATGACAAAGGTGGACTTGGATTCAACTCCAATAAGAATAATAAGTCCAAGATGAACAAAAAGAAGGGCCAAGAACAAGTCAAGAATTTGGCCAAGATTGTTTGCTTCAAGTGCAAAGTAGAAGGGCATCATGTTAGATCTTGCCCATTGAAGAAGAAGGCCATTAGTGTCAAGCAACAAGGGAAGAGGGCACAAGTTCAATCTCATGCTCAACCTCAAGTTGAAGAAAGGCCACTTCCCAAGAAGACTCAAGCTAATGCTTCTATTGTGGAAAAATCAAGTGAGAAGAAAGTGAAGAGTAGATGTTGCTACTTATGTCATGAGAAAGGTCGGGTCGCTTCTTCATGCACTAGTGGTAACTTATCCAACCCAATTATTATTGATGATATCTATTCTCTTGGGAAGGATAAGGTTGGCAATGTGTTTGCCAAGTTTGTTGGTACTCAAAGTGGTGTCAAGAAAAGAACCATTTGGGTAGCCAAGCCTAGTTTGACTAACCTCTTAGGACCCAACTTGGTTGGGGACCAACAAGCTCAATGTCGGTGTCAAAATCGGCGGATCTCGGGTAGGGGGTCCCGAACTGTGCGTCTAGGCGGATGGTAACAGGAGACAAGGGACACGATGTTTTACCCAGGTTCGGGCCCTCTTGATGGAGGTAAAACCCTACGTCCTGCTTGATTAATATTGATGATATATGTAGTACAAGAGTAGATCTACCACGAGATCAAGGAGGCTAAACCCTAGAAGCTAGCCTATGATATGATTGTTGTAATGTAGGTTGTCCTACGGACTAAAGCCCTCCGATTTATATAGACACCGGAGAGGGCTAGGGTTACACAGAGTCGGTTACAATGGTAGGAAATCTACATATCCGTATCGCCAAGCTTGCCTTCCACGCCAAGGAAAGTCCCATCCGGACACGGGACGGAGTCTTCAATCTTGTATCTTCGTAGTCTTGGAGTCCGGCGGACGATGATAGTCCGGCTGTCCGGACACCCCCTAGTCCAGGACTCCCTCAGTAGCCCCTGAACCAGGCTTCAATGACGATAAGTCCGGCGCGCATAATGTACGGAATTGCAAGGCGGGTTCCTCCTTTGAATAATCCAGAGAAGATCATGAACACCAGGATAGTGTCCGGCTCTGCAAAACAATTTCCACATTCCACCGTAGAGAGAATAAAATGTACACAAGTTCAATCTGCTGACGTATTTTGCGGCATGACGTCACACCACTACCAAGCCTTTACTTGAATCGTTTTTTATTATACCGCCTCAGCGCGTTTAGCGAAGCGGTTTCCTTGGCACGTCTTGTCGAAGCAGAGATCGTGTTCTCCTTATTCCGGGATTCTCATCAATACGGACATTGGTAACCCAACCGCGCCATTGATGGTGGCGCTTGGGAGATAAGCGAGTTTTACCAGGCTGGTGGGGGACGCATAGTCTTTGCCCGCCTATATATAAGGGATAAGGATTCACCTTTTCACCCACGCCTTCTTCCTCCTTTGCTTATCCACCTCCGCGCACTCGAGCTCCAACGCCCAAGTTCGCGCATCTCGTCTCAACCTTCTCCGACCATGTCCAGAGCGGGAGGCAAATGGTTGGCTTCCACTGTTAAGGAGGAGCACATCACAAAGCTGCGCAGCACCGGATACCTTTCCGGCGACATCGCGCACCGGCTGCCTGACGAGGGGCAGATCATCCCTACCCCCGGGCCCCATGAGAGGGTCGTTTTCCTTCCCCACTTCCTCCGCGGACTGGGCTTTCCACTTCACCCCTTTGTCCGGGGGCTCATGTTCTACTACGGCCTGGATTTCCATGATCTGGCGCCGAACTTCATCCTCAACATCTCGGCGTTTATCGTCGTGTGCGAGGCCCTCCTCTGCATCCGGCCCCACTTCGGCTTGTGGCTCAAGACCTTCAACGTCAAGCCGAAGGTAGTGAAGGGCACGCAGGCGGAGTGCGGAGGCGCCATGTTGGGCAAGATGCCCAACGTCCTCTGGTTCGAAGGGGCCTTCGTGGACTCCATCAAGGGGTGGCAATCGGGGTGGTTCTACATCACCGAGCCGCGCGACCCTACGTGGGCGGCGACCCCCGAGTTCAGATCTGGTATCCCTACGCAGCTCACCTCCTGGAAAGAGAAGGGCTTGCTGTGGGGTAATTCGAAGGAGCTGACGGGACTCCAAGCCTGTATCCAGAAGCTGGTGAACAAGAAGCTCAGGCTTGTTGACGTGGTCCAAGTCATGCTCGTCCGCCGGATTCTCCCATGCCAAGAACGGGCATTCAATCTGTGGGAGTTCGATCCGGAACAGCACTAGGCGCTGAGCGGGCTCTTCGACACGACGTACGAAGGCGCCTGGAGGGTGCTGTTTAAGGGCGCCGAAGCCCCCGCATCCGCGACGGAAGATCGCGGATTTCACTCGCAGCATCCAGCTGACGAGGTAAGTGATTCTACCCCTTTACGGGACACTTATTGTAAATAGATTGATTCTAAGAGGGTTTCAATCTCCCTTTTCCTTTGACAGGAATGGATGGAGAAGGCCGAGCAACTCATCTGCCCGGTTCCCATGCCAGAAGACCCAGTGGATGCCCGTCTAGCGGGGCTGCTGGTTCCGGCACCGCATGTGGTGCCAGAGAAGAAGGCCAAGAAGGTGGCCACGGGTACTTGAAAGAGTTCCCGTTATCAGGTGTCCGACGACTCCGAGGTGGACTCCTCCCCCGAAGACGAGGAGGAGGAAGAAGACTCTCTCCAAGAGGGGGGAGAGAGGAAGAGGAAAGCTTCCCCAACAGGGGTGGCCGAAGGGTCCAAGAGGGGGAGAACTATTCCCCCGGACAGCTCTGCCAACACCAATGTTGGCGGCGAAGAGTGGCCTTCAAGGGCCAGGCCTCCGGCGAGATCGTAAGTATCCGGATTCCTGAATAATTTGTAATTTCTTTTGTGTCACATAGTGTCCTTCTAATGCCGCATACTGCCCGCAGTCCGGCCGATGATGATCTCCCTGCTTCATCGAGCGGGTCGTTGGCTCCGTCGGATGTGGATTCCATTCCGACTGCCTCCACCCCTCGCGCCGATGAGGACGCCGAGGTGGGATCCCAGAAAGGGGCCCATCAGGAGGAGGCTCCGGAGGCGCCGCAAGGCAGCCTCCCGGACTTTGCGCCGGAATCCACGCTGGAACCTGCAGTGGTTCCGGAGTCCGGCAAGCGGCCCCTTCGCAAGAAGGGCAAGACCGTGACGTCGGCGGCCTCCGTCCAACCGGAGGCGCCGGACAACTTGCTGGAGGCGCTCCAAGGCACCTCCATTGAGGAAGAACACCGCTCTGTTATGAGTGCGGTGATTCAGAAGGTTCAGCTCACTAAGAGCGGGCTGACCGAAGCCTGCAGTAGCCTTCTAACGGGCTTTGAGGTAAGAAGTTAAAATTATGTAATGTAATACCGCATAGACAGTAGCCCCTAATGCTCAGTTCGGTGTTCGAAAAGAAAAGCCGGACTGAGGATCTAAAAAGATATACGCAGGATTGCTAAAAAAATATGTCAATATGGGTTTGGAGGCTGCGCTGCTGACCTCTGCCGCACTGACTGCGGAGGTTGGTGCGTTGAAGCAGGATCTCGAGCGGTCCGAGCAAGAGCTCGGCCGTGCCAAAAAGCAGCTCGAGGACAAAGAAGGTGAGTAGCACCACTTTGAAAGTTTACCTTACAGAAAAGGATTTAGGTTGCGACAAAAATGACAAGGATAATGTGGGTACTGCAGGGGCCACTAACGAGGTGGCAACCCTGAAGGAGTCTGTGTCCGCGGCCGAACGCAATGCGGCCGCGGAACGGGCAGAGCGAGAGAAGCAGGAGGCGCGGGTGGCGGAAGTGCGGCAAGAGCTCCAGGATCTCATGGAGAAGCATGAGAGTTTGGAGCGCGACTCCAAGACTCGAGAGTCCGAGCTCGCCTCGGCTCTCGAAAGTGCCAAGTCCGCCAAGGACGAGGCCCGCAAGGCCCTTCAGGAGGTTGAGGATATGAAGAAAATAGCGGCGGGTAAGGCATTTTTCATGCAAAGCAAGCATGTTAGTGTAAACTACCTGACACTTACCCGAATTCGGAGCTCTCCAGGGGCGTTTGCAGATCTGCCTCGCAGTGTATCTGATGCTGCCGCATTCTACCGTGGCGAGGAGGGGAGCTCAACGGAGAAGGTCTTCTGGTCTCAGTACGCTGAGGCCGGCCATCCGGTGCCCCCTAGCGACCAGCTGAAGCAGCTGGTCGAACTCCACAAGGTAGCTGAGGAGGCCATGAAGGGCCTTATAGTCCCGCTGTGGCCTGGACAGGCCATGCCTGGGAGCTACTTCGGCCTCGTGCGGCGGCTGGTGGATGCGTGCCCCTGGGTGGATGTTATCAAGCGCTCCGCTTGTATTGAAGGTGCTCGTCGGGCCCTTGCCCGCGCAAAGGTGCACTGGGGCAGGCTGGATGCGGAGAGGCTTCTTACCGACCCGCCGCCAGCGGGCAAGGAGTATCGTACTCCCAGAATGTACTATAAGAGTGTCCTGAAGGGTGCCCGCAATATTGCGGATGAGTGCCCCAGAGATGTAATTCTTGAGTAAACTCGCTATGTATTATCCTGTGCGCTGAAGACTTTGTTCATATGCGCTAAGCAACGCTTGTTTAATTTAAAATATTACCTTCTGTCCGGCCGTTTATAAAATCTGAGAGATGGCAAGTCGTCGGCTTCAGCCCCCATGCCACTAGTGCTGGGGTGTTCGGGATAAACTTGAGCACTCTTGTTCCCATTTTTGGGTCCATCTGGGGAGGCGCTCAACACAAGGAACAAGGCAACCGGACTTATAATGCTTGAACACTCTCACTTAGCCATAGAATTCTATAATTTTAAATTTCGGCGAAGCCCCTGGTATTCGGAAGACCGAATTCAGGGAGCTATCCACGCCTTCATCGGACATCATCCGGTACTTCGCTCGAAGCGGCATAAGTCTTTAGGGACCCGAAAAGACCTCTTGAACAGCGACCAGTCTCTCGCCTTATCATGCCAGTCAGTTTTAGCTTTCTCCACTGAGGCGCTCGCCCAGCTCAATCGGGGCGCAATCGTAGTGGTTCTCCCAGTGCCACCTTAGCCGACAGAACGGAACGTAAGGCACCAAAACATGGGAGCCGGGCAAACCCAACTATTGACCCAAGACATGATTCGGAGCCGATTCATATAATGCTATAAGTTCGGGGTGCCGCACTTGTGAAAGTGTTCGGACTTATCACACCATAATGTGGGGAACATAAGCCCCTGGTGTATTTGGCCGTACCAAAATATACGGGTGCACGATGTCATTAATGAACATATATGTAAAGTAATGCAATAATAGGCAAAAAGTGCTGCATTATTTATTTAAGGGATCATGCTATGAGTGCGGAATGATACAAATAGTGCGGTAAGCAAGGGATTGGACTAATTAAACATGTCCCCCTCCAGGGGTAGGCTGCGGACTGGTGTATATAATCAAATTTAATGCTCGTAATGGAGACCACCTGAGTGTTCATCGTAGCCTTCTTTCTTCCCTGGCTGTTGCATCGTGAGTTCGGCGGGTTCACCGCCGGACAGGGTCTCTGGTGAACGGAGTCCTGTGTACACAAAGAAAGAAAATAATAACAAAAAGGAGTGACACACTTGTGAGCCTCTGGTGTGGTCGAGCCGCACTCTGGGTCTGTTGTGGTCGTGCCCCTTCCCCTAGGCCCATGGTATCTCCAGAGCGTAATGATGTACGTGGAGGGTTGGTCTTGCAATTATGCAAGGGCTGGGGTTGGGGCCGCATTGCTACGCGTGCTCGGAACGTGCCAGGTGGTCTTGGTTGATGTTGCTCCGGGCGCGTTTGGCCGTATCCGGCCGTTTAACGGCCGGACTCGAAAATTGCCTTAAAAGGCTGCTCTGTACTTCTGCCGCGAGAGCCGCTGTGTGTTCCTCCGTTCGGAGGGAGCGTTCCGTATTTCCATTGACCGTGATGACTCCACGAGGGCCTGGCATCTTGAGCTTGAGGTATGCATAATGCGGCACAGCGTTGAACTTTGCAAACACGGTTCGTCCGAGCAGGGCGTGATAGCCGCTGTGGAATGGGACTATGTCGAAGATTAACTCCTCGCTCCAGAAATTGTCCGGGGATCCGAAGACCACTTCCAGTGTGACTGAGCCTGTACAATTGGCCTCAACACCTGGTATGACGCCTTTGAAGGTCGTCTTTGTAGGTTTAATCCTTGAGGGGTCTATGCCCATCTTGCACTCTGTATCCTGATAAAGCAGGTTCAGGCTACTGCCGCCGTCCATCAGGACTCTCGTGAGGTGAAATCCATCGACGATTGGGTCTAAAACCAATGCGGCGAATCCGCCATGGCGGATACTAGTCGGATGGTCTCTTCGGTTGAAATTGATCGGGCAAGAGGACCATGGATTGAACTTCGGGGCGACTGGCTCCATCGCATATACGTCCCTTAGTGCACGCTTCCGCTCCCTCTTGGGTATATGGGTTGCGTATATCATATTCACCGTCCGCACTTGTGGGGGGAAACCCTTCTATCCTTTATTGTTCGGTGGTCGGGTCTCTTCCTCGTCGTCGTTGTGCAGCCCCTTGTCATTGTTTTCGGCAATTAACTTGCCTGCCTGCCTGAATACCCAACAATCTCTGTTGGTGTGATTAGCTGGCTTTTCGGGGGTGCCATGTATCTGGCATAAGCGGTCGAGTATTCGGTCCAAATTGGACGGACCCGGAGTGGTTCTTTTGAATGGCTTCTTCCGCTGACCGGGTTTAGAGCCTCGGAATCCGGCGTTGACCGCCGTATCCTCCTTGTCGCCGCCATTAATGCGGCGTTTATTTTTACTTTGACGCGACCTGCCATTGTGGTCCTTGCTATCTGGACTGCCAGAATTTTTACTGAGGTTGTTGCTGCGAGCTAGCCAGCTGTCCTCTCCCTCACAGAAGCGGGTCATTAGAGATGTGAGGGCTGCCATGGATTTCGGCTTTTCCTGTCCTAGGTGCCGGGCTAGCCACTCGTCGCGGATGTTATGTTTGAAGGCTGCGAGGGCCTCTGCATCCGGACAGTCGACGATTTGATTTTTCTTTGTTAAGAACCGTGTCCAGAATTGTCTGGCCGATTCATCTGGCTGTTGAATTATGTGGCTTAGGTCATCGGCGTCTGGTGGTCGCACATATGTGCCCTGGAAGTTGTCGAGGAATGCGGCTTCCAGGTCTTCCCAACACCCAATTGACTCTGCGGGCAAGCTGTTAAGCCAATGCCGAGCTGGTCCTTTAAGCTTGAGTGGGAGATACTTGATGGCGCGGAGATCGTCGCCGCGGGCCATATGGATGTGAAGGAGATAATCTTCGATCGAAATCGTGGGGTCTGTTGTGCCATCATAGGATTCAATGTTTACGGGTTTAAACCCTTCGGGGATTTGATGATCCATTACTTCGTCAGTGAAGCATAGCGGGTGTGCGGCGCCTCTGTATTGAGCAATATCATGACGTAGCTCGGGTGAGCGTTGTCTGCTGTGTTCGGCCCGGCCGGAATTGTTGTATCCGGCGTGACGGTATTCGTCGTGGGTCGTGGGGCGCCCACGTGATCCATAGATGGATCTGGATTGCCTTGCTTTGTCCTCCAATATATCTCGCAAGTCCGGTGCGCCCTCTTGGCTTCATACTTTTGGAGCGATGCCGGGGTACGGTCTTGGTGGAGGGCCTAGATGCCTCTCTGTCGCGACCACGGGGTGGTCGGTCGGCCGTATTGTGCGCTGGTGATGAAGGTATGTATGCTTCCTCCTCTAATCGGGGGAGCAACTTGCGTTTTGGGTAGCTTTTGGAGGGGCGTTCGAGTTCGTACTCTTCGGCTGCGAGGACCTCGGTCCATCGATCGGCCAGCAGGTCCTGATCAGCTTGAAGCTGCTGCTTCTTTTTCTTTAGGCTATTTGCCGTGGCGATAAGCCTACGTTTGAAACGCTCTTGTTCGACGGGATCCTCGGGCACGACGAATTCGTCGTCGTTGAGGCTTGCCTCGTCTTCGGAGGGAGGTATATAATTATCATCCTCGATCTCTTCATCTGCCGCCCTCTCGTGAGGGCTTGCTTCTGCATCCTCCTGCGCTGAATCTTGCTGGAGGGGATTGTATTCGGCACTTTCTGGGGTATTATTATCTCCTGTGCCTGAATCTCCATTCTTGCTGTGGCGGGATTTAGAGCGGCGCCGCTGACGTCGGCGCTTGGGCTGTTTCTTTAGGGAATCTGCCTCCGCTGCTTCTTCACCGTCCCCCTCTTTTGGGGTGTCCACCATGTATATGTCATATGACGAGGTGGTCTTCCAGTGCCCTGTAGGCGCTGGTTCTTGTTCGTCTCCGGCATCGTCGTCCATACCGTCGATGTCCTCGGAGTCGTAGTCTAGCATGTCTGTTAGATCGTCGACAGTGGCTACAAAGTGGGTGGTGGGTGGGCTTTGAATTTCTTCGTCGTCTGTATCCCGATCGTCCTGGCCATAGTCCGGCCAGGTCTCTCCGGATAGCGAGAGATGTTTTAGCGAATTTAGGATGTCGCCAAAGGGCGAGTGTTGGAAGATGTCCGCGGCAGTGAATTCCATGACCGGCGCCCAATCAGATTCAATTGGCAGCACCGCGGGAGGTCCGAAGTCCGGCAGGGAGTCCGGCACCTCGGAGTCACGAGCTTCGCAAGGGACAAGGTTAGTGTTCGGCTCCATCGCTGTGGAAGTTGCAGCCCCCGAGGTGGTGTCCAGCCACCGGTCCTCGATATGGGTGATCGGCTCCGGACTAAGTGCCGGAGCGGATTCTTGTGCGGCCACCAAGGCACTGTCCGGCGGCAGAGCTAGATCATGCCCATCGTGACAGTGCGGCACGCTCGGCTGTGGCTCGAGCCCGTCGAAGATCAAGTCCCCGCGGATGTCGGCCGTGAAGTTTAGGCTTCCGAACCTGACCTGACGGCCAGGGGCGTAGCTTTCGATCTGCTCCAGATGGCCAGGTGAATTAGCCCGCAGTGCGAAGCCGCCGAATACGAAGATCTATCCGGGGAGAAAAGTCTCACCCTGGACAGCATGGTTGTTGATTGAAGAAGCCATCGAGCCTATCGGTGACGACACAGAGGAACTCTCAATGAAAGCACCAATGTCGGTGTCAAAACCGGCGGATCTCGGGTAGGGGGTCCCGAACTGTGCGTCTAGGCGGATGGTAACAGGAGACAAGGGACACGATGTTTTACCCAGGTTCGGGCCCTCTTGATGGAGGTAAAACCCTACGTCCTGCTTGATTAATATTGATGATATGGGTAGTACAAGAGTAGATCTACCACGAGATCAAGGAGGCTAAACCCTAGAAGCTAGCCTATGATATGATTGTTGTAATGTAGGTTGTCCTACGGACTAAAGCCCTCCGGTTTATATAGACACCGGAGAGGGCTAGGGTTACACAGAGTCGGTTACAATGGTAGGAAATCTACATATCCGTATCGCCAAGCTTGCCTTCCACGCCAAGGAAAGTCCCATCCGGACACGGGACAGAGTCTTCAATCTTGTATCTTCGTAGTCTTGGAGTCCGGCGGACGATGATAGTCCGGCTGCCCGGACACCCCCTAGTCCAGGACTCCCTCACTCAAACTTGATCAATAGGTGTTTTTGGAGGTCATTGGAGACTTGGCTACATTATGAATAATTAAGGGGACTTCATCATTCTTATTGTCTCAATCCAAGTTAATTGGGTTATCAAGTTTCTATCTTATATCCAATGTGCCTCCTTGCGGTAACTTGTACTCAAATTGTTTACATTGAAAGTTACTTGCCCCTTTGCATGTTTTGGTTTTGTTCCTTGCATGCGTTTGTATATGTTGTGTCTCCAAATTGCTTATCTTGAGTAATCAAGTTTGTGTATGTTGGTTTGCACTTCATGTACATGTGTGTCGTACGTTGAGCCTTTGTGCATCTTGTTTGTATCTTAGTTGGCTCTCGTGAGAGATTAATGGAATATCCCATTATGGGGGAGTGATGTGCTTTGTGCACCTCACAATCCTATAAATGTGTGTACATGAGTAATACCATCTAGTATTGATATTTCAAGATTATCTAGTCGCTATGTGGTATGTTTTCTCATGAGAAATTCAAATTCTAAATAGTCCATTAATTATCTCTTGTTGGATCCTTTTATTTGCCCCTTGTTTATCCTTAATTGGTATCACATTATGGGGGAGTAATATGCTATGTGTATATTACTAGCCTAGAAAATGTGTACATTTGAGATATTGTCACCTAGAGTTGATATTGTAAATTATCTTGTTCCTAGATGGCATGTTAGCTCTACAAGTTGCAATTTGCTTTTTGTTTGGTGTGAAGATGATGTCGGACATCCTTGTTATCTACCACCGGGAATTATTTCCAAATACTCCTTGTCTTTTGACAATTGGTAGTCACTTATGTGTGGTAGAATTTATTGATCATCTTTACATTGGCTTTTGTTTTTATTTGCCTTTTCTCTTGCCAAGGTTTTTGTCAACTCCCGTTGTCTTCCATACCACTTGTGGATCTTGTTAATTTCTTGTTCTTGTCTAGTGTTTTCTAGATATAGTGAAAGTGGTGATCCCACCTTGTGCATTTTGTATTCAAAAGCAAATTCTCTATAGTGCACAACTTGTGGGGGAGCTAACCTATTTTCTTTAGAACACTCTTCTTGTGATCCTTATCAAGTGTGTGTGTGTTGGTGGAAGGCAAGCCGTTTTCTTTTGGTACCTTGTGCCATCATAAAACTTTGTCGAGAGCTTGGTTTGTTTGGAACCATCCTCTCATTGGGAGTTTGACATCTTTATTTTAGTGTGTATCGATGGATATCTCATTCCTTGATGTATCTTTAATGATATCTTCCAAGTGATGATTTCTCCATTTGGTATCCTTTTCGCTTGGCATTTCTTTGTCTTTTTTTTCAGTTCTTGAAAGTTTTGAGCATGCATGTTTACTTCATGTATTTTATTTGGCATGCTTTCTTTCTTTGACCCAATATATAGGGGAAACTCCACCAAGTCTCAAATTGGATGAGATGTGCATGGTGTTTATTTTCATATCTATATGCACATATTTATGTGGAGTTTGTCCTATGTATTGGTGTTTCTAACTATGTGGTCCCAATGAGTTTGGGTACCGCTTAGTTTGTGTTGTTCTTCTAGGAACATTTGGAGATACATTGGATTCTCGGCTCACTCACAAGGAAGGTGTTGTCACCATGTGCATATTGGAGTCAAGCTAGGATGATCAATGAACTACTATCTACCTTCAATTGGTATCTACTACATCCTTCCAATGATATCTCGGTAACAAGTATATATTCATGCTTTCCTCTCTTGCATTCAACCTTGTGTAGGTTGCATCTTGGCATGATATTCATTTCATATCTTGTGATACTTGTTTCCTTTCTCAAAGCATCCCAACAATGATCTCTTGTTGCTAGTTGTGATGTCTTTGATGGATGTGTGATTGGAATTCATTTATATACAATAAGACCATATCTAGCCAAGTGCTATGCTTGCAAGCAAATATCTTATTGGTATATTTATGACTTCCTTGTGGATATCTGGTTCCTTCGTGTTGTAACTATTTCAGGTGTACATCCTTCTTTGTAGATATATGTCATCATGATTTCGTCTAGCTAGAACCTTATACACTTGAGAGAAATTACATCTCTAGTTGATTTCCTTTCCTTCACGTCCACCTTGTCTTTCTTATGTTATTTCTTTGGTGGCTCCGTGAAAGCATTTGCCTTGAGTGTGTGTCTTACTTCGTTGCATCTTGATGCACTCTTTTGTGGTGAAGATCTTTTTACTTTTGCTTGTCCTGATGAGGCCTTTGCCATCTAATTGGTATCCCTCGTCTTGATGAGGCTTTCATCGTCTATCTTCACCATGGGTTGTCACAAGCATTGGTTCTTTATATGCTTATTAGTGAGCTTGTGAACCCGTTTGCAAGTTGTGTGTGGGAATGACACGCCTTGCACCGTGTATCTCTTTCTTTCAGGACTATATTGATGCTTAATGCTCATCCGTACATTAGTCTTCTCAAGTGCATTGCCTTGACTCACACACACCGGTTTTGGTTGAGCCTATTCTTAAGTTGCCTCCCTTACGTGTTGCTCAACCATGTGCTTGTTGCAAGCACTAGGCTTTGTTTCCTATATGCTCACTTGCACTAGATGTGAGTTTCTATTGATTTTGGGGGAGCTATGATACTATTTTGTGCACTTTGTATTCAAATACAAAAATTCTTATATGTGCACAAATCATGGGGAGCGTCTCTAGTTTCTTTAGAACAATCCTTTTCTCATATCATAATATCTTTATTCTTGTGGCATGTAGGATCATTGTTCTAGTTGGTTCAATTGATATCCGTTGATTGCTTGCTTCTTTTGGTATCTTCTGATTGCTTGTCTCTCTCTTTGTTATGTCTTTGTGGCATATCTCTCTGTTGCAATCTTTGGGCCTCAATATAGTTTGTCTTCCTCCAAGTATTGACAGTTGGATATGTGTATTGCATTCCACTCTCTTGTTGAGAAATACACAATTTATGGAGGACCACAATTAATTTTGGCCTTCTAAGCTTTTCGCCCATTTTGGCAATCGATGCCAATGGGGGAGAAGTTTCAGAGAGTTTTGTGGAGAAGGTTTCAAAGTTTTCTCCTTGATTTGGTTTTGTTCCTAAGCATTTGCATCTCATTCTCCTGCATCATTGGTTGTTGCATTGCATTGTGATGCATAATTCCTTATATAAACTCTCTTGAAAGTGATTGTCATCAATTACCAAAATGGGGGAGATTGAAAGAACATGCGGTGCCCCCATGTTTGGTTTTGGTAATTGATGACAATCTCTATGGACTAATGGTTGTCTTGAGTTATATTTTAAGGATTTGTCCATAGGCTTTTCTTGAAGTCCATGTGTTGGTTTCAAGGAGTTTATGAGTTGACCAAGGTGCTATTAAGGAATTATCCAAAGATTGGTCATGTGAGTGTTGAGCTTATTGCAAGCATGTCTTGAAGAAGAAGATTGTGTGATCATTCATGTTTACCTTCAAGACATCATCCAAATGAAGAGAGTTGGAAAGATTCAAGGTTGATCAAGACTAAGTCAAGAGTGAATCAAGTTGATCAACTCACAAAGCGTAGAAGATGTACCGAGAGGGATCAAGTGATCCCATGGTATGGTAAGCATTGTCCATTGCACTTTGTGTACTAACCCATGGTCTATGTGAGAGTTCTTTGTGGGGTTAGGTACGTGTCCATGGGCTTGCGTCAAGAGGAAGATATCATACAACCCATGGAAGGGATGGCATCAAGTGGTGATCATCATCAAGATTGCCATGTGCAAGTTCAAGTGGAGCATCACGAAGAGATCAAGTGCTTGAATCTTGCCATCCATTGTGGTGTCAATGGACTTGTGAAGATGTGCCGAAGAGTGGCTCACCCATAGTGGACTATGGGGGAGCAATCATCTAGTCTTCATCGAGCCAACGCAACCAAGAAAGGTGGTCCAACTTGAGGGAGTCAAGATCGTCATCATCTAGCTCAAGTGGACCATGTGCAAGGCAAAGGTTTTCCCTTGATAGGTTTTCTATTTTACCGGTCTCCTGGTGGTAGTTGGGAGACCGGGTTATAGGATCGTTTGCCGTACTATCAAGGGGGGCTCTCAAGTTGGTAGCTTGATCGTATCATTAGTAGAGAGCTCAAACCATTGCATCCTTGCATCATGTTTCTTGGTTCTTGTTTGGTTCTCTTTGTGAGTGTTAGAGCTTATGGTCATCTTGATGACAAGCTTGAGTTCACCAAAAACGGAGTTCGCATGCGTCTACTATGATGTTTTCGGTGTTGGTGGTTTTACCAGTCTTATCCGAGGAAGGGTTCTCACCATTTTCTTATGGGCCTTTTCTAATTTGCTTCTTATTGATATTTATTTCAAGATTGTGTTAGCCCTTGTCTCTAGCTTTCCAACAAACTTGGTTTCATCGAATTCGGAGTCCGTTTGCAAAAGTTGTGGCAGTTTTGGTGTTCTGAAAAGGCTGCAGCGGTACTACCGCGAATTGGAGCGGATGTCCCAAGTCCTGTGGAGGTAGGTACGGAAGTATTTTTTTTGTACCGCAAGCAGTAGTACCACGATCCCTAGCGGTAGTACCGTGAGGACGAGCGGTAGTACCGCTCTGTGCGGGTTGTGAGCATAACGGTTGGATTTTCCCCCACCTATAAAAGGGGGTCTTCTTCCCCATTGAACCCTATCCTTTGAGCTCGTGTTCTTCTCCAATTGTTGACCTTCTTCGAGCTTTCTAACTCTCAATCCCTCCATGGATTCTTGCTAGTTTTTGAGGGAAAAGAGAGAGGAGATCTAGATCCACATTTCCACCAATCACTTTCTCCTCTATGTGAGGGGAACCCATTGGATCTAGATCTTGGAGTTCTTGGTGTTCTCCTTCTTGTTCTTCCTCTCATATTCCTCCCTAGCATTAGTTGCTTTGGTGGGATTTGAGAGAGAAGGACTTGGGCACTCCGTGTGCCCTTGCCATTGCATTTGGTGCATCGGTTTGAGCTCTCCACCGTGATACATGGAAGTTACAAGTTGAGAAGCTTATTACTCTTGGGTGCTTGGGCGCCCTAGACGGTTGGTGGTGTTCGGAGCTCAATCATTATGGTGTAAAGCTCCGGGCAAGCGTCGGGGTCTCCAATTAGGTTGTGGAGATCGCCCCGAGCAATTTGACGGGTTCCGGTGACCGCCTCCAAGGGTTGCCAAAGTGTACGGGTTCGGTGACCGCCCCCAAGGGTTGCCATTTGTACGGGTTCCGTGACCGCCCTCAAGGGTCCCTTAGTGGAATCACGGCATCTTGCATTGTGCGAGGGCGTGAGGAGATTACGGTGGCCCTAGTGGCTTCTTGGGGAGCACTGTGCCTCCACACCGCTCCAAATGGAGATTAGCATCCGCAAGGGTGTGAACTTCGGGATACATCGTCGTCTCCGCGTGCCTCGGTTATCTCTTACCCGAACCCTTTACTTATGCACTTTACTTTGTGATAGCCATATTGTTCTTTGTCATATATCTTGCTATCTCATAGTTACTTATCTTCCTTATCATAAGTTGTTGGTGCACATAGGTGAGCCTAGTTGTTGTAGGTTTTGTGCTTGACAAATTAACCGTTAGGTTTATTCCGCATTTGTTCAAGCCTCAACCGTAATTATTTTAAAGCGCCTATTCACCCCCCTCTAGGAGACATCCTCGATCTTTCACCGGGGTACCAACTATACCATGCTCCATTAAAAGAAATTATGTTAAAACTGCTTTATGTGATCTTGGAGCCGGTGTTAGTGTTATGCCTCTCTCTTTATATTGTAGACTTGAATTGAATAAGTTGACACCTACTGAAATATCTTTGCAAATGGCTAATAAATCAACTGCTATACCTGTCGGTATTTGTGAGGATGTGCCTGTTGTGGTTGCAAATGTCACTATCTTAACGGACTTTGTTATTCTTGATATTCCCGAGGACGATAGTATTTGATTATCCTTGGTAGACCCTTTTTGAATACTGCAGGGGCTGTTATTGATTGCAATAAAGGCAATGTCACTTTTCATGTTAATGGTAATCAGCATACGGCACACTTTTCGAGGAAACAATCTCAAGTTCATAGCATCAATTCTATTGGAAAAGTTCCAACTATCATTATTGGAGGTTTTGAATTTCCTCTTCCTACTGTCAAGAAAAAGTATGATATTCTTATTGTTGGGGATGTTCATATCCCCGTTGAGGTAACCTAGTGTTATTCGAAATTTCTCCGGTTCCGTGTTATTCGGAATGAGTTTGTTAACAAGACTTGATCAACCTTGTTAGTGGATTCATTTTGATGATCATGAGAAGGATGAAACTAGAAGGCACAACCTTCTGTACCCTCTTTTTACTTTCTGTTCTTTTTAGAATAAATAAAGCAAAAATAGTATTATCTCTCTGTTTTCTAAATTATCCGTGCAATAAAAAAATATCCCGAAAATAAAAGTGCTCCGAATGCCCTGCAAATTTAGTATGATTTTTTATGGATTATTTGAGGATTTTAGGCACTGAAAACACTGCAGGAGGGGCAAGCACCTGGCCACGAGGGTGGAGGGCGCGCCCACACCCCCTGGGCGCGCCCCCTGTCTCGTGGGCCCATGGTGGCCCCCCTCCACTTATTCCTACACCCACACACTCCATCTTCTTCCCAAAAAAATCCCCATCCAGCTCAAGCATGAGTTCTAGCTCATTTTACTGTGATTTTCGATCTCCTTGCTCAAAGCTCCATTCATAAAACTGCTTTGGGAGATTGTTGCTTGGTATGTGACTCCTCCATTGGTCCAATTAGTTTTTGTTCTAGTGCTTTATTCATTGCAAATTTTTGCTGCATAGGTGACCCTGTTCTTGAGCTTGCATGTCAAATTTATGAGGTCCCAAGTATTTCTAATGCATGATGTAGGCTCTAGGCACTTGTAGGAGTAGTTGCTACCAATCTTGTTTAGTTCTATGCACTTTTATTTTGAAGTAACTAAAATTTCAGAAAATTTCAGAAAATTTCAGAAAATGTTAAGGAGATTTTTGAGGGGCTCTTCTAGCCAAGGCTCCCAGGAAAAACAAGCTAAAGAGAAGGAAAAGGCCAAGTATAATCTTCCTCGCATAGCGGAAGTACGGCCGTGTGAATGGCCCTATGATGATTTCTTGAGAGAAGCCGGAATTTATGAAGACTTTTATTCTT
The DNA here is from genome assembly GCA_963921465.1 of Triticum timopheevii. NCBI lineage: Eukaryota > Viridiplantae > Streptophyta > Magnoliopsida > Poales > Poaceae > Triticum > Triticum timopheevii. Next base: position 400,518,567 of record OY997262.1, on the reverse strand, counting down.
TGATCGAGAATGCAGGCCTCACCAATTTCCTCCATGACCGGATCGATCAATATCTCTTACTCACCAATACTTTCATGCAAAACTTTTATTACTTTCCTAAGAAATCACATCCTTCAGTATCGTTCCATTTATATGATGAATTCAAGGAAATGTCTTTACATAATTTTTGTGTGGTATGTAGAATACCCTTTGAGGGAAAATTAGATGAACCACATCGTAATGATGTGGATGGCTTTGTCAACACCATTACTGTAGGGGATCCAAAGAAGGGTTCCGATGCGAGAATCTCTAGCATACACTTTCCTGTTTTACGCTACTTTGCCATATTTGCTAGTAGATGCTTAATTGGTCGTGGAAATAGTGGAAACTTCAATGTTCCTAATATTATTATTCTTCTCCATGCCTTGTTTGGCGATAATAATTTTAGTATGGGTGCCGTCATTGCTAAACGGCTATGCCTGAACCGTACAAAAGGCCCCATCTTTGGAGGTATCTATGCTGCACATCTTGCTAAATATTTTGAGATACCTATTAGGCACCATGAGAAAGAGGAGACAATATTGCCTCCTTACATTTTAGACTACAAGAGCATGGTAACGCATGAGTTTATTATTGACAACGAAGATAAGATGCTTCTGTATAACCTGAGATTTAATAAGAAACACAATGAGACTATTATTCTGCCTATGCCTCTGTTGTTTGATTTGACTTCAGTTAATTATCTTGTCACGCCAGAAGCGTGTACACTCATCGAGGCCAAGCATCCACTCCAGAGCCTGAGCCTAAGCCGGAACCTTCACTGGACCCTTATCGTGCATCATCTTACCAGTGGGATCCGGAGGAGATGGCCAGCCAGTGGTATCCTAATTACACTCCGCGGTACACCGGGGAGAGTAGCCGCGGTCCTTGGCAATAGTACGTATTTTTCACCTACTTTACATTCATGTTCACACACTATTCTAGTCGTCGGTGCTCATACTCATTCATTGTATTATCCATGCTAGTTTAATTTCTTTTTCTAGCCTTATTCTTGTGTGTTTGATAAACCTTAAGAAAAACCAAAAAAAATTAGTTAGTTTAATTTCCATGCTTGTAGTAGTAATTAAAATGAAAACCCAAAAAGATTTCTCGTTCTTCTTCTTGCTTGTTGGGAGCTTTCCCATGTAAATAGTTTTCTTTTTCTTTTTCTTTCCTTTGGGGTCGAGAGTAGAAGACCATATTGAAAATGTTTAGTGGCTCTCATATGCATGATTGTTTATTTAACTTAAAGCCCACATTGCTTGTCTTCTCTCTTGAGTTGAATGCTTGCAGATTCCAGCTTAGTCCAATGCACGTGCACTATTATTATTATACACATCGTTCGGTCGTGCAAGTGAAAGGCAATAATGACGATATATGATGGACTGATTGAGATGAGAAAAGCTGGTATGAATTCGACCTCTTTTGTTTTTGTAAATATGATGAGTTCATCGTTCCTGATTCAGCTTATTATGAAGTAAACATATTTGCAATGACATTTAGAGATTATAGTTGCTTGTGCCAGGCTTGATTAGCTATGAGTTATAATGGTTTACCTTGCGTGCCAACATGCTATTAAAATGATTATGATGTGGTATATGATGGGATGGTATCCTCCTTTGAATGAATTGAGTGACTCGACTTGGCACATGTTCACGCATGTAGTTTAAACAAATCAACATAGCCTTCATGATATTTATGTTCATGGTAGATTATATCCTACTCATGCTTGTACTCGGTGTGAATTAATTTTAATGCATGTTCATGGCTGTTGTTGCTCTCTCAGTTGGTCGCTTCCCAGTCTTTTGCTAGCCTTCACCTATACTAAGCAGGAATATTGCTTGTGCATCCAAAATCCTTAAACCCCAAAGTTGTTCCATATGAGTCCACCATACCTTCCTATATGCGGTATCTACCTGCCGTTCCAAGTAAATTTGTATGTGCCAAACTCCAAACCTTCAATTGAAATTCTGTTTTGTATGCTAGAGCAGCTCATGTTTCAACTAGGGCTGCGTATATCTTCCATGCTAGGTGGGTTATTCTCAAGAGGAGTGGACTCCGCTCCTCATTCACGAGAAAGGGCCGGTAACCGGGATGCCCAGTCCCATGATCCAAAATATCAAAGCAAATCAATATAATTAAACAAAACTCCCCCAGGGCTGTTGTTAGTTGGAGGCACTCGTTGTTTCGAGCAAGCCATGGATTGATGCTTGTTGGTGGTGGGGGAGTATAAACTTTTACCATTCTGTTTGGGAACCGCCTATAATGCATGTAGTATGGAAGATATTGCCATCTCATAGTTGTTGCGTTGACAGTGAAAGTATGCCGCTCAAAATGTTATTCCTCTCTATTTTAAAATTGAGCTCTGGCACCTCTGCAAATCCCTGCTTCCCTCTACGAAGGGCCTATCTATTTACTTTTATGTTGAGTCATCACCCTCTTGTTAAAGAGCACCCACTGGAGAGCACACTGTCATTTGCATTCATTACTATTGGTTTATATTGGGTATGACTTGACTGGATCTCTTTTACCATGAATTACAATGTTTAGTCAGTCCTTGATCTTTAAAGGTGCTCTGCATTTATGTTTTGCGGTCTCAGAAAGGGCTAGCGAGATACCATCTTGTTATGTCATATTATGATTATTTTGAGAAAGTGTTGTCATCCGAGTTTTATTATTATGGCTCGCTAGCTGATTGTGCCATTGATATGAGTAATTGTGAGACCTAGGTGTTATTGTGAGTATGGTTAGTTCATAATACTTGCTGAAACTTGAATCCTGGCTTTACATATCTACAACAACAAGAGCAAACAGAGTTTGTAAAAGTTTTTCTTTATCACTTTCAGTTTATCAACTGAATTGCTTGAGACAAGCAAAGGTTTAAGCTTGGGGGAGTTGATACGTCTCTAACGTATCTACTTTTCCAAACACTTTTGCTCTTGTTTTGGACTCTAACTTGCATAATTTGAATGAAACTAACCCGGACTGATGCTGTTTTCGGCAGAACTGCCATGATGTTGTTTATTGTGCAGAAAACAAAAGTTCTCGGAATGACCTGAAAATCCACGAAGATAAGTTTTGGAAAATATAAAACATACTGGCGAAAGAATCAAGGTTAGGGGGCCCAGACCCTGTCCACGAGGGTGGGGGGCGCGCCCTCCCCCCTGGGCGCGCCCCCTGTCTCGTGGGCCCCCTGACGCTCCATCGACCTCAACTCCAACTCCATATATTCCGTTTCGCGGAGAAAAAAATCAGAGGGAAAGTTTCATCGCGTTTTACGATACGGAGCCGCCGCCAAGCCCTAATCTCTCTCGGGAGGGCTGATCTGGAGTCCGTTCAGGGCTCCGGAGAGGGGGATTCGTCGCCGTCATCATCATCAACCATCCTCCACCACCAATTTCATGATGCTCACCATCGTGCATGAGTAATTCCATTGTAGGCTTGCTGGACGGTGATGGGTTGGATGAGATTTACCATGTAATCAAGTTAGTTTTGTTAGGGTTTGATCCCTAGTATCCACTATGTTCCGAGATTGATGTTGCTATGACTTTGCTATGCTTAATGCTTGTCACTAGGGCCCGAGTGCCATGATTTCAGATCTGAACCTATTATGTTTTCATGAATATATGTGTGTTCTTGATCCTATCTTGCAAGTCTATAGTCACCTATTATGTGTTATGATCCGACAACCCCGAAGTGACAATAATCGGGATACTTCTCGGTGATGACCGTAGTTTGAGGAGTTCATGTATTCACTATGTGCTAATGCTTTGTTCCGGTTCTCTATTAAAAGGAGGCCTTAATATCCCTTAGTTTCCACTAGGACCCCGCTGCCACGGGAGAGTAGGACAAAAGATGTCATGCAAGTTCTTTTCCATAAGCACGTATGACTATATTCGGAATACATGCCTACATTACATTGATGAATTGGAGCTAGTTCTGTGTTACCCTATGTTATAGCTATTACATGAGGAATCGCATCTGACATAATTATCCATCACTGATCCAATGCCTGTGAGCTTTTCACATCTTGTGTTTCGCTTATTTACTTTTCCGTTGCTACTGTTACTATTCCTACAAAACTATTATCTTTACTTTTGCCGTTGTTACCATTACTATCATACTACTTTGCTACTAAATACTTCTCTGCAGATACTAAGTTTTCCAGGTGTGGTTGAATTGACAACTCAACTGCTAATACTTAAGAATATTCTTTGGCTCCCCTTGTGTCGAATCAATAAATTTGGGCTGAATACTCTACCCTCGAAAGCTGTTGCGATCCCCTACACTTGTGGGTTATCAGTCACTAATAGTGGAGAACAAACGAAGAGATTATGGTAGGGTATGAAACCACCTCAAAGTTATTCTTTCTGATCGATCTATTCAAGAGTCCGTAGTAAAATAACACGAAGCTATTCTTTCCGTTCGATCTATCCTAGAGTTCGTACTAGAATAACACCTTAAGACACAAATCAACCAAAACCCTAATGTCACCTAGATACTCCAATGTCACCTCAAGTATCCGTGGGTATGATTATACGATATGCATCACACAATCTCAGATTCATCTATTCAACCAACACAAAGAACTTCAAAGAGTGCCCCAAAGTTTCTACCGGAGAGTCAAGACGAAAATGTGTGTCAACCCCTATGCATAGATTCACAAGGTCACTGAACCCGCAAGTTGATCACCAAAACATACATCAAGTAGATCACGTGAATATCCCATTGTCATCACAGGTAAGCACATGCAAGACATACATCAAGTGTTCTCAAATCCATAAAGACTCAATCCGACAAGATAACTTCAAGGGGAAAACTCAATTCATCACAAGAGAGTAGAGGGGGAGAAACATCATAAGATCCAACTATAATAGCAAAGCTCGCGATACATCAAGATCGTACCACCTCAAGAACACGAGAGAGAGAGAGAGAGAGAGAGAGAGATCAAACACATAGCAACTGGTACATACCCTTAGCCCCGAGGGTGAACTACTCCCTCCTCGTCATGGAGAGCGCCAGGATGATGAAGATGGCCACCGACGAGGGATCCCCCCTTCGGCAGGGTGCCGAAACAGGGTCCCTATAGGTTTTTGGTGGCTACAGAGGCTTGCGGCGGCGGAACTCCCGATCTATTGTGCTCCTCGATGTTTTTAGGGCATATTGATATATATATAGGTGAAAGAAGTCGGTCAAGGGAGCCGCGAGGGGCCCATGAGGGTGGGGGCGCACCTAGGGGGGTAGGGCGCGCCTCCCTGCCTCGTGGCTTCCTCGAAGCTTCCCTGACGTCTACTTCAAGTCTCTTGGATTGCTTTCGTTCCAAAAATAACTCTCCCGAAGGTTTCGTTCCGTTTGGACTCTATTTGATATTCCTTTTCTGCGAAACACTGAAATAGGCAAAAAAATAGCAATATGGGTTGGGCCTCCGGTTAATAGGTTAGTCCCAAAAATGATATAAAAGTGTATAGTAAAGCCCATAAACATCCAAAACAGGTAATATAATAGCATGGAACAATAAAAAAATTATAGATACGTTGGAGACGTATCAATGAGCATGCAACCAATATCACTCTATCAGGTAAAAAGTGTCGCATCATAAGTGCCATTTCAAGAAATTAGAAGCAGTACAAGCTAGAAGACAATGCAAGATGCAATCTACATCACACTCCCAAGTTAAATGTGTCTTATGGGTAAGTGATTGTTGCATGTATAAGTTGTAAGCTACGCAGATCACTGATACGCGTCGGTGCTATACAAACGGTTTTTAACCCCTTTCCGTAACGGTGTTCGGAACCGTCACGTAGTGAGTGACTGCTGTAGGGGGTCCTTCCCACATGACCCAGAAACCGTCGGGGATATGCCCTCCTGGCACACATGCTCGACAAAATGAGGTCGCGTGGGACCGACGAGCGACCAAATATGGTTATACGTACAGTAGTGCTAAAAAAATACAATTATACAGGCGAAATCGTTTCTGGTCATAAGTACATCCCACACAGTCAGTCTCCGCTAAACGTTTCTATTTGTATACACATCCCACACAGTCACTCCAAGGAAAACTTTTGTGCAAGGTGGCGTAACGCAAAGAGATTTCAAGAGAATGTCGTGTGTGATTGTTCATTGATCCAACACGGTTTATTCCTAGAAACTGTGTGCATTGCGTGAGGTTATCGCCCACGGTGTTTTCTCAACAACCGTTTGGAATAGGAAAACCCAATTAGCAGGCTAATTGGCCAATTAGTAGGCTAATTTACCTATTATTAATAATCCATTTATTAATCTAATTTACATTCATATTAAACACATAATATATTTCATTTCTATATTAAGGAAGCAGGATTTCATAATTGAAATACATCCGAGTACAACATGATATAGCATCAGCACCCAGCTACCCCATTACACAACTGCACCAGCACCAAATTTCACATGCAACATCTAGAACCTTTCGAAATTAGCTTCATAGACGGTACATAGACAGATGCATCTCATCTGGAAAACTGCTGAAGCGGAAGGCAAATATTGAGCCTTCATTCATGTTGAAGGTCTTTGCAACTTTAGGCCAGTGCCTGTGGATGATTGACCATCCATCCTTCGTCCTCTTCAGGAACACTTCAATATTGAACCGTGGGTGTTGTATGAAAACTTTCCTCGCCTCCTGACCATAGAGGTGGTTTGAGAGGTAATCATCAGTGAACTGCTTTTGAAAGGCCTGAAAACAAGGATGTGCATAAATATCTTCTTTATATTGGAAATGGGGCAAAGGAATAAAAAAAGGCAAGGTATAACAGTTAGTACCATCTTGTAAAGCTCAGTGCTTCCCATTGTTTCCCTGCAACACATATAAGGTAGTTAGTCATCAAGTTAAGTAAGGGTTCACATGCCATATAGTAGTATAGAAAATATGTTGATGAAAAATAAGCACATTGCAGATTCATCAGATTAATTCAAGCCACATGGAAACCCCATTTATCCAAACCAAGCATGATTAAGAACTAGGAAATATAGCACCTGTATATGTTTCTCATGTATTAAGTGCAGCCAAATTTGATTTATTCCCCACATGGTATACAATAACAGAATGCAGCCACAACAATTGAACATCACATTGCAGAATTGAACCAAGCAGTTAACTAAACACCACAACAACGAACCAAACGTTAAATGTATTGGAGAACGTAGTAATTTCAAAAATATTCCTACGCACACCCAAGATCATGGTGATGCATAGCAACGAGAGGGGAGAGTGTTGTCCACGTACCCTCGTAGACCGAAAGTGGAAGCGTTTAGAACAACGCGGTTGATGTAGTCATACGTCTTCACGGCCCGACCGTTCAAGCACCGAAAGCACGGCACCTCCGAGTTCTAGCACACGTTTAGCTCGATGACGTCCCTCGAACTCCGATCTAGCTGAGTGTCGAGGGAGAGTTCCGTCAGCACGACAGCATGGTGATGATGATGATGTTCTACTGTCGCAGGGCTTCGCCTAAGCACCGCTACAATATTATCGAGGAGGACTATGGTGGAGGGGGGCACCGCACACGGCTAAGAGATCAATGATCTGTTGCTGTTGTGTCTAGAGGTGCCCCCCTGCCCCCGTATATAAATGAGCAAGGGGGGAGGGGGTGGCCGGCCAGGAGGAGGCGCGCCAGGAGGAGTCCTACTCCCACCGGGAGTAGGACTCCCTCCCTACCTTGTTCGATTAGGAGAAGGGGGGAAAGAGGAGGGAGAGAGAGGAAGGAAAGGGGGGGCGCCGCCCCCCTCTCCTTGTCCTATTCGGACTAGGGGGGAGGGGCGCACGGCCCTGCCCTGGCCTCCTCTCCTCTTCTCCACTAAGGCCCACTATGGCCCATTAAGCCCCCGGGGGGTTCCGGTAACCCCTCGGTACTCTGGTAAAATCCCGATTTAACCCGGAACACTTCCGATATCCAAATATAGGCTTCCAATATATCAATCTCCATGTCTCGACCATTTCGAGACTCCTCGTCATGTCCGTGATCACATCCGGGACTTCGAACAACCTTCGGTACATCAAAACTCATAAACTCATAATATAATCGTCATTGAAACTTTAAGAGTGCGGACCCTACGGGTTCGAGAACTATGTAGACATGACCGAGACACGTTTCCGGTCAATAACCAATAGCGGAACCTGGATGCTCCTATTGGCTCCCACATATTCTACGAAGATCTTTATCGGTCAAACCGCATAACAACATACGTTGTTCCTTTTGTCATCGGTATGTTACTTGCCCGAGATTCGATCGTCGGTATCTCAATACCTAGTTCAATCTCGTTACTGGCAAGTCTCTTTACTCGTTATGTAATGCATCATCCCGCAACTAACTCATTAGTCACATTGCTTGCAAGGCTCATAGTGATGTGCATTACCGAGAGGGCCCAGAGATACCTCTCTGACAATCGGAGTGAAAAATCCTAATCTCGAAATACGCCAGCTCAACATGTACCTTCAGAGACACCTGTAGAGCTCCTTTATAATCACCCAGTTATGTTGTGATGTTTGGTAGCACACAAAGTGTTCCTCCAGTAAACGGGAGTTGCATAATCTCATAGTTGTAGGAACATGTATAAGTCATGAAGAAAGCAATAGCAACATACTAAACGATCAAGTGCTAAGCTAACGGAATGGGTCAAGTCAATCACATCATTCTCTAATGATGTGATCCCGTTAATCAAATGACAACTCATGTCTATGGTTAGGAAACTTAACCATCTTTGATTAACGAGCTAGTCAAGTAGAGGCATACTAGTGACACTATGTTTGTCTATGTATTCACACATGTACTAAGTTTTCGGTTAATACAATTCTAGCATGAATAATAAACATTTATCATGAAATAAGGAAATAAATAATAACTTTATTATTGCCTCTAGGGCATATTTCCTTTAGTCTCCAACTTGCACTAGAGTCAATAATCTAGTTCACATCGCCATGTGATTTAACACCAATATTCACATCTATATGTGATTAATACCCATATATAGTTCACATCGTCATGTGATCAACACCCAAAGGGTTTACTAGAGTCAATAATCTAGTTCACATCGCTATGTGATTAACACCCAAAGAGTACTATGGTATGATCATGTTTTGCTCGTGAGAGAAGTTTAGTCAACGGGTCTGTCATATTCAGAGCCGTATGTATTTTGCAAATATTCTATGTCTACAATGCTCTGCACTGAGCTACTCTAGCTAATTGCTCCCACTTTCAATATGTATCCAGATTGAGATTTAGGGTCATCTGGATCGGTGTAAAAGCTTGCACCGATGTAACTCTTTACGACGGGCTCTTTTATCACCTCCATAATCGAGAAATATTTCCTTAGTCCTCACTAAGGATATTCTTCACCGCTGTCAAGTGATCTACTCTTAGATAAAAATTGTACTCCCTTGCCAAACTCAGAGAAAGGTATACAATAGGTCTGGTACACAGCATAGCATACTTTATAGAACCTATGACTGAGGCATAGGGAATGATTTTTCATTCTCTTTCTATTTTCTGCCATGGTCGGGTTTTGAGTCTTACTCAACTTCACACCTTGCAACATAGGCAAGAACTCCTTCTTTGACTGTTCCATTTTGAACTACTTCAAAATCTTATCAAGGTATGTACTCATTGAAAAATCTTATCAAGCGTCTTGATCTATCTCTATAGATCTTGATGCTCAATGTGTAAGCAGCTTTACCGAGGTATTTCTTTGAAAAACTCTTATTCAAGTATCCTTTTATGCTATCCAGAATTTCTATATCATTTCCAATTAACAATATGTCATCTACATATAGTTTTAGAAATGTTACATAGCTCCCACTCACTTTCTTGTAAATACAGGCTTCTCCAAAAGTCTGTATAAAACCATATGCTTTGATCAACTCATCAAGCATATATTCCAACTCCGAGATGCTTGCACTAGTCCACAGATGGATCGGTGGAGCTTGCACATTTTGTTAGCACCTTTAGGATTGACAAAACCTTCTGGTTGCATCAAAACAACTCTTCTTTAATAAATCCATTAAGGAATGCTATTTTGACACCCATTTACCAGATTTCATAAAATGTGGCAATTGCTAACATGATTCGGACAGACTTAAGCATCAATACGAGTGAGAAAATCTCATCATATTCAACACCTTGAACTTGTCGAAAAACTTTTTGCGACAAGTCAAGCTTTGTAGATAGTAACACTACTATCAGCGTCCGTCTTCCTCTTGAAAATCCATTTATTCTTAATGACTCACCGATCATCGGGCAAGTCAATCAAAGTCCATACTTTGTTCTCATACATGGATCCCATCTCAGGTTTCATGGCCTCAAGCCATTTCGCGGGATCTGGGCTCATCATAGCTTCCTCATAGTTCGTAGGTTCATCATGGTCTAGTAACATGACTTCCAGAACAGGATTACCATACCACTCTGGTGCGGATCTTACTCTAGTTGACCTACGAGGTTCGAGCTTATCAGGTTGAAACTTTTCACATAAGCATCACAGCCCCAAACTTTAAGAAACGACAGCTTAGGTTTATTGCTAAACCATAGTTCATACGATGTCGTCTCAATGGATTTAGATGGTGCCCTATTTAATGTGAATGCAGTTGTCTCTAATGCATAACCCCAAAACGATAGTGGTAAACCGATAAGAGACATCATAGATCGCACCATATCCAATAAAGTGCGGTTACTACGTTCGGACACACCATAACGCTGTGGTGTTCCAGGTGGCGTGAGCTGTGAAACTATTCCATATTGTTTTATATGAAGGCCAAACTCATAACTCAAATATTCTCCTCCACGATCAGATCGTAGAAACTTTATTTTCTTGTTACGATGATTCTCCACTTCACTCTGAAATTCTTTGAACTTTTCAAATGTTTCAGACTTGTGTTTCATTAAGCAGATATACTCATATCTGCTCAAATTATTTGTGAAGGTCAGAAAATAACGATACTCGCCACGAGCATCAACACTCATTGGACCGCATACATCTATATGTATTATTTCCAACAAGTCAGTAGCTTGTTCCATTGTTCCGGAGAACGGAGTTTTAGTCATCTTGCCCAAAAGGCACGGTTCGCAAGCATCAAATGATTCATAACCAAGTGATTCCGAAAATCCATCTTTATGGAGTTTCTTCATGCGCTTTTACACTGATATGACCCAAACGACAGTGCCACAAATAAGTTGCACTATCATTATTAACTTTGCATCTTTTGGCATCAATATTATGAATATGTGTATCACTATGATCGAGATCCAACAAACTATTTTCATTGGGTGTATGACCATTGAAGGTTTTATTCATGTAAACAGAACAACAATTATTCTCTGACTTTAAATGAATAACCGTATTGCAATAAACATGATCAAATCATATTCATGCTCAACGCAAACGCCAAATAACATTTATTTAGGTTTAACACTAATCCTGAAAGTATAGGGAGTGTGTGATGATGATCATATCAATCTTGGAACTACTTCCAACACTCATCGTCACTTCCCCTTCAAATAGTCTCTGTTTATTCTGTAACTCCTGTTTCGAGTTACTAATTATTTTAGCAACCGAACAAGTATCAAATACCCAGAGGCTACTATAAACACTAGTAAGGTACACTTCAATAACCTGTATATCAAATATACCCTTTTTCACTTTGCCATCCTTCTTATCCACCAAATATTCAAGGCATTTCTGCTTCCAGTGACCATTTCCTTTGCAGTAGAATCACTCAGTTTCAGGCCTTGGTCCAGCTTTGGGTTTCTTCACAGGAGTGACAACTTGCTTGCCATTCTACTTGAAGTTCCCTTTCTTACCCTTTGCCTTTTTTTTGAAACTAGTGGTCTTGTCAATCATCAACACTTGATGCTCTTTCTTGATTTCTACCTTCGTTGATTTCAACATCACGAAGAGCTCGAGAATCGTTTTCGTCATCCCTTGCATAATATAGTTCATCACGAGGTTCTAGTAACTTGGTGATGGTGACTAGAGAACTCTATCAATCACTATATTATCTGGAAGATTAACTCCCACTTGATTCAAGTGATTGTAGTACCCAGACAATCTAAGCACGTGCTCACTAGTTGAGCAATTCTCCTCCATCTTTTAGCTATAGAACTTGTTGGAGACTTCATATCTCTCAACTTGGGTATTTGCTTGAAATATTAACTTCAACTCCTGGAACATCTCATATGGTCCATGACATTCAAAACGTCTTTGAAATCCCGATTCTAAGCCATTAAGCATGGTGCACTAAACTATCAAGTAGTCATCATATTGAGCTAGCCAAACGTTCATAACATCTGCATCTGCTCCTGCAATAGGTCTGTCACCTAGCGGTGCATCAAGAACATAATTCTTCTGTGCAGCAATGAGGATAAACATCAGATCACGGATCTAATCCGCATCATTGCTACTAATATCTTTCAACATAGTTTTCTCTAGGAACATATCAAAAATAAACATAGGGAAGCAACAACACGAGCTATTGATCTACAACATAATTTGCGAAATACTATCAGGACTAAGTTCATGATAAATTAAAGTTCAATTAATCATATTACTTAAGAACTCCCACTTAGATAGACATACCTCTAATCATCTAAGTGATCACGTGATCCAAATCAACTAAACCATGTCCGATCATCACGTGAGATGGAGTAGTTTCCAATGGTGAACATCACTATGTTGATCATATCTACTATATGATTCATGCTCGACCTTTCAGTCTCAGTGTTCCGAGGCCATATCTGTATATGCTAGGCTCATCAAGTTTAACCTAAGTATTCCGCGTGTGCAACTATTTTGCACCTGTTGTATTTGAATGTAGAGCCTATCACACCCGATCATCATGTGGTGTCTCAGCACGAAGAACTTTCGCAACAGTGCATACTCAGGGAGAATACTTATACCTTGAAATTTAGTGAGAGATCATCTTATAATGCTACCATCAATCAAAGCAAAATAAGATGCATAAAGGATAAACATCACAGGCAATCATATAAGTGATATGATATGGCCATCATCATCTTGTGCTTGTGATCTCCATCTCTGAAGCACCATCATGATTACCATCGTCACCGGCGCGACACCTTGATCTTCATCGTAGCATCGTTGTTGTTTCGCCACCTATTGCTTCTACGAATATTGCTACCGCTTAGTGATAAAGTAAAGCAATTACAGGGCGATTGCATTGCATACAATAAAGCGACAACCATATGGCTCCTGCCAGTTGCCGATAACTTGGTTACAAAACATGATCATCACATACAATAAAATATAGCGTCACGTCTTGACCATATCACATCACAACATGCCCTGCAAAAACAAGTTATACGTCCTCTACTTTGTTGTTGCAAGTTTTACGTGGTTGCTACGAGCTGAGCAAGAACCGTTCTTACCTACGCATCAAAACCACAACGATAGTTCGTCAAGTTAGTGCTGTTTTAACCTTCTCAAGGACCGGGCGTTGCCACACTCGGTTCAACTAAAGTTGGAGAAACTGACACCCGCCAGCCACCAGTGTGCAAAGCATGTCGGTAGAACCAGTCTCGCGTAAGCGTACGCGTAATGTTGGTCTGGGCCGCTTCATCCAACAATACCGCCGAACCAAAGTATGACATGCTGGTAAGCAGTATGACTTGTATCACCCACAACTCACTTGTGTTCTACTCGTGCATATAACATCTACGCATAAAACCAGGCTCGGATGCCACTGTTGAGGAATGTAGTAATTTCAAAAATATTCCTACGCACACGCAAGATCATGGTGATGCATAACAACGAGAGGGGAGAGTGTTGTCCACGTACCCTCGTAGACCGAAAGCGGGAGCGTTTAGCACAACGCGGTTGATGTAGTCGTACGTCTTCATGGCCCGACCGATCAAGCACCGAAAGCACGACACCTCCGAGTTCTAGCACACGTTCAGCTCGATGACATCCCTCGAACTCCGATCCAGCCGAGTGTCAAGGGAGAGTTCCGTCAGCATGACGGCATGGTGATGATGATGATGTTCTACTGTCGCAGGGCTTCGCCTAAGCACCGCTACAATATGTTGGGGAACATAGCAGAAATTCAAAATTTTCCTACGTGTCACCAAGATCTATCTATGGAGAAACCAGCAACGAGGGGAAGGAGAGTGCATCTACTTACCCTTGTAGATCGCTAAGCGGAAGCGTTCAAGAGAACGGGGTTGAAGGAGTCATACTCGTCGTGATCCAAATCACCGGAGATCCTAGTGCCGAACGGACGGCACCTCCGCGTTCAACACACGTACAGCCCGGTGACGTCTCCCATGCCTTGATCTAGCAAGGTGAGAGGGAGAGGTTGAGGAAGACTCCATCCAACAGCAGCACGATGGCGTGGTGGTGGTGGAGGAGCGTGGCAATCCTGCAGGGCTTCGCCAAGCACCTGCGGGAGAGGAGGAGGTGTCACGGGAGGGAGGGAGGTGCCAGGGCTTTAGGTATGGATGCCCTCCCTCCCCTCCACTATATATAGGGGCAAGGGAGAGGGGGGAGGCGCAGCCTTTCCCCTTCCTCCAAGGAAGGGGTGCGGCCAAGAGGGGGGGAGGAGTCCATCCTCCCCAAGGCACCTCGGAGGTGCCTTCCCCCTTGAGGACTCTTCCCTCTTGGGGCTGGTGCCCTTGGCCCATATAGGCCAAGGCGCACCCCCTACAGCCCATGTGCCCCCCCGGGGCAGGTGGACCCCCCCGGTGGACCCCCGGACCCCTTTCGGCACTCCCGGTACAATACCGATAAAGTGCGAAACTTTTCCGGCGACCAAAACAGGACTTCCCATATATAAATCTTTACCTCCGGACCATTCCGGAACTCCTCGTGACGTCCAGGATCTCATCCGGGACTCCGAACAACATTCGGTAACCACATACAAACTTCCTTTATAACCCTAGCGTCATCGAACCTTAAGTGTGTAGACCCTACGGGTTCGGGAATCATGCAGACATGACCGAGACGTTCTCCGGTCAATAACCAACAGCGGGATCTGGATACCCATGTTGGCTCCCACATGTTCCACGATGATCTCATCGGATGAACCACGATGTCAAGGACTCAATCGATCCCGTATTCAATTCCCTTTGTCTAGCGGTATTTTACTTGCCCGAGATTCGATCGTCGGTATACCGATACCTTGTTCAATCTCGTTACCGACAAGTCTCTTTACTCGTTCTGTAACACATCATCCCGTGATCAACCCCTTGGTCACATTGTGCACATTCTGATGATGTCCTACCGAGTGGACCCAGAGATACCTCTCCGTTTACACGGAGTGACAAATCCCAGTCTCGATTCGTGCCAACCCAACAGACACTTTCGGAGATACCTGTAATGCACCTTTATAGCCACCCAGTTACATTGTGACGTTTGGTACACCCAAAGCATTCCTACGGTATCCGGGAGTTGCACAATCTCATGGTCTAAGGAAAAGATACTTGACATTAGAAAAGCTTTAGCATACGAACTACACGATCTTTGTGCTAGGCTTAGGATTGGGTCTTGTCCATCACATCATTCTCCTAATGATGTGATCCCGTTATCAACGACATCCAATGTCCATAGCCAGGAAACCATGACTATCTGTTGATCACAACGAGCTAGTCAACTAGAGGCTCACTAGGGACATATTGTGGTCTATGTATTCACACGTGTATTACGATTTCCGGATAATACAGTTATAGCATGAATAAAAGACTATTATCATGAACAAAGAAATATAATAATAACACTTTTATTATTGCCTCTAGGGCATATTTCCAACAGTCTCCCACTTGCACTAGAGTCAATAATCTAGTTCACATCGCCATGTGATTAACATTCACAGGTCACATCACCATGTGACTAACATCCAAAGAGTTTACTAGTGTCACTAAACTAGTTCACATCATCATGTGATTAAGACTCAATGAGTTCTGGGGTTTGATCATGTTTTGCTTGTAAGAGAGGTTTTAGTCAACGGGTCTGCAACATTCAGATCCGTATGTACTTCACAAATCTTTAGGTCATATTGTAAATGCTGCTTCCACGCTCCACTTGGAGCTATTCCAAATGGTTGTTCCACTATACGTATCCGGCTTCTCTACTCAGAGCTATCCGGATAGGTGTTAAGCTTGCATCGACGCAACTCTTTACGTCGAACTCTTTATCACCTCCATAACCGAGAAACATATCCTTATTTTCCAAGGACAATTTTGACCGCTGTCCAATGATCCATTCCTGGATCATTGTTGTACCCCTTGACTGACTCATGGCAAGGCACACTTCTGGTGCAGTACACAGCATAGCATACTATAGAGCCTACGTCTCAAGCATAGGGGACGACCTTCGTCCTTTCTCTCTTTTCTGCCGTGGTCGAGCTTTAAGTCTTAACTTCATACCTTACATCTCAGGCAAGAACTCCTTCTTTGACTGATCCATCTTGAACACCTTCAAGATCATGTCAAGGTATATGCTCATTTGAAAGTACTATTGAGCGTTTTGATCTATCCTCATAGATCTTGATGCTCAATGTTCAAGTAGCTTAATCCAGGTTTTCCCTTGAAAAACACTTTTCAAACAGCCCTATATGCTTTCCAAAAATTCTACATCATTTCTGATCAACAATATGTCAACAACATATACTCATCAGAAATTCTATAGTGCTCCCACTCACTTCTTTGGAAATACAAGTTTCTCATAAACTTTGTATAAACCCAAAATCTTTGATCATCTCATCAAAGTGCACATTCCAACTCCGAGATGCTTACTCCAGTCCTTAGAAGGATGGCTGGAGCCAGCATACCTTTTAGCATCCTTAGGATCGAAAAAACCTTTCTGATTGTATCGCATACAACCTTTCCTTACGACTGGTAAGGAAACTCGTTTTGACATCCATCTACCAGATTTCATAAATGCAGCTTGTGCTAACGTGATTCCGACGGACTTTAAGCATCGCTACGGATGAGAAAATCTCATCGTAGTCAACTCCTTGAACTTGTGAAAAACTCTTCGCCACAAGTCGAGCTTCATGGACGGTGACATTACCGTCCACGTCTGTCTTCTTCTTAAAGATCCATTTGTCTCAATGGCTTGCCGATCATTGGGCAAGTCCACCAAAGTCCATGCTTTGTTCTGATACATGGATCCTATCTCGGATTTCATGGCTTCTAACCATTTGTCGGAATTTGGGCCCACCATCGCTTCTCCATAGCTCGTAGGTTCATTGTTGTCTAGCAACATGACCTTCAAGACAAGATTACTGTACCACTCTGAAGTAGTAGCATCCTTCTCGTCCTATGAGGTACGGTAGTGAGTTGATCCGAAGTTTCATGATCACTATCATAAGCTTCTACTTCAATTGGTGTAGGCGCCACAGGAACAACTTCCTGTGCCCTGCTACACACTAGTTGAAGTGACGGTTCAATAACCTCATCAAGTCTCCACCATCCTCCCACTCAACTTTTCGAGACAAACTTTTCCTCGAGAAAGGACCCGATTCAAGAAACAATCCCTATTGCTTTTGGATCTGAATTAGGAGGTATACCCAACTGTTTTGGGTGTCCTATGAAGATGCATTTTATCCGCTTTGGGTTCGAGCTTATCAACCTGAAACTTTTTCACATAAGCGTCACAGCCCCAAACTTTTAAGAAACGACAACTTAGGTTTCTTCAAACCATAGTCCAAATGGTGTCGTCTCAATGGAATTACGTGGTGCCCTATTAAAATGAGTGCGGTTGTCTCTAATGCCTAACCCATGAACAATAGTGGTAATTCGATAAGAGACATCATGGTACGCACCATATCCAATAGGGTGCAACTATGATGTTCGGACACACCATTACTCTATGGTGTTCCAGGCGGTATTAATTGTGAAACAATTTCCACAATGTCTAAATTGAGTGCCAAAGCTCGTAACTCAGATACTCATCTCTATGATCATATCATAGACATTTTATCCTCTTGTCACGATGATCTTCAACTTCACTCTGAAATTACTTGAACCATTCAATAATTCAGACTTGTGTTTCATCAAGTAAATATACTCAGTATCTACTCAAATCATCCGTGAAGTAAGAACATAACGATATCCACTGCATGCCTCAGCACTTATTGGACTGCACACATCAAAATGTATTACTTCCAATAAGTTGCTATCTTGTTCCATCTTACTGAAAACGAGGCTTTTCAGTCATCTTGCCCATGTGGTATGATTTGCATATCTCAAGTGATTCAAAATCAAGTGAGTCCAAACGATCCATCTGCATGGAGTTTCTTCATGCATATACACCAATAGACATGGCTCGCATGTCTCAAACTTTTCAAAACGAGTGAGTCCAAAGATCCACCAACATGGAGCTTCTTCATGCGTTTTATACCAATATGACTTACATGGCAGTGCCACAAGTAAGTGGTACTATCATTACTATCTTATATCTTTTGGCATGAAAATGTGTATCACTACGATTGAGATTCAATAAACCATTCCTTTAGGTGCAAGACCATTGAAGGTATTATTCAAATAAAATAGAGTAACCATTATTCTCCTTAAATGAATAACCGTATTGCGATAGACATAACCCAATCATGTCTATGCTCAACGCAAACACCAAATGACAATTATTCAGGTTTAATACTAATCTTGATGGTAGAGGGAGCATGCGATGTTTGATCACATCAAACTTGGAAACACTTCCAACATATATCGTCAGCTCACCTTTAGCTAGTCTCCGTTTATTCCGTAGCTCTTTTATTTTGGAGTTACTAACACTTAGCGACCGAACCGGTATCTTAATACCCTGGTGCTACTAGGAGTACTAGTAAAGTACACATTAACATAATGTATATCCAATATACTTCTATCGACCTTGCCAGCCTTCTCATCTACCAAGTATCTAGGGTAATGCTGCTCCAGTGGCTGTTCCCCTTATTACAGAAGCACTTAGTCTCGAGTTTGGGTTGAACCTCGGGTTTCTTCATTAGAGCAGCAGCTGATTTGCTGTTTCATGAAGTATCCCTTCTTGCCCTTGCCCTTCTTGAAACTAGTGGTTTCACCAACCATCAACAATTGATGCTCCTTCTTGATTTCTACTTTCGCGGTGTCAAACAACACGAATATCTCAAGGATCATCATATCTATCCTTGATATGTTATAGTTCATCACAAAGCTCCAGCAGCTTGGTGGCAATGACTTTGGAGAAACATCACTATCTCATGTGGAAGATCAACTCCCACTCGATTCAAGTGATTGTTGCACTCAGACAATCTGAGCACAAGCTCAACGATTGAGCTTTTCTCCCTTAGTCTGCAGGTTAACAAAATCTTCGGAGGTCTTATACCTCTTGACGTGGGCACGAGCCTGAAATCCCAATTTCAGCCCTCGAAACATCTCATATGTTCCGCGACGTTTCGAAAAAGTCTTTGGTGCCTCAACTCTAAACCGTTTAACTGAACTATCACGTGGTTATCAAAACGTGTATGTCCGATGTTCGCAACATCCACAAACGACGTTTGGGGTTCAGCACACTGAGCGGTGCATTAAGGACATAAGCTTTCTACTGTTCGCATAATCGCTACTGTCAACTTTCAACTATGTTTTCTCTAGGAACATATCTAAACAGTGGAACTAAAGAGCAAGCTTACGACATAATTTGCAAAGATATTTTGACTATGTTCAGGATAATTAAGTTCATCTTATGAACTCCCACTCAGATAGACATCCCTCTGGTCATCTAAGTGATTACATGATCCGAGTCAACTAGGCCGTGTCCGATCATCACGTGAGACGGACTAGTCATCATCGGTGAACATCTTCATGTTGATCGTATCTACTATACGACTCATGGTCGACCTTTCGGTCTCCGTGTTCCGAGGCCATGTCTGTACATGCTAGGCTCGTCAAGTTAACCCTAAGTGTATTGCATGTGTAAATCTGTCTTACACCCGTTGTATGTGAACGTAAGGATCTATCACACCCGATCATCACGTGGTGCTTCGAAGCGACGAACTGTAGCAACGGTGCACAGTTAGGGGAGAACACTTCTTGAAATTGTTGTAAGGGATCATCTTATTTACTACCGTCGTTCTAAGTAAACAAGATGCATAAACATAATAAACATCACATGCAATTATATAGTAGTGACATGATATGGCCAATATCATATAGCTCCATTGATCTCCATCTTCGGGGCTCCATGATCATCATCGTCACCGGCATGACACCATGATCTCCATCATCATGATCTCCATCATCGTGTCGTCATGAAGTTGTCTCGCCAACTATTACTTCTACTACTATGGCTACCGGTTAGCAATAAAGTAAAGTAATTACATGGCGTTGTTTAATGACACGCAGGTCATACAATAAATTAAGACAACTCCTATGGCTCCTGCCGGTTGTCATACTCATCGACATGCAAGTCGTGATTCCTATTACAAGAACATGATCAATCTCATACATCACATATCATTCATCACATTCTTCTTGGCCATATCACATCACATGGCATACCCTGCAAAAACAAGTTAGACGTCCTCTAATTGTTGTTTGCATGTTTTACATGGCTGCTATGGGTTTCTAGCAAGAACGTTTCTTACCTACGCAAAACCACAACGTGATATGTCAATTGCTATTTACCCTTCATAAGGACCCTTTTCATCGAATCCGTTCCGACTAAAGTGGGAGAGACTGGCACCCGCTAGCCACCTTATGCACCAAGTGCATGTCAGTCGGTGGAACCTGTCTCACGTAAGTGTACGTGTAAGGTCGGTTCGGGCCGCTTCATCCCACAATACCGTCGAAACAAGATTGGACTAGTAACGGTAAGCATATTGAACAACATCAACGCCCACAACTACTTTGTGTTCTACTCGTGCATAGAATATACGCAATAGACCTAGCTCATGATGCCACTGTTGGGGAGCGTAGCAGAAATTCAAAATTTTCCTACATGTCACCAAGATCTATCTATGGAGAAACCAGCAACGAGGGGAAGGAGAGTGCATCTACATACCCTTGTAGATCGCTAAGCGGAAGCGTTCAAGAGAACGGGGTTGAAGGAGTCATACTCGTCGTGATCCAAATCACCGGAGATCCTAGTGCCGAACGGACGGCACCTCCGCGTTCAACACACGTACAGCCCGGTGACGTCTCCCATGCCTTGATCCAGCAAGGTGAGAGGGAGAGGTTGAGGAAGACTCCATCCAACAGCAGCACGACGGCGTGGTGGTGGTGGAGGAGCGTGGCAATCCTGCAGGGCTTCGCCAAGCACCTGCGGGAGAGGAGGAGGTGTCACGGGAGGGAGGGAGGCGCCAGGGCTTCAGGTATGGATGCCCTCCCTCCCCTCCACTATATATAGGGGCAAGGGAGAGGGGGGAGGCGCAACCTTGCCCCTTCCTCCAAGGAAGGGGTGCGGCCAAGAGGGGGGGAGGAGTCCATCCTCCCCAAGGCACCTCGGAGGTGCCTTCCCCCTTGAGGACTCTTCCCTCCCCAAGTTTCCTTGGCGCATGGGCCTCTTGGGGCTGGTGCCCTTGGCCCATATAGGCCAAGGCGCACCCCCTACAGCCCATGTGGCCCCCCGGGGCAGGTGGACCCCCGGACCCCTTTCGGCACTCCCGGTACAATACCGATAAAGTGCGAAACTTTTCCGGCGACCAAAACAGGACTTCCCATATATAAATCTTTACCTCCGGACCATTCCGGAACTCCTCGTGACGTCCGGGATCTCATCCGGGACTCCGAACAACATTCGGTAACCACATACAAACTTCCTTTATAACCCTAGCGTCATCGAACCTTAAGTGTGTAGACCCTACGGGTTCGGGAATCATGCAGACATGACCGAGACGTTCTCCGGTCAATAACCAAAAGCGGGATCTGGATACCCATGTTGGCTCCCACATGTTCCACGATGATCTCATCGGATGAACCACGATGTCAAGGACTCAATCGATCCTGTATTCAATTCCCTTTGTCTAGCGGTATTTTACTTGCCCGAGATTCGATCGTCGGTATACCGATACCTTGTTCAATCTCGTTACCGGCAAGTCTCTTTACTCGTTCCGTAACACATCATCCCGTGATCAACCCCTTGGTCACATTGTGCACATTCTGATGATGTCCTACCGAGTGGGCCCAGAGATACCTCTCCGTTTACACGGAGTGACAAATCCCAGTCTCGATTCGTGCCAACCCAACAGACACTTTCGGAGATACCTGTAATGCACCTTTATAGCCACCCAGTTACGTTGTGACGTTTGGTACACCCAAAGCATTCGTACGGTATCCGGGAGTTGCACAATCTCATGGTCTAAGGAAAAGATACTTGACATTAGAAAAGCTTTAGCATACGAACTACACGATCTTTGTGCTAGGCTTAGGATTGGGTCTTGTCCATCACATCATTCTCCTAATGATGTGATCTCGTTATCAACGACATCCAATGTCCATAGCCAGGAAACCATGACTATCTGTTGATCACAACGAGCTAGTCAACTAGAGGCTCACTAGGGACATATTGTGGTCTATGTATTCACACGTGTATTACGATTTCCGGATAATACAGTTATAGCATGAATAAAAGACTATTATCATGAACAAAGAAATATAATAATAACACTTCTATTATTGCCTCTAGGGCATATTTCCAACACAATATTATCGAGGAGGACTATGGTGGAGGGGGGCACCGCACACGGCTAAGACATCAATGATCTGTTGCTGTTGTGTCTAGAGGTGCCCCCTGCCCCCGTATATAAAGGAGCAAGGGGGGGAGGAGGAGGCGCGCCAGGAGGAGTCCTACTCCCACAGGGAGTAGGACTCCCTCCCTACCTTGTTGGATTAGGAGAAGGGGGAAAGAGGAGGGAGAGAGAGGAAGGAAAGGGGGGCGCCCCTTTCTACTTGTCCTATTCGGACTAGGGGGAGGGGCGCGCGGCCCTGCCCTGGCCTCCTCTCCTCTTCTCCACTAAGGCCCACTATGGCCCATTAAGCCCCCGGGGGGTTCCGGTAACCCCTCGGTACTCTGGTAAAATCCCGATTTCACCCGGAACACTTCTGATATCCAAATACAGGCTTCCAATTTATCAATCTTTATGTCTTGACCATTTCGAGACTCCTCGTCATGTCCGTGATCACATCCGGGACTCCGAACAACCTTCGGTACATCAAAACTCATAAACTCGTAATATAATCGTCATTGAAACTTTAAGCGTGCGGACCCTACGGGTTCGAGAACTATGTAGACATGACCGAGACACGTTTCTGGTCAATAACCAATAGCAGAACCTGGATGCTCATATTGGCTCCCACATATTCTACGAAGATCTTTATCGGTCAAACCGCATAACAACATACGTTGTTCCTTTTGTCATCGGTATGTTACTTGCCCGAGATTCGATCATCGGTATCTCAATACCTAGTTCAATCTCGTTACCGCAAGTCTATTCACTCGTTATGTAATGCATCATCCCACAACTAACTCATTAGTCACATTGCTTGCAAGGCTTATAGTGATGTGCATTACCGAGAGGGCCTAGAGATACCTCTCCGACAATCGGAGTGACAAATCCTAATCTCGAAATATGCCAGCTCAACATGTACCTTCGGAGACACCTGTAGAGCTCCTTTATAATCACCCAGTTACGTTGGGACGTTTGGTAGCACACAAAGTGTTCCTTCGGTAAACGGGAGTTGCATAATCTCATAGTTGTAGGAACATGTATAAGTCATGAAGAAAGCAATAGCAACATACTAAACGATCAAGTGCTAAGCTAACGGAATGGGTCAAGTCAATCACATCATTCTCTAATGATGTGATCCCGTTAATCAAATGACAACTCATGTCTATGGTTAGGAAACTTAACCATCTTTGATTAACGAGCTAGTCAAGTAGAGGCATACTAGTGACACTATGTTTGTCTATGTATTCACACATGTACTAAGTTTCCGATTAATACAATTCTAGCATGAATAATAAACATTTATCATGAAATAAGGAAATAAATAATAACTTTATTATTGCCTCTAGGGCATATTTCCTTCAAACTGAGCACCACATTGGACAATATAACATACTCCTAATAGAAGATCAGACAGTTAACCAAACCAAGCATGCTTAAGAACTTGGAAATATAGCAATTATGTTTGTTTCTCATGTATTTAGTACAACCAAACTCGATTTATCTCTCACATGGTATACAATAACAGAATGCACACACAACAATTGAACATCGCATTGCAGAATTGAACCAAGCAGTTAACTAAACACCACAACAAATGGACGAAACGTTAACTGAGCACACATTGCACAATATAACATACTCCTAATAGAAGATCAGATAGTTAAGCAAACCAAGCATGCTTGACAACTTGGAAAATTGCACTCTAAATAATTGAACATCACATTTGCAGAATTGAACCAAACAGTTAACTGAACACCACATTGCACAACATATAGAACATATACACTAGAGCAGAAGATTGCATGGTAAAAGTAGATAGCACAATTCACTAGAATTTATCAAGGAAAGGCAGTAGCTAGCAAACCGAACATGGGTCCTTATAGTGAGCTAATAAGACAAGCTACTCATTGTCAGAGATATCGATGATGATTGGCTCCTTAGACATGGAAGAGGACGAGGCCTTCGCATCATGGGTGCCCTCGTCTAGTGGTGAGTTGCCTGAGCCACTTTGGGCACCAACCTGCTGGCTCTTGAGATGAGGTAAGCACGTGCATGCTGAGAAAGCACCTCGTAGTCTTTGTCGAAGGCACCGACGGTGGCCTCGAGAAAACGCCACAAACTGTCGAGTAGCCAACCGCGCTGCGGCGTCAGCACGCGAGGCGTCGATGGTGGCCTCGACGGCGAGGTGCTCCTCCAAGATCTGGGGGTCGGCACGAATGGGTAGCCATCGTGACCTCATCCGTGCGTGCGGCCGCAATTTGCTTCTTCGCTGCCAAATGCTCCTTGAGATCCTTGCTATACTGCATGCACCATGGCTTAGGGCGGCGCTTATTTGGTGGAGGAGTCAGTGATTTGGTTGGAAGGTGTCGTGCTCGCGTCGGCGGTCGGGGCATGTGGGATGTGGAAGGAGGAGGAGGATGGGGTTCGGGTGTGGATTGCCTGCCTGGATAGGCGAGGCCGAGCAGCATGAAGGAGGGTCCCCGGCGAGGAGGCGGCGCTACAAGCAAGGAGTGAAGGTTTCAACTTGGAAAGGAAGGCAGAAACAGGGGAATGTGGCTTTTGGTAAGGGGGAGGGGCAGGGAGGTAGATATTTCCGCGGAAGCCAAAAATTTGGAATCGCTTCAGCAAAGAAACTGGCGCACAAAGTGTCATCAGACACGGTCCCTTATTCAGAGCGGGCTATGAACTGTAGCCGTCGCACCTTCTCGCGTAAGCCATAGGCGTACTATACACCGACGGTGCTCCAGGATATTTTGTATCGCATCTCACACGGTTGGTGATAATAAACGGTGTGGGATCTACTTGATTTTTCATCTTGATTTGAATTACATAATGGGGTTGTTAAGGCATGTCTCTCTCTCTATGTAATTTTGGTGATTGATGACAATGCTTTTGCGAACTAATTGTGTGCGTTGAGTATTTCAGAGATTCATCCTTTGGCACGAGACGATTCCTTCCCCTCGGAGTTTTAAGCGAAGATGGTGTAGCTCTTTCATCTCAGTTTTGGTCGACTTGTTTTGTAGGAGTCACCGTACTATCAAGAGGGGGTCCGCATTGGTAACGCTAGGGTGGAATCAACACGTACACATCCTATTTGCACCCATAGAGCCTCCCCGCTTTGATGGAGGATCCCTCCTTGTTTCCTGAGTTTTTTGGTCCCAGCAATAGTACCGCGGACCCCAGCGGTAGTACCGCTCAAGAGCCATAGGCGGCAGTATCGCTATGCAGCAGTAGTACCGCCTAGGGGCTCTCAGCCGTAGTACCGCTGTTGTTCTGCTCTCCTACCGCCTCGACTCGAGGGTGTCGCCTCTCGTGTCGGATTTTGCAGCGCTGGCAGTGGTAGTAGAGGCGGTAGTACCACTCGCAAGCGGTAGTACTGCCCCAACCACCGCTGCTAGTACCGCCCTAGGTCCAAATCCTGCCTCGGACCTGGCCTTCCCTATCTGCACGGCAGTACCGCGAGGGGGAGCGGTAGTACCGCTAATCCCAGCGGTAGTACTGCTCCTTGCATGGCTGGATGGGGGGTAACGGTTGGATTGTTTCCCCCCTTATAAAAGGAGGTCTTCTTCTCCAAGTTGACTTACCTCTTCCACCTCTAAGCTCCATTGATGCTCTAAGCTCCATATTCGCCCGATCTCTCTCCCTAGCCAATCAAACTTGTTGATTCTCTAGGGATTGGTTGAGAAGGCCTCGATCTACACTTCCACCAAGAGAAATTTAATTCCCCCCACTAATCCCTTGCGGATCTTGTTACTCTTGGGTGTTTGAGCACCCTAGATGGTTGAGGTCACCGAGGAGCCATAGTCCATTGTGGTGAAGCTTCCTGGTGTTGTTGGGAGCCTCCAATTCAGTTGTGGAGATTGCCTCAACCTTGTTTGTAAAGGTTCGGTGGTCGCCTCCAAGTGCACCAATAGTGGATTCACGGCATCTTGCATTGTGTGAGGGAGTGAGGAGAATAAGGTGGCCCTAGTGGCTTCTTGGGGAGCATTATGCCTCCATCCCGCTCCAATGGAGACGTACTTCCCTTCAAAAGTAAGGAACTTCGGTAATACATCCTCGTCTCCATTGGTTTCGCTTTTGGTTATCTCTCACCTTTACTTGTGCAAGCTATATTGTGTGCTTATTGTTGTGCTTATTGTTGTTGCATCATATAGGTTGCTCATCTAGTTGCATATCTAGACAACCTACTTTGATGCAAAGTTTAATTTGGTAAAGAAAGGCTAAAAATTGTTAGTTGCCTATTCACCCCCCCCTCTAGTCAACTATATCGATCCTTTCAATTGGTATCAGAGCCTCGTCTCTTTTTTAAGGACTTTGCCGTCCGAAGAGTATGATTGACACCGTAGACAGTGAGGAGGAGCACCTCGGTGTGACTTCATCCTCGTCTATGGCCGATGGGGGAACCTCGGTCTCATGTGAGGAGTTCAATGTGGCTTTGGACACATTGAAAACCTCCATGACGGCCGAGGTCAAAGGCATGCTTAAGAACTTTCTTGATGGTTTTAAATTGTCCACCGCACCTTTGGAAATGGTTGAATCCACTAACAAGGTGACGGATGCTAACTCTGACAAGGGGGAAGCTACTAGTGAAAAAGTTCCTTTGTCCAGTGGTAAAAGTGGAAACGGCATCTATGCCCATGTTGAACCACCTCTTACTTATGGAGGACCGGTTCCCTCCATTCATTTAAATCACGCGGGTTCTCCTCCTAAGATTGTGAAAAATGAGGATTTTGACTCTTGGGTCTATCGCTTTAAATGTCATTTAAACCATGTTAATACTAATCTTTGGAGAATTATTGAGCAAGGTTTCTATCCGCATGACCCAAGCAAGTTTACCCCGAGAGAAGCCGCAGATCATCAATTCAATGAGAATGCCCCCTTCATCATCCAAGACGCAATTCCATCTGAAGACATTGCACATCTCCGACCGTTCACCGTGGCCAAGGAAGCATGGCGCCATGTTGTTTCTCTTCACAAGGGAAGCGCAAGCATTCAACGCTCCAACTATGAAGTGGTGCAAGATGAAGCCGATGAGTTTGAAATTAATAAAGATGAAGAACCTCATTAGCTTTACCGGAGATTAACCACTCTTGCGGTCTCTCTCCGAGATCACGGGAGCAAGGATACAGATGATAATTGGATCAAGCGCAAATTCCTCAAGGTCATGATGCCTTACCACAAGGCCATGTCCTCCATCATCCGTTAAAGGCCGGACTTCCACACCTTGTCCTCAAGTGAAGTGTTGGATGAGTTTGTGGCAATGAGGATCTTGGACAAGACCGCCGACAATGCGGTGTTGCATTCTCAAAGAGCAAAGAATCCCAACCTTGCCTTGAAGGCCAAGGCTAGTGTAGAAGAAGAGGATGAAATGAAGATGAGGAGAGCAACCCCGAAGATACGAAATATGATTATCATGATCACATGGCTCTTGCTTCAAGGCAATTTTGGAGCAAGAAGAACTCAAGGCCCAATTTCAACAAGAACAACTCAAGTGGCTTCAAGGGGAAGCAACGTGTGATAACATGTTACAATGGTGGCAATGTGAGCCATTTTTGTTGCGAAGTGCCCTTATGAGAAGTGGGAAGACAATGGTGGCAAGCTCATCCGAAAAGACAAAGCCAAGTCCTTCCCTAACAAGAACAACTTCACCAAGAAGACTTCGACCAAAGGGTTGGTGGCACAAGAAGAATACAATGAGGATGATGATGATGATGAAGATGGTTAAACCATGGCCATGGCCTCCATTGCCATTGCCACAACTCCACGGGTGTCTCTCTTTGATTCACCCAACGAGAACATCACCGCCAAGTGCCTCATGGCCAAAGCCACTAACAAGGTAACCCCCAACATCAAAACTACCATCATTACTAATCCTTCCTTGACGGATTGCATTGATGAAAGTGAGGGGTCTAATGAGGAAGTAAATGAATTTGAGTCTTTTATGAGTAAGCTCAAGGGCAAATCCAAGAGGCACTTCGTTGCTCTCTTGGAACAACTTGGTGAAGCCTATGACATGATCGAGGCTCATGAAGAAACCATCTCTAAGATGGAAGGTCATAGTCATGACTATGCCAATGAGATATCAGATCTCTCTAATGCACTTGAGGAAGTGCGTGTTCATCATTTGACTCTTGAGGAGTCACAACGATGACCATGCTAAAATAAAGAAAGATCTTGATCATTCTCTTGTTGTATTTCGTGTGCTCGATTCCGAGAAGGCTAAATTTGGGGTTGACCATGCTATACTCAAGAAGGATTTTGATATACTTGACAAGGCTCACAAGGCCTTTAAGGGTGTTCATGCTAGCCTCAAGGAGTCTCATGTTCAACTCCAAGTGAAGCTAACCAAGGAGAAAGCCACTTTTCCTCATATGGTCTTAATTGAGAATGCTAATGCTACTAACCAGTATTGTGAGCATGTGCATCTTGTGGAGGAGAATGCCAAGTTGAAGGAGCAACTTGAGAAAGGACTTGTGTCTTGGATACAAGGTGAGAAGAATCTCAATGACCTTTTGAGCAATCAAAAGGAAGTTGTGGCCAAGGAGGGAGTTGGGTTTGCACCCAAGTCCAAGAACAAGAAGAAGAATGACAAGGCCAAACGACCTCCTCCTCTGAAGCAAACTTTTGTGAAGGAGGGAGAGGGTGCTTCTAAGGAGAAGAAGAACAACGTGAAGGGTGGTGATGTCAAAAAGGGCAATGCCACCCCTTCCAACAAAACCGGCCTTCTTATGTGTTGTGTCGTGCTAGTGATGGGCATGTTTATGCTAAATTTGTTGGTTCTCCTTATGAGTACATTGAATGATCTATTTGGGTTCCCAAGACCCTTGTTACTAACATCAAAGGACCCATTACAAAATGGGTACCTAAAACCAAGCATTGATCTCTTGTAGGTGTTTGCTTCCGATGGGGGATCATGGTTGTGCGATAGTGGAGCCACAAATCATATGACCAGAAGCAAGGATTTGGTGGTGGACGTGCACAAGATTCCATCTATGCCCACCAATGTCGAGTGGGGTGATGCCTCGTCTTCCAAGGTATTGGGTCTTGGCAAGGTTGTCATTTCTCATGATCTCACGATCGAGAAAGTCATGCTTGTTGGGTCCCTTGCATACAATTTACTTTCCGTTCATCAACTTGCACTCATGGGCTTTGCCACATTCTTTGATATTGATACCGTGGACCTCTTGTGGAGCAAGGCTCTTAAAGTAGCCTTTGTTGGGCATGTCGAGAATGGTATTTATGTGATTAACTTTTCGGAGTGACCCACTAAGACCGCGACATGCCTAATGGCTAAAGTTGATGTGGGGTGGCTTTGGCATCGCCGTTTAGCCCATGTCAATATGAGATCTTTGCAAAGTCTTCTCAAGGGGGACCATGTCCGTGGACTAACAAACGTTAGCTTTTCCAAATATCGTGCTTGCAGTGCTTGTATCGAAGGAAAGTTACATGAGAAGACTCACCCTCCCACGACTATCATCTACTCGAAGAGACCCTTGGAGCTCCTTCACATGGATCTCTTTGGGCCTCCATCCTTTGATAGTCTTGGGGGTAGAAAGTATTTCTTGGTGATTGTCGATGACTACTCAAGGTACACTTGGGTATATTTGTTCAAGAGGAAGAGTGAAATTCAACAAACTGTCATCGACTTTGCAAATGAAGCTCAACATCAACACGATTCAAAGATCTTGACAATAAGAAGTGACAACGACACCGAGTTCAAGAACTACACCTTGGATGAGTTTCTTAGTGATGAGGGGATCAAGCATCAATATTCCGCACCATAGACCCCTCAACAAAATGGTGTAGTAGAGAGGAAGAACCAGACGTTGATGGATGTGGCAAGGACCATGATGGTGGAGTTCAATTCTCCTTCCAACTTTTGGGCCGAAGCCATCAACACCGCATGTCATGCATCCAATCGGCTCTATATCCGCAAAGGCTTGAACATGACTCCATATGAAATACTCGCCGATAACAAGCCCAACCTCAAGTACTTCCGGGTGTTTGATTGTAAGTGCTTCATTCTCAAGAAAGGTGTTCGTTTGTCTAAATTTGAGGATAGAGCTCATGAGGGCATATTTGTTGGTTATGCTACAAACTCTCATGCTTACCATGTCCTCAACAAGTCCACGGGACTCATTGAGGAGACGTGTAACGTGGTTGACGAGGATAACGGCTCCCAAGTGGAGCAAAGTGGTACTTGTGATGTAGGTGATGAAATTCCTTCCCAAGCCATAAGAATAATGGGTGTTGGTCATATCCTACCCATTGAGGAACCCCTTGTGGCCTAAGGAGAAGGACAATGCTCCACTCAAGTGGAGTCATCACCAACCCAAGACCCACACGCTTCCGAAGAACAAAGTGAAGGCCCTCAACCAAGTGAACAAGATCAAGGGCAAGATCAACCTCAAGATGGTGGTGAGCCACCAAGTGATGCCCAAGGTCGAGTTCTCCCTTTCGAGCAAGTTCAAGATCAAGAGCAAGCTCAAGATCAAGAACAAGCTCAATACAACGCTCTAGATGATCAAGCTTCCACTCCTCATCTCACTCTTGAGGAGGAATTGGAGCGTTGTACCGCTAAGATTGCATCCAAGCTCACAACCAAAGATCATCTCATGAAGAATGTTCTTGGAAGCCTAAGAAAGGGGGTAAGCACTCATAGACAATTAGCAAACTATTGTGAACATCACACATTTGTTTCTTGTCTCGAACCCCAAAAGGTCTATGAGGCGCTCAAGGATCCGAATTGGCTCAATGCCATGCATGAAGAACTCAACAACTTCGAGCACAACCAGGTGTGGAGATTGGTGCCAAGGCCAACGGGGAATCATAATGTCATTGGAACCAAGTGGATATTCAAGAACAAGCAAGATGCTCATGGGATCATTGTTCGCAACAAGGCTCGTTTGGTAGCACAAGGCTACTCCATCGAGGGTATCGACTACGGTGAAACCTTTGCTCCCATTGCTCGCCTTGAATCTATTCATTTGTTGATTGCTTATGCATCTCATCATAACTTCAAGTTGCAACAAATGGATGTGAAGAGTGCTTTTCTTAATGGTCCTATTAATGAGTTGGTGTATGTCAAACAACCCCCCGAGGATCCCTATTACCCCGATCATGTGTACCAACTCAACAAGGCACTCTATGGCCTTAAACAAGCCCCACATGCGTGGTATGAGCATATTACCGAGTTGTTGCAAGATCGTGGGTTTGAAATTGGGAAAGTCGACCCCACTCTTTTTAATAAGAAGGTCAAAGGGGAGTTGTTTGTATGCCAACTATATGTTGATGATATTATCTTTGGTTCCCCTAACAAAGCTTTCAATGAAGAATTTGCCGCTCTCATGACCTCAAAGTTCAAGATGTCCATGATGGGAGAGTTGAAGTTCTTTCTCGGGTTCGAAATCAAGCAAGGAAGAGAACGCACCTTCATCAACCAAGCAAAATACACTCAAGACATGCTCAAGAGATTCAAGCTAAGTAATGTCAAGCCAACCTCCACTCCAATGCCCGTCAAATGCCAATTTGACATAGATCTCAATGGTAAAGCGGTGGATCAAAAGGTATATCGCTCCATGATTGGCTCCTTGCTTTACCTTTGTGCATCTAGGCCGGATATCATGTTGAGTGTGGTAATTTGTGCACGGTTCAAGCCGCACCTAAGGAAAGCCACTATGTGGCAGTCAAGTGAATCTTTCAATATTTGGCTCATACCCTAAACTTTGGCTTATGGTACCCAAGAGGAGCCAACTTCAATTTTTTGGGCTATTCAGACTCAGATTGGGCGGGAGACAGAGTGGATAGGAAGTCCACCTCCGGAGGGTGCCAATTTCTTGGTTGCTCTTTGGTGAGTTGGTCTTCTAAGAAGCAAAGTTGTGTGTCTCTCTCGTCCACCGAAGCGGAGTATGTGGCTGCCGGTAGTTGTTGTGCTCAACTTCTATGGATGAGGCAAACTTTGAAGGATTACGGTGTCATTTGTGACGAAGTGCCTCTTTGGTGTGACAGTGAAAGTGCCATCAAGATCTCTCTCAACCCGGTGCAACACTTCAAGACGAAGCATATTGAGATTTGGTATCACTTCATCCGGGATCACATTAGGTGAGGGGAGATCAAGCTCAAGTATGTCAACAATCATGATAACCTTGCAGATATTTTCACGAAGCCCTTGGATGAAGCAAGACTTTGCGAGTTAAGGCATGAGCTAAATATCATTGATTCGAGCAAGCTTGAACTCTTGCACACCCCACCATACTCAACTTGATATCTTGTTTAGATGTAGGCATGGACATAGGGGGAGTGTTGTTCTCTCAATGAATTCTCCCTCCCCCCATTATGCATAAATTGATCAAGTCTTTCACATAAGCCATTTTTGATGGTCCTTGTGCTTCAAAGATGAGTTTTGGTCATGGGCCCAAGGTTAAAATCTTCATGGTGCCATACCTCCTGACTCAAACATAGGTGGCCTCGGCCACCGCCCTCTCTTGGAGAGGAGTGTTTTTCTTGTCTTCTTTTTGGTGTTTTTCTGCCTGTTTGTTTGCTCTCCCTTCTCGTCGGTTCGTTCTCTTTTTTTAAGCTAAGCCCCTCTGTGTGTCTAGTCCTTGAGTTCATGGCTGAGCGGTACTACCGCTGGTGGTGTGCGGTACTACCGCTGATGGTCATCAAGCGGTACTACCGCCCCCCAGCGGTACTACCACTGTGGGGCAGGCCTTGGGGGTTATGTCAAGGCAGGGGGAGTTTTCTTTCTCCCCATACCCATTCGCACAACCCACTCGTCCTTTTCATCTCGCCATCGCCGACTTGCCGCGGGAGGGCTCCGGCGGGCCGCCATCTCCGAGTCGTCCCTCTCCATCTCCTTTGGTGGAATCGATCCCCACCTTGTCCTCTCGCCATGGATGCCGGTATTTCCCCCGTTCCCATTCTCTCTGTGCCTAGGTTTCAAATCTAGACTTTAGAGGCAATAGGCATCGCATTTCTTGATTTTTGGCTAAATCAAGGCTTGAGTAGGATGGAGAAGGCGTCTAGACTGTTTGGATTGGTATTTGGTAGGAGTATTTTTGAACTTGGCATCTCGGTAGTGCCGGATCTATCCATGGCAGTAGGGAACCACCGTTCCCCCGCCTGGAGCGGTACTACCGCTCAGGCGGTACTGCCGCTTCCTGACCTCGGTACTACCGATGGATGCCCACTTCCATCATACTCATACCAAATTTCGATCCATGTTGTTTTGGTTTGGTGGCTTATGCTCTTTATTTCGTGTTGTTCTTCTGTCCATGTGTTTGGTTCCAGGTGATGGCCCTTCTGAGCAGCATGTCTGTCGTGTCAACCCCGGGTGTTCAACTTCAAAGCGCTATCGCACCTCTAAGTCAGCGGCTGCATCCTCAAGTGCTCAACCTCCTTCTCAGCACAAGAAGACTATTGCAAACAAGCCAAAGCCTAGAGGCAAGATTGTGACAAAAATGAATGCCAAGGAGTTCTGGGAAAGGCGTCGCCGCACCCCCTATGCGGAAGATCAAGAACCCACTTTGGTCAACCGCCTGTTCTGGAACCGCTTTCAGTTTGCCATCTACTTTGATGTGATCAAATCAAAGAAGAATCTCTATGCTGATGTTTGCTCCATTGACATTGATGTTATGGAGAAGGATCCTGCTTACTTTGGCGAAGCCCTTCAGATGTGTTCTCAGCTGAACATCCTCAGGATCATGCAATTCAACAAGGATTTTTATGCTGATTTGGTGGCTCAGTTTTATGCCACGGTCCATCTTGGAACTGATGAGGAAAGGACTCTGACTTGGATGACAAATGACAAGTTGCTTTCTGTCAAGTGGAAGGCCTTCATGGAGTTACTTGGGGGTTGAAGATCAAGGACTTGAGAACCCAGTTGGCTTTCGCCCTCACCGCAATGCCACTTCCACTCACAAGCAAGCTCTCTGGCCTTACTGTACTTTGAAGATTCACCCCGTGTCTCAGAAGGAGACCTATGAGTTGCCTGCTTTTCTAGACATCCTCCATCGTATCTTCCGAGAGACTCTCTTCCCTCGTATTGGCAACTTGGATATGGTTCACTCTTTTCTCGTGGACATGCTCCTCTTCTGCCTGCGTGAGAAGGAGGAAAACACTGGAGAATCATTGGATATTTCTCATGTCATGTGGTCTAAACTAATCTCAGCCATCTCAGAGCGCAATTGCCCTATCTATGGTCCGTTCATCATGTTGCTAATTGAGAAGGCTTGGGCGCGCGTTTATCCTAACATTGTGCTATAGACTGGAGAGTTAGTCTCTCATGAGATCAAGCGTCTGAGGAAGAAGGAGAACTGGGGCACCCCGGCTCCTAAGTCTGGGATTCCATCTGGAGCTGCTGATATGGAGACAGAGGGTGAGGCTGACGCTGACGATGATGCGGATTATGAGCCCTCTGGAGTGGAGCCCTCATGGGCAAAGAAGATCAAGCGTAAGATGAAGAAGCTCCTCTGCATGGAGTCTCATGGACAGTATATGGCTCATGTTTCTGAGAAGAAGGCAAGGAGCCGTCACAAGGAGCTCATGCGTCAGTTGGGTGCAACAGTTGCCAGCGGATCTGAGGGAAAGATCACCGATGAGGAGGAGTGGGTTCAGTAGTATTGCCTGTGGACCGACTCAGACACCGAGCAGTTTCCTACCGATGACAGCGGTGCAGACGACCCCGCTGGGATGTGATGCTAGAGATCCTCAGTTTGCTATCACCTGGAGCCGTAGCAGCGCTCTTTGCCTTTCTGGTGTCTTGATGCCAAAGGGAGAGAGAGTCTAGGGATTTGTCGTTGTCGAGTTGTGAGCGTGTGTTTGTTTGTGTGGCTTGTTTGCCTTGTCCTTCTTTCTCGCAAACTCCTTTCTCGTCTTTTGCTTTGGTTTGGTTTGTGCTTGTGAGACCTGGTTCCCGTTCATATGGTGTGAGACATATGCTACTTTTCCCTTATTATCTATGTTTGTCGAGTACTTTGGTAGTATGTGAGTTGCATGCTTATCCTGTTATATACCTAGCTCACACCTACCCTTCTGCATCCAAACTATATGTATCTTTACTTGTTGCTATCGCTGCCAGACTATAAAATATAGGGGGAGTGTTGATCCTAGTTTGTGTGCCTTGCATTCCAAAGGCACCTCTAATTAGGTGCACACATTCAGGGGGAGCCCGTCTATATTTTGTAGTTCTGGGATTCATTTTACTTTCATGTCCTACCTTTGTGCAAATCCCGGGTTGTCATCAATCCACCAAAAAGGGGGAGATTGTTAAGGCATGTCTCTCTCTATGTAGTTTTGGTGATTGATGACAACGCTTTTGCGGACTAATTGTGTGCATTGAGTATTTCAGAGATTCATCCTTTGGCACGAGACGATTCCTTCCCCTCGGAGTTTTAAGCAAAGACGGTGTAGCTCTTTCGTTTTAGTTTTGGTGGACTTGTTTCGTAGGAGTCACCATACTATCAAGAGGGGGTCCGCATTGGTAAGGCTAGGGTGGAATCAACACGTACACATCCTCTTTGCACCCACAGAGCCTTCCCGCTTTGATGGAGGATCCCTCCTTGTTTCCTGAGTTTTTTGGTCCCTGCGGTAGTACCGCGGACCCCAGCTGTAGTACCGCTGAAGAGCCATAGGCGGCAGTACCGCTATGCAACGGTAGTACCGCCTGGGGGCTCTCAGCCGTAGTACCACTGCTGTTCTGCTCTCCTACCGCCTCGACTCGAGGGTGTCGCCTCTCGTGTCAGGTTTTGCAGCACTGGCAGCGGTAGTAGAGGCGGTAGTACCGCTGCTAGTACCACCCTGGGTCTAGATCCTGCCTCGTCCCTGGCCTTCCTTGTCTGCATGGCAGTACCGCGAGGGGGAGTGGTAGTACCATTGATCCCACTGGTAGTACCGCTCCTTGCGGGGCTGGATGGGGGGTAACGGTTGGATTGTCCCCCCCCCCCCCCTTATAAAAGGAGGTCTTCTTCTCCAAGTTGACTTACCTCTTCCACCTCTAAGCTCCATTGATGCTCTAAGCTCCATTTTCGCCCGATCTCTCTCCCTAACCAATCAAACTTGTTGATTCTCTAGGGATTGGTTGAGAAGGCCTTGATCTACACTTCCACCAAGAGAAATTTGATTCCCCCCACTAATCCCTAGCGGATCTTGTTACTCTTGGGTGTTTGAGCACCCTAGACGATTGAGGTCACCGTGGAGCCATAGTCCATTGTGGTGAAGCTTCGTGGTGTCGTTTGGAGCCTCCAATTCAGTTGTGGAGATTGCCCCAACCTTGTTGGTAAAGGTTTGGTCGCCGCCTCCAAGGGCACCAATAGTGGAATCATGGCATCTCACATTGTGTGAGGGTGTGAGGAGAATACAGTGGCCCTAGTGGCTTCTTGGGGAGCATTGTGCCTCCACACTGCTCCAACGGAGACGTACTTCCCTTCAAAAGGAAGGAACTTCAGTAACACATCCTCGTCTCCATCGGTTCCGCTTTTGGTTATCTCTCACCTTTACTTGTGCAAGCTATATTGTGTTATATCCTTTGCTTGCTTGTGTGCTTATTGTTGTTGCATCATATAGGTTGCTCACCTAGTTGCATATCTAGACAACCTACTTTGATGCAAAGTTTAATTTGGTAAAGAAAAGCTAAAAATTGTTAGTTGTCTATTCACCCCCTCTAGTCAACTATATCGATCCTTTCAGGGGTCACAACTGCAAAGGATGGTGTTTGAATTGCTAGAACGTCTATCTGTAGTGAACATGCAACTATAGGTGTGTCATCAAAAAATTTGGAATTATTCAGGGTTCGTTTGGACATTTTTATACGGCAACTTGGTTTTCTAGGCATTTCAGGCGCACAATTCAAAAGTAAACAACATGCACATGCTCCGGGACATGTAAGGCAGCCGCATGATAGGAGGATGGAATATGTATGAAAAATAGGTCGGCATGACATATTGACATGTATGATGTATAAAGTGTAAACTAAGCACAAGGTGTTTGAACTAGTTAGAAGCAATGCAAGCTAGAAACCATATGAAAGATGAAACCAATATCATTATGCCAAATTAAAAGGGAGGCCTCATAAATGTATTTGACCAAATTAGAAGCAATACATGGCAACAGGCTAGAAATCATATGCAATATGCAACGAATAAATGTGTCTCATCGTAAGTGATAGATGCATGATACAGAAGAGAGGTAGCTTCATGTAAGAACATGGTTAACAGATAGATGTATTATGTACCTAAAATAGGAAGGCCTGTCATATTCACAGGTATATTGTGTAAACTAAGCAGATGCAATTTACCCTAATTAAAAGCATTACAAGCTAGACACCGTATGCAACATGCACCCATATATCACACTGCGAAGTTAGAGCAAGCACATGCGATGTTGGTGTAGGGTAAATGCGGTCTTCAAGTATAGAGCTACGTTCAATATCTTCATTTAGGTTGTTGTTTCTTGCGAATCATGTGGGGAGGATGAAACTGCACTCTTTATAAGAGTAGCGCGTCTCATACTAACCGACGGGTGTGACTGTCTCATCATAAGTGATAGATGCAGGATACACTAGTAGAAAAAGGGTCAAACGTGCAGCACATTAGTGCCGGTTTGTATTAGAGCCGGCACTAATGTATACATTAGTGCCGGTTCCAACGGCTAGCCGGGCCACTCTCATTAGTACCGGTTCGTGGCTAACCTTTAGCACCGGTTCGTGCCACGAACCGGTACTAATGAGGGTGGTGGCAGGATGTTGTCAGTCTGGGCCCCCTCCAGCACCTTTAGTACCGGTTCGTGCCACGAACCGGTACTATAGGTCGACGTACATAAACCCTTCGTCCACCCGAGCCACTCTGTTCTTCCCCTTTCCCCTCACTTCTCCTTTGTTCTTCCCCTTTCCCCTCGAGCTCCTCACAAATTTTACCCAAAATTTGTCAAGATTTGAAGGCCCCCATCCATTCAAATGATCACAAAGGTTAGCAACTTTGTCCTTTCAACTCTCATTGCTAGTTTAGCTCTTCCCATGCTTTGTATAGTTACTAATTTGTGAGTTTAGTAATTTGGGAGGAAATATATATATGT
This sequence comes from Triticum timopheevii, assembly GCA_963921465.1. NCBI lineage: Eukaryota > Viridiplantae > Streptophyta > Magnoliopsida > Poales > Poaceae > Triticum > Triticum timopheevii. The sequence goes on along the minus strand of OY997262.1, from coordinate 400,479,803 downwards.
GCTAGTATTTGATTTATATGCAATTTGAGGTCAAAAATAACACTTAGTTTGCATATGTAGGTGTGGTTTACTTAGTGCCTTCTAAATCTCCGTCGTAACCACCGTCGATCGCCCGCACCGTCCCGTCACTGGCACCACCTTGTGGTGAGCCTCTTGTTCATGTAATTTTATATAAAAAATTGATGTTTGTGTGATTTGGATATATAGTTAATCATGTAATAATTATCTTACCCGTACGTTGTTTGTTATACATAGTGCCATGTTTTTGATATCCGTCCCCGTCGGCCCTCGTCCTTGTTATGATTCGGATGTGGTATATTCTCTTTTAAAACTATTAGTTGCATTTCGTGTTTATGACAAATTATGCCCATCAAGTTGACATAGATATTTTTATCTAGGAGGTATGTGAACCGGAAATTCCAACCGACCCTATTGTCGAGAGGTTAAATTTAGTTGAAAGAGAAAATGAGTGCTTGAAAGAAAAATTGAAAAGAATTGAGGGGGAGAAGATGGAATTGGAGTTGCATGTTGCCGATGTCGTCGATGATCACAAGATCAAGACGGAGAAAATGCGCTTGAAGAATAGAAAGATTAGAAAATATGCCATCGATAGTGAGGCTTGGTATCATTATGCTGTTGGATCAATTGTTACCTTAGTTGCGATCTTGATCGCATTTGTTGTTGCATTTAAATGCTTTAGCTAGAGAGTTATTTGTTTGTTGCATTCAAGTGTTGTATGAACTTGTATTAATTTGGTCTATTCGGTGTTGTGTAATGAAGATGAGCCGGCAATGGATGTACAATGACCGATGCTCTCCCCAGTTCGTTGAGGGCGTGCATACTTTTCTGCTTGCGGCTGAGGCAAACAAGCGGGCGGATGGTTTTATGCCTTGTCCATGTGCTGGCTGTAAGAATGGTCACAATTACTCTACGTCAAGAACCATTCACGTCCACCTGTTTGAGTCCGGTTTCATGCCCCGCTATAATGTTTGGACCAAGCACGGAGAAAGAGGGGTTATGATGGAAGACAATGAAGAAGAAGAGGACGACGACAGCTATCCTGGCCATGGGTTCCCTGAATACGATGATACAACAATGGGGGAAGAAGCTGAGCCGGTAATGCGGGAAGAAGCTGAGCCGGCAATGCGGGAAGAAGCTGAAGAAGAGGCATCGGATGAGCCCGTTGATGATCTAGGTCGGGCCATTGCCGATGCAAAGAGAAACTGCGCAAGTGATTTGGAGAAGAAGAAGTTGCAGCGCATGTTAGAGGATCACAAAAAATTGTTGTACCCGAATTGCGTAGGTGACAAGAAAAAGCTGGGCACCACACTGGAATTGCTGCAATGGAAGGCAGAGAATGGTGTATCTGACAAGGGATTTGGAAAGTTGCTGGTAATGATAAAGGATATGCTTCCAAAGGACAACGAATTGCCCGAGACTACGTACGAAGCAAAGAAGGCTGTCTGCCCTCTAGGGTTAGAGGTGCAAAAGATACATGCATGCCCTAATGATTGCATCCTCTACCGCGGTGAGTACGAGGATTTGAACGCTTGCCCAGTATGTGGTGCATTGCACTATAAGATCAGCCGCGATGAGCCTGGTGATGTCGAGGGCGAGCGCCCCAGGAAGAAGATTCCTGCCAAGGTGATGCGGTATTCTCCTATAATACCACGGTTGAAACGTTTGTTCCAAAACAAAGAGCATGCCAAGGTGATGCGATGGCACAGAGAAGACCGTAAGAAAGACGGAAAGTTGAGAGTACCCGCTGACGGGTCGCAGTGGAGAAAAATCGAAAGAAAGTACGGGAAGGAGTTTGCAGATGATGCAAGGAGCGTATGGTTTGGTCTAAGCGCAGATGGCATTAATCCTTTTGGGGAGCAGAGCAGCAACCATAGCACCTGGCCTGTGACTCTATGTTTGTATAACCTTCCTCCTTGGTTGTGCATGAAGCGGAAGTTCATTATGATGCCAGTGCTCATCCAAGGCCCTAAGCAACCCGGCAACGACATTGATGTGTACCTAAGGCCATTAGTTGAAGAACTCTTACAACTGTGGAATGGAACAGGTGTACGTGCGTGGGATGAGCACATGGGGGAAGAATTTGACCTCAAGGCGTTGCTGTTCGTGACCATCAATGATTGGCCTGCTCTCAGTAACCTTTCAGGACAGACAAACAAGGGATACCGCGGATGCACGCACTGTTTGGATGATACCGACAGTATATATTTGAATAGTTGTAAGAAGAATGTGTAACTGGGACATCGTCGATTTCTTCCGAGCAGGCATCCCGTAAGAAAGAAAGGCAAGCATTTCAAAGGTGAGGCGGATCAACGGACGAAGCCTCGCCACCGTACTGGTGCTGATGTACATGATATGGTCAAGGATTTGAAGGTGATATTTGGAAAGGGTCCTGGCGGACAACCTGTTCCGAAGGACGCGGACGGACGCGCACCCATGTGGAAGAAGAAATCTATATTTTGGGACCTGCCATATTGGAAAGACCTAGAGGTCCGCTCCGCAATCGACGTGATGCACGTCACGAAGAATCTTTGCGTGACCCTGCTTGGCTTCTTGGGCGTGTATGGTAAGACAAAAGATACACCTGAGGCACGGGAGGACCAGCAACGTATGCACGGAGAAGACGGCATACATCAGGGTCATGCAAGCTACACTCTTACCAAAGAAGAGAAGGAAATCTTCTTTGAATGCCTGCTCAGTATAAAGGTACCGTCTGGCTTTTCGTCGAATATAAAGGGAATAATAAACATGGCAGAGAAAAAGTTCCAGAACCTAAAGTCTCATGACTGCCACATGATTATGACGCAACTGCTTCCGGTTGCATTGAGGGGGCTTCTACCGGAAAACGTTCGATTAGCCATTGTGAATCTATGTGCATTTCTCAATGCAATCTCTCAGAAGGTAATCGATCCAGAAATCATACCAAGGTTACAGAATGATTTGGTGCAATGTCTTGTCAGTTTTGAGTTCGTGTTCCCACCATCCTTCTTCAACATCATGACTCACGTCCTAGTTCACCTATGAGAAGAGATTAATGTTTTGGATCCTGTATTTCTACACAATATGTTCCCCTTTGAGAGGTTCATGGGAGTCTTAAAGAAATATGTTCATAACCGTGCTAGGCCAGAAGGAAGCATCTCCAAGGGCCATCAAAATGAGGAGGTCATTGAGTTTTGTATTGACTTTATTCCTGACCTTAAGCCGATTGGTGTTCCTGAATCGCGGCATAAGGGCAGACTGGATGGAAAAGGCACGCTAGGAGGGGAACAAATAATATGTATGGACGGACATTCTCTCACTGAAGCACACTACACAGTTCTACAGAATTCCACATTGGTGGCTCCGTATATGGATGAACACAAGAATTTGCTACGCTCCAAACACCCGGAGCGGTCTGATGAGTGGATTACACGTGAACAAACCAGGAGTTTCGCCAACTAGTTGTAGACACGTACCATGCATGACACCTCTATTGAAGATGACATGTACTTGCTATCCCAGTTACCATCTTTGAATATAATGACTTTCAAAGGGTACGAGATAAATGGTAATACATTTTACACGATCGCCCAAGATAAGAAGAGCACCAACCAAAACAGTGGTGTCCGCTTTGATGCAGAAACCAAGACGGGAAAGGAAACGTATTATGGTTATATACAGGACATATGGGAACTTGACTATCGACGTGGTTTAAAGGTCCCTTTGTTTCGGTGCAAATGGGTCAATATGACACGAGGTGGGGTAACGGAAGACCCGCAGTACGGAATGACAACAGTGGATCTCAACAATCTTGCGTATGCAGACGAACCATTCGTCCTAGCCAATGATGTGGCACAGGTTTTCTATGTGAAGTACATGTCTACCAAGCCAAGAAAAAGAAAAGATAAGGAAGCGAATGCATTGTACGATGAGCCAAAGCGGCACATAGTTCTTTCTGGGAAGAGAAACATCGTGGGAGTGGATGACAAGACAGACAAGTCAGAAGATTATGAAAAGTTTGATGAAATTGCTCCATTCACAGTGAATATTGACCCGAGCATCCCGTTAAATGATGAAGATTTTCCATGGTTACGGCGCAAAGGGATACACGTAAAGAAAAAAGTTTCACACCCAAAGATCTGGGATGTGCTCGGCTTCACTATCATCACTTTCTTCTGTGTTTCACACCCAGGAGGGAATGTCTGTAATAGTTAGGGTAGTTATGTGTTTTGGCATTTGAAATGCGAAGAAATTTTATCTGCAAACAAATTCTTTTCATGCATTTACTGATTTTTTTTCCAGCTAAATGACCCTGAAATTGAAAAGCAATTCAAATGAACTCAAAAAAGGTTGAAAGTTGGCATGGTATCATAATTTCATACAAATAGCATGTGCAAGAAAGTAGAGAGGGTTACGGCAAAAACTGGATGCACTTCGTGTACAAAATGGACAATCTCTTTCGAAGTATCAGGGTTTCCGACGAAAACTAAACTGTTACAAAGGCATTTCATTTTTTAAATAACCTAAGCATTACTAAATTGAATATAATGACAAAACACACTAATATTAAACATAAGAAAAAAGAATCACTGAAAAAACTTTTTTCAAAGTTAAGTTATTCACAAACTAGTGATTCACACAAATTTCAAATAATTCAAAATTTAAACTATTCAAATTTGAAATCTACCGGCACTAACAGAAAGTTTGTAATTTTTTGTACCTAAAGCAAAAATATTCACAAAGAAACTCTAAATACAGCAAAAAACAACTCAAAAATAAATAAAACAAAAAAATAAAGCAAAAACAAATTAAGAAAAAAAAGCCCGCCTACTGGGCCAAAGCGGCCTGCATACGACTAGCGACACAACCTTTTGTTGGGCCAGGATGCAGGCCCGCGAAGGCCCAGTAGGCCCACAAGGCGAGGAGGACAGGTAGGCCCAGTAGGCCTGATTAGGAGAGGAGCTCGAGAGAGCTACCGCACTGGGGCTTATAAACCACTGCGGTAGCCCCTCGACTAGCGAGGTGGGACTAAACTTCCGCACCGCACCTGCGCCAGCGCACCCCCTTTAGTACCGGGTGGTGGCACAAACCGGTACTAAAGGGGGGGGGGCTTTAGTACCGGTTTGTGCCACCACCCGATACTAAAGGGGGTGGCTTCCCGCCGCTTGGCCTGGCCAAAACAGACCCTTAGTACCGGTTGGTGGCTCCAACCGGTACTAAAGGTGCCTTCTATATAAGAAAACACTTCAAAATTACGTCAGTTTCTCATCTCTCCCTCTGCTTCTTCTCCTCTGCACCATCGCCCGCCGCCCCCGCCGTCTCAATATCCCTCGACGCCGCCTCGGCCTATCGCCGCCCCCGTCCCCGTCGTCGCCGCCCCGTCGTCGCCGCCCCCGTCGCCGCCCCGTCCCCGTCGTCACCGCCCCGTCCCCGTCGTCGCCGCCCCGTCCCCGTCATCGCCGCCCCGTCGCCGCCCCCGTCGCCGCCCCGGCCCGTACGTCCCCGTCCCCGTCGTCGCCGCCCCGTCATCGCCGCGCCCGTCGCCGTCCCCGTCGCCGCGCGCCCCCCGTCGCCTCTCGCCTCGCCGGCCGATGAGCGCGCACACACACACACACATTTTTAGTTTTTTAGTTATAGAAATTTTTCTGTTTTTTAGTTATAGAAATAGTTATAAAAAGTTAGAATTGTTAGAAATTTTTCTGTTTTTTAGTTATAGAAATAGTTATAAAAATGTTAGTTATATATATAGAAATGTTATAATTTTTTTTCTATTTTTTAGTTATAGAAATATTAGAAATGTTATAGAAATGTTAGTTATATATAGCATTGTTAGAAATGTTATAGAAATGTTAGTTATATAGAAATGTTAGAAATTTTAGTTATCAAAATCCAATCATTAAAAAAATGTTACCTTTTGCGGGCATATAGCTAGTATTTGTTCTCGACGATGCCCGGCCCGCATCCTCGCCGTCGACCCGTCCGCGATGACGTCCAGCCGACCCATGTCCGGGACTGGGCTCCGCCGGGCTGGCACTGGGAGGTGCTGCTTGGAGGGGCGCGCCGCTTGACGAGGAACCCGGCCGCGGGTCCAGTCGTCGACCCTGATCTCGTTTGGTGGCGTTCGCATGGGCCAGTTTCGGTGCGGAGGGACCCGGCCCCGCCGGAGGTGGTACGTCGCCATGTCAGGGAGAAGGACGAGCACGTCCATCGCTACATGGTTGCGTTAGAGGGCGGCAGGTTCTCCAATACGTGGTAGTATCTTCGGGGATCTCACTTCAGCTATGATCCTGTGAGGGTTCCTTCTCTTTGGGTGTCCACTGCCCGCGCCGGAGGAACCGCGAGTGTCCTAGATTCTTCTGTAGTATTCGATCTTTATTAGCTAATAGCCAGTGATGTACTATTCAATATTATATATTATTCGAGACGATGTATTCGAGATTATATCTATTATTCTGGACGATGTATTCGAGATTATATCTATTATTCGAGATTTGAATACTAAATTGTTTTATATTTCTTTTGGATTAGTTAAACAAAAGCTATGGCAGACAATACCGACAGAGAGGGAGAACAGACCATGTTCGATATGATACGCGGGGCAGATGATAATCAAAATGAAGAAGATTATGACGGCTCCAAATTTCTAAACAACTCCGGAGAGGGTGATATGATATTCGATCACGACGAAGTCATGAATGATTATGACGATGATGAAGAACATGATCCTGAAACAACAAACACCGACGAGGTATATATATTTATATAAGCAGGCATCTGGTGATCATCACATGTTTTAAATGACTTGAAGATATATTAACGAATCGATCTTTGTTCTTTCAGCCATCCGGATCGAGCAAATCTTCAGGCAAAAGGACGAAACGAGGCCCGAACAAAAAGTTGAAGCCGGGCGTAAAGTACAATATCGAGGCATGCGGCCCTACTGGCAAACCATTAATGCCTAAGAAGATTGCGGACAAGTTCGTTCGTCAGTGCGGAGTTCTTGTGAAGGACCAACTCCCGGTCAAACTTCAAGAATGGAGAGCGCCAGCAAAGCCACGTCCAGATGTTACTTATGTCGACAAGAATCAAAAAGATCTGCTTTGGGATACTCTCATGGAACATTTCACCCTACCAGATCATTTCACAGAAGCAGATGTGCAGAAAGTCAAAGAGGATGCTCTTAAGATGATGGCGACTGCATTTAAGAACTACAAGAATGGTGAATGGAACAAGTACGTCAACGGAGGAAGGAAGACTCCAGTATTCAAGGGAACACTGGAGAACCAACATGATCATTGGGACGATTTCGTGAAATTCAAGGATTCGGAATTAGCTAAGGAACGGTCGAGAATAAAAAAGAAGAATGCCGAAAAAAAGGATAAGTTCCATAAGCTGGGGCCAGGTGGCTATGCGGTGGCAATGCCTAAGTGGGATAAGTCTGAGAAAGAGATGGAGGATGCAGGTGTCACTCCGGCTACTAAGAGCTGGCCCCCCAGGGTCAGGACTTGGTTCTATGCGCATGGGGGGGAGTTGGACCGGGAGACAGGCAATGTTTCGACGAGGGCAAGTCTGAAGGGAGCCGACGATGCGATACTTGTTGCAATAGAAGAGGCACGAACGGGGGTGTTCCAGCCCAACAGAGAGAACGACGAGCTTACGCGTGCCCTGGGAAATCCTGAACACCCGGGAAGAACACGAGGCAAGGGCGCTCTGTCGTGGTATGAGGGGTTTTCAGACTGGAACAACGACTACAGAACCCGTGCGAGAAAGAAGATTGCGGAGGAGAAGAAGAGGAAGATGGAGGAGGAGCAGAGGAAGCGGGACTATGAACGCCTTCATGGCCTAGAAGCAAGTCAAGCGGAATTGGCAGTCAAATTCCAGCGGCAGCAGGAGCAGATCGACTCACTTACCCATCAAAGGGGGTCTCAGCAGCTGCAGCAGCTAGCGGATGATCCATCATTGGATAGCACCGGCCCATCCATGCCGAGAAGCAGCGTGGGTTCTGTCCCGGACGACCCAATGCTGGGTAGATACCCCGTGGATGACATCACGGAGAACACTAACTGCGAGCTACACGTCAAAATGAAGAACATATCCATGAAGGTGGCGGACGGTTGTGCTTTCACAAATCCCCCCGAGGCAACCTTCCATTGCAACCCGATTCCAGCGGGCTATGCTCGTGTCTTGGTTGATGAGGTGGTGGACCCACCATATTCGGGGCTACAGCTTGACATTGCTGGAGGTGACGGCGAGCGCTTTCTCGGAGAGGCCAAACATCGTATCATCCTATGGAAAAAGGATTGCATCATCTTTCCAAGGCCACCGACACCGCGTCACCTGAGTCCTCGTCGAAGTCCGCCACCGAGTCAGCAGACTCCCGCTCCTCCAAGTCCGGCAAAGTGTCAGGACAATCCTCCTCCTCCAAGTCCGGCAAAGTGTCAGGACAATCCTCCTCCTCCAAGTCCGCCACAGCGTCAGACGTCCACTCCTCCTCCAAGTCCAGCACAACCTCAGGCCACTCCTCCTCATCCAACTCAGTCCCGTCAGCCGTCTCCGCCGCCTCAGCAATCGCAGAAGAGACACCCCGCATCTATGGTGCGTAGCGGTACGAGTCGAGGTAGTACAGGAAGTACAGGCGGAGGCAAGCGATATAAATATGGTCCAAGCCTCAAGCCTCTTCCGCAGAGGTCTTATGACAAGTCCGAGGAGGAAATCACAGCCATATCGAAGGCCGAGGTGGAAGCCCATTTTGCACCGAAACCGCCACCGCCGCCAAGGGAGAAAGTGCCTGAGGAAACGATTGACCACTTCATTCGTATGGCTCAACCACCAGCTTCCAAGCCTGTTGACACAGACTATGAGTGCCACATCAGGAAGTTAAATCGAGCACGTCTACAAAGGGAGGCGAGCACGTCTACATCGGTATCGAGCAAACAAGAAGCAGCTGCCAAAAAATGCGGGAAAACCATTCCCCAGCTGGGAGAACAGGCGGCGCAATCGATCCCCTCGCTTGTTGTGCCAACAACAGGTGACAGTACGCGCCCCCAATATTATTGTGGGCAAACAGTGCATGTTCCCGAGGTGGGCAATGTGGTAATAACGGAGGAGCATATAATGCAGGCTGAAGTTCTCAACATCACTGTTGGACAACTCCTCGAGATCGAGCCCATGCCTTTGCTTAGAGAGGATAAAGTAAAACGGAAATATGTCCGGGGCCAACCTTTGGTCGCGCCAGACAAGGTCAAGAACCTCCCAACGAGAATGTATGAATTGCATCAATGGTACATGAACATGACCAAGATTTCAGATCGAGTATCCCTCATGGTGAATGTCAAGAACGACCATTACTACCATGAGAAAGCTGGGTCTGTTGAGTATTTAGAACTGTTTCAGTTATACAATCAAGACGCACTCGACAAATCTATCGTCAGTTGCTATTGTCTGTAAGTGATCTCTTTCTATAATTTAAGTCTCAAGCTAGCTGTAGTGATCCTTTTGATCAATCATTACCTGTAATTATCCTCACTATATTCTTTTCTGTGGTATTATGCAGGATGAAGATATATGAAATGAGAAAAGGTGGACGCTTTGGCATTGGGTTCATTGACCCAAACACCGTTAATGAATACACATGGAAGATAAATGAACATCATGCAAAGGAAGTAGAGGACAGCATGCTAGAGTTCTTGAAGCGCCTCAAATACAATGAAGATATACTACTTCCTTACCACTTTGGGTGAGTCACACTGTCTTGTACTACAAATTCTCTGTTTTTGCCTACTAGCTAGCTACATGTTTTTGCTTACATATGCCCGCTTAATTAAGACATGTAAACGTGTGTGCATGCAGATTTCACTGGGTATTGTGTATCATTAAAGTTGACGCCGGAACAGTTGAAATACTGGACTCACTAATCTCAAAAAACACTGACTTTAACATCTTGTATCGGATAGTCAACAGGTAATTTCAATCATTATTAACTATATATCTCGGCCTATTTAGTTCGTCATTTCATGATATGAACTATTTAATAACCCTTTTATTCATTTTCTTTGTCGGCGGGCAGGGCTTGGGCAAGATTCATCAGCGTCACGGAAGGTGAATGGAAACAAAAGCTTCAATGGTTTCGACCCAAGGTAAGTAATTAAGCAGTACTAGCTAGCTAGCTAGCTGCCATCTCTTTAATTATCATGCTTGATTAATTTTTATCTGATCAAATTCCATTCTCGTAAAGGCCCTGAAGCAGGCGCAGGGGACTGATCTGTGTGCATTCTGCGTTTGCGAGAACATTCTCATGATGGCGTCCGAAAGGAGCAGATCTCAAAGACAGCAATGGGTACGCTTGTCAGAACACTATTCACAATTTTTACACCATTATCGATATCTAGCTAGTCACACAACTAATACACATGCATATTGATCTCCTTCTTAACAGTTCAAAGAGGTGCGGGAGAAGCTCATAGAAACGGAGCGCGTAGAAGCACTTCAAGAGGAAATAGCGGGATTTTTGCTCGACCAGGTCATAAATCCGAATGGAGAATTCTATTACCCGCTACCGCCCCCATGAAAACCACTTTCAATTGTCATCGTGCTCCGAAGGCACCAATTAGGCTAATGCCACTGGCTCCGAAGGCAACATTCATATGTAGGAGAAATTGTATATAGCTATACATGTGTGTATATGTGAATTAATTAATATGGTGGTTTAATTTGTGAGACATTGATGTGAGATATATATGCATGATTGGTTCTACTAGTAATTCTATATATATATATATATATAATATATAATATATATATATATATATGCATAACGTGTACAATGTGTAGTATCGTAAAATACCAGCAAACGAAAAAGAATTAAAATGGAAACACAAAATTAAATGAAAAAGAAATCATAAAACTAAAACCCCACCAAACCTTATAGTACCGGTTGGTGTTACCAAGCGGTACTAAAGGGTTCCAGGCCCCCGGAGCTGGCTCGTGCCACGTGGTTGCCCTTTAGCACCGGTTCGTGCTGAACCGGTACTAAAGGGGGGGGGGCTTTAGTGACCACAAATTAGTGCCGGTTATGTAACCGGCACTATAGGGCCTTACGAACCGGTGCTAATGCCCGGTTCTGCACTAGTGATACACAAGAACAATAGTTTGATGTAAGAACATGGTGTGCTAGGCAGATGTAGTATGTACCAAAACAGGAAGGCGTGTCATATTCACATGTATAATGTGTAAGCTAAGGAGATGCAATTTAACAAATTAGGAGCAATACAAGATATGCACCATATGCAACATGCAACCAGATATCACACTGCCATATTAGAGTAATGCTACGTCTTGAGTTTGCGTTGGTTTTCCTTGAAGAGGAAAGGGTGATGCAGCAATAGTAGCGTAAGTATTTCCCTTAGTTTTTGAGAACCAAGGTATCAATCCAATAGGAGGCTCCTCAAAAGTCCCACGCACCTACACAAACAAACAAGAACTCGCAACCAATGCAATAAAGGGGTTGTTAATCCCTTCACGGCCACTTGTGGAAGCGAGATCGGATAAAGATAATATGATAAGATAAATACATTTTTGGTATTTTATGATATAGATTGGAAAAGTAAAGATGCAAATAAAATTAGATTGAAAGCTTATATGATAAAAGATAGACGCGGGGCCATAGGTTTCACTAGTGGCTTCTCTCAAGATAGCATAAATCTTACGGTGGGTGAACAAATTACTATCGAGCAATTGATAGAAAAGTGAATAATTATGAGATTATATAGGCATGATCATGTATATAGGCATCACGTCCGTGACAAGTAGACCGACTCCTGCCTGCATCTACTACTATTACTCCACACATCGACCGCTATCCAGCATGCATCTAAAGTATTAAGTTCATAAAGAACAGAGTAATGCATTAAGAAAGATGACTTGACGTAGAGGGATAAACTCATGCAATATGATATAAACCCCATCTTTTTATCCTTGATGGCAACAATACAATACGTGCCTTGCTGCCCTGCTGTTACTGGGAAAGGACACCGCAAGAAGATTGAACCCAAAGCTAAGCACTTCTCCCATTGCAAGAAAGATCAATATAGTAGGCCAAACCAAACTGATAATTCGAAGAGACTTACAAAGATAACTTAATCACACATAAAAGAATTCAGAGGAGATTGAAATATTTCTCATAGATAAACTTGATCATAAACCCACAATTCATCGGATCTCGACAAACACACCGCAAAAAGAGTTACATCGAATAGATCTCCAAGAATATCAAGGAGAACATGGTATTGAGATTCAAAGAGAGAGAAGAAGCCATCTAGCTAATAACTATGGACCTAGAGGTATGTGGTAAACTACTCACAACTCATCGGAGAGGCTATGGTGTTGATGTAGAAGCCCTCCGTGGTTGATTCCCCCTCCGGCAGAGCGCGTGCGAAGGCTCCAAGATGGGATCTCGCGGATACAGAAGGTTACGGCGGTGGAAATAGTTTTTCGTGGTGGCTTCTGATGTTCTCGGGGTACGTGGGTATATATAGGAGGAAGAAGTAGGTCGGTGGACACCCGAGGGACCCACGAGACAGGGGGTGTGCCCAGCAGGGGGGCGCCCTCCACCCTCGTGGCCTCCTCGATTGCTTCTCGACTTGCACTCCAAGTCCTCTTGATCACATTTGTTCCAAAAAGATCGCTCCCGAAGGTTTCATTCTTTTTGGACTCGTTTGATATTCCTTTTCTTCGAAACACTGAAATAGGCAAAAAAACAAACAATACGGGCTGGGCCTCCGGTTAGTAGGTTAGTCCCAAAAATGATATAAAAGTGTAAAGTAAAGCCCATAAACATCCAAAACGGGTAATATAATAGCATGGAACAATCAAAAATTATAGATACGTTGGAGACGTATCAAGCATCCCCAAGCTTAATTCCTGCTCGTCCTCGAGTAGGTAAATGATAAAAGCAGAATTTTTGATGTGGAATGCTACCTAGCATAATTCTCAATGTAATTTTCTTTATTGTGGCATGATAGTTCAGATCCAAATGATTCAAGATAAAAGCTTATAAACATAAAAATAATAATACTCGAAGCATACTAACAAATAATCATGTCTTATCAAAATAGCATAGCCAAAGAAAGCTTATCCCTACAAAATCATATAGTTAGGCCATGCTTCATTTTCATCACACAAAATACTCCCATCATGAACAACCCCGATGATGAGCCGAGCAATTGGTTCATACTTTTTGACGCGCTTCAGCTTTTTTCAACTCTTACGCAATACATGAGAGCAAGCCATGGACATAGCACTATGGTGGTATATGGTGGTGGTTGTGAGGACAAAAAGGGAGAAGATAGTCTCACATCAACTAGGCGTATCAACGGGCTATGGAGATGCCCATCAATAGATATCAATGTGAGTGAGTAGGGATTGTCATGCAACGGATGCACTAGAGCTATAAATATATGAAAGCTCAACAAAAGAAACTAAGTGGGTGTGCATCCAACTCGCTTGCTCATGAAGACCTAGGGCGTTTTGAGGAAGCCCATCATTGGAATATACAAGCCAAGTTCTATAACGAAAAATTCCCACTAGTATATGAAAGTGACAACACAAGAGACTCTCTATCATGAAGATCATGGTGCTATTTTGAAGCACAAGTGTGGAAAAGAGATAGTAGTATTGTCCCTTCTCTCTTTTTCTCTCATTTTTATTTTTTTATATTTGGCCTTTTCTTTTTTTATTTGGCCTTTCTTTTTTTTATTTGGCCTTTCTCTTTTTTTGGTGGGCTCTTTGGCCTCTTTTTTTTTAAAGTCCGAAGTCTCATCCCGACTTGTGGGGGAATCATAGTCTTCATCATCCTTTCCTCTCTTGGGACAATACTCTAATAATGAAGATCATCACACTTCTATTAATTTGCAACTCGAGAATTACAACTCAACACTTAGAACAAAATATGACTCTATATGAATGCCTCCGGCGGTGTATCGGGATATGCAATGAATCAAGAATGACATGTATGAAAATATATGAAGGTGGCCTTGCCACAAATACAATGTCAACTACATGATCATGCAAAGAGCAATATGACAATGATGGAGTGTGTCATAATAATGGAACGGTGGAAAGTTGCATGGCAATATATCTCAGAATGGCTATGGAAATGCCATAATAGGTAGGTATGGTGGCTATATTGAGGAAGGTAAATAAGGGTTGCATGATACCGGCGAAAGTTGTGCGGCACAATAGAGGCTAGCAAAGTGGAAGGGTGAGTGTGCGTATATCCATGGACTCACATAGTCATAAAGAACTCATATACTTATTGCAAAAGTCTACTTAGCCCTTGAAGCAAAGTACTACTACGCATGCCCCTAGAGGGATAGATTGGTAGGAAAAGACCATCGCTCGTCCCCGACTGCCACTCATAAGGAAGACAATCAAAAGAGCACCTCATGCAACAAATTTGTCACACAACTTTTACCATACGTGCATGCTACGGGACTTCCCAACTTCAACACAAGTATTTCTCAATTTAATAATTATCCACTAGCATGACTCTAGCATTACTACCTTTATATCTCAAAACAATTATCAAGCATCAAATTGATCCTAGTGTTTAATGCACTTTCTATGATAGTTTTTATTATAACCAACTTGGATGCTCATCATTCTAGGACCAAATTTATAACCATAGCAAATACCATGCTGTTCTAAAAGACTCTCAAAATAATATAAATGAAGCCTGAGAGACTAACAATTTCTACAAAATTAAGCCACCGATGTGCTCTAAAAGATATAAGTGAAGCACTAGAGCAAATACTATCTAGCTCAAAAGATATAAGTGAAGCACATAGAGTATTATAATAAATTCCAATCAAGTGGGCTTCTCCCAAAAGGTGTGTACAGCAAGGATGATTGTGGTAAACTAAAAAGCAAAGACTAATATCATACAAGACGCTCCAAGCAAAACACATATCATGTGGTGAATAAAAATATAGCTCCAGGTAAAGTTACCGATAAACGAAGACGAAAGAGGGGATGCCTTCCGGGGCATCCCCAAACTTAGGATTTTGGCTATTCTTGAATATCTAGGGGTGCCTTTGGCATCCCCAAGCTTAGGCTCTTGTCACTCCTTATTCCATAGTCCATCAAATCTTTACCCAAAACTTGAAAACTTCACAACACAAAACTCAACAGGAAATCTCATAAGCTCCGTTAGTGAAAGAAAGAAAAAACACCACATAAGGTACTGTAATGAACTCATTCTTTTTTATATTGGTGTTAAACCTACTGTATTTCAACTTTTCTATGGTTCATACCCTTACATACTAGCCATAGATGCATCAAAATAAGCAAACAACACACGAAAAACAGAATCTGTCAAAAACAAAACAGTCTGTAGCAATCTGTAACTCTCGAATACTTCTGGAACTTTAAAAAGCCTACCAAAATAGGAAGTCCTGGGAAATTTGTCTATTAATCTACAGAAAAAATAATCAACACAAAATCACGTTTCTGTGAATTAATAAAATTATTTTCGTGCGTGCAAAGTTTCTGTTTTTCAGCAGAATCAAATTAACTATCACCACAGGTTATCCTATAGGTACTGCTTGGAACAAACACTAATTAAAACATAAAAACACATCTAAATAGAAGGTACATGCAAAATTTATTACTAAATAGAAACAAAAACAAAAAACACAAAATACAATTGGGTTGCCTCCCAACTAGCGCTATCGTTTAACGCCCCTACCTAGGCATAAAAGCGAGGACAGATCTAAGTAGTGCCATCTTTGGCACTCAATTCATAAGTAGCTCGCATGATAGATTCATAAGGTAATTTGACTTTTTTTGGAAAGTGCTCCATGCCTTTCCTTAATGGAAATTGGAATCTAATATTCCCTTCCTTCATATCAATAATCGCACCAATTGTTCTAAGGAAAGGTCTACCAAGAATAATAGGACAAGAAAGATTGCAATCTATATCAAGAACGATAAAATCTACCCGCACCAAATTCCTATTTGCAACAATGAGAACATCATTGATCCTTCCCACTGGCTTTTTAATGGTGGAATCCGCAAGGTGCAAATTTAAAGAGCAATCATCAAGATCATGGAAACCTAAAATATCACATAAAGTTTTCGGAATCGTGGAAACACTAGCACCCAAATCACACAAAGCATAACACTCATGATCTTTAATTTTAATCTTTATAGTAGGTTCCCACTCATCATAAAGTTTTCTAGGTATAGAAACTTCCAAATTAAGTTTTTCATCAAAGGATTGCATCAAGGCATCAACAATATGTTTGGTAAAAGCTTTATTTTGACTATAAGCATGAGGAGGATTCACAACGGATTGCAAAAAGGAAATACAATCTTCTAAAGAACAATTATCATAATTAAATTTATTGAAATCCAAGATAGTGGGTTCAATGTTATTTAAAGTCTTGACCTCTCCAATCCCACTTTTACCAAATTTAGCATCAAGATCTAAGAACTCCGAATCATTGGGACGCCTTTTAACTAAAGTTGACTCATCTCCAGTCCCATCATTATTAAGATTCATATTGCAAAACAAAGATCTAATAGGGTACACATCAATAACTTTAAGATCTTCATCATTATTTTCATGGAAACTAGAAGAACACACCTTTACAAAGTAATCTTTCTTAGCACGCAATCTAGCGGTTCTTTCTTTGCACTCACCAATGGAAATTCTCATAGCTTTGAGAGACTCATTGATATCATGCTTAGGAGGAGTAGATCTAAGTTTCAAAGAATCAACATCAAGCGAGAGTCTATCAACGTTCCTAGCCAAATCATTAACTTTAAGCAATTTTTCTTCAAGCAAGGCATTAAAATTCTTTTGAGAGATCATAAATTCTTTCATGCTATTCTCAAAATCAGAGGGCATCTTATTAAAATTACCATAAGAATTATTGTAGGAATTTCCATAATTATTAGAGGAATTACTAGGGAACGGTCTAGGATTAAAGTTTCCTCTATAAGCATTGTTACCAAAATTATTCCTACCAACAAAATTCACATCCATAGATTCATTATTATTCTCAATCAAAGTATACAAAGGCATATCATTGGGATCCATAGAAGCACTCTTAGTAGCAAACAATTTCATAAGTTCATCCATCTTTCCACTCAAAACATTAATTTCTTCTATATAGCATGCACTTTTTTACTAGTAGATCTTTCGGTGTGCCATTGAGAATAATTAGCCATAATATTATGAAGGAGTTTTGTAGCTTCTCCTAAGGTGATTTCCATAAACGTGCCTCCCGCGGCCGAATCTAAATGATTTCTAGAAGCAAAATTCAATCCGTCATAAAATTTTTGTATGATCATCCATAAATTCAAACCATGAGTAGGGCAATTGCGAATCATCAATTTCATTCTTTCCCAAGATTGGGCAACATGCTCATGATCAAGATGTTTAAAATTCATAATATCATTCCTAAGAGAGATGATCTTAGCGGGAGGAAAATACTTAGAGATAAAAGCATCTTTGCACTTATTCCATGAATCAATACTATTCTTAGGCAAAGACGAAAACCAAAATTTAGCACGATCTCTAAGTGAAAACGGAAATAACTTCAATTTAACAATATCATTATCTGTATCTTTCTTCTTTTGCATCTCACACAAATCAACAAAGTTGTTTAGATGGGTAGCGGCATCTTCACTAGGAAGGCTGGAGAATTGATCTTTAATAACAACATTTAGCAAAGCAGCATTGATTTCACAAGACTCAACATCATTAAGAGGAGCAATCGGAGTACTAAGGAAATCATTATTACTGGTATTGGAGAAATCACACAATTTGGTATTATCTTGCGCCATCGCAACAAGTAATCCAACACACAAGCAAACAAAATGGCAAGCGAAAGAGAGAGGAGATTGGGAAAGAGAGGGCGAATAAAACGGCAAGGGTGAAGTGGGGGAGAGGAAAACGAGAGGCAAATGGCAAATAATGTAAATGCGAGGGAGATGAGTTTGTGATGGGTACCTGGTATGTCTTGACTTGAGCGAAGACTTCCCCGGCAACGGTGCCAGAAATCCTTCTTGCTACGTCTTGAGCTTTTGCGTTGGTTTTCCTTGAAGAGGAAAGGGTGACGCAGCAATAGTAGCGTAAGTATTTCCCTCAGTTTTTGAGAGCCAAGGTATCAATCCAGTAGGAGGCTCCTCAAAAGTCCCACGCACCTACACAAACAAACAAGAACTCGCAACCAACGCAATAAAGGGGTTGTCAATCCCTTCACGACCACTTGCGAAAGTGAGATCTGATAGAGATAATATGATAAGATAAATATATTTTTGGTATTTTATAATATAGATTGGAAAAGTAAAGATGCAAATAAAAGTAGATTGAAAGCTTATATGATAAAAGATAGACGCGGGGGCCATAGGTTTCACTAGTGGCTTCTCTCAAGATAGCATAAATATTACGGTGGGTGAACAAATTACTGTTGAGCAATTGATAGAAAAGCGAATAATTATGAGATTATCTAGGCATGATCATGTATATAGGCATCACGTCCGTGACAAGTAGACCGACTCTTGCCTGCATCTACTACTATTACTCCACACATCGACCGCTATCCAGCATGCATCTAGAGTATTAAGTTCATAAAGAACAGAGTAACGCATTAAGAAAGATGACATGATGTAGAGGGATAAACTCATGCAATATGATATAAACCCCATCTTTTTATCCTTGATGGCAACAATACAATACGTGCCTTGCTTCCCCTGCTGTCACTGGGAAAGGACACCGCAAGATTGAACCCAAAGCTAAGCACTTCGCCCATTGCAATAAAGATCAATCTAGTAGGCCAAACCAAACTGATAATTCGAAGAGACTTGCAAAGATAACTTAATCACACATAAAAGAATTCAGAGGAGATTGAAATATTTCTCATAGATAAACTTGATCATAAACCCACAATTCATCGGATCTCGACAAACACACCGCAAAAAGAGTTACATCGAATAGATCTCCAAGAAGATCAAGGAGAACATGGTATTGAGATTCAAAGAGAGAAAAGAAGCCATCTAGCTAATAACTATGGACCCGAAGGTCTGTGGTAAACTACTCACAACTCGTCGGAGAGGCTATGGTGTTGATGTAGAAGCCCTCCGTGGTTGATTCCCCCTCCGGCAGAGCGCGTGCGAAGGCTCCAAGATGGGATCTCGCGGATACAGAAGGTTACACCGGTGGAAATAGTTTTTCGTGGTCGCTTCTGATGTTCTCGGGGTACGTGGGTATATATAGGAGGAAGAAGTAGGTCGGTGGACGCTCGAGGGGCCCACAAGACAAGGGGCGCGCCCAGCAGGGCGGGCGCCCTCCACCCTCGTGGACTCCTCGATTGCTTCTTGTCTTGCACTCCAAGTCCTCTGGATCACGTTTGTTCCAAAAAGATCGCTCCCGAAGGTTTCATTCCGTTTGGACTCCGTTTGATATTCCTTTCTTTGAAACACTGAAATAGGCAAAAAAAACAACAATACGGGCTGGGCCTCCGATTAGTAGGTTAGTCCCAAAAATGATATAAAAGTGTAAAGTAAAGCCCATAAACATCTAAAACGGGTAATATAATAGCATGGAACAATAAAAAATTATAGATACATTGGGGACGTATCAAGCAAGCACCTAGGGCTGTGGAGTAGGGGGGATGAGTTTTGGAACTTGCACTGCAATAGGAGTAGCAGGAGAATCTGCAGAGATCATCTGTCTCGGTTGCTCCAGAGGACCACCATCATTCCGTGTCTTCGTCCTTTTAGATTTTGCCTTGTCAAGTAAACAAATAAGAAAAATGAATGAAATTCGCACTTCCAAATTCGTTGATGCATGATACTGACGAACACAACTTTTATGTAAGGCAACCACATTGTAGGAGGATGGAATATGTATGAAAAACGCTAAGCGGAAGGCATTTCAACAAATTGGAAGCAATGCAATCTATACACCATATGAAAGATCCAACCAAAATCACTCTACCAAGTTAGATGTGTCTCGTTATAAGTGACACTTCAACAAATTAGAGGCAATACATGTTTGAAATGATATGCAAGATGCAACCAATATTACACTATCAACTTGAAGGTGTCTCGTGAGAAGTGATTGATGAGGGATACACAAGAAAAGTAGTATGATGTAAGAACATGGTTAATAGAAAGACGTAGTATGTACCAAAAATAGGAAGACATGTCATATTCACATGTATAATGTGTTGACTAAACAGATGCAATATACCCTAATTAGAAGCATTACAAGGCAGACACCATATGCAACATGCAACCACATATCAAGGTAGACATGGTTAATAGAAGTATGTACCAAAAACCCCATGTCGAGTAGCTTTGGATCGTCTTGATGGACTCGTTGACAGGGAGAACAAGTATGAGGAAAACTCGAATATTCATGGGTGTGGGCTTACTTGCTCGACCTCAATTCCCTATCATTAGAGACCCTCCGCCATGTTGGAGATCACTAATGTAGCAGGCTCAACTCAGAGAAAAACGACCTTCGATGGCGATGACGACTAGGAAGGGTGGAGATTACGGAGGGAAGCTATGTGATCAGTTTGACCCAACCCCAACCATGCCACATCACATTTATCTTACTCTCATGACCCGACCCAATAATGCCATGTTATCTCCCAAAACTGCCTAAATCACAGCAAAATCGGGGGAGATTTACTTGCTTTCTAGATTTGAGGGCCAAAATCGTACCAAAATTGACTTCAAGAGGGTATTTGTAATCTTTCCATTAAGGCACATTTGAGGGTGAAAAATGGATTATTATTTTCATAGGTTGGATCAGGGTTTGCTCAACTTTTTTTTTTGAGGGTTTGTTTTCTCAACCATTCCACGGGCTAGAGAGCTTTTAAGCAACTAGGGCATGGCCCATGGGCCAATGCAGCCGCGCAGCAGCAGAGCCCCTGACAGAAGAAATACAGATTGCCTCAAAAAAAAAGAAGAAATACAGAAGTTTGTCTCAAACAAAAAAAAACTCATCAAAAAGGAAGAAAAAAAAAAGGAGAACAGGCACAGCGCTCCGCTCGCCGGCCGCAACGCCTGCAATCCCTCCTCGACGGCGGCGGCAGCCATCTCATCGTCTTCCCCTCCCCGCGTCCAATCCCACTCTCCCACCCTCCCATCTCCCTTCCCCTAGCAGCCGCCGCATAGAACACAGATCCGACTCCCCTCCCCTCCCCCGCCATGGAAATTTGGATCTAGACCTCCCCCTCGTCCTCTCCTCCCCACCCACAGCACGGTCGGGCGGCAGATACTCACGATGGATGGATACGCTATCATCTCCTCTGATCAGGTATGCACATGAAATTTTTCCTATGTATGTCAGGAAAAAGGCAGGTCATGTGCTGATTGTTCTGTTTGTCAGTTCTCCCATCAAGGCTTTGTTCTTCCAGCAGATTTCATACAAGTTAGGTTGCTGATAGATGTGTCTCAATTTTTCTTCTTCTTGTGATAGAATTAAAGTGAAACATGAAGTTTGTGAAATTGTTGTAGGTTCTAGTGACGGAAAGGGTCATATAATTGAACAAGTCAGGAAAAGAAACCGCAAAACACATAGTGATTATGGCCATTGGGTCTCAACCTGATGTTTGGAAAAACCACATAAAAAATAAAAAAATTGGATCCCCAAAATAAAATGTATCTTGGGGCTAATTGGATGGCGAGGCTTGATCGAAAACTCTTACTAGTATATACTCCCTCCGTTCGGAATTACTTGTCTCGGAAATGGATGTATCTAGAACTAAAATACATCTAGATACATCCATTTTGGCGACAAGTAATTCCGAACGGAGGGAGTATATTCTAAGGGTTTAATATGTTTTTTTTATTTGCATTCAGGAACAACCAGTAATCGGTGCAGATTGGAGTTCAGGGGCACTGTCAGATGAACTGGTGATACATGCAAACTCAGCGGACCTTTCACTGCAGCTTGCTGAAGAACAAAGCCAGTTACATGATATTATGGGAATCAATGAAATGCCAATTAATGACACAGGCAGTGGAAGTGATTCAGACGGCAGCTCTGGGAATGAGACAGATAAAGAACCAGGAAAGTACTTCTATCCTGGTTTTGAGGAGTTGGTTAATCCAAGGCCACCAGAAGTTGGAATGAGATTCCCAACCCTTGAAGATGCGACCCGATACTATAGTGCACATGCTCTCCTGTCTGGTTTTGTGGCAATTAGGGGACCGAATTTTATGAGAAAGAAGTTCCACGTGGAATGCAACCGGAGCCGCAAATTGGCGCCATCTCAGGACCTGAAGAGGAAGAGGGAAGTATATTCTGTGAATAAGGCACAGTGTGAGGCAAGGGCCGTCGTGAAGCCTGTTAAGGGGCAATGGGAGTACACATCAGTTCGGAGTGAGCACAACCATCCGTTATGTCCAAGCCCGTCACTCACAAAATTCTTCCTTAGCTGCAAACACATGTCAGCTGAAGAAAAATCGTTTTTAAGAGCTCTGCAACAAAGTAGCATACATCCCAAGAAAGCTATGAAGATCTTCAAGAGAATGAGAGGTATTTTGGGGAGCTTACCATTCAACACAAAAGATGTGAATACGTCACAGTGTGCAGAACAACAGGGAAAACCAAACTCGGATGTAGAAACAACAGTGAAGCATTTGAAGGAACTGGAGCTGCAAAACCCATGTGTTTCCATCACCATGCAAACAGATGAAGATAGCATAGTTAGGAGTCTTTTCTGGACTGATGCGAGGTCGAGGCTTGATTATGAGATCTTCGGAGATGTCTTATCATTTGATACCACCTATAGCACAATTAGTCAGAATATGCTTTTCACTTCTATTAGTGGAATGAATGAGCATGGAAGAACTCTCGTGTTTGGATACGCCTTGCTACAGGATCGGGAAGCTGAAACCTTCAAATGGATGTTCCAAACATTCCTCCATGTAATGGGAGGAAAAATGCCAAGAGCAATCATAACAGACCAGGATGAAGCTATAGCAAAAGCAATTTCGGAGGTTATGCCGCAAGTAAAGCACAGGTTCTGTAAGTTCCACGTAATGAGGAAAGCACGGGAAAAGCTTGGAGGCTTCATAGCAGCAAGAGGTAACATAAATTCAGAGTTGCATGCCCTAGTTAACAACTCTCTGACAGAAACAGAATTTGAGGAAGGATGGGCTGCACTGATTGAGAGATACAGTGCAAGTGGAAATAAGTACCTACAACTCTTGTGGGAAACAAGGAAAGAATGGGTGCCTGTTTATTTCAAAGAAGATTTCTATCCATTTGTGGAAACGACTGGATGTTGCGAGGGGTCAAACTTATTATTCAGGGACTATGTGCTTCCTAAGGACAGAATAGAGAAGTTCCTTGAAAGATATGAAGACGTACAAGAGAGGATGATGGAAACGGATGATGAAGATAGGCTGCAATCAACAACTGAACCTTCATGTTTCTCAATGCAGCCAATAGAAAAGCATGCAGCACGCATTTACACAAGGCAGATATTTCTGAAAGTGCAGAGGGAGCTACTCCATTCTACAGCATTCAACGTGCAGGAGATACAGACGGGGACAGTGTATAGACTGGAAAAGGTGTCCGCCTACGAGAACCCAGAGTTTGACAGAAATTCCTTCGAGCTGTTAGTCGATCCCAGCACCAATGCAATCAAATGCGAATGCGCAAAGTTCACTAGGGATGGTATACCGTGCTGCCACATATTCAGACTTTTCACACAGTTTGGGGTCAATGAAATACCAGGGCAATACATAGTGCCCAGGTGGACTGCCAAATTTAAAGAAGAGCAGATGAAACAGTACAGGGAGAAATTCTTGGACAGCCGTGGCATGGACCAATCAGAAAATACCATGAGGTATGCAATGCTGCTGAGTAAAGTAGCGGACATTGGCAAAGAAATATGCGGCGATGGCTCGAAATGCGATAAATTCAGGCTGGAACTGGACACGATTCAGGGAAAAACTGGAAACAGCGGCATGAGAAGCACCTGAAACTAATGACAGTTAGACTGTACTTGTCATGTACATGGGCTCTGGAAACGGCCGCTTTGGCAGCAGCAGCGGCTGGGCGCTGGCGCTCCCGTGAAGTTGCTATTGTCTGAATCAACAAGAGCCTGTTGTCAACTGTTGATGGACATCAGCAACCAGGACGAATCTTAGTTAGGAGAGTCAGTTAAATCGTTGTCATTGAGACTCATGTTAATGAAGTAGAACAGTTAGGTTTCAGGATATAGGTTGTCTATCCGCGTTGTGTCCAGGATTATGCTGGCATGAGTCTTATCTTTACCCGCGGTTTCATATGTCAACATTAACCATTACCTGCTTCACCTTCTGAGAATTGCATAATGTCAACATGGCTGATACTTCTACTTTACCAAACAATTAAACATCTATCTAGCTATGCTATAAAATCAGAACTACAATGCTGTTTTTCCTCCATGAATCTGACTTTGATGTGCTGCTGTTTACTGTAACTCTGGAAAATCCTGATGCAATGGTTGGTTTGATCTTGATCTGGTACAAAACTCACGCTATATATGCAAGCTGTTTTTGTACCCGCCGGGTCTGTACGACACTTGTGGTATTCGTTTTAGCACGCTTTGTGGCCGATGGTTGGATGTTTGGCTCTATAAAACTGGAATAAACATTTATAGAAAGAAAAAAAAGACGATCATTCTTCAGTCTTGCGCTTCTATAAAGAACAAGAGAATACATGCGACATCATTCCCTGAATCTGAGGCATCAATGAGTCCTCAGAAGCTTATGAAGCAAAAGAAGCGACAACAAAATAAATTGAATGGTGATGTTGAAGAAGGCAAAGATAAATTGGCAAAGAAATAGAGCTTTGGCTTCTGATAAACTGATATCAAGTAGCGAAGCAATTGGCCTGTTAATCATTCTAAACTTACAGCTCACCCATGTATCAACAGCCAAGCTTGACGCACACGATTCAACAATATTGAGTTCATCCCTACAAATAAGAAAGCAAAGAAAAAAAAATGGATCCAGGCATCCAGCCTTAGATGGTAGTTCAGTGGAGCTTAATGTTAAACAACAAGATTCTGATGACATGTTACAAACAAGTCTACAATAGATTAGACACTTCGGCGATTATCCAATCACTTTTCAAGTACACCCTGTTTGCCTTGCTCGTCTGTTCTCTCGCTCTTCTCTTTCAAAAGAAACTGACAGAAGAGAAACCAGCAACATGCTGGGCTGTAAAGAGGGAAGGTGGTGCACAAAAAAGAAAGACCAAGGTTCAGACATGCTCGGTTTCACCTGACGAATCAGATGTACCATGTGGCGACCCAAGTTGCCACTGAGCTTTTCATCAACACGATGGTCTTTTTATATATTGTGGGGTGAGAGAGGCTCGAACTCTCGACCTCAGGATCACTCTCTGCTATGAGACCTACGCGCTAGCCAACTGCGCCACCACCCCACTTGTTGTCTTGGAAGCGGAACGAACGTACTTGTTAGTCACGACAGCACCGTACAAATCATGGAGTAAATTCAAGGGATGTTAATACCTTGTCAATTCCCATTCATCTTGTGAGCGACAGCACCGACAGCTATAAGGAAGGCCGGAGAAGAAGATGTTGCTGGTGTTGAGAGCGTGATGCTGATGCCGCCGGCACCCGACTGGCCGTCGTCGTCGAGGATGGAGGAGTAACCGGTGTACAAGGACAAGGCGAGGCCGACAGAAACCAGCAGGGTGTTGCTCAATCTGGTTCAGGTTTTCCCCTTTGCACACTGATGCAATCTGGCTGCCTGCACGATGACCATGCTACGCTGGCTTCAGGTGCATTCTGAAAAACAAACGATGAGCTTCAGATGTTAATCCCAAACATGTTTTTTATTCTCTTCCCTCTCTTGGCACGTTAGGAAATACATACGTCTCCTAGCAATTGAGCAATAAATTCATCATAGTGGACTCTTACAGTTGAACTCAAAAGAGGAACCAAAAAGTGCAGGCGCAGCAAATGGAGGGGATTATTTCTTGTGCAGAACCAAAAAATAAACAAGGATGAGACCAGGTTCAGAGTTGCTCGAGTCAATCTGATGATTCAGACGTGTACGTGGCGACCCAAGTTGCCACTGAGCGTTTCATCACAACGATGGTATTTTTTGTTTGGTGGGGGTGAGGGAGTCTCACCTACGCGCTATCCAACTGCGCCACCAACCCACTTGTTGGATCACAACCGAAACAAACGTAGGAGTACTTGTTAGAAAGAAACAGAACGATGCAAAACATAGATGAGCGATGGCCGCCGTGGCACGCCCCTGGCCACCACCGGAGCCAGAGCCGAAGACGCCTTCTTGCTGCACCTCCGGCTCAGCCCCTCGGCCCTGGCCATTCTCAGCCGAGGCAGCCCCGCAGCGTCTGGGTTTTAGTTACGGCAATGCTACACGTACAAACGATTTACAGGCTTTTACAGGATGGTTAATCTTGATTGGTCAATAGGTGAGCGAGACGGTCCACCCCCCTGAAAATCAGGGGGGGAGAGGTTTGTGATTGGTTGTTAGATGAAAGGAGCGTGTAAAAGCGTGTAAGTCTTTGTATGTCTAGCATTTTTGTTTTAGTTATCAACCGAACATGACACGCATTTCTTTTCCATGGAAGACGACGACGGTGGCCCTGAAAAACATGTCCTCTGGGGAAGACTAAGATGCAGCACAGCAGCAGGTGACAGTAGAAGAGCCATTTACTTTGGGCGTCCAGGCAGAGGCAGCATGTCCCTCTTTTTTTCTCCGTACATGTCAAGGAAA
Source organism: Triticum timopheevii (assembly GCA_963921465.1). Lineage (NCBI taxonomy): Eukaryota > Viridiplantae > Streptophyta > Magnoliopsida > Poales > Poaceae > Triticum > Triticum timopheevii. The sequence goes on along the minus strand of OY997262.1, from coordinate 400,453,016 downwards.
CAAAAAAGAGTGGGAGCATCTTCAGCCCCAGGAGGCATTTTTTGCCTCTTGGGGTTAGTCCGGCACAATATTTGGCTTGGGGGTGAAAACATTTCCAACCGTGTCCACCCCCAAGCGAGGAAGGAGACAGCGAACCCGCGCCCTCGCCCGCCACGCCCACCGTCCCCGGCGGGGTCTGGCGAGGGGCGGCCACGGCGGGGTCCGGTGAGGGATGGCCGCGGCGTAGTCCGGCAAGGGGTGGAGAGGAGGGTGGAGAGGCTCGAGCGGGCTGCACGGGGTAGCACGCGGAGCCGGAGGTCTGCGGGGGCGACAGGGGACGGGCTCGGTAGCACGCGGAGGCCTGCAGGGGCGAGGTGGGATGGGTCCGGCGACTGGCGACCGGGCCAGCGGCGTGCACCTGCTCCAGGGATGCGCGACGCAGGGCCTGCGACGGGCAATGGGGCCGGCCTCTTGCGGCTTCTCCGGGGAGATGCGGAGCGGGGCCGGCGACGAGAGACGGGGCCTGCAGCGTGCGGCTGCTCCGGGGGCGAGGAGGACGGGGCCGGCGTCGGGCGGTTGCTCGTTGGCGGCGGCGATGGGGCCGGGACTGGGCGTGCTTCTGCTCGGGAGAGGTGAGAGGACGTGAGGTGGCCAGCGGCGCGTCCGGGAGGTGGAGGGCGGCTCGTCGGTGGGGAAGGGGCTAGGTGGGGGACGACTCGTCGGTGGAGGGCGTCCAGGATCGCCGGAGCGAGGAGCAGGGAAGAGAGGAGAGAGAGCAGAGGAGTGAGGAGCAGGGGCGGCGGGCATGCGGGAGAGAGAGGAGAGAGCTTGTCTTTTTTGCATGCATCATGTGGTGGGCCTCGCCAGGAAAAGAAGGAGAGAGAGATTAGAGAGGCTGGCAGTGGGCCTTTTGCAGCTAACTATAGCGCCAGCGCTCCAAGCTGCCCTTCGGTTTTCTGGGTTTGTCTTGCGTGCGCGGTCGTAATTTTCGTCAGATTCAGCGCAAAACAAGACTCTGGGGTTGCGGCTGGAACATTTTTCGATCGCCGGTGCTAAAAAAGGCTCCTGGGGTGTCTTGGGGGCACAGGTGGAGATGCTCTGAGCTTCAGGAGTAGTACCACACATGCGATGGTTCAAGCCTTTTTTTTGTGGGGTTCAAGCCAAAATAGCATCAGAAGCATACTGTCCAAACTTGATCTCCCACAAATAACTTTACATGGAAATGTTGAAAACACTCAAATCAATAGCTATAGGATCACATCGATTTCAAAAATAAAATAACGTACGTGTACTCAGAAGTTTATATCATACAGTACATTTGTAGTTATATATTTCCTTCTCTTTCTTGTCACGCTGGCTAACCAAATGGATGCTCCTCACAGTTACTCCCTCCGTTTTAAAATAGATGACTCAACTTTAAACTAATTTTAATATAAAATTAGGTCATCTATTTTGGAACGGAGGGAGTATTAGAGAATTATGAATTATATCAGTGAATTCTAAAAGAGTGCAGAGACTGTTCAGCAATACTCATAAGATATTCATTCATCCGAAAGTTCATAGCTATGCATTGATACTCCCATTTCCCAATATCAATATTTCCACAACAATAAATTAATCAAGAACCAAAAGAATGATAACTCAAGAATATTTTAGCCCATTTCAAACAGAAAAGTGAGAATCAAGATTTACAAGTTGCCGTAAGCTCACAAGCGATACAACTATGATGGCACGAATCAATTCATTCTATTAAAAGCATGCATCAGAAAAGTTGCCAAAACATGCATCAGAAAAGTAACACATAAGATGCCTTATCCAGTTTGACTAGAGTCTATCAATAGAAATGTAATACCCCACAGTCCGAAAAAGCCCGCCCTTTAAATAGATGCATCTAGCATCAAGTTAGTACTAGATACATTCAGTTGAAGGACAAGTTTGAAACAAGCTTTTTCAGATGAAGAGAGTATCAAAGATTTATTAACAACCTACGATCCAACTTAATGCATGGTATGTTGGCCATGTATCAATAAAGTAGTACATATTTATATCTAGCTGTTGTACTTGTTGGCTATAAGCTTGACTATATGTGACATGGCAACATCATATAGCCAGCAGCTGGCTATATTATTAATCATGCTCTTAGGAAATAGAGTAGATACATATCCCAGCAATCAAACAATAAATTCATCACAGCGGATTCTTACAGATGAACTCAAAAGAGAACCCAAAAAGTGCCCAGACTGTTCCATCCAAGTGCTTCATACGTACCAATTTTCAGACCATTAAAATCCATAACCCGAAGCTGTGATAGCTCTAGAAGACTTGTGCAGCATGGTCAAGATATTGTAGGGAATGTATCATGTGAACTTCGAACCGTTGCAAGCCCGAACATCGGTTGCTTGGGCAGCAGGATTAGGGAGGAAGACATGAAGGCGCAGCAGTGGAGGAGATTACTTGTTGTGCAGAACGAAAAATTTAAAAAGGACGAACCAGGTTCAGAGTTGCTCGATTTCACCTGATTAATCAGACGTACCATGTGGCGACCCAAGTGCCACGGAGCGTTTCGTCACAACGATGGTCTCTTTTTTGTTTGGTGGGGTGAGGGAGTCTCGAACTCTCGACCGACCTCAGCCTTGAGACATACGCGCTATCCAACTGCGCCACCACCCCAGTTGTTGGATTACAACCGAAACAAACGTAGGAGTACTTTGTTAGAAAGAAACAGAACGATGCAAAACATAGACGGGGCGATGGCCGCCGTGGGCCGTGGCGCTCGCCGGAGTAAGCAGTGGCGCGCCCTTGGCTTTGGCTACCAACGGAGCCAGAGCCGTAGACGATTTGTTGCTGCAGCTGCACCTCAGCCCCTCCGACAAGCTTGCTTACCTAGAGCCGGCGAAGACGACGACGGTGGCTCTGATGCCTGATCATTGCCATGGCTGAACTCTGAAAACTACGTCCTCTGGGGAAGAAAAAATAAAGAACAGTCTTCTTCAATCCTGCGCTTCTATAAAACAGAAATAAACTTTAGGAAAAAAAATGGATAATCATTCTTGTGCTCACAGTCTTATTCTTACTTGATCTTGAAGATGGATCAAAACATGCGAACAGCGAGACAAAAGTCTGAAAGGTCCCAAAAATCAAAAGTTCAAAAGAAGAAGATACCATTCAAGAAGAAAGAAAAGACAACGAAGCCTAACTGTTGCTTCTGCATCATGTCCTGCTAAAAAGACTTCTTTCTCCAGGATATAGCTGTTTGCTAAATGATAGGCTATAGGATTCATGTACAATAGTCCAAAAAAATTCTGAAATAGCCGGCTATAGCTGATTTGGAGGACCGCCGCTATTTAAAACAAATGCTAGGAACAAGAGAATACATGTGACAGCATTCCCTGAATGTGAGGCACCAATGAGACCTAAGAAGATTATGAAGCCTGAAGAGACAAAATAATAATTTGAACGGTAATGCTCAAGAACGCAAATATAAAGCTTTGGCTTCTGTTCATAATTCCGTATCTACTAGCCTTGCAGAAATTGTGCTTACCGTTAGCTATATGAGTTGCAGAGCAAAGCTGAGGTACCAGAAGTCTTTCATACTGATATATTTGAAAGGACACATAGGCCGCGCTCTCCGCGCTCTCCGTTCACTTATTTGAATGAACTATTTTGAGGATATATTAGAACACATAGCAGAGAAAAACAACTAGGAAGATACACATAGATCTGGCTATGGTTGTTAGTATCTACAAACAACCGTACAACAGCTAAACTGATCCTCAATACGTGAGACGCTACAAACAAGATTCTGATGACATGTTACTAACAAGTCTACAATAGATTAGACACTTCGGCAATTATCAATCACTGAGAAGACTTACAACTAGCAATCACTTTGACACAACATTAGCAGTTGCCAACTGATATTTACCTTGCACCCAGATGCCTAATGTAGACATGGGCACTTATGAGTCCTCCCCTGAGCTAACAATTCTTGCTGGCAGCTCAGTTGCCTGAGGTACTGTGATTTTTATCTCCTACTTGAAAGTAGACAAGATTGGATTCTACGACCCTAAAAATACATGTATGTTCAGGTTCATAGTTACTTGAACTGCCAATTTCAGGATACCGCTTTAGGCCCCGCTCGGAATAGGGGTAAATTTATTCACCCGTATTACTTTTAGAGTGAAGTGCACTGTAGGTCCTTGAACTATTTCAGGGATGTCACGTTGGTCCTCGAACTATGAAAATCATCATCCAGGTCCTCGAAGTACAGTAAGTGTGTCATTTAGGTCCAAAATCTCCCTGACAGGCTCTAACTGGCCAGCTGGCACGTAAACAGTAACCGTAACAGTGCGCGGCAAACAGTCCTGAATTCCTGTGCGTGATGAACAGTACACGATAAACAACAAAATAGCAAAAATTGAGATCCTCTGTCATCGAAGATACCCTGGCGCATGAACAGTAAAAATGTTCATTAATTCAAAAAAGTTCGCGAACGATGAATTTGGAAAAAATATTTGTGACTTTAGTAAAATGTTCGCGAACGATGAATTTGGAAAAAATATTCGTGACTTTAAAAAAATATTCACGAGTTTTAAAAAAGTTTGTGAACGACGAATTTGGAAAAAATATTCACGAGTTTAAAAAAATGTTCGCGAATGATGAATTTGGAAAAAATATTCGTGACTTTAATAAAATGTCTGCGAACGATTAATTGGGAAAAAACATTCGCGACTCTAATAAAAAGTTCTATCATTTTTTATAGTCACGATTTTTTGTGGTTCGCGAACATTTTTTTCCATACCCGTGGTTCGCGAACATATTTTCAAATTTATTGTTTGTGAACTTTTTTAAATTCGCGAATATTGTTCCCATATTCGCAAACATTTTTTTGAATTAATGCACATTTTTACTATTCACGCACCAGGGGTATCTTCGATGCCAAAGATTTTCAGTTTTTTTGTTCATATTTTTTTTATTTTTCGCACTGTTTACCATGCCAGCTGACAATTTAGAGGGGGTTAGTGAGATTTTGGACATGGATGACATACTTACTGTACTTCGAGGTCCTGAATGACGATTTTCATAGTTCGAGGACCTATGTGACACCCCTGAAATAGTTTAAGGACCTACAGTGCACTTCACTCTTACTTTTACAAGTGTATATCACCAGCCATATGTGATTTCCAACCGAAAATGAAAATGACCGATTGAGGTCTGTATCTTTTACAGGTGTAAACGTGTGGAAAACTACAATCCAATCAGGCCCTTGGTGAATGTAGAATCAAAATTCCAATGAAGTAAAATAACCCAATCACCATTCACCTGACAGGAGAATCTTTTGGAACAGTATCTTCCGTTCTACCATGACATATCGAAAACAACTTGACTAGCCCCCCTCGTCCCTCCACAGCAAAGAAAAATCATAGAGCTCAAACAGCATATGACACGAAGTGAGTTGAGGTTCCATGAGAATGTAGCGGCGAGTCTTTTTCAAGTACACCGTTTTTGCCTTGCTCGTCTGTTCTCTCGCTCTTCTCTTTCAAAGGAAACTGACAGAAGAAAAACCACATATGACAGCCCCCACTGAAACCAGCAACATGCTGGGCTGTAAAGAGGGGCATACATAGAAAAAAACACAGCATTTGAGAAGGTGCAAAAAATAAAAATTAAGACCAAGGTTCAGACATGCTCGGTTTCACCTGATGATTCAGATGTACCATGTGGCGACCCAAGTTGCCACTGAGCTTTTCATCACAACGGTGGTCTCTTTTTAGAGTGTGGGGTGAGAGAGGCTCGAACTCTCGACCTCGGCCTTGAGAGCTGAGACATACGCGCTATCCAACTGCGCCACCACCCCACTTGTTGGATTACAACCGAAACAAACGTAGGAGTACTTTGTTAGAAAGAAACAGAACGATGCAAAGCATAGATGAGCGATGGCCGCCCTGGCGCTCGCCGGAGTGAGCAGCGGCGCGCCCTTGGCTACCAACGGAGCAAGAGCCGAAGACGACTTGTTGCTGAACCTGCACCTCAGCTCCTCGGCCCTGACCATTCTCAGCCGAGGCAGCCCTGCAGCGTCCGGGTTTCAGTTAGCAACTTAACATGACAGGAATTTCTTTTCCCCTGGATGCAGAAAGACATGTACGAAATGTGCATATTTAGCTGGAGGCACGCAGATAACGCGTGCTTCGCCTTCGATCTTCATCCAATCATCTCAATCTGGTTCAAGTCTTTGCGTTGCACCCGGCTGCAATTTGGCTGCCGATCATTTCTCAGGCACGATGATCCTGTTGCACAGATGAATCGACGCAGGCGCTGGCTTCTTACCAGCAGATGCCTCTTTTTTCTACACATGCCCAGGAAACAAAAGAGTGAGCTTCACAAGTAGTACAACACAGCTGATGGTTCAAGCCAAATTAATAGCATCACAAGTATACTGTTCAAACTTGATGTCCCACAAATAACTTTACATGGAAATGATGAAAACGCTCAAATCAATACCTATACGGATCGCGTCGATTCTCAACAACAAAAGAACGTACATATACTCAGAAGTTTATATCATACACTTGTAGTTATTCATTTTCTTCTCTTTCTTCGTACGCTAACAAAATGGATACTCCTCACAGTTATTTAAGAATAATATTAAAAATATCAGTGGATTCTAAAAGACTGCAAAGACTGCTCAGCACTACTATATCTAGTGCTTCATACTGGTTTAACGAAATCCGTCAAGAATTGGTAGGATAAGCCAACTGACTTGGGCAACCCAGAAAGAAAAGCCATGGCATCCCTGACCATGTTTGTTTCTTGGACTGTCGGGAATGAGAGAAACTCACGCGTCTCCCGCCTCAAGAGCGCCCCACCGCCTATCCTACTGCGCATCATCTGGGACGAGGCAAAACTTTGGGTCACCGCAGGGGCCAAACATTTAGAGAAATTTTTTGTGCGTGAGTAATTGTACGGATATTTGTAATACTCTATTCTCTCCTTAATTAATATATGAGGCAAATCTTTTGCCTCCGTTTCGAAAAAAATACTGGTCTAACGACCAATAAGATATTCATTCATCCGAAGGTTCATTGCTACGCATTGTTACTCCCATTTTCCAACATCAGTGTTCCCACAACCATAAATCAAGAACTAGAAGAATGACGCCTCAAGAATATTTTTGCCCATTTCAAACAGAAAACTGACAATCAACATTTACAAGTTGCAGTAAGCTCACAAGCAATACCTCTCTGATGGCACGTATCAATTTATTCTATTAAAAACGGCAACATTTAAGAACAGTTTGCCAAAACATGCATCAGAAAAGTAGCGCATAAGATGCCTTATCCGGTTTGACTAAAGTCGGTCATTATGTATGTTGACGCTGGAACGCGTCACACGAACACGTCGATGTGTACCCGCGGCACCGAGGGAGGTGCTCCGCAACTCACACCGCGGGAGGCCAACTTTCAGCGCGATACGCAAGACAGCAAGCCGGCGCTTTTGGGACCCGAAACCCCACACGCCCGGGAGGGACCCCGTCTGGGCGCGCGGCGGCTATGGGCTGCCCTAGGTCGACCTGATCCCCCCTAGAGCCTCGAGGTTCGCCGTGCTGCAATGAAGAAGAACGAATGAAGAACGAGGAAGAAGAAGAACTAGGGTTAAGGAGAAAAGATAAAAGATAAAAAGTGGTAGATTGATTAATCGATTGTGTGTTGTTCAATCGGCCGTCACCCCTTAGGTATATAAGAGGCGGCTGGACTTCCCGTGCAAGGAAAAGGCTTGGGTTCACGTCCAAAACCCTAGTCAAATTCGGATTGGTTTTGTCCGAACTTTCCAAAACTGTTCGGTTTAAACTGGCTGCACCTTGCGGGTCTTTTTTGTGGTGGTAAACGATCTCGGATGGAAACGAGCCCAAAAGCAATCTTGACCGTTTCGGCGAGACGAACAACTTTTATGTTGAACGTTTTTTGATCAGAAATCATCTCGAGGGTCAAATCGGTCGCGCAAAACAGGCTATCCCTCGTGCTACCCATCAGACAGGGTGTCTGGTGGGGCGCGCCAGTTTTTGCCTCGTGATAGGGCTGTATTCCGATGGCTCTAACTTTTGCATACGAACTCGGATTGGAACGATTTTTATATCAAAATCGATCGTTTCGACGAGACGAAGACAATCCGTGTAGATAATTTTTCCATTTGAGGTCGTATTGAGGGCTTAATCAGCCAAACTGTACTCTGAATATAAGATCTTAGTACTTTGAGCATAGTTTCGGCCTTCAAGATGAAATCGGACTGCGATGACCCAAACTTCAAAGATGTTCATATCAACAATACGGAACTCTTTCATGAAGATCACTTCTCCATTTGAGGTCATCTTAAATAAGTTATTGACCGTGCCAAAATCTGGTGTCAACAATGTAATTTCAAATATTTATTAACAACCCACTGTCCCAACTTAATACTACGGTATGTTGGCAAACATACTGCTGTAAACAGTACATGTCGCGACTTTTAAGCCTACATCAAGCACAACAAGCCCTCAAACATTTTTTTTCTGTACCTCCTCATCAACAATAATCTTTTTTCAAAATGGAAGCATAAGCTTTGCCTCATTCATTAATTAAGGGAGAAGAACAATGTTAGTTTACATGGCCCAATGATTACAAAAGATCATTACTCTCTCAGTATGATATTACCCAATTTTTTCGCGCCTGCGATGGCCCGAAGTTTTGCTTCCCTCTTGATGATGTCAAAGATGATAAGTGGTGGGGTGGATTTGAGACAGAAAACACACCCAAATAGGCCAACCATTGAGTATTGTGAGAAATGGCATCGCCTTCCTATCGAGGATGTCGTTGACCGACATGTTGGTGAAGGAAATATGCCCTAGAGGCAATAATAAAGTTATTATTTATTTCCTTATTTCATGATAAATGTTTATTATTCATGCTAGAATTGTATTAACCGAAAACATAATACATGTGTGAATACATAGACAAACATAGTGTCACTAGTATGCCTCTACTTGACTAGCTCGTTAATCAAAGATGGTTAAGTTTCCTAACCATAGACATGAGTTGTCATTTGATTAATGGGATCACATCATTAGGAGAATGATGTGATAGGGTCATGGTTCTGAATGCTGTAGAGAGGGACATGGCGGACGATGTGCTGGACAAGGAAGTGCAACATCCGAAGATCGTCTACATGTAACAACTGTGCAAATCCTGCATAGCTTGTCATCAAGACGCCTCAACCATGAGAAGCACTCTCCCGGTGGGATAGTATCTCCCCTCTAAAAGAGATGCAATAAAGAGGAAACCTCCTCTCGCGCCTCGCTTTCCAAGTCACCCTGTACACGACAAGTTAACCAATTACATCCTCGTTGTATGGCAGACAACACGAATAATTAACCAATTGAATATGTCCAGGTTAAGAAAAGACTTAACATTTGAGAAATTCACTGGAGGCTCTTTCTCTATCCACTTAGAAAAATTCTTTATTGCCCTCCCCTTCTTTCTCTTAGTATTAGGAGGGTCAATTCCTGGCAAGTCACAGAGACCTACTGGCTCCTCTAGCTCCGCGATGAGTGCTGCTAATTTAACCTATCTTGTTCCATTTTCTTCCTCGCACGGACCTGCTTCTTAGTAAACTCATCTAGTTTTGACCAAATAAATCCGTATTTGCGCTGCTGGTTTTGCTTGCATAATTTTTAGAACAAGTTCATCAACTGCTTGTTCTTGAACTATGAGAAAAAATTAGCCCCAAGATGGCGCATGCACCACCGGCTCTGCAAGTCCCTCCAAGGTGTTGGTTCGTCAGCTGTTGGATTACTTAGTGTCTTCATGGCCTTCAATATACCAGCATGCCTGTCATGCGTTTGGTCGGTCTTACACGATGGCAATTTTCACTTGCCGGAAGAACCATACCCAGCTCGGAAAGTTCTCACCCTCCACAAATGCCACGGCAAGTGGGATGATTTCATTGTTCTTGTCCACACCAATAGCAGACAGAATTTGCCCTCTGTACTGACCGGTCAGGAATGTACCATCCACAAACATAACAGGAGGACAATGCCGGAAAGCTTCGAGGCACATGGCAAAAGAGAAGAATACTCGTTTCAACACCTTGAAATCTGGTATACTCGGCAACCTCATGTGTTATACATTCACATAAGTGCCGGAATTCCTCTCCTTCAGTATGTCAAGGAGACGGACAACATTATCGTGCAAAGGCATATGTTGAACTTTGTCACGATGAAATGCTCATGAAGAAGCAAATGCTCATGAGGCAAATGATGATGGGAGGAGGCATGTGAGGAGGCATGGGAGAGGCCATGGGAGGTGCCATGGGTGGTGCCATGGGAGGTGCCATGGGTGGTGCCATGAACATGATTGGTGCATTTGGCGGAAACATGGGAGGTGGCTTCGGCGGCATGGGAGGTGGCTTTGGCGGCATGGGAGGTGCTTTTGGCGGCAACATGATGGGTGGCTTGGGAGGTGGCTATGGCGGCAACATGAGTGGCGTTGGAGGTGGATATGGCGGCAACATGGGACGGAATGAAGATGGTTCCGGTGGTGCTCAAGGCAACGAGAGTTCATCGCTTGTTGAGAACGTCGACAAAGACGGTGGTGGACATGATGATCATACCATGGTTCACAACACCGGTGGAGTTGATGAGCCGAATGAGTAATATTTATGTGCATTTGAATTTCTAGGGCGAAAAACTTTGATTGAGACGATGCTCTTTTGGTAGACGAATTTGATACTATAATGGTGATGCACTTTTGATTAAAACTATGATGCTGATGCACTTTATTTTCAAATTTTAGTTCCTATTTCAATGCAAAACCGCGGCTGGACAGTGGCTGGTAGCAGCCGCGCGGCCGTTTTCAGATTTTTACGTCTTTGGTTTGGACCATCTATTGGAGTTGCAAATTTGGACCATCATTTTGGACCATCTGTTGGAGTTGAGCTTTTTTCGGAGCTCCAAAACACACTTTTTGGCGGTCCAAATTTTACATCTTCGATTTTGAACCGCCAAATTTTGGACCATCTATTAGAGATGCTCTAACAAATGATGTAGATGCAAATGCAAAAAAGAAATTCCATCTCCAACAGATGATGTAGATGTAAATGCAAAAAAAATTACTTCTCCGATGAAATACAACACCTGGATTGCATCTCCACCTCTAGGAGATGTAAAACTGGCGGCCACGCACCAACTGCCAAACCGCTTTCATTTTCCTTCCGCCCACCCGCCTGCCGCCCGTCGACCACCATCCGGGCCATGGCCGACTCCACCCACCCCGCCGCGCCGCCGTAGCCACTGAGGAGCCGCCGATTTGAGTCCGTCTCGCCGCACTTCCGCCGTCGCGCCACTTACCCACCGCACCACGCCGCACGCCGCCCCGCTGCCAGATCCAGCCGCTCCACCGCCTCCGCCGCCGGTTCCGCTGTTGCTCTGCCGCCGCTCACCTCCAAATCAGCTTAATTGGTTGCTTCTCCGCCGCCGAATCGCCGTCGCGCCGCGGCATGATTTGAGCTCCCCCCGATGTCCCGCCGCCACCGGATTCGAACCGCGCACCTGCCTCCACGCCACTGTCGGTTTTCCCGTTTTTCCGTCGCCAGACTCGACCTTCTTGCGCCGCACAGCATCGCCCCCGCCGCGACCAATCCGTCGCTCGATTCATAGCCGCGCCGCCAGCCATCGAGCTCCCCCCGCCGCATTCGACCTCCCGGCTCTCATCGCTTGGCCGCCGCTCGGTCCACCGGCGCTCCTCCCGTCTCTCGGCGCTCGGCCACCGGCGCTCATGCTGACTACTTGTACATAACCGCACAGCCGGCGGACGGTTTTACATCTCCATTTTGCATCATCTATCGGAGTTGCTCTTTTACATCGAGTTGCCTCTTTTCTGAAGATGTAAAATACAATTTTTAAAGATGTAAATTTTTACATCTGGTGTTTTACATTTTTCAAATTTGCATCATCTATGGGAGATGCGCTTAGTACTGTGTTTATCTTGTAAACATATACTCGCACCTGACTGCCTACCAACGCACACCAACATCAACTTGCAGGCATGTTTGGACTTTGGACTTGACCTGGTCGATCAGGACATGCATGCTTTTTTCCAGTCCACTTTACCCGCCAACGATAAAAACTAAAAACAATCCCGTGCGCCTTTTCTGATTCTTTTTGAAAGAAAAACAAAAAAACAGCGACCCAAACCACACAATTCGAACTTGGCGCCTATGAATTATCTACAACCATGCATTCATTTTGACCGGATTCAAACCCAAACACTTGTCACTTCAGATCTTACACGGCTATCTAAATTCGGACCCAAACATGCCGTCTTCTCAATCCTACAGAGGCTATCTAAATTCCGGAACGAGGCCGGACCAGCAACAGCAACATCAACAGGGAAGAAAGAACTACACAAAATGGCGATCAATCCATCGTCGCCAACTCTCTTCTTGCATCAGATGGAATGATGGCTCGAGCACCATGAACCGGAGGCCGAGGCCGTCATGCCGTCGGCGGCGCCCAGCAGCTCCTCGAGGTACTCCGCGCCAAGGTCCTCCAGCTCCATCACCACGCCCTCCGGCCGCCCACGGGCCTTGCGGCACGGCGCCGGCGCCGTGGCCTTTCGGCTCCGCATGGAGTGCCGCCGCTTGAGCGCCAGCACGGGCGACACCCCGTGGGCGCGGCCGCGCACGTCTTCCCCCGCGCTCTCGAGCGAGCGGCGGACCTGGTCGGCGGGGAAGTTGAGGACGGCGGCGCCGCCGCGCATGGCGAAGGCCGCCTGGTCGTAGGCGAGCGCCGCCGCCTCCGGGCTCTCGAACGTGCCCAGCCACACCCTCACGCCGTTCCGCGTCGAGTCCCGGATCTCCGCCGCGTACTTGCCCCAAGGCCGCTTCCGCACGCCGCGGAACGCGCGCCCGGCATGGGCCGCGGCGTCGGTGGCCTCTTGCTTCAGCGGCGCCGCCGTTGACCCGTGCGCGGAGGCGTCCTGGTGCTGGGAGGGCATGTTGCGCGGCAGCTTCTCGTCGGCGTCGTTGGTGTCGGACGGCAGCAGGGGCGGCGTGGGCGGGGCGTGGTGGTGGTGGCAGCTGCTCCACGGCACGGAGTCGGCAGAGCCGGTGGAGGAGCCCGGCGAGTGGATGGGAAATGCTGCTGCTGCTGCTCGGTGGTGCGTGGTCATGGCACGGCGCGCCAAGAAGTTGACGACGCCGGTGGTGAGCCGCGGCGACGTGGAAGAAGAAGAAGAAGGAGCCGTGCACGTGCTGCTTGGATCAGCCATGGAATGTTCCTTTGATGTCGAGTTGAAAGTTGAAACGACCGGAAGCGCGCCTCCATGATTTTTATACCGGTGGCGGGAGTTGGTTGGGACTTGGAAGAGAACGAAGCAGGGGAGGGTAGAATTGGGATTATGTAAAAAAAATGCTCTGTTTCCTGGTTTCCGAACTGTTTTCGGATGCCTTTGCCTACTTGCCTTGCTTTGCCGGGGCTCCACAGAATGCAGGAACAGTTGCACCACAGCAATTATAAAAGAATATTAGTATAGTAGCCAAGGTTTTATATTTCGGAAACGAAAAACTTATCAACGTCGCCGAAATACGTGAAATTTTGGAAATTCGTTCAGATTTTGAGTTTCCAAAACTCAATAAATTTTATTAAAATTTAACCTGATTTAATTAAATTTTGGATTGAATCTGGCTCGAAATTTCAGGGTTACAAGTATTTCGGACCCCACCAAAATATGCGAATCCGTGATCATGGAAAATCATGGTGGTAATACTAATCGTTGTAGCCGAGCTAGCCAACTTAAAAAAGTATGATCAAGTGGGAGCAGCTAGAGGGTGGTAGTGGCATACACTCCACTGCACTCAAAAGCTCAAATGGTGAGCAAGCTTTTAGCCGCACGTGAGTCAATGTTGAGGTCCATTGCACCTGACCTGACCTTCTCATATTCGCTCTGAATTAGGCAGTGGCTACCAGTACCATCCGGCATATTATTACCACCGTTCGTCCTCTGGCATCTATCTGAAGTTTCCAAGCATAATACACTCCACTCCACTGGCTACAATTTAGCTGGGTGGTGTGAGCCGAATGAGACGGTTAATTATGCTAATGCAAATGGTACGTGATGAAGCCGCACGTGAGTCAATATTTAAACGTCCTTCTTAATTTCTTGGAAATTTCCAAGCAAGGATAACCCGTAATTAGGCGGGACGTGCATGCATGCATGGATGCATTGCACCTCGCGCCCAGGCCCAGCAGCGCTGCTCCTTCACCGGTTCCATACGAATCTTCCTTCTCTCCTTCTTTCGCCTGTTCCTTCCTTCTTCTTTCTTGGTTCCGTCATTTAGAGTTTATTTAAGATCGCCACGTGTTAATTAGCTGTGTTATGTACGACCGAGTCGCTCTCTTTGATTGTCTTCAATCGATTCGTTAGAATGTTATAAGAGACAGTTTTATATAGTGATTCCACACATATACTCCCTCCGTTCCCAAATATTTGTCTTTCTAGGCATTTCAAATGGACTCAACATACGGATGTATATAGACATATTTTAGAGTGTACATTCACTCATTTTGCTCCGTATGGAGTCACTTGTTGAAATCTTTAGAAAGACAAATATTTGGGAACGGAGGGAGTAATACATTGTATCTATCGAAAACGGCTTCCACTCTGCTTTATACTCCCTCCGTTCCATTCCAAAATAGATGACTCAACTTAATACAAAGTTGAGTCATCTATTTTGGAACGGAGGGAGTAGTATATAATTATAAGGCAACGACAACCATATAAACAACCGCATACAACTCAAAGCAAACAACAAGAGGATAAATTCGACAGATTATTCACGAATGAAATAAGGTCACACCACTCCCTCGGCCTAGAGAAAACGAAAGGGGAGTGACTCATTCACACTGTGTTAGCGAGGGAACGCTCGTCAGAGGACAACGCCACACTGTCAACATCGCAATTCACGCTATTGTTTTGACGGTGGATTGTGCATTCGCTCGAAATCACAAATTATCTGACATCAGTTCCTTATGATTTAGGATGTTTATTTCACTGTCCTATACAACCGGAACTACAGTGCTATTTTCTTCCCGTTGATCTGATTCTGATGCACTGGCGTTTACAGTAAAACTCTGGAAGTCCTGATGCAATGGTGTGATATTAATCCGGTTGCAAAACTTAAATTACGAAGGCAGGTTTTGAAATGCTTGTAGAAATACGGCCAGATCGTGATGCGTTTGCTTGTTTTCGCTACGTGGTTGTTTTTGCGCCTCACTTATTTCCGCAACACACAGGATGATCAATTGCATTTACGCGGTCACAGTCTTTTAAACTCCGAACCGACAGTTAAACAGACATTATCTTGTTATTTCCCCCAAATGGTTTGACAACTGCTAACAAACACCATCTTCGTTCGGCCAAGCATCGCATACAAAATGACTCAGCAACTCCCGAATGCCGAACGCGCCGTGCTAACACATCATCACTTGCCGTACTTCCGGTTGTTGGGTTTGCCTCCCCTGCCGCCTCCCCTACCGCCTCCCCTGCCCCCTCCTCTGCCATTGTTGCCTCTCAGAAGCGCGAGGGTCGGACCAAGGGCGGTGCTTCTCTGCGCTCTATACGACCACGCCGACGTGCTAGCGTTCTGTTTCCAAGCTCCCCACCCATTGTTCCCCTCGGCTTCATCATCGGGCTTGCCGTTCGGGACCTCGCTGCTTGCCTCCCAGGCCTTATCACGCGTGTTTTCTGCGCAAAAAAACCCATTGTTTCTAAATCAGCGTACAATAGCAAGACCTGCTAGGTCTAGTGGAAGAGACTAGCTATAGGTCTACTATACCTGGTGGCGCTTCTGGGCCTTTACTGCTATCTGGTGGCACCGAGGTTCCATTCTGGCTATGAACTTTGCCCTTGTTTTCGTCCAAGGCGACTGGTTCTCCGACCGGTGATTTGCCTTCCTTCCCTGTTTCTCTAATGGGAGTGCTAAGGTCTGCGGATACCGGCTCGCTGCCCTTCACTAGTCTTACATCGAGAAGGTTGGAGTACTCGATCTGCAGTAGACGTCGAGGGTGATGTTTACCGGGTCTGCATACGTGGTTAGATTGGAAATTGAACATGAGTGGGTGATTACCTCCAAGGAGCCATCTTCCTTGTAGGGCGACGTATCCACCATCATAGCATCTGACTCGTCCTCGCATGTCATTTCCTCCGTGATGATTGGATGCTCCGGAACAGGTAACAGAATGATGCGCGATGATATCAGATCATACAAAAGAACTTTACCAACCTGAAACAGTGTGTAAAATGGTGAACATAGGTTGCCCAAATTTAAGCACGGCCGATGGCTCGAACATTTAAGATGTGTTTTGCTTTCATATTTGCCCTCACATGTTTGAAGCAACAAATGACCCATGCAGAAGTGCTTCCATAAGAAATTGAAACTTCTAGTAGAAATTGTGTCATACCCGATACGAAGAAATCTCCGGACACCACGAGGAAGACAGCGTAACCAATCGATAAGCAATCAGATCTCCCTCCTGTAACAGAAAAAAAAGGGTAAGCTCACAAAGAGAATTAAACTAGACAATAAAATACAGCTTAAGAACAAGCAACTTCTGCAAAGCAACTAACGGAAACCAATACCACTGGAAGACGTGTTAGGGGGTACAGAGCTTCAAAGTCCAAAGGTTCGCTGGCAGACTTCCCTTCCTCAGCAACAGATTTTTCCTTTGCTAACACATCATGATTGATCTCATTGACTTTTTGATTACTGGCCCCAGAAAAAACATTTTCCTCATCCCTACTATCTACCACAAGGTGGTTAACTTCAGTATTGCTTCCAACTATTTTCCCAAGATTGGCGGTATCAGCACTTTTCTTGTTTGAGTTGTTCATTCCCCACTTCTGTCCCTTCTTTTTGCTCATGGTTCCACCCCATGTGAAAATTGCCTGCAACCAGAAGCACAACATCAATGGGAAGGGAAGTAGATGCTGATTTTACTCAACTTAAACAATATTTTCTATTTCCTATTTTCATGTACATAAAATGGTAATCTTGATAATGCATAATTCAAATCTACATCTAACTTAGATTTTACCAATCTGCATTATATATTTCTTCACATACATGCGCTGGATACCCATGAAACTCTTGAGCTAAATATAAGATGGAAAATGGAAAAGAACCTATCATTAACACCCCAACCACGTGTAAAGGCTTTTAAAAAGATCTGTTAAAGAACATATGGGGAAGGGATGATATTCTGCAAACTATTAACATTTCAGAATAAAACTCAGTTCACATTGGAAGATATGGAAAGGAAAGTTCACTCCATTTCGCTGCTTATCGACTTCATACTCTCCTCCTAGCTGTAGCTTTTTAGGGGAATTTTTTTAAATGTTTTATCTGTTGTCCCCACAAAGTTTTGACATAGTGGGCTATTTCTTCTTGAATGTCGGTACCCCGTCGAGATGAAATAAGCCTCGCATCTAAGTTTCTTATAAAGGAATAGGCTATCTGGAGTACTAATTTTGAGTCTAAAGCTAATGAAATAAAAAATATAGCATGTAGGACAGAGTCAGAAGTTAATCCACAAGTCAACATTTAGGTCTTTGCATCTGTTGTCTGTCGAAAAATATTTGAGCAGAACAACGCATCCAATTGAACTGAGGGATAAGCAACATGTTTCAGTAACTACATAGATAGGCCCCAAATTTTAGTTGTTGCAGAATGATTGAACATTATAGGCATTCCATGATGAATAACAGAAAGGACAAAGAGAAATAAGTAAACCTGTGTTTCCTTCGCTGATGACGTATTTGGTTCACCTAGAAACACAAATAATTCTGTGTTAAACAAAATAAATGATTATTCAGGTAGGGAGTGAAGTTTGTACAATGATGTCTATAACACAAGAATGATGATTCCTATAGAAGTGTTAGAAAAGTTTAAAAAAATACAAGTCATGAAGGGAAAATGGAACTGCAATATAGTTGATTCACACAGAAAAAATATATAGCTCCATAGCCACTTAGACAACTGAGTGACTGACTTTCAGGCCAGTTCTTTTGGGGCTTATGGGTGGCTCCCAAAATAAGCTGCCCCCTACCCCACTTATTCTGGCAGCCCAACCTAAACTTTTATTTTAGAAGCCTAGTAGTTGACCCTTAATTAGTCTCACTGTGATACAAATCTTGGTTCATCGGGGTACCTACTGTGTAGTAGAGGGCAGGCAGATGACATTGCTTGAAGGGGATAAAGGTTTTCAGAGGAGAAGGTTGGATATAATCTGAGATACAGAGATGTTGAGAGAGAAAACTAATTCATTGTTCTTGCCTGAAAAGCAAAGATGCAATGCGGTCCCTTCCCTGACCTAATAGGACAGATCTCCAATGCCAAGTGAACTTATCTCTAATACACCCAATCTATAAAAACAAATAAACTCGACTAAGTAACTAAAAACAAACCAACTATATTAATATTTCCAACTAATGGTGACTATGGACACAGTGAATCCAAGTAATGGTGACTGGACATAGTGAACAACACAATCTACCAGCAGTGCCACTTGGCAACGGTAAGACTATCCTCCTTGGATATTTTCTCTGAGAAGATCAATTCAGGAACTAAATTCATAGGCTTGGGAGCAGCACTGTTTTATATTTCCTAACTTAGCACAATGATCTGCTTGAGGATCCACCCCTTTCAGGTATAAATAAGCAGACTAATTGGTCCACGATGCAAATTATAGGGTATTTTTCCAAAAAACACGACATAAATCGTTTGCCTCTTTTATGAATGTCAAATTGCACTGAATGACTACAATACTATATTTTGAGCTTCAAGTATGACTCAAGAATCAAGAGGCAGGACAAAAGCAGGCAAGCAGCTCATACAAAAAAAACATAATAAAAACTTGAATAATAGCAAATTATTATCAAGATGTCAAAAAACGTTTTCCAGTTGACCATACAGAGCATAGAATGTGTCCATGTTTGGACATGCATAATGGCATGTTTGCAAGCTCACATGCAGTGTAGTCAGGGGCACTACAATTCGTACAAGCTTTCTTTCCCAATGGGGATGGTAAACAGATACACTATCAGTGAAGTGCCAATCGACAAATCAACTGTTGCAATGCAGAAAATCGTATTAGCAGGAATTAGCTCTTCACGGGCTCAGGAATACCTGCTGGCTCAAAGCGAATGTGACCAGGACGAACCACAACTGGAACAATATCTTCTGATGCATCAGATTCCTCCTCCTCTGCTTCATGGCTTGAAAATGGCAAGTGAGGGCCATTCTCATTGCTTGACGGGCAAGGAAGATCATCGTGATTGCTTTTGGATGGACAGTCAGCAGCAGCGGGTGATTCCTTGCAGTCCACATTCTACAAATATACATTGCGGATTAATATGTTTGGCTAACACCATTTATGTTTTATGCCTACAATAGATATGAGACCATATCAAGTACGACGATTGTGCTAATCGCATGGGAGATCTAGAGCCACTGGAGTAGGGTACCAATTGAAATACATTAAGGTTCTCTTTCAGCCCCACGTGCAAGTTTAGAACAGACCTTCTTGTTTTGCAACAACAACCAACATCATTCCTCCTACCGCCTCTGCTGCAGCACCGGGAGCCCTCCCCATGGAGGCCCATTTCACAGCCGCCACGATTGCCGCGATTCCTCCTGTTGCCTTCGTCTCGGCTGCCACCAGCCGTCCCCATGGGTGAGGTCTCCGTGGCTCGGCTGCATGGCGCGATTTAGGATCGGGATGTGTGAGACAGGATGATCTCGAAGAGCAGCGCCACGGGGAGAAGGTGGGTCTCGCACGGCAGAGCGGAGCTGGAAAGGCTA
Source organism: Triticum timopheevii (assembly GCA_963921465.1). Lineage (NCBI taxonomy): Eukaryota > Viridiplantae > Streptophyta > Magnoliopsida > Poales > Poaceae > Triticum > Triticum timopheevii. Next base: position 400,433,150 of record OY997262.1, on the reverse strand, counting down.
GCGAGCTGTGTCTGGGAGAGACTGGAATCTGGGTGATAAAGTGGGTATGAGAGGGGAGAGAAGCCATCACCAGACGATTGGGTTCAGAGGATGAATGAAGCACTCGGAAGTAACATGAGTTACAGAATGCTCGTAAAGTGGTACAACCGTAAATCAATAATGAACCCTACTACGGATTCTTAGATAACGATTGCCTTACCAATCTACAGGTTCAAACTCTTGTGAGACTCTGATATCAACTCACCAACAGTCTTCTTGAGTGTTGGGAAAAGGTAGAATTTAAGGAAAGAGCATGGCTTGATTTGAAAAGGTCCACATGTGGATGTGATTAGTGAGATTATTTAAACATCTGCTTAAACAACCTATCTCTTTGTCTGCCACTGATCCACAAAGATTGTCAGTGGCAGTGATTCACAAATCTGCAGTATTATCCGAATTCCTACCCAACATACCCTAGTAATAAGGATATAAAAGATACCATGTGAAGCCGAAAGAGAACACAAAAAATTGTTAACAAAATACCTCTTTCAGCTTTTCTTTCTCTAGCTTCCTAAGTTGCCTTTTGATTTTCTTACGACGAGCACTTCGACTCTGACAGGACAAAACAAAGGCAAAAATACATGTGATAATTAACCAAAATGCAGAGGCAGAAAAACTGTTACATCATAGCTTCTGTTTCAAAATTTTAGTATGCCCGTTATTAGCATATCAAAGAGAAGCTAAAGGAGCATGATCCAGTCCTATCTATTGTCTTATCAAAGCCGAAAGATTAAATCAAATAGAGAAGGAAATACACAACTCCATCTAAATCTCCAGGCAATTTAAATATCTTATCTTACAAGTAGCATCTGCTGTACATATTTATTTTATAAATGAAAATGCAGTAGAATATATTGGAAAAAATTGAGTAGGTCTATTTTGACCAAGAACAGATACTTACTATTACTACGTTTAGCGATGCAATGCCCAACCTGGAGATTATTATTATTATTTACAATGATCCGTCATTGCGGTATCTTTAGATCAGTTTTGAGAACTTTGGGTCTCATAACGTACTATAGATACATGATAATGTTTACCAACTATAAGAAACATGAAAGTTGATGAGGAAAATATTTACAGCCCAAATAAACTAACAGAGATAGAGCCAATCACTGGATTTCTCTAAAAGCAGAAATGCAGATTACACAAACCGTTTTAGGAATTTGAGTTGTCTGCCCAGCCACCTCAGTTTCGCAACTCAACTCGGTCTTGTTGCACCTGAAAATGTTCCAAGATTAGTTTTTTGCAAAGATCTAACAGAAAAAGAATGACACTAATTCTAAGATACTCCAGCGTGAACAATATGAAAAGACTGCAAAGGAGTCCATAAGTCTTATTGTATCATGATAATACCTAATTTTTTTTACCAGAATTACTGTTAATATATGTAGATACCACCTATTAAAAATGAACTAGGACGTACTCCCTCAGTCCCATAATGTAAGACGTTTTTTGGCACTAGTGTAGTATCAAAAAACGTCTTACATTATGGGACGGAGGGAGTACTTTGTATTAATCCTCACATTCTGTTGTACATATATAACTAGAAACAAAAATAAAAATAACTGCCATTACAAAAAGGCAAAAACAGTCTTTAAAATGGTGTAACAGAGATAAATGCTGAATCATTAGAAAATGACATGTTCAAAAAGCTTCTTGCAGTTTATGCAAATCTAATGACATGTCATCACTATCTCTTGGTGACATAAACATAAGGGACAATGGAACTCCGTACACCTTTAATGCACAAAAGATTATAGCATATCGAGTATATCCAAAGTATGTTGTGGTGATATACTCGATATGCTATAAGCATGTAATTTAAACCAATTTAGCACCATTTACTAGTGGTGATTTTATTGCCTGGATTGGTACTTTGCTGTCCATGATCCTTGGTAGTACCACTACCAGGAAGAAGAGAACTTGTTTATCGGATGGGGTGGAAAGAAGAAACTTAATATATTACCTGTCAGGTTTTTGCTTTCCATCCAACTCAACAGTACATTCAGTTTGAATATCAGCCTTCTTTTCTTCAATACCAATAGGGGACGGCTTCGACTCTTTGGAACCATGAGATCCCTGATCTTGGCAAAAGCCATCTACCTTGCTGCACCCGATGTGTTTTGCCTTCTTCAGTTTCTTTCTCCTGCATCACCAGACAGAATCACTTGAACAGAACAGAACGTAACATGGGATAGGAGAAGCAAGCAGCCATGAAACCAGATGTGATCTAAATGGTTGTGTAATCATTGATTTGGGGGGGGGGGGGGGGGGGGGGGAGTACATAGCCTTTTTATTGTTATGACTTATGAAAATACAGACTGAGTGGTAATCCTTACTTGGCAAACGGGACCAAAAAATATGGTAACAAACGAGGATACCTTGAGCTCTCAGGTATTTTTGCATCTTCATCTTTTCGTTTCCTCTTCGAGCTTGTATGCCCATTTTCTAGATTGTGGTCGGATGTTACCTTTTCTTCAGGCTGATGATCACAATGCACCTCTTCTTCTTGATGTTTACTAGAGTCAATTTGATACTCAATTGCAAGGATTTTATCATCAATCGGAAGCGGACGCATTTCTGTTTTCTCGGGATCTTCAATATAGTGTACATCGTCATGGTGTACCATTCTCTTGCAAGCTTTCTGTTGAACCCTGCAATTGTTGTAAATAACATCATTTCCACAATTTTACACGCATGGTTGTATTGAAACTGGAATACTAGATGGAAAAGATTTTTTTCCTAGCCAAGTACAGGTGTAAACGGAAATTGTTCACCACAAATTTCCTCACCATCCCCATATAAGTATACAACTCAACATGCCAGTGGAAACCCGACATGCTACATCCAAAAACACCGGAGAGTTTTCCTACGGAATGCCATCATTCATGTGAAACTCTAGCTCTTCAAAGGAAACATAATTTTACTTATATCATGCCGAACACTTGAAGCATCGGTTATATGGGGCTAACTGCCATGCAGATGTCTCCTATGTTTATAGCCCACTCAATGATGGGCATATAAGATTTGACTCGGGGTGATAATCGGTGGGGCTTTCATTTTTCCAGAAGAGAATGGCAGATACACACTACAATGAAACATAGCATGCGCATCCAGTGAATCTGACATGGTTGCTCTGCATAGCTACAAGCCCACAACCCATCGATTCCCCAAAAATCGGAACCCAGAGATCCAAACGCCACAATGTTACATCAGATACCACATTAGATTCAACTAGAGAAAAAATATCAATCCTCGAGCGAATACCTTATGATATCCTTATCCCTGAAGATACAGGTCGACTCGAAAGGTGGCAGGGCAAATCCATCCATCTGCGCAGAGAGACAATCCATCAATCCCTAGTACAGAAGCTAAGAATCGACAAAAATAGAAGGATAAAATCCACAAGAATCTCAGAACTGCCCAGAAACCCTCGGGCATTCGTGTACGGGGAGTCCCCGATTGAGAGCCCCATGCGTCACGCAAATGCAGAAAGGTGAAGGAGGGGAGGGCGGAGAGCGTCTCACCGTCAAGACGACGCCGCCGGGGCAGGAGCGGTGGAGGCGGAAGCGGGCGGCCACGTGTGCGGCGAGGTCGGCGACGGTGGCGAGCTCGGGCCGGAGGAGGAGCCAGCAGCGCCGGAGGTCCCTCTGCGCCCGCCGGAGAAGGCGGCTCTTGTCGAACACGAGCCGGAGCCTGACCGGCGACGGCGTCGCCATTGGCGGTGCGGGGGGGGGGGGGGGGGGGGGGGATTTGGGGGTTTGGCGTTTCGCTGGGTGGAGAGACCGGTGGAGGCCGTAAAGTAAAACCCTGGCTCGGTCCGCAGGACGCTGCCGTGACGGTATTTTAGGGCCCTTTTTTTTAGACCTTTCATAGGCCATTTGCAAACATTTCAAAACTATAAATAGAAAAAACACATGATTGATATGTTTATGTGCCATGTTGTAAAACAAAGTCATGTATCATGAAATCCTATAGGGTTTGAAAAATCAGGAACTTTTACTATCCGCCTTTTGTGGTGATTATTTTTGGGGGGACCGAGGAGATATAGAGAGATGGGGCGAATGTGTATTGATTTTCTTAATGAAAAAACAAAATGAGATTTGCGCTTATGTTCGAATTCTTCCTATGGAGTGGGGATGTAGAAGTAGATTCTGTAGAAATTCAGTAGTCCAACCGTATGATTTAGGAAAATTTCTTTAAGAATCAAATCTTCTAAAGAGAGCCTTGACTAGAAAATCTAGTAAGATCACTGGTGATAGAAAAAAGTACAAAATCTAAGAATTTAAAGAAACATTCACTAGTTTCCCCCTCACCATGCACGCACCATGGTCTGGTAGTACATGGGCCACATCATTACAAGCATTTATGTTATTGCAGTTGTGGAGGCTTTTGGGATGACCAATAACGTCTTGATATTTTTATCGGTATGATCCATGCCAAGTGTCATGGTCTACGCGCCATGTCCCGACGTCAAGCTACGCTAGGCATTGGCGGATCTAGGGGTGGGGTCATGGGGGGCCATGGCCCCCATACACAAATTACAAATTATATTTAACTAGTGAAATGTATGTCATCATACTAATTTTGGTGTAGTGTAGTATATACTAGAAGATGACGCGCGCTTTGCCGCGCCGTTTCCCTAACATTTGTTTGTTCCTGTCTTTGTTCTTGTTGGTGTCCTCTTCCTCCTCTTCCTCTTCCTAAATTTTATGAATTAGAGCAATAATTTGCATATGCTAAATTCAATATTTATAAAATAGTGTATGTAGTGGCAGGACTTGTAATGCCTAATCAACTCCCTTGCAAAATACTTAATTGCACTCTCATCATAATAATACATTTTTCAAACCAATGAATAAGCAACGACTTAACTGGAGCAGCAATTCAAGAATAATGCTAAATGCCATCCTCGAAGAAAAAAGATGCAATTTGTACTGCTACCTGGTCTTATTCTTATCATGATAAATACCTCTACCAAACCCATTAAAAATGAATGTATTGGTGCACTTTCCAAGCAACGCTGAGTCAAACTTGTGCTGAGAGGCACCTTGAAGGCTTGGACAGTAACACAATTCCTCTAGTGTCAGTTTTATATAAGTTCAGTGTACTTTGCACAGGCAAACAGCTACATAAAAGTTGAGTAAAAGAAATTGTGAACACCAAATTGTAATGGATATAGAAACTGAGCCATGGATAAAAAGCATTTTGCTTTCATAGTAGTTCAGTAGCGGGTGATAGAGTAAACAAGATGTATAATTATACTCCAAATACAAAAGACTGGAAATGGACGGAGACCGGGATGGACGTCACAAGAGAAGGCTTAACTTGCATTCTAATTAGGTGATACACACGTTTGTTTTGTTGAAATTCAACTATCTTGCCAGAAGAATGCACAACAAATATTTGTCAGATTTACTATAGTAAGAGAACTGAACCTGTGATAGGTACTACCGATACTACCAAACAAGGAAGAAAATAAACATCAACAACTTGATAAGGAAAGTAATTTGAGGAATTGATGGCTCGGTCTTTTTTATGGCTATAAGATGCTTGTTTTGTTGATAGAAGTTTCAGAATCATAATGCAAGGAATATATAATTATCCTGCCCACAAGCTGGAAATAACATGCACATCACTTGGTCATTCCGCTAAGTACCTCTCCAGCATCATATTTCTTCATCCAAGCAATAGCACATCATTTCTAGTAACAATCAGTGAATCCAAACTACCACATATGATCAGAAAATATAGGTGAATAAGGTATGACTTCATCTTTGATTCCGCTTGGCTCTAGCAAAAATTGTGGTGGTGTCTGATGACATAGAAGTGCAATTTTAGTATCAACTTTTTTAATGTTTCTTGCAGCGGTACAATATTGGGATTTTTTTCATGCACTGCAGAAGAAATATCTACAAATATTGCATATTAATCACAATACTTTGCATGTAATATGTCTGCTCTACTCATTTTTTGTGATAAGTTGCTATAAAGCAAAATAATTCATTGTCTTGGTAAGCCATTCTAGATATTAGAGAGAAGTAGTCACACCTGTAAAAGAAAAGGTGGATATGGATGAAGTGCGGAATCTGTCGAGGGTGATCTTATCAAGCTGCACTGAACATGAACGGCAAGCCGTCTAACCCGCACCTAACCAGGCACACTAAAAAAATAACTAATCAGAACTCTATTCACTGCTTGGACAGACTCACGAGCGCTCAAGCAACCAAAATAGAACAAATCAACCTAATTAGGCTGCCACACCATACAAAGAGAAAACGCACCAAACGAAGCCTAAACTCCCAACATCTGGCTCTCAAACTATCTATCATTTCCCTTTCAATCTCTCCCATCTCTCTTTCAATCTCTTAGCACCCCAGGCAAGCATCAGACACGCGCCTGCACAGCCCCAGCACGGGCGTGCAACGCTGTAGCTCCCGCACAACCACTGGTCCACCGCGCCGTTCTTCACACCACCGACCCACCTTTCACTGTGCTCCCGCCGGTCACCCCGGCGCGGCTCACCATACATCACCCCCAGCCGTGGCACCTCCTACGGCGGTCAAGCTTGCCCCTGTCGCCGCATCCCCTCAATTCCTTTGCCTTCGGCTCTCTCGCCTGTGTTTCCCACGAGTACAAAATACTCTAAAACAGGTTTTTAAAGGGGTAACATACTCTAGATCCACATGTCATTGGGAATGGGTCATACATGCTGGGAAGAAAAGGATAACAACATGGGCCCATGTGTTCCAAAGCCCACGACTAAAGCTTCCTTTCAAGGGAGCTTAGAGTTTGTAGGGATTTTCTCCTACCATTTTAACAAAGTTCAAGAAAACGCTAGGCGTTAATTATGCGTTTGCCCACCTACTTGCGCTTTTCTAGCTTAGGCGTGATTAGGCACAATTAGACGCAATTAGGCGTTTCGTATACAAATGTACGGAGAGGGGCAACATAGAGCGGTTTGCTTTCTAAAATAGTGCTGGAATGTAAACTGGAGTATAATTATAACCTTGTGCTCTCTCCTACAAACTACAACATAGCAGCAGCAGCCCAACAACATTAGCACAATTGCACAAGCAACGCTGTTGCTGCAGTAACTACTAAGTACTAACTAGTAGCAGCCAACAGCTAGCAGCAGCGAAACTAACACTGCAGTAGCAAAACAACAGTAGTACAGACAGAACAGCTAGAGCATCAACAACAACAGTACATCTACATCTAGACTCTAGAGAGCATCAACAGCAGCAGTACATCTACATCTAGACTCTATAGAGCATCAACAACAGTAGTACATCTATAGCTAGACTCTAGAGAGCATCAACAGTGCCAACACTTTCAGCTACCAACAGCACCAATGCTATTCTTGGCGCATAGGGGCAAAGCGAGGCGTTGAGCCAATGCCTCGCGCCCAGGCACGCCTTCTTGAACTTTGCATTTTAATCTTGTTCATTGTTGCCCCACATTTTTAAATCCTAGATCCGCCACTGGCGCAAGGGTATATGCCTTTTGCGTCGTTGGGGGCGTTGGTGACGGCGGCCCAGGGCGGTCCTTTTGTTTCCCGTTTGTTTGACATGCTTTGCGCTGCTGTGTAGACCTTTCTGCTCGCGCATCGAAACTTTGCTATATGTTCACATTTTTTTCTTCATATTTTAGAACTCTTGTAAATCATAAATGCCTCATTCTTAAGGTCGGGCAATCACCTTCATTCTAAAAAAACATATTGATCTTTAGTAAAGGAGAATAAATCACATTGCTTTGTCCGATTTAAAGAATTTCCGTAGGAATCTACTATTTCTAAATAGTTAATCCCCACTAACTCTAATTTTATTAACAGGTGGCCTTCCACCTTATCAAGCGTGTCATGTCAGCATCCACTAACATTATTTTTCAGCCTCATGCAAAAACACATGCACACTCTTTGTTCACACACAGGGCAAGTACGAAACATTTCTACATTAAAAAAAATAGTAGTAGCTTTAGATTTAGATTTCTTCGTGTATAATTCAAGGTGCAAGGATTTGTTTCTACTATAGAATTTCTATAGGAATTTTAACATCCACTCAAACCTGTATTGTTTTTTGTAAAGCACCCAAACTAGTATTGTACTACAAGGCCTTAATGGGCGGACGTTCACCGCATAGACAGAGCTACAGGGGCCCGCCCTTCCCTCCTGGAACTGTTCCCCCCACTCCTTCCCATCCGACTCCCCCTCTCTCTATCCAGCAGGCGGCCGTCGCCCCGCGCCGCCTCCACCCTCCCCGTCCGCCGCCGTCTGCTTCTCCGCTCGTCCCCTCGCAGGCCGCAGCCGCTCAGAGCACACGCAGGTCCAATCCCTCTCTTCTCGCCTGCCCTCGAACCCGGATCCAGCCCCCTCCTCTCCCCCCTTCTCCGCACAGCCAGCGCGGTGCCGATGCGGCGGCGGATATCTGATGGGCTAACCGGAGCACTAGTTTTTTTATTTTCAGCTGCCAAATCCCCCAAGTCAGGAGCAGCGAGCCTCCGCTGATGCACAGATGCAGGCAGCGGCAGATAATCTCGGGGAGCAAGCGCCGGGGCCTGCCCCTGCAACCAATCTCGAACAAGTATGCATGGTTACCAGTAAATTTGTCTGCGGATTTTATTATTACCTCGCGGAATTTTTTCGACTGTATCCACGGATGTGAAATGAACTTTGTGAAATTGCTACAGGTTGCGATGACCTATCCGGACCGGGCCATAGAACCGAACCACTCAGGAGCAGGGCTGCACATAGAAAAGGTATCATCGCTTGAACGCATCTGGTTACAATGTGCATTCCTCTGTTGAATACCGCAAGAGAAATACGCAGTCGCCAGAAACAAATGATGAATTGCTCCCGCGTCGTATCACACGGCAGTAAAATTGATGGGAAAACAATGGCATTCGCAACCAACTGATTATGGTTATTCAGTGCCATCTCGGTATTTTCCTTTTGTGGTTCACCTGTATGTAGTTGGTAACCTTGTGGGTTTCTGGTAGTAGTAGAAATCGGGAAGGACCTTGGCTTTGACCTCCTTCCTCTTGAGAAACATCACTACTACTGTATCTTTTTAGAATGTCCTCATGCCTACCTTTACTGGGTAATAAAGTGATAAATTACACAGGAAAACGTCGGCAAACAAGCGACACCAGGAGGAGGTCTACAGCTGACTGTTGGAAACGATCAGGTATGGAGACCAAGCAAGGCATACGGAGTACTGCTCTGTAAAACAAGTGGAATTCAATGCAGCCTTACATAATAGCTTAACAGATATCACTCACTCGCATGCAGGAACACGCGTCGAATGGTGCTGGCACAGCTGCACAAGGACTGTTGGCAGATATATCGGATAAACAATCCAATTCGGTGGACACTAGAATGCAGCAGCACGCTGAGGAACAAGACCAATTACACGGTGTTACACAAGGGCATGAAATGTCTAGCAATGATACAAGCAGTGGAAGCGATTCAGGTAGCAGTTCAGGGAGTGAGCTAGATACTGAACTAGGAAAATGCTTTTACCCTAGTTTCGAGGAACTGGAGAATTCAAGACCACCGGAAATTGGAATGAGATTTCCAACCCTTGAAGATGCAGAACGTTTCTACAGCACACATGCTATGCTAACTGGTTTTGCAGTAAGGAGGGGGTCGAATTACAGGAGAGTGAAGTTTGACCTGGAATGCAACAGAAGTGGTAAACTAAAGCCAACTGAGGACCTGAAGAGGAAGAGGAGGTCTAATGCTTTGGGCTCACGGTGCCAAGCAAAGGTGATAGTGAAGCTCCATAATGAGCAATGGGAGTTCATAGGAGTTAAGCATGAGCACAACCATCCATTATGTCCATCCCCATCTCTCGCAAGTTTCTTTTTGAACCACAAATACCTGTCAAGTGAAGAAAAGTTATTTCTAAGAGTTCTGCAACAAAGTAGGGTAAATCCAAGGAAAGCTATGAATATTTTCAGGAGAATGAGAAGCAACTTCAGAAAGGTATCATCATTAAAAGAGAAAGATACGAGCAATTCACAGTGTGTAGACCAATGTAGAAAGGAAAACTCAGATGTTGAAACCGCACTGAAGCGCTTCAAAGAACTGGAGCTGCGGAACCTAGGATTTTCCTACACCATGCAAAAAGATGAAGATAACATAGTTCGAAGTCTTTTCTGGACTGATGCGAGGTCGAAAGTAGATTATGAGATTTTTGGAGATTTCATATCGTTTAATACTACATACAGCACAAATAGGCATAGCATGCCTTTCACCCCTATTATTGGAATGAATAGTCATGGGAGAATCCTTGTGTTTGGATGCGCCTTGCTACAAGATCAGAAAGCTGAAACCTTCAAGTGGATGTTCCAAACTTTCTTGCATGTGATGGGAGGGAAACGGCCAAGAATAGTCATAACAGACCAGGATGAAGGTATGGCGACAGCAATTTCAGAGGTCATGCCACAAGTAAGGCACAGATTTTGCAAATTCAGTGTGATGCGAAAAGCACAGGAAATGCTGGGAGCCTTCATGGCAGCAAGGAGCAACATGAATGCAGAGCTGCACGGCTTGGTAGACAACTCAGTGACAGAAAAGGAATTTGAAGAAGGATGGGATGCGCTCACTGAGAGATACGATGCAAGTGAAAATGAGTACCTCCGACTCATGTGGGAGACAAGGAAAAACTGGGTGCCTGTTTATTTCCAAGCAGATTTCTGCCCATTCGTCGAATCAGCTGGACATTGTGAGGTGACAAACTTATTATTCAAAGACAATGTGCTTCCAAAGGACAGAATCGAGAAGTTTATTGAGCAATATGAGAGGATGCAAGAGCATATAGTAAAAACAGAGGAAGAGGATGCATTGCAGTCAGCAACTGAACCGGCGTACTTCTCCATGCAGCCAATAGAAAAGCATGCAGCGCGAATATACACAAGGCAAATATTTCTGATAGCACAGAATGAACTATACTATTCCACAGCATTCAACGTGCATGAGATACAAGGAGGATACAGACTCGAAAAGGTCTTCAACTATGAGAACCCGGAGTTCAGTAGAAATTCTTTCGAAGTGCTAGCTGAACCTGGAGCCCATGCATTTAAATGCCAATGTGCAAAGTTTACCAGAGATGGGATTCTCTGTTGCCACATATTCAGAGTTTTCACGCAGCTCGGAGTAAAAGAAATACCAGCGCAGTACATGCTGCCCAGGTGGGCTCCTAAATTCATAGAGGAGCGGCTGAAAGAGTACGAGGAGAGATGCTCGAAGAGAACAGAAAACAAAACGAGATATGCGACGCTACTGGGTAAAATGGCGGAGATCGGCAAGGGGATATGCGCGGACGGTGCGAAAAGCGGCTGCTTCATGCTCGAACTAGACAAGGTTCAAGAAACATTGGCAACGACGGCAGAAGAAAATCCTAGAAAATGACCGGATCAACTTGCGGAGCAAATGAGAATTAGCAACTTTAGTGTCCTCTTCTCATGTTCTTGGTGGTGTGTGAGGCAACCAAACTTTCTACTCCTATGTTAGTTCTACATGCCCTTCACAACCAGGGTGGTAGTAAATTTTGCACTCCCTTGTCATGCATGAATGAGGTATATGGGCCTTTGGAATTTTCCCTTAGGAATTATTGAAAATCTGAAATAATAAACGGGCTCAGCGCAATAATTCCAACACCGCCAACATCATCCCGTCCACCACCAACAGCCGGTGCCCCTGAAGCCAGCGCTCACCGCAGCGAGCATCGGCGGGCCCTTGACTAGCACCTCAGCCTCTCGGCCCTGGCTGCCCTGCAGCCGGTGATGGTCTGGCCACGAGGACGAAGTTGCTGGCGCTGATCGTTGCCATTGCCGATGTGTGCTCTTGGGGAGAATGCATCAGCTGACAGTAGGAGAGCCAATTACTACTTGTGAATGCCAAAGTGCTTGTTTACGTATCCAAGCACAGGCATTGACATCACAGATTCCTACCGGCTTGACTCGTTGGGAGTTGGGACTAGTGCAACACAATCTCACAGCCAACTAGGCTCCTGGAGGAAGATGCAACTGTGCACCATGGGCGTCAGGTATAAGCACAGCATATGTCTTGTGGTGTCTCTCAAACGAAGGCTACAGACCACATGGCCATAACTGATTCAGAGGATTGCACAACGAGGGCTACAGATTTGGCACGGCAAAACCAACCGGATGCGGAAAGATAAATGGAACTGGCATTTGAGCCAGGGCACACGGATAACACGTTCTTCGTTCGTTTTTGTTCCATTTCCCATGCGCTCAGACCAAACTGACAAAACCGATTGAGTTCCATAGATGCTTCGGCCTTCACTTGAGAGGAATGAACCTCGAGGAGTGGGTGGCGCCGATGCCGGGCCTCCCGTGCTTGACGGGTTTGTAGCTGATGGAGAACTCGGCGAGGTAGTGCCCAATCATCTCGGGCTTGATCTCAATCTGGTTGAAGTTCTTCCCATTGTACACCGCAATCTGGCTGCCTGCCATCTCCGGCATGATGATCATGTCGCGCAGATGGGTCTTCACAGCCCCGGGCTTCTCACCAGCAAGTGCCTCCATTTTCTGTACATTTTCAGAGAAAAAGGGATGAGCTTTGGATGCCATGATCTCACACAAATAATCGACGGTTAAAGACAAAACAGCATCAGACGTGTGCTGTTAAAACTTCAAAAATCTTGTACCTTACAAATGTGAAAACACTCAAATCAATACCCGTACAGGGTCACATCGTTCAATACATATCAAAGAGCGTATGCATACTTTGAAGTTCATATCATACGTTTCTTGACACACTAACAAGATGGATACTCCTCACAGTAATTGCGGAATATTAAATATATCAGTGGATTGTAATAGATGCAAAATAGTCAGCACTACTATAGAGCCATCTAGTGCTTCATAGTGGTTTAAAGACCGTAAGATGTTCATTCGTCTCAAGGTTTACAGTCTGCATTGATACTCCCCTAAATATTCCCACAACCTCGATCCAGAACCAGAAATAGTTAAGAATATATGTATGTGCACTAGATGAAGTTTCATTCTTCTGTAGTAGTGTAAGCAAGACATTTGAACCCGTTTCAAACAGAAAAGTGATGATCAACATTTGGAAGCTGCCATGCTGCATAAAGACAGTAAACATATTTTTTATTCTGTATGTACTCCCTCCGTAAAAAAAAAGAGTGTTTAGATCATTAAAGTAGTAATCTAAATGCTCTTATATTTCTTTACGGGAGGAGTACTTCCTAATCGATAGATAATACGAAAACGGTTACAAATAGCAGACAGTTCATGACAAAAAATTGCAGAGGCATAAGGGAGGAGCATGCATGGTCCATTAGAGCATCTATAGCCGGACCTCTCAAACCCGCCTCATACACTCGGGTGGGCTGCCCGGTTACTGACCGACCACGTTTTTTCAACTCAGATGGGCGCCTCAAACGCCTGGGCTGACTGGTACCCCCATATCCAGCCCAAATATGGGGCGGATATGGGGGCGCCCGTCACATCGGACCCGACCCATACTGGCCCACCCGACCCCACTTATATTCGTCCCCATCCTCTCACCAGAGCAAACCCTAGCCACTTCACTCCACTCCCTCCACTCCCCTCCGCCACCCGAGCTCACCTCCGGCGGTTTTCGGCCTTCTCCGCCATGGCAGGCAGCGGATCGGACTCCGATCCGTCCGGATCCGTCGATTGGGGTGTCATCCCGTGTGGGTTGAAGGAGGCAATGACAGTTCCCGTTGCACTCAGCCGCGACGCCATAGCGTCGACTCACCGGGCGCTCGGGTCCTCTGGTGCTGGATCCTCGTGGTCCCGGTCGGAACACCAGTCATTCCTCATCACCGGTCAGTCAGAGTATGAGTCCCACCGGGAACGGGCGGCCCACCGTGGGAATGAGAGGATAAGGGCCGCCGAGGCCCGTATTCAGTGGCGGAGCCAGAAACTCAATATAGAGCGGGCCAAACATGTTATATAATGTTAGACAGGGCCAAATCATCTAAATCTTGCTAATTTTGTTTGACAAATGGAGGATTAAGAGCACATATAGTTGTATTTCTGAGAGCATAGGGGGGGGGGGGGGGGTCTTGGCCCCTGCCAGCACCCCTGCCTCCGTCACTGCCCGTATTGCGGCTGAAATGGCGGCGGCGGAGGCAGCTAACGCGGCGGCGCGGGCGACCCCAAAGGAGGAAGCCATCCGCGCCCGCATTGTGAAGAAACAACGACGGAGGAAGACGTGCGCCCTCGGCCGAGAGCAGAATCGGGAGGTCCGTGCCATGGCCGGACTGCCATCAAAGGAGGAGGAGGAGGAGCACAGCGATGGCGAGGATAGCTCCGGCGACGAGCAGATCCGGCTCAATCCGTACCGCGTCTTTGACCGGTACTTCCGCGAGAAGGACGGCAAGGGCAGCCGTGGATGAACTCCATGATAACCAAACATGCCAAATTTTGATAGTCCGATGACATGTTTAGTGTAGTGTGATGGAGTAGCCGGACGATGCGTATACATCGACGTAGTTGCATGAGTTTGTATAGATTTGAGATATAGTAATTGAGGTGTCCGGATGTGGATTATATTTTTTAAGAAGTGTCCGATCAGTGCCCGCGGACGCACCCGAACGTGTCCGTGGGCGTTTGAGGGGCCGTGCTGTAGACGCTCTTACCGCCTTGGCCTTGCGCAGCCTCCTGATGAGCCTCAATTGCTTCCTCTTGAACCCCCTGTAGAACCTACAGCAACACGAAAGCACAGAATTTTCTTCCAGTCAAACGAACTAGCAGTTCAAGGGATCCCACTCTCGATCGGTCTCAAGAGAGACGCACGCCACTCTGGGTTCCACGTACCTTCTGCGGGCGCGGGCGGGGAAGACCTGGATGAGGTCCTTGGCGGACATGTCGAGGATCGCCTCGAGGTCGAAGCCACGGTAGCTGAACTTGCGGAACGCCCTCTTCTTCGGCTGCCCGGAGGTGGCGGCGGCGGCGGCCGCCTCCGCCTCCACGCCGGCGTCCGCCTGCAATGCGATCACGCGGCGCATGGGTTAGCCCGCCCGGTGATCGAGAAGCGCTGGAGGGTTGGCTTGCGGGGTGGGGGCGAGTTGGAGGCAGCTCACCATGGTAAGTTGCGGTCGATTGGGGGAGAAATTGGATCTTTTGCCCCACTTTACTTCTCCATTGGATAATTTGCCCCCCCTAAGAGGCTACCAGGTGGGGCCCGGGGCCACTGTCATTGAGACAATCAAAGGGCAAATCATCCAACCCCTTTTAAAGTGGGGCAAATCATCCAATCCTCGATTTGGGGGAGGAGGAGCCGAGGAGGGGAGGCCGGGTGCACCGTGGAACAGTGAAGGCGACGGCTAGGGCTAGGGCTAGGTGAAAATGGGTAAATGTTTACGCATGGTTAGGCATTTATATTAGACTAACGTAACTTAGAGTTCCCTCGGTCCTTAAAAGAGTGTACTTCCAATTTTGTTGGAGGGTCAAAATATTTCAAAGTTTAACTGTGCAAATATATGTTAATGCTTGTGAAACCAAATAGGTATATGACAAAAATATATTTTATCATGAATCTAATGCTACTAATTTAATGGCATAAATGTCGGTCTATTATTGTATACGGTCAAACATAAAAAACTTTGACTTTCCAACAAAGTTGGAAGTACACTCTTTCAAAGACGGAGTAGGAATTTGATATGTTGTAAATTTTTATAAATACTCTCTTTACAACTGCAAAGAAAAAAAAAGACTAATATTATACCACAATGTGGCAAACTAACACTTTGTTTATATCATTTTCTTATACCGTCTTATCTTTCTCTTGTGGCAACTCTTCCAAATCAAAGAAATAAATGTCACATTTGCTATTCGTAGGCCTGAAAATGGTTGGGGTGTAAGTCATTTTCCTAGGAGAAGAAGACGAGGTGACATGGAGCTCCGAGGTTGAGACAGGGGCGACGCTACTAGCCGGCGACCTAGCCTGAGACAGAGATGCCGCGGTGTCACCGGCAATGGAGAGGAAGAATATTCACAGGTGCGGGTGCAGGACGGGGTCCGATCACCGGCGCCAGAGAAGGATGAGGCTTAGGATGATCGGGGAAGCAACAAAGTGATAAAGGAGGCGACTTGGAAAAGGTCAAGGCATGTGCGTTAACACCACCTACCGTGGGCCGGCGGTTAGGCCTGTATTGGAGGGCGTCTCTGACACAATGAGGAAGACGGAAGGAAGGGGAGTTGGCTTATACCAAAAGAAACTTCAGTCACCTACATACAAAAAAATGAGCTGACCATAGGAGGAACTATGCTCGAACTAGCAGTAGTAATAGGAAGATGTGAGGTTCGAACCTAGCACACCAACCTGTGCTTGCTAGCCACTAAGACTCCACACATTCACCTACATATAGCATGTCCTAATAAATGATGGTCATTTATAGACTTGAACTCACACCTGGTTGCTTATATGCCTCCATGACAGAAATATTTAATCTCCTCTAAGGGAAAACAAAGTCCCAACAGTTCAAATCAAACGAATATTCCCAAAAGAGATGATGAAGTGTCTTCTCTTAATGAAGGATGGCCAAGCAGCATATAATCACAAGTAAAATAGTTAGGGATACAGATAACTAAAGCACACGAGGACTAAAATGTAACTCATTCTTCACCTTCTTGGAAAGAAGCTAATCACCAAGTGGAGGGGCGGTGGTCAAACAAAGCACCACACAACAAAGTCTTGCCTTCTTCTTTGTGAGCCTCAACAAAAAAGGCCAAGCTCAATCACTAGTTGTAGGACTTGAGGTGACCTCCAAACCTTCCCAAACTCCCGAAAAATGCACAACCTTGGGAACCTTACTGGTGATTCCTGCAGCTTAGGAGTCTCCAACACCTCCCAGAATAACAATGTAAAAAGGTTGGAAATGTTGCTCCAACCTAAAAAGTAAACGATCAAAGAGAGAGGTAGTCTTGAATCTCACCAGGGTTAGCTCCTCTCTAATCCCTCGAGAACTTAAAAAGTAGGGCACAGGAAGAGTGTGGGATGTTTTTTGCCTACATATGAAATGACTGGATGAAGGGGTAGCCCTAGACCAAATTGGAAAAGGCTATAAGATGGAGATGTAGAAACTAACCGTTTCTTACGTACATTATATGCCTGAAAGGTCCGGCGAGCAACTTTGCAGCTGGTCAAAGACAAATCAAACTAACTTCTTTTTCACATCCCCAGATAGTTTGACCCCAAAGCCTAGATGATCTGGCGAGGAAACCAAGCGACCTCGAATGGTCAAGGATAGAACAACGATGGGCATCACCCCAAGTCAGACTTGACCACTACTCCAGCCCTGGATGGTCTGTCACAAAGGCCAAGAAAGTCGCAACCAAACTGAGAGACCTTGGATGCACACCAAACAGAACTCCGTGCGATCTGATGCGAAGACCGAGAGCCCGGGGATCAGATTATGTTTTTCTGCAAGATCTCTTTATTAGGCTTTGCACCCATAAATAAAACATGTATGTTGTAGTTTTCTTACTCAGATTTTATAGTTTGCACATGAGCATATACTCAGTGTGTCATCCTAGCTATGATCCCTTGAATAGTTGAATTGATTGTTAGCGAAGACAAAGAAACAAAATGCACACTACTTGTTTAAGAGCATCTCTAATAGAACCCCCTAAATTTTAACTCCCAAACTCCTCCTCAAATATGAGGAATTAAAACAAACATGGAGCTAACTGAACCCCTAAAACTTAACTTCCCAAAAATATGCCCATGTGGGATAGATGCCATATGCAAAGTAGTAGTTAATCTTGTACCCACGGCCATTGACACCGTAGTTGCAAGGCCGAGCATCTCCAGCCACAAGCCTTCTGAACAATGGTGATCTCAAAAGACCATGCACCAAAGTATGAAAGCCAAATCCATTGATCCTTTGATGCAACTTCCTTGAGAATGATGACTGAATTTCTCGAATGCCATTTGTACCGACTTCTCCATCCCGCGGGGCAATTCTTCCATGCCCAATGCATGCAATCAATTAAATCCAACACCCTAACCATCCTTGTTCTTCGCTGAGACCCAGGGGCCTCTCGGTGTCTTCATCATTTTGATGAGGACATCCCTACTATTCTTCCATTTGCACCTCATGATGTTGACCAACCAATTGCTGCAAAGAAGAATTCCAATGATGAAATCAGAATTGGACATATTACGAGAGCACGTGCAAAGCTAATAGAACAACATGTGAATTTGCTCCTAATAGATTCTAATTATTTTATTACTGAGAATTGTTTACTACCTAAGTCTTTGTGTGTTTGCATACTCAGGTTCATGGGAGAAGAAGGCATAGCACGAGGGAACGAGGAGTTGAAGCAGCTAGAGCAAGACGTGGTGATCATGCACATGGACGCGAGGGAGGAGAGGGAGGACGACGACCAACATGAGGAGGAGGACACCATGCAGGAGGCCACATATGGCACACCACCAAGTGCTTGTGCGCCATACACATACGGCCTCCGCGCCTAGTTGGCCGCACCCAACCATTGGGTCGGTTTGTATCAGTTTGAGTTGAACTGAGTCGGTTTGGGCTGAACCCAAGTTGGGTTCGGGTTTGGTTTGAGTGGTGGACGCCCCCACCTCTATAAGTACTCTTGGGGAGCCCACAATTAGGGTTAGACCATGTTAAAATTAAACCCTAGTTTCATTGAACTTGCTATCAAGCATTCATCTGAAATTGCATCTCCAATTCGTATCGATCTAGAGATTTGAACTACAAGTTGTGGGTAATCTGCTGTTCCATTAGGAATTAGTGAATTGCAATTATACCGTTTCATGGTCGACGGCTATGTTGCGCAACTATGTGAAGTCGTGAATATCCGAAGGGTAGAGAGCTGTTGCATTGACATCAGGGATCTAGCGAGGAGAGATCATTGGCGACACCCAGTTATCTATCATCTTCATCATACCACCACCAGCTTACTGAGAAGATCGGGACACCCCATATCATCTTGGTATCATATTTCCAGTGTTGCCTCGGTAAGCATCCACCAAATTCACCCATAGTTTAGTTATTTTTCTTCCTATACAAAAAAAGCCAAAAATATTAGGGTTCTTAGTTTTCGCCATAGCCTAGATTGCATCGAAGTCAAGTTTTAGACTGCTGGTCGTTTCTTTTGCGTAGATTTTCTTCTGTTCGTAGTCGTAGATCATCTAGGGTTTTGTTTCCACGTCGTTAGGGTTTAGGTTTTCTAGTCGGAGTCCTTGTTCTAGCCGGCTTTGTTTTTTCCTTCCGAGTCAAGCTCCTGCCGCTGCTTACGCGCACCACCAGACACCCAATAGTAGTTGTCTGACCTCGCGCGTGAGCTTACGCCCGCCACCAGACACCCAACATCAATTGTCTGCCTCTGCGTGTGAGTTTCTGCCATCTAATTTCAGTTAGGGTTTTGAGTCGGTTTCGTTGTCTGCTTCCTTTTTCCAGTCCGAATTAAATCGAGTCTTTCCTTTTGTGCGCCATAGACAAGACAATCTTTGCTTTGCGCAGGAACTTACCTATTGAGACTAGCTTTTCCTTGTGCTCATCGGGCTGCTCTGATTAGGGTTTTTCTTGTGCAAATTGTTTCTGCCTTGTTGAAAAAAATTCCGCGGTATGACGTCTTTTGGTTTTACTGTAGCAACCATACAAAAAGAGTGAATAAAAAATAGCAAAAAGAAGAGTGAAAAAGGGCAAAAAAAAGAGTGAATAAAAAAAGCAAGAAAGAAAAGAGAGAGACATTGGCCAGAAATTGCTGCTATCTATTGCAGTGTGGGAATTAGATTATTTTGGTATTTGCACTAGTAGTGAGCAATCTTGTGCCCGTATACCCTGAGATTTTTGCTAGCGTCTCTCCCTGTGCATTGCAACACGAGCATTACTCCGACACATACATCAAATTTACGCTCATTTTCAGAGTTGCAATTGCCCCATTTATCTCCACTGCGTGAGTTTCTTTGGGTGTGTATCACACGATCAGCACTAGGACTTGTCTTTGGTGTAGATAGGGTACCATACCTACAGCTCCACCAAATATAATCCTGCTCTATCGTGTGGTAGCTCTTATACCCTGGTATTCACTTCATCACATCCGTGCATTAGTCTTCTATCCGACCTGGTAAGTGTGCATTGCTATTCACTTTGGAACGGTAAGATTTCCTTTTCTTGTCAGTTTTCAGTGAGTTGTGAGTGTTCCACCAAAATGATTTTTGATTTAGTACACTAACCTGCTCATCATGTCTGACAATGGTGTTGATGTGATGTAGAAAAAGGATGGTGACGAGTGTGTCACATGGAAGGAATATGAAGCTCTCCACGATCATTTGACAGGGCTTATCAATAGATCCACTGACAATATTGATGATGATATTCAAGCTATACAAATGAAAATGGATGCAACTGAAACTACAGTCAATGCTATGCAAACAAGCATACAACAATTGACAACTTCAGTCAATGGGTTGCGTGTAGCTATTGAGCAACGCCAACATGAGGGCCATGAAGATGATGATAGTGTCCATGGAGACAATGCAAACATGGTGGGCAATAACGGGCGTGGGCGTGGCTTTCAAGGTCCTGGTCGCCCACCACCACTTGGTGCTTGATGTGTACCACTTCAGGAGGATGATGGTTTGGGCAAGCCTTGTTGGGGAATGCAGTAATTTCAAAAAAATTCCTACGCACACGCAAGATCATGGTGATGCATAGCAACGAGAGGGGAGAGTGTCGTCCACGTACCCTCGTAGACCGTAAGCGAAAGCATTATGACAACGCGGTTGATGTATTCGTACGTCTTCACGATCGACCGATCAAAGTACCGAACATACGACACCTCCGCGATCTGCACACGTTCAGCTCGGTGACGTCCCACGAACTCACGATCCAGTAGAGCGTCGAGGGAGAGTTCTGATACGTCTCCAACGTATCTACTTTTCCAAACGCTTTTGCCCTTGTTTTGGACTCTAACTTGCATGATTTGAATGGAACTAACCCGGACTGACACTGTTTTCAGCAGAACTGCCATGATGTTGTTTTATGTGTAGAAAAGAAAATTTCTCGGAATGTCCTGGAAATCGACGGAGGCACTTTTTGGAATTAATAAGAATTTTTGGCGAAAGAATTAATGCTAGGTGGCCCATGGCCTGTCCACGAGACAAGGGGGCGCCCCCCTAGGGCGCGACCCCCTATCTCGTGGGCCCCCTGGACCTCCTCCGACCTCAACTCCAACTCCATATATTCCGTCTCGGGGAGAAAAAAATCAGAGAGAAAGTTTCATCGTGTTTTACGACACGGAGCCGTCGCCAAGCCCTAATCTCTCTCGGGAGGGCTGATCTGGAGTCCGTTCGGGGCTCCAGAGAGGGGGATTCGTCGCTGTCGTCATCATCAACCATCCTCCATCACCAATTTCATGATGCTCACCGCCGTGCGTGAGTAATTCCACCGTAGGCTTGCTGAACGGTGATGGGTTGGATGAGATTTACCATGTAATCAAGTTAGTTTTGTTAGGGTTTGATCCCTAGTATCCACTATGTTCTGAGATTGATGTTGCTATGACTTTGCTATGCTTAATGCTTGTCACTAGGGCCCGAGTGCCATGATTTCAGATCTGAACCTATTATGTTTTCATGAATATATGTGTGTTCTTGATCCTATCTTGCAAGTCTATAGTCACCTATTATGTGTTATGATCCGACAACCCCGAAGTGACAATAATCGGGATACTTCTCGGTGATGACCGTAGTTTGAGGAGTTCATGTATTCACTATGTGCTAATGCTTTGTCCGGTTCTCTATTAAAAGGAGGCCTTAATATCCCTTAGTTTCTGTAAGGATCCCGCTGCAACGGGAGGGTAGGACAAAAGATGTCATACAAGTTCTTTTCTATAAGCACGTATGACTATTTACGGAATACATGCCTACATTACATTGATGAATTGGAGCTAGTTCTATATCACCCTATGTTATAACTTTGCATGAGGAATCGCATCCGGCATAATTATCCATCATTGATCCATTGCCTACGAGCTTTTCATATATTGTTCTTCGCTTATTTACTTTTCCGTTGCTACTATTACAACCACTACAAAAACCCAAAAACATTTATCCTTACTTTTGGTACCGTTACCTTTATTATCATACCACTTTTGCTACTAAATACTTTGCTACAGATACTAAGTTATCCAGGTGTGGTTGAATTGACAACTCAACAGCTAATACTCAAGAATATTGTTTGGCTCCCCTTGTGTCGAATCAATAAATTTGGGTTGAATACTCTACCCTCGAAAGCTGTTGCGATCCCCTATACTTGTGGGTTATCAAGACCAATTTCTGGCGCCGTTGCCGGGGAGCATAGATCTATTCTCTGAGTCACTTGGAATTTATATCTGTTAATCACTATGAAGAACTTGAAAGACGGTCGAACTACTATTTTGCCCTCAACTACGAGGGGAGGTAAGGAACTGCCATCTAGCCTTGCATTAGATTCTCCTTCCATTATTAGTAGGCCTGCGACACCTAAACCTGATATTGCTATGAATTCTTATATGTCGCATGTTATTGATGATGCCACTTCTGCTATGCATGATGAAACTACTTCTGTGCGTGATACTACTTTGCCATTAGGTGAATTTCTTGATGAACAACTTGCTAGAGTTAAGGGGAATGAAATTACTGAAGATCCTATTACTGATGATAGTGATGATGAAGGTCCCCCCAATGATTATGTTTTACCTGTTATTCCTAAGGGTTATGTTATGAATGAAAAAGCTGCTATGGAAATTCTTGCTTGCAACGATAGAAATGATCTTAAGAAATGATTAGCTAAATGGAAGCAGCAGTCTCTTAATGCTAGAATGAAACCCGATCCTGCTTTTGCTACTTCACCTATCTGTGTTACTGATAAGGATTATGAATTCTCTGTTGATCCTGATATTATTACTTTAGTTGAATCTGATCCTTTTTATGGCCTTGAATCTAAAACTGTTGTGGCACATCTTACCAAGTTGAATGATATAGCCACCCTGTTTACTCATGATGAGAAGTCTCGCTATTTATACATCCTTAAGATATTTCCGTTCTCATTAAATGGTGATGCTAAGACTTGGTATAATTCTCTTGCTCCTGGTTGTGTGCGTAGTCCCCAGGATATGATTTATTACTTCTCTGCTAAATATTTCCCTGCTTATAAGAAACAAGCTGCCTTGCGGGAAATATACAATTTTGTGCAAATCAAAGAAGAGAGTCTCCCACAAGCTTGGGGGAGGATTCTCCGGTTACTTAATGCTTTGCCTGATCATCCTCTTAAGAAAAATGAAATACTTGATATCTTTTATAATGGACTAACCGATGCTTCCAAGGACTACTTGGATAGTTGTGCTGGTTGTGTTTTCAGGGAAAGAACAGTCGACGAAGCTGAAATACTATTGAATAATATGTTGACTAATGAAAATAATTGGACTCTTCCTGAGCCAATTCCTGAAGTAATTCCTGAACCAATTGAGCCAACTCCTGAGCCTATATCTAAACCCACTCCGAAGAAGAGAGGTGTTTTATTTCTTAGTCCTGAAGATATGCAAGAGGCAAAGAAATAAATGAAAGAAAAAGGTATTAAAGCTGAATATGTTAAGAATTTACCTCCTATTGAAGAAATACATGGTCTTAATTTACCGCTTGAAGAACCACATTGTCTTGATAACCCGACACAGGTAGTAAAGGTTAATTCTCTCTATAGATATGATCAAGTTGAAATACCCTCTACTAAATTTCATAGCCCATGCTTAGATGAATTTGATGACTTTATGGCTAGACAAGAAAGTTTTAATGCTTATGTTGGTAGAGAGTTAAAGAATAATGCTTTCGAGATAGGACGCGTAGGTGATAATCTGGCTAGAGTTAAAGATGAACTTCACCGTGTTAGCAAATATGCTTCTATGGTTGCTACTCAAGCTGAGCAAGTACTTAAAGCTCAAAATGATTTGCTTGATGAATTAAATAATAAAAATGACTTTGCTGTTAGAGTGGCTACTAGAACTGGTAGAATGACTCAGGAACCTTTGTATCTTGAAGGCCACCCTAAGATAATCGAGCAAGATTCTCAGAGAAATAATTTAGAGGCACCTAGTTCTTCTAAAAAGAAGAAAAAGAAAAACGATAGGACTTTGCATGCTTCTAGTGAACCTACTATAGACACACCTGAGAATCCCAATGATATTTCTATTTCTGATGTTGAAACACAATCAGGTGATGAACATGAACCTAGTGATAATGTTAATGATAATGTTCATGTTGATGCTCAACCTAGCAAAAACAATGATGTAGAGATTGAACCTGCTGTTGATCTTGATAACCCACAATCAAAGAATCAACGTTATGATAAGAGAGATTTTGTTGCTAGGAAGCACGGTAAAGAAAGAGAACCATGGGTTCAGAAACTCATGCCCTTTCCTCCTAAACCATCCAAGTCAAAGGATGATGAGGATTTTGAGCGCTTTGCTGAAATGATTAGACCTATTTTCTTACGTATGCGCTTGACTGATATGCTTAAAGTAAATCCTTATGCTAAGTATATGAAGGATATCATCACAAATAAAAGAAAGATACCGGAAGCTGAAATTTCCACCATGCTTGCTAATTACACTTTTAAGGGTGGAATACCAAAGAAACTTGGAGATCCGGGTGTACCAACTATACCATGTTCCATTAAAAGAAATTATGTTAGAACTGCTTTATGTGATCTTGGAGCCGGTGTTAGTGTTATGCCTCTCTCTTTATATCGTAGACTTGAATTGAATAAGTTGACACCTACTAAAATATCTTTGCAAATGGCTGATAAATCAACTACTATACCTGTCGGTATTTGTGAGGATGTGCCTGTTGTGGTTGCAAATGTCACTATCTTAACGGACTTTGTTATTCTTGATATTCCTGAGGACGATAGTATGTCTATTATCCTTGGTAGACCTTTTCTTAATACTGCAGGGGCTGTTATTGATTGCAACAAAGGCAATGTCACTTTTCATGTTAATGTTAATGAGCATATGGTACACTTTCCGAGGAAACAATCTCAAGTTCATAGTATCAATTCTATTGAAAAAGTTCCAACTATCATTTTTGGAGGTTTTGAATTTCCTCTCCCTACTGTCAAGAAAAAGTATGATATTCTTATTGTTGGGGATTTTCATATCCCCGTTGAGGTAACTTAGTGTTATTCGAAATTTCTCCGGTTCCGTGTTATTCGGAATGAGTTTGTTAACAAGACTTGATCAACCTTGTTAGTGGGTTCATTTTGATGATCACGAGATGGATGAAACTAGAAGGCACAATCTTCTGTACCTGATGAAGTCATGTACCTAGGGTAGGGTCATAGACCTGTCCTAAGTACCCTTCCCAAGGACACCCTCAGAAGAAACTGCATTCCAGTCGACCAAGAGGGACTTCACTCGACGGACTCGAAGGACTCGACTATGAAGACTCACTCGACCACCAGGAGATCAAGAGCCACTTTGCATCCAAACGGTCTGTAATTAAGTAGTCTTTATGGCATTTAGGACACTTTATGTAAGGCGTTACCAGTAACGCCTAGCTTTAATGTACTTTAAACCCTGCATAACTGAGGGCGGGAGGGGTCTGGAAGACACTTTATAAGCCACCCCCCTCCTCAGTGTAAAGGGTTCGCACCCTTGTAATCTATACACTCGTAATCCAGTCGACCGCCTCCGGGATCCGAGACGTAGGGCTGTTACTTCCTCCGAGAAGGGCCTGAACTCGTACATTCCTTGTGTTTACAACTGCTCCATAGCTAGGATCTTGCCTCTTACCTACCCCCCATTCTACTGTCAGACTTAGAACCACGACAGTTGGCGCCCACCGTGGGGCAGGTGTCTTAGCGATTTCCGGAGAAGTTGCAATTGTTCCGATTGCCTTCATCATGGTTTCTGGTGGAGTTTTGGTCGAGGGCCGCGAGATCCGTCTCGGCATGCTCACCTTCATCGCCGACGACTCCGCTTGGCTCCAGGAGGCTCCACTCGACATCGACGCGCTCCCCATCCGCGGGGCGACGCATTTTCGGGCGTGTGTCCGCGGCGTTCTGCTGCGGCAGCCATCGGCTCCTTATCGGTCGACTCCCCTATCGTCCTCCCTCCCAGTCTCCCGCTAGCGCAAGCGCTCTGGCCGGTCGAGGCTCCAGCTGTGGGTAAGGTACGCGGTGGCCCGCCAGTCGGCCACCACCCAAGTCGTGGCAATCGAGCCCGACGAATCTCTCTACGGCCTGTTCAATCTGTCGACTGGCTCCGTAGAGACCGCATCCGAGTGCGACAGCAGCGATCCGGTGGCGGAGGTCTTGATGGTCAACGGGCCTCGTAGCCCTCCCGGCTTCCCCCGCGACGACGGGGTGGACGGTGGAGGCGAACCCGCTCATGTCCATGAGGAATATCAACCCGAGCCACTTAACTCCCTGCAAAGGGAAGAACTTCGCCGCAGGAACATGGATGCCCTGCATACTCCCATCGCAGGAGAAACCCCTGAGGCTCGTGCCTTGGAGGAGGCGCGTTTGGCCAACTTGGCTGAACGCACTCGTCTGGAGAATCTCCAGCGAGCACTCGACGAGCGCGCGCGGCAACGAGTACCCGACTCCAGTCGACGTCAACTCTTCCCGCAGCCGACTCAGGTATATCGAACCCCGATTCAGAATTTAGCAGCTGCAACCCGTATAGCAGAGTCGATTCAGCCCTCTCAGTCGGAGGCTAGCAGAGGCTTGATGCAGATTAGAGATTTGCTCCGAGCAGTAGGTGATCAGAATTCAGCCGTGTCGCAGTCACGCAACAGGATTCACAGTCGATCCGTCACTACGAATACGGTTCAGTCGGCCCACAGCCCTAGATCGCCTCCGCGGCGTGTAGGACGCGAGAATCGACGAGACCAATATGGTGACCGATACGATCGTGATGATAGGCGTCGAGTGCCCACTCCTCCCCGGGAGGTGGGTCCTACGCTCATCGGCAGCAAGATGATAGGCGCCAGCTCAGTGTGGGACGAAGAGCCCCGGTCGACCCCAGGGAACCAGCCTTTGACACACGATCCATCATCGTGCAAGGCCTGGTCGATCGGAACAGGGCTCATCGAGGTGGCCACGACAGAGATGCGCCCACTAGCAGCCGAGTCCATGTTTCAGGTCCAGAATGTTTCAGCAGGGCTATCAGAGCCGCAGTGATTCCCCCCAACTTCAGGTTGGCGACTGGAGTAAGCAAGTTCACCGGTGAGTCTAAGCCTGAAACTTGGCTTGAAGACTACCGAGTGGCGGTGCAGATTGGTGGCGGGAATGATGAAGTGGCTATGAAGCATTTACCACTCATGTTGGAAGGTTCGGCTAGGGCGTGGTTGAATCAGTTAACTCCTAGCAGCATTTACACTTGGGAAGATCTTTCCCGAGTGTTCGTCACAACATTTGAGGGAACTTGCAAGCGACCAGCTGGATTGATAGAGCTGCAAGTTTGTGTGCAGAAGTCGAATGAGACCTTAGGAGGGTATATTCAGAGATGGATCACTTTGCATCATACCGTGGAGAACGTGTCTGATCATCAGGCAGTCTGTGCCTTCAAGGATGGTGTTAAGAACAGAGAATTGAGTTTGAAGTTTGGTCGGACCGGAGATATGACCCTGAGTCGGAGGATGGAAATTGCTACCAAGTACGCCAACGGCGAAGAGGAGGACCGACTCCGGAGTGGCAAGTACAAGCCGAGTCAGTCGGAGAAAGGAAATTCCAGTCGGAAGCAGAAACGGAAGGCCGAGCCAGCGGCTCCTGGGGAGGCTCTGGCCGTGACTCGGGGCAAGTTCAAGGGAAAACCCAAAGGATCCTGGAACCCCAAGAAGGTGAAGGATAAAGAAGGAAATGACGTGATGGATCTGCCGTGTCACATCCACATGAAGAAAGACGAAGAGGGTAATTTCATTTACCCGGAGCATACCACTTGCCAGTGCCGGCTCCTGATCCAGCAGTTCCAAGGTAAACAACCCAAGGACAAGGAAAAGGAGTCGGACAAAGCCGAAGACAAGGAGGATAGTGATGGAGGATATCCTCATGTTAATTCCACTCTGATGATCTTTGCGGATGTGGAAAGTAAAAGCCGACTGAAGGTTATCAATCGTGAGGTGAATATGGTCGCCCCGGCGATGCCCAGTTATCTGAGATGGTTCCAAAATCCCATTACATTCGACCAGTCCGATCACCCGACTCGAATAGCCACCCCTGGGAGGCAAGCTTTGGTGGTCGACCCGGTCGTTGAAGGCACTCGACTGACAAAGGTGCTAATGGATCGTGGTAGTGGATTGAACTTATTATATGCGGAGACGCTAAAAGGAATGGGCATTCCGATGTCCCGACTGAGCAGCAGCAACATGAGTTTTCATGGAGTTATACCTGGAAAGAAAGCTGAGTAACTCGGCCAAATAGCTCTGGATGTGGTGTTCGGCGACTCGAAGCATTTCCGCAAAGAGAAGCTGACATTTGAAGTCGTAGATTTTCAGAGCGCTTACCACGCTATTTTGGGGAGACCAGCTTACGCACGGTTCATGGCTCGACCATGCTACGTGTACCTCAAACTGAAGATGCCCGGACCCAAAGGCGTGATCACTATCACTGGTGATCGGAAAAAAGCAGAAGAGTGTTTCCAGAAAGGCTCGAAAATTGCCGATTCCCAGGTAACAACAGTCGAGCTGGAGGAATATAAGAAGAAAGCAGATCCAAGTGATTTGTTGCGGGCCAAGAAGCCTGCCACAGAATCAGCATTTCAGTCGTCCGGTGAGACGAAGCCCGTTCACATTCACCCGACCGACCCCAATGCAGCTCCGACCCATATCTCCACAACACTCGACCCTAAATAGGAAGAAGCGCTCATCCAGTTCCTCCGTGAGAACTGGGACATCTTTGCATGGAAGCCTGCTGACATGCCGGGTGTTCCCAGGGGGCTGGCTGAGCATCGCCTTAGGGTCGATTCAACAGCAAAACCTGTCAAAGAACATCTTCGACGGTCCGCCGTCCAGAAGAGAAAAGCCATTGGCGAGGAAGTGGCTCGACTGTTGGCAGCAGAGTTTATCCGAGAGATATACCACTTCGAGTGGCTCGCCAATGTTGTAATGGTTCCCAAGAAGGACAAGTCACTCCGCATGTGCATTGATTTCAAGCACATCAATCAGGCCTGCCCGAAAGATCATTTTCCTCTCCCTCGCATCGATCAAATTGTCGACTCGACTGCGGGATGTGAGAGATTATCTTTTCTAGACGCCTATTCTGGGTACCATCAGATCCGTCTGTACGGACCCGATGAGATCAAAACAGCTTTCATCACTCCATTCGGGTGCTTCTGCTATGTCACCATGCCATTCGGCCTCAAGAATGCCGGAGCCACGTTCATGCGAATGATTCAGAAGTGTTTGCTCACTCAAATCAGTCGGAATGTGGAAGCGTACATGGATGATATCGTGGTCAAGTCGCGAAAGGGTTCCGACCTGCTGACTGACCTCGTTGAAACATTTGCCAACCTCAGGAGGTATGATATCAAGCTCAATCCATCAAAGTGCACATTCGGAGTTCCCGGTGGCAAGTTACTCGGTTTTCTCGTTTCCGAACGAGGAATCGACGCTAATCCAGAAAAAATCGGCACTATACTCCAAATGAAATGCCCCGTGCGGGTGCACGATGTCCAGAAGCTTACTGGATGCTTGGCCGCTTTAAGTCGATTCATCTCACGACTCGGTGAAAAGGCATTGCCTCTTTACCGACTGATGAAGAAGGCAGACAAGTTCGAATGGACTCCAGAAGCTGATGCAGCGTTTGCCGAGCTAAAAGCTCTGCTCTCCACCCAGCCGGTGCTTGCTTCTCCAATCAGCAAAGAGCCTCTGTTGCTTTATATTGCAGCCACAGGACAAGTCGTCAGTATAGTACTTACGGTCGAGCGGGAAGAAGAAGGGAAAGCCTTCAAAGTTCAGCGCCCAGTGTACTATCTGTCTGAAGTTTTGACTCCATCAAAGCAAAGATATCCTCATTACCAGAAGCTTGTGTATGGGATCTACATGACCACGAAGAAGGTTGCTCATTATTTCTCTGATCATTCTATTACAGTCGTCAGCGATGCTCCACTTTCAGAGATTCTGCACAACAGAGATGCAACTGGTCGAGTGGCGAAATGGGCGATTGAACTCCTTCCCCTTGATATCAAGTTTGAGGCAAAGAAAGCCATTAAGTCCCAAGCAATAGCAGATTTCCTTGCCGAGTGGATTGAACAACAGCAGCCGACTCAAGTTCACTCGGAGCATTGGACCATGTTCTTTGATGGCTCTAAGATGTTAAATGGTTCCGGTGCTGGGATTGTCCTAGTTTCCCCCGGAGGAGATAAGCTCAGATATGTGCTCCAGATTCACTTTGATTCCTCCAACAATGAGGCAGAATATGAGGCCCTTTTGTATGGGTTGCGCATGGCCATTTCACTCAGCGTCCGTCGCCTTATGGTTTATGGCGACTCAGATTTGGTGGTCAACCAAGTGATGAAGGAGTGGGACGTTAGAAGCCCAACCATGACTGGATACTGCAATGCAGTGAGGAAGCTGGAAAAGAAGTTTGAGGGGTTAGATCTCCATCATATACCCCGACTGAAAAATCAAGCGACTGATGATTTGGCGAAGATTGGTTCCAAGAGAGAAGACATTCCCAGCGATGTGTTCTTGGAGCATATCCATACTCCATCAGTCAAAGAAGATCCTTTTACCGAAGAAGCTCCGCAGCCCAAGAGTGCCACAGATCTGACTGAGGTTGAAGTCCCAGCAGTGGTCGACTTGGTCATGGAGGCTTTAGTGATCACTCCCGACTGGACAGTTCCATACATCGCGTATATCCTGAGAAAAGAGCTCCCGGAGGACGAGGAAGAGGCTCGACAGATCGTCCGTCGATCCAAGGCCTTTACTATGATCAAAGGACAGCTGTACAGAGAGAGCGCGACTGGAGTTGGTCAGAAGTGCATAACGCCAGAAGAAGGTCGAATAATCCTTGATGACATCCACTCGGGGACCTGTGGCCATCATGCGTCCTCTCGTACCATCGTGGCCAAAGCATACCGAGCCGGATTTTATTGGCCAAGGGCGAATGAAATGGCAAAGGAAATAGTCGACAAGTGCGAAGGATGCCAATTTTACTCCAACATGTCACACAAGCCTGCATCAGCTCTGAAGACCATTCCACTCGTCTGGCCCTTCGCCGTATGGGGTTTGGATATGGTTGGTCCCTTGAGAACGGGACGAAGCGGTTTCACACATGTACTGGTAGCAGTCGACAAGTTCACCAAGTGGATTGAGGCTAAGCCCATCAAGAACCTTGACGCCGGTACTGCTGTCAGCTTCATCAGAGAACTGATATTCAGATATGGAGTCCCACACAGCATTATCACTGACAATGGATCAAACTTCGATTCGGAGGAATTCAGGGCATTCTGCACATCTCAGGGCACATGAGTCGACTACACTTCAGTCGCCCATCCCCAGTCGAATGGACAAGCGGAGCGGGCCAATGGCTTGATCCTTAAAGGGTTGAAACCCCGACTGATGCGTGACCTCAAGCATGCGGCTGGAGCATGGGTCGATGAACTCCCCTCGGTGCTGTGGGGTCTAAGGACCACGCCTAACCGGTCGACTGGAAGAACTCCATTCTTCTTGGTCTATGGAGCTGAGGCGGTCTTACCGAGTGATCTACTCCACAACGCCCCTCGAGTTGAGCTCTACACCGAAGCTGAAGCAGAACAAGCGCGGCAGGATGCAGTCGACCTCCTAGAGGAAGAAAGGGAGATGGCTCTGATCCGATCGACCATCTACCAACAAGATTTGCGTCGCTTCCACGCCAAAAACGTGAAGAGTCGAGCCTTCCAGGAAGGAGATTTGGTTCTCCGAGTGGATCAGCAGAAACCACACAAGCTTGCTCCTTCTTGGGAAGGACCCTTCATCGTCACCAAGCTTCTCCACAATGGAGCGTACCGTCTCTACAACGTCGAGCACAATATCGACGAGCCCCGAGCTTGGAACGCGGAGTTACTCCACCCATTTTACACTTAAAGTTTTCACTCGGATGAGTTGTAATAAAAGTACTTCTGTAGTTCATGTTTTGCAAGATAATAGTGTCATAATTTCCCCAACAATTTTTGTCACTTTTTATTGTTCAGTAAAATCCCCCCTCAGTGGGTGGCTTAGCTGTGAATCCGTTTCGCCTAAGTTTGTAAAAAAAAATCCTTACCGAGTGGCGAGCCGGCCTCCCACTCGGGGGCATAGCTGCGAATCCGTTTTGCCTAAGTTTTAATAAAATCCTACCGAGTGGTGAGCCAGCCTCCCACTCGGGGGCTTAGCTGCAGTCCAAGTACTCGCCTAAGTTCTAATAAAATCCTACCGAGTGGTGAGCCAGCCTCCCACTCGGAGGCTTAGCTGCAGTCCAAGTACTCACCTAAGTTCTAATAAAATCCTACCGAGTGGTGAGCCAGCCTCCCACTCGGGGGCTTAGCTGCAGTCCAAGTACTCGCCTAAGTTTCAATAAAATCCTACCGAGTGGCGAGCCAGCCTCTCACTCGGAGGCTTAGCTGCAGTCTAAGTACTCGCCCAAGTTTCAATTTAACGTGCGCTCTACAAGGAGGGCGAGGTGCAGGTCGACTGCTACTCTCTCCTCCGAGCTACGCCACAAGTACAACGTGCGCTATGCAAGGAAGACGAGGTGCAGGTCGACTGCTACTCTCTCCTCCGAGCTACGCCACAAGTACAACGTGCGCTATGCAAGGAAGACGAGGTGCAGGTCGACTGCTACTCTCTCCTCCGAGCTACGCTACAAGTACAACGTGCGCTATGCAAGGAAGATGAGGTGCAGGTCGACTGCTACTCTCTCCTCCGAGCTATGCCACAAGTACAACGTGCACTATGCAAGGAAGACGAGGTGCAGGTCGGCTGCTACTCTCTCCTCTGAGCTACGCCACAAGTACAAATGTGCGTTCTGCAAGGAGGACGAGGTGCAGGTCGACTGCTACCCTCTCCTCCGAGCTATGCCACAAGTACAATGTGTTTTCCATAAGACACCTTAAAATTCTACCGAGTGGAGAGCAGACCTCCCACTCGGGGGCTTAGCTGCAGCCCAGTGCTCGCCTAAGTTTTTGAAAATCCTACCAAGTGGAGAGCAAACCTCCCACTCAGGGGCTTAGCTGCAGCCCAGTGCTCGCCTAAGTTTTTGAAAATCCTACCGAGTGGAGAGCAAACCTCCCACTCGGGGGCTTAGCTGCAGCCCAGTGCTCGCCTAAGTTTTTGAAAATCCTACCGAGTGGAGAGCAAACCTCCCACTCGGGGGCTTAGCTGCGTCCCAGTGCTCGCCTAAGTTTTGAAAATCCTACCGAGTGGAGAGCAAACCTCCCCACTCAGGGGCTTAGCTGCAGCCCAGTGCTCGCCTAAGTTTTGAAAATCCTACCGAGTGGAGAGCAAACCTCCCACTCGGGGGCTTAGCTGCAGCCCAGTGCTCGCCTAAGTTTTGAAAATCCTACCGAGTGGAGAGCAAACCTCCCACTCGGGGGCTTAGCTGCAGCCCAGTGCTCGCCTAAGTGAATTGGGGAACAAGTCGATTGCAATAAGCACCTCGCTTTAGCCTGCAAAAGACATCTCAAACCAAATGCAAGCATATTCAAATGTCGAATCCAAGTTCCGATAAATACCTAACCGAACCGAAAGTGCTCAGGCGCTAAGCCTGTTAAGGTTTGTCGGTTACAAAAATCACTCGGCATACCGAGGCAAATTTAAAATGTCGAGCTCAAGAAGTTTTTTACCCCTCCTGTGGAGGGCTGGAAGGTGCAACAAACTCGTCAAGGTCGATCGCATCAGCAATTCGAGTGGCGGCGGCGATGAAGGTCTCCATGAAAGACCGGAAATCGTGCTTCTTGGTGTTGGCCACCCGAAGAGCCGCCAACTTGTCTTCTCAAGCATCCTTGCAATGGACTCGGGCCAAGGATAGAGCAACATCTGCACCACACCTGGCAGAAGACTTCTTCCACTCCTGCACTCGACTTGGGACTGTGTTCAGTCGAGTCATCAAAGACTCGAGGTCATTTTGGAGCGTTTCTCTAGGCCAGACCGTAGCGTCGATGCGGGAAGTGGCGACCTTCAGCCTTGCGAGATAATCAACGACGGCAGCAACACGAGATTCGAGCCGGAGCACGTTCATGGCGACTTCGTCATTCACAAGAGAGTTGATGGGGTCCAGGTTTGGCTCCAGTCGACCAGTCTCCTCTTCAAAGTTCTGGCAAAATTCTGCAAGCACAACCACCTAGTCAAGACGAGTCGAATGTGAAGATCACAGTTAGAATACCTGTTTTGGTGCAAAAGATTACCTTCGAGCATGAGGAATAGCTTCTTGGCGAGTGCGCCTAGATAAGCCTCCAGATCGTTCTTCTTCCCCACCAGCTCACTGGCCTTGTCACTCAGGGCAATTTTATCACTTTTCAGTCGACTAACCTCTTTGTTGGTAGCATCAAGAGCAGCTTTCAGATTGGTGTTTTCTTCTTCAAGCTTGGTGACCGAAGCTAACTTCTCGTCTGCGAGCTTGGTCTTCTCTAAAGCTGTCTTCTGCATTTCAGCCAACTCAAGGTCTTTCTTCTTCTGGGAATCCTTCACTTTGCCTGCAAAGTTACAGCAAGGTCAGAATTTGAAACAAACGAAGGGCAGAAGCAGTCGTCGGAAGCCTCACCAAACATACCTTTAGCTTCCTCCTTCGCCTTCATTAGATTCTATTGAGCCAGCTTCAGATCAAGCTCGAGCTGGATGTGTTTGTTCTCCAACTCGGTGTAACGAGCCGCCAGGTCGCAGGATTTCTACGAAGAACCAGTCGACAAAATGTCAAAGACAATTCACTTCCGAGTGACTAAGGAAAAATCATGCGTTTCTAAGACTACAGCCGAATACAAATATTCGACCATAGTCTCGGGGACTACACCCAGTGGGTGCACTCAGCGTGCCCCCACTAGGAGAATGGCGAGTCGACCAGTCGACCAACAAAAAAAAACAGGAGATGTTCTTCAGACTGTAGTCCACTGCCAGCAGTCGACCACAGTCTCGGGGACTACACCCAGTGGGTGCACTCAGCGTGCCCCCACCGGTCTGGAAATCCATTCGACCTAGTCGAATGAAGGAAAAACTTAACTTATAAAGACTATGGTCGACTGCCAGCAGTCCACCATAGCCTTGGGGACTACACCCAGTGGGTGCACTCAGCGTGCCCCCACTAAACCGGAATTCCAATCAACACACCCAGTGGGTGTAGGACAATCACTATGGATTTCAGAAAGAAGAATTTTCAGATATCATATCCTAACAGAACAGGCAATGACTGACTGACCTGAACGTTACTCTGAAGAGCTGAACTGGCGTCATAGGCGGCCTGGCTAGCTTCTCGGATGTCCTTCACTTGCTCCATCATGACTCCCGCCTGGCGTATTGCTTCTTTCGCAGCACTGGCTTGGTCCTCTGGGACGAAGTGGGTTGAGAAAAGTGATGGCTGCACATCACTCGATGATGAGGGGCGAGCACTCGTCAACGGCACCGCAAAAGAGACGGTAGGCCGAGTGATGTTCTCTCCCTCCGCAACCAGTGTCTCGGGTGCTGGCACGTCTTCGGTTGCCTTGCCAGCAGACGCTTTCCTGCTCCTCCTGTGCCTCAGTGGTTCCTCGTTGTCGTCGTCAGGAAGGGTAATAACGACATTAGGTGGGGCTACAGAAAAGAATCAAAATTAGAGACAAAGAGCCAATCGACTGAAGACAGAATTATGAAAGTCATACCAGGTTTTGAAGTGGCGGCGTCTTCCATCTCGTGATCGTCAGCCCTGGCTGAGGTATCAGAAGTAGCAGCGCTGCAGTACCAGAAGTCAGTCGGTTGATTCATGAGTCGACCAAAAATAAGTTCATGTGGAACACAAAAACTCAAGTGACATCATTACCCTGAGATAGTGGGGATCACCACCTTTATCTTCGGCAAGACCTTGGTCGGCTTCGACGGCGCCACCCTGGATTGCTTCGGAGCTTTCTCGGTTGGCACCAGAGAAGTGGTTCGAGGGCGCTTGGTCGACTGAACGACAGTTGCGACCCCCTTACCACGCTCGGTTGCAGGGTCATGGACGAGCTTCGAGCGTCTTTCCGAGCGAGGCGGTGCAACTTCCTCCTCCTCCTCCTCTTCTTCCTCCTCACCAGAGTCATCACCTTCATCATCATCAGCAGCATCCGAATCCCACTCCTCCTGGCTTTCGCCCCCACTTCCTTCCTCCTCCTCAGTCGGCGTCTGTGCTCCATTGGGCATCGAGTATAGTTTGGTGGTGGCCTGACAGACAACAAAACAAAGATCAATCGACCAATTTGCAGCAAAAGCGGAATAAGTATAGCAAGATTACAATTGAAGATAAAGTGGGCATACCGTGTCTGGAGTATAGGAATGGTCGAGTGGCGGAATCCTCCTGGCTCCTCGAGGGTTGTCTTTATTCCCTGTGATCGCGGCCATCCACCTCTCCAGTGTGGCGTCGTCGACTGCTTCTGGATGGACCCGAGTTTCATCCTCGGTTCCGCAGTACAGCCACATAGGATGGCCTCGGTACTGAAGTGGTTGGATGCGCCGCCTAAGGAAGACCTCCAGAAGGTCCATACCCGTCACTCCTTCCCTAACTAGCTGGACTACACGCTCCATCAACATCTTCACTTGGGCTTTCTCCTCGGGAAGCACCTTCAGAGAAGAGGGCTTGTTCACTCGGTCCATGGAAAATGGAGGGAGACCAGTCGACTGCCCCGGCGTCGGCTCGTCTTGGCAGTAAAACCAAGTCGACTGCCATCCTCTGACCGACTCAGGAAGAATCATGGCCGGAAAGGTACTCTTGCTCCTCATCTGAATCCCAAGACCCCCACACATCTGGATAACCTTAGTCCTATCGTCGTCCCGACTCGCCTTTTTCACTGTCTGTGAGTGACAAGTGAATATGTGCTTGAAGAGACCCCAGTGTGGTCGACAACCTAGGAAGTTTTCGCACATGGACACAAAGGCGGCAAGGTAGGCAATAGAATTTGGATTGAAATGGTGGAGTTGCGCCCCAAAGAAATTCAAGAACCCACGGAAGAAAACACTCGGAGGCAGGGAGAACCCACGGTCTATGTGAGTAGACAGAAGAACGCACTCACCCTCCTGCGGCTGCGGTTGCCACTCGTTCCCCGGGAGCCTCGCAGCCCCATGGGAGATCAAGCCCTCGTTGGCCATCTCATTGAGATCCTTCTCGGTGATGGTCGAGCGGATCCAATCCCCTTGGACCCAACCTTGCGGCAGGCGGGACCTTGACGAGGATCCGCCCCGACTGGGCGCTCTCCCTTTCGCCTTCCCCATCGCCGTCGCCTTCTTCGCCGTCTTCTCCTTCACCATTGTTGCCGGCGAAGCGCACGAGGGGTGGATGGGCAGAAGCGAGAGCAGGCACTGCAAACGGAGATGGAGAGGGCAAAAGGAGAAATGGGGAGGTACTGTTCAAAAACCCTCGCCGGGCGCATTTTATAAGGACGCTTCCGAGTGGATGACAAGTGGGCCCGGGCGATCCTATCACATCCCGAAATAGTTACGCGTACGCGATACGTGGCGAAAAAGGCGGCACGGAAATCGAGGCGTCTATGCCCTATCCCATCCGAGCGCCGCGGTCCGCCCCGCTTCGCGCGCTTCCCAAAATTCGGATCCCACGAAATCTGCTAACAGCAGATCGATCCGTCAGACGAGAGATTTCCTGCGATCCGTCGCTCGGAAGTTTACTAAGTTCAACAGTTCACTCAACGGGAGAAAAGAATGGATCAAGGCGACCGAAAGAAAAGTCGCTGTTATCAACTAAAAGATTATTGGTCCAAGATGATACATGTTCAGAACATAAAAGCGAGTCGGAAATATCATCAACTCCTTCCTCACTCAAACCTCGATCCATTCGGGGGCTAATGATGAAGTCATGTACCTAGGGTAGGGTCATAGACCTGTCCTAAGTACCCTTCCCAAGGACACCCTCAGAAGAAACTGCATTCCAGTCGACCAAGAGGGACTTCACTCGACGGACTCGAAGGACTCGACTATGAAGACTCACTCGACCACCAGGAGATCAAGAGCCACTCTGCATCCAAACGGTCTGTAATTAAGTAGTCTTTATGGCATTTAGGACACTTTATGTAAGGCGTTACCAGTAACGCCTAGCTTTAATGTACTTTAAACGTGCATAACTGAGGGCGGGAGGGGTCTGGCAGACACTATATAAGCCACCCCCCTCCTCAGTGTAAAGGGTTCGCACCCTTGTAATCTATACACTCGTAATCCAGTCGACCGCCTCCGGGCTCCGAGACGTAGAGCTGTTACTTCCTCCGAGAAGGGCCTGAACTCGTACATCCCTTGTGTTTACAACTGCTCCATAGCTAGGATCTTGCCTCTCCATACCTACCCCCATTCTACTGTTAGACTTAGAACCACGACAGTACCCTCTTTTTACTTTCTGTTATTTAGAATAAATAAAGAAAAAATAGTATTATCCGTCTGTTTTTTGATTTACCCGTGCATTAGAAAATAGTCCGAAAATAAAAGTGCTCTAAATGCCATGCAAATTTAGTATGGTTTTTTCTGGAATATTTGAGGATTTTAGGCACTGAAAACACTGCAGGAGGGGCAAGCACCAGGCCACGAGAGAGGAGGGCGCGCCCCCCTGTCTCGTGGCCCCCTGGTGGCTCCCCTCCACTTATGCCAGCACCCACACACTTCATCTTCTACCCAAAAAATCCCCATCTAGCTCAAGCACGAGTTCTAGCTCGTTTTGCTGCGATTTTCGATCTCTTAGCTCAAAGCTCCATTCACAAAACTGCTTTGGGAGATTGTTGCTTGGTACGTGACTCCTCCATTGGTCCAATTAGTTTTTGTTCTAGTGCTTTATTCATTGCAAATTTTTGCTGCATAGGTGACCATGTTCTTGAGCTTGCATGTTAAAATTTTGAGGTCCCAAGCAATTCCAATGCATGATATAGGCTCTAAGCACTTGTAGGAGTAGTTGCTATCAATCTTGTTTAGTTTTATTCACTTTTATTTTGAAGTTACTAAAATTTCAGAAATTTTCAAAAAATGTTAAGGAGGCTCTTTAAAGGCTCTTCTAGCCAAAGCTCTAAGGAAAAACAAGACAAAGAGAAGGAAAAACCCAAGTATAATCTTCCTCTCCTAGCGGAAGTACGGTCGTGTGAATGGCCATGTGAGGATTTCTTGAAAGAAGCCGGAATTCATGAAGACTTTTATGCCTTAATCAAGACTGCAGGCCTCACCGGTTTCACGAACGACCGAATCGATCAGTATCTCTTACTCACCAATACTTTCGTGCAAAACTTTTATTATTATCCTAAGAAATCACCGCTTGCAGTATCATTTCATTTATATGATGAATTCAAAGAAATGTCTTTACGTCATTTTGCGCGGTATGTAGGATACCTTATGAGGGAGAATTAGAGGAACCCCATCGTGATGGTGTGGGTGGCTTTGTTAATATTATCGCTGTAGAAGAGCCAAAGAAGGGCTCCGAGGCGAAGGTCTCTAGCATACACTTTCCTGTTTTACGCTATTTTGCTATATTTGCTAGTAGATGCTTGATTGGTCGTGGAAATAGTGGGAATTTGAGCGTTCCTGATATTATCATTCTTCAACATGCTTTGCTTGGGGATAATACTTTTAGTATGGGTGCCGTCGTTGCTAAATGGCTAGCCCTTAATCGTACAAAAGGCCCCATATTTGGAGGTATCTATGCTGCACGTCTTGCTAAATATTTCCAGATACCCATTAGGCACTATGAGGAGGAGGAGACAAAATTACCTCCTCACATTTTAGATTACAAGAGCATGGTAGCACATAAGTTTATTGTTGACAACGAAGAGAAGATGCTCTTGTATAGACTTAGATTCAATAAGAAACACTTTGAGTTTATTATTTTGCCTGCACCTCTGTTGTTTGATTTCCTTGCAGAAAATCGTCTTGTCACGCCAGAAGCGGTGAACAATCACCGAGCTCAAGCTTTTACTCTAGAACCTAAACCTGAGCCGGAACCTGAGCTGGACCCTTATCGTGCATCATCTGTCCAGTGGGATCCGGAGATGACCAGCTAGTGGTATCCTGATTACACCTCCCACTACACCGGGGAGAGTAGCGGCGGTCCTTGGTATTAAACCAACTTAGGCCAAAAGCCTAAGCTTGGGGGAGTACGTATTTCTCACGGACTTTACATTCATGTTCACACACTAGTCGTCGGTGCTCATACTCTTTCATTGTATTATCCATGCTAGTTTAAATTCCTTTTTCCAGTTTTCTTCTTGTGTGTTTGATAAACCTTGAGAAAAACCAAAAAAAATTAGTTAGTTTAATTTCCATGCTTGTAGTAGAAATTAAAATGAAAACCCAAAAAGATTTCTAGTTCTTCTTTTTACTTGTTGGGAGCTTCCCCATGCAAATAGTTTTATTTTCTTTTCTTTCTTTTGGGGGTCGAGAAGACTATATTGAAAATGCTTAGTGGCTCTTATATGCATGATTGTTTATTTAACTTAGAGCCCATATTACTTGTCTTCTCTCTTGAGTTGAATGCTTGCAGATTCCAGCTTAGTCCAATGCACGTGCACTCTTATTATTATACACATCGTTCGGTCGTGCAAGTGAAAGGCAATAATGACGATATATGATGGACTTATTGGGATGAGAAAAGCTGGTATGAACTCGACCTCTCTTGTTTTTGTAAATATGATGAGTTCATTGTTCCTAAGTCAACTATTATGAAGTAAACATATTTGCAATGACATTTAGAGATTATAGTTACTTGTGCCATGCTTGATTAGCTATGAGTTATAATGGTTTAACTTGCGTGCCAACATGCTATTAGAATGATTATGATGTGATATGATGGGATGGTATCCTCATTTGAATGTATTGAGTGACTCTACTTGGCACATGTTCACGCATGTAGTTGAATCAAATCAACATAGCCTTCATGATATTTATGTTCATGGTGGATTATATCCTACTCATGTTTGTATTCGGTGTAAATTAATTTTAATGCATGTTTACGACTGTTGTCGCTCTCCCAGTTGGTCGCTTCCCAGTCTTTTGCTAGCCTTCACCTGTACTAAGCGGGAATACTGCTTGTGCATCCAAACTCCTTAAACCCCAAAGTTGTTCCATATGAGTCCACTATAGCTTCCTATATGCTGTATCTACTTGTCGCTCCAAGTAAATTTGTATGTGCCAAACTCCAAACCTTCAAATGAAATTCTGTTTTGTATGCTCGAGCAGCTCATGTTTCAACTAGGGCTGACTATATCTTCCATGCTAGGTGGGTTATTCTCAAGAGGAGTGGACTCCTCTCCTCATTCACGAAAAAGGGCCGGTAATCGGGATGCCCAGTCCCATGATCCAAGATGATCAAAGCAAATCAAAATAATTAAACAAAACTCCCCCAGGGCTGTTGTATGTTGGAGGCACTCGTTGTTTCGAGCAAGCCATGGATTGATGCTTGTTGGTGGTTGGGGGAGTATAAACCTTTACCATTTTGCTTGGGAACTGCCTATAATGCATGTAGTATGGAAGATACAGCCATCTCATAGTTGTTGCATTGACAGCGAAAGTATGCCGCTGAAAATGTTATTCAATCTCTATTTTAAAATCAAGCTCTGGCACCTCTACAAAACCTTGCTTCCCTCTGCGAAGGGCCTATCTATTTACTTTTGTGTTGAGTCATCACCCTTCTTATTAAAAGCACAAACTGGAGAGCACACTGTCATTTGCATTCATTATTATTGGTTTATACTGGGTATGACTTGACTGGATCTCTTTTACCATGAATTACAATGTTTAGTCAGTCCTTGATCTTTCAAGGTGGTCTGCATTTATGTTTTGCGGTCTCAGAAAAGTCTAGCGAGATACCATTTTGTTATATCATGTTATGATTATTTTGAGAAAGTGTTGTAATCCGAGTTTTATTATTATGGCTCGCTAGCTGATTATGCTATTGATATGAGTAATTGTGAGACCTATGTGTTATTGTGAGTATGGTTAGTTCATAATATTTGCTGAAACTTGAATGCTGGCTTTTCATGTTACAACAACAGGAGCAAACAGAGTTTGTAAAAGTTTTTCTTTATCACTTTCAGTTTATCAACTGAATTGCTTGAGGACAAGCAAAAGGTTAAGCTTGGGGGAGTTGATACGTCTCCAACGTATCTACTTTTCCAAATGCTTTTGCCCTTGTTTTGGACTCTAACTTGCATGATTTGAATGGAACTAACCCGGACTGACGTTGTTTTCAGCAGAACTGCCATGATGTTGTTTTATGTGTAGAAAAGAAAAGTTCTCGGAATGTCCTGGAAATCCACGGAGGCACTTTTTGGAATTAATAAGAATTTTTGGCGAAAGAATTAATGCCAGGGGGCCCACGGCCTGTCCATGAGACAGGGGGCGCGCCCCCCTAGGGCGCGACCCCCTATCTCGTGGGACCCTGGACCTCCTCCGACCTCAACTCCAACTCCATATATTCCGTCTCGGGGAGAAAAAAATCAGAGAGAAAGTTTCATCGTGTTTTACGACATGGAGCCGCCGCCAAGCCCTAATCTTTCTCGGGAGGGCTGATCTGGAGTCCGTTCGGGGCTCCGGAGAGGGGGATTCATCGCCATCGTCATCATCAACCATCCTCCATCACCAATTTCATGATGCTCACCGCCGTGCGTGAGTAATTCCATCGTAGGCTTGCTGGACGCTGATGGGTTGGATGAGATTTACCATGTAATCAAGTTAGTTTTGTTAGGGTTTGATCCCTAGTATCCACTATGTTCTGAGATTGATGTTGCTATGACTGTGCTATGCTAAATGCTTGTCACTAGGGCCCGAGTGCCATGATTTCAGATCTGAACCTATTATGTTTTCATGAATATATGTGTGTTCTTGATCCTATCTTGCAAGTCTATAGTCACCTATTATGTGTTATGATCCGACAACCCCGAAGTGACAATAATCGGGATACTTCTCGGTGATGACCGTAGTTTGAGGAGTTCATGTATTCACTATGTGCTAATGCTTTGTTCCGGTTCTCTATTAAAAGGAGGCCTTAATATCCCTTAGTTTCCGTAAGGACCCCGCTGCAACGGGAGGGTAGGACAAAAGACGTCATACAAGTTCTTTTCTATAAGCATGTATGACTATTTATGGAATACATGCCTACATTACATTGATGAATTGGAGCTAGTTCTATATCACCCTATGTTATAACTATTGCATGAGGAATCGCATCCGCCATAATTATCCATCATTGATCCATTGCCTACGAGCTTTTCATATATTGTTCTTCGCCTATTTACTTTTCCGTTGCTACTGTTACAACCACTATCAAAAACCCAAAAACATTTATCTTTACTTTTGCTACCGTTACCTTTATTATCATACCACTTTTGCTACTAAATACTTTGCTATAGATACTAAGTTATCCAGGTGTGGTTGAATTGACAACTCAACTGCTAATACTCAAGAATATTGTTTGGCTCCCCTTGTGTCGAATCAATAAATTTGGGTTGAATACTCTACCCTCGAAAGCTGTTGCGATCCCCTATACTTATGGGTTATCAAGTTTTGATGGCACGACGGCGTGATGACGGTGTTGATGAAGCTACCAACGAAGGGATTCGCCTAAGCACTGCTACAATATGGCCGAGGTGGATTATGGTGGAGGGGGGCACCGCACACGGCTAAAGATCAATGATCAACTTGTGTG
Organism: Triticum timopheevii; assembly: GCA_963921465.1. Classification (NCBI taxonomy): domain Eukaryota; kingdom Viridiplantae; phylum Streptophyta; class Magnoliopsida; order Poales; family Poaceae; genus Triticum; species Triticum timopheevii. Next base: position 400,389,285 of record OY997262.1, on the reverse strand, counting down.
TCTTGGGGTGCCCCCCCCGCCCCCGTATATAAAGGAGCTAGGGGGAGGCGACCGGCCATGGAGGAGGGCGCGCCAAGGGGGGAGTCCTCCTCCCATCGGGAGCAGGACTCCTCCTTTCCTAGTAGGAGTAGGAGAAGGGGGGAGGGAAGGAGAGAGGAGGAAGGAAAGGGGGGCGTCGCCCCCCCTCCATGTCCAATTCGTACTAGAGGGGGAGGGGGCGTGCGGCCTGCCCTGGCCGCCCCTCCTCTTCTCCACTAAGTCCCAATAGGCCCATTACACTTCTCGGGGGGTTCCGGTAACCCCCCCCCCCCCCGGTACTCCGGTATATGCCCGAACTTGCCCAGAGCACTTCCGAAGTCCAAACATAGTCATCTAATATATCGATATTTATGTCTCGAGCATTTCGAGACTCCTCGTCATGTACGTGATCATACCCGGGACTCCGAACTACCTTCGGTACATCAAAACACATAAACTCATAATACCGATCGTCACCAAACGTTAAGCGTGCGGACCCTATGGGTTCGAGAATTATGTAGACATGACCGAGACACGTCTCAGGTCAATAACTAATAGAGGAACCTGGATGCTCATATTGGCTCCTACATATTCTACGAAGATCTTTATCGGTCAAACCGCATAACAACATACGTTGTTCCCTTTGTCATCGATGTGTTACTTGCCCGAGATTCGATCGTCGGTATCTCAATACCTAGCTCAATCTCGTTACCGGCAAGTCTCTTTACTCGTTCTGTAATGCATCATCCCGCAACTAACTTATTAGTCACATTGCTTGCAAGGCTTATAGTGATGTGCATTACCGAGAGGGCCCAGAGATACCTCTCCGACAATCGGAGTGACAAATCCTAATCTCGATCTATGCCAACTCAACAAGTACCATCGAAAACACCTGCAGAGCACCTTTATAATCACCCAGTTACGTTGTGAAGTTTGGTAGCACACAATGTGTTCATCTGGTAATCGGGAGTTGCATAATCTCATAGTCATAGGAACATGTATAAGTCATGAAGAAAGCAATAGCAGTAAACTAAAACAATCAAGTGCTAAGCTAACAGAATGGGTCAAGTCAATCACATCATTCTCCTAATGATGTGATCCCGTTTATCAAATGACAACTGATGTCTATGGTTAGGAAACATTAACCATCTTTGATCAACGAACTAGTCAAGTAGAGGCATACTAGTGAGACTTTATTGTCTATGTATTCACACATGTATTATGTTTCCAGTTAATACAATTCTAGCATGAATAATAAACATTTATCATGAAATAAGGCAATAAATAATAACTTTATTATTGCCTCTAGGGCATATTTCCTTCAGTCTCCCACTTGCACTAGAGTCAATAATCTAGATTACATAGTAATGATTCTAACACCCATGGAGTCTTGGTGCTGATCATGTTTTGCTCGTGAGAGAGGCTTAGTCAACGGGTCTGCAACATTCAGATTCGTATGTATCTTGCTAATCTCTATATCTCCCACCTAGACTTGGTCACGGATGGAATTGAAGTTTCTCTTGATGTGCTTGGTTCTCTTGTGAAATCTGGATTCCTTTGCCAAGGCTATTGCACCAGTATTGTCACAAAAGATTTTCACTGGACCCGATGCACTAGGTATGACACCTAGATCGGATATGAACTCCTTCATCCAGACTCCTTCATTTGCTGCTTCCGAAGCAGCTATGTACTCCGCTTCACACGTAGATCCCGCCATGACGCTTTGTTTAGAACTGCACCAACTGACAGCTCCACCGTTAAATATAAACACGTATCCGCTTTGCGATTTAGAATCGTACGGATCAGTGTCAAAGCTTGCATCAATGTAACCATTTACGACGAGCTCTTTGTCACCTCCATAAACGAGAAACGTATCCTTAGTCCTTTTCAGGTATTTCAGGATGTTCTTGACCGCTGTCTACTGATCCACTCCTGGATCACTTTGGTACCTCCCTGCTAAACTAATAGCAAGGCACACATCAGGTCTGGTACACAACATTGCATATATGATAGAGCCTATGGCTGAAGCATAGGGAACATTTTTCATTTTCTCTCTATCTTCTGCAGTGGTCGGGCATTGAGTCTAACTCAACTTCACACCTTGTAACACAGGCAAGAACCCTTTCTTTGCTTGATCCATTTTGAACTTTTTCAAAACTTTGTCAAGGTATGTGCTTTGTGAAAGTCCAATTAAGCGTCTTGATCTATCTCTATAGATATTGATGCCCAATATGTAAGCAGCTTCACCGAGGTCTTTCGTTGAAAAACTTTTATTCAAGTATCCTTTTATGCTATCCAGAAATTCTATATCATTTCCGATCAACAATATGTCATCCACATATAGTATTAGAAATGCTGCAGAGCTCCCACTCACTTTCTTGTAAATACAGGCTTCTCCAAAAGTCTGTATAAATCAATATGCTTTGATCACACTATCAAAACATTTATTCCAACTCCGAGAGGCTTGCACCAGTCCATAAATGGATCGCTGGAGCTTGCACACTTTGTTAGCACCTTTCGAATCGACAAAACCTTCTTGTTGCATCATATACAACTCTTCTTCCAGAAATCCATTCAGGAATGCAGTTTCGACATCCATTTGCCAAATTTCATAATCATAAAATGCGGCAATTGCTTACATGATTCGGACAGACTTAAGCATCGCTACAGGTGAGAAAGTCTCATCGTAGTCAACCCCTTGAACTTGTCGAAAACCTTTCGCAACAAGTCGAGCTTTGTAGACAGTAACATTACCGTTAGCGTCAGTCTTCTTCTTGAAGATCCATTTATTCTCGATGGCTTGCCGATCATCAGCCAAGTCAGCTAAAGTCCACACTTTATTCTCATACATGGATCCCATCTCAGATTTCATGGCCTCAAGCCATTTTGTGGAATCTGGGCTAATCATCGCTTCCTCATAGTTCGTAGGTTCGCCATGGTCAAGTAACATGTACTCCAGAATAGGATTACCGTACCACTCTGGTGCAGATCTTACTCTAGTTTACCTACGAGGTTCGGTAGTAACTTGATCTGAAGTTTCATGATCAATATCATTAACTTCCTCACTAATCGGTGTAGGTGTCACAGGAACCGGTTTCTGTGATGAACTACTTTCCAATAAGGAAGCATGTACAGTTACCTCATGAAGTTCTACTTTCCTCCCACTCACTTCTTTCGAGAGAAACTCTTTCTCTAGAAAGGATCCATTCTTAGCAACAAATGTTTTGCCTTCAGATTTATGATAGAAGGTGTACCCAACAGTTTCCTTTGGGTATCCTATGAAGATGCATTTCTCCGATTTGGGTTCGAGCTTATCAGGTTGAAGCTTTTTCACATAAGCATCGCAGCCCCAAACTTTAAGAAATGACAACTTTGGTTTCTTGCCAAACCATAGTTCAATAAGGCGTCGTCTCAACGGATATCGATGGTGCCCTATTTAACGTGAATGCAGCCGTCTCTAAAGCATAGCCCCAAAACAATAGCGGTAAATCAGTAAGATACATCATAGATCGCATCATATCTAATAAAGTATGATTATGACGTTCGGACACACCATTACGCTGTGGTGTTCCGGGTGGCGTGAGTTGCGAAACTATTCTGCATTGTTTCAAATGTAGACCAAACTCGTAACTCAAATATTCTCCTCCATGATTAGATTGTAGAAACTTTATTTTCTTATTACGATGATTTTCAACTTCACTCTAAAATTCTTTGAACTTTTCAAATGTTTCAGACTTATGTTTCATTAAGTAGATATACCCATATCTGCTTAAATCATCTGTGAAGGTGAGGAAATAACGATACCCGTCGCGAGCCTCAATATTCATTGGACCACATACATCAGTATGTATGATTTCCAACAAATCTGTTGCTCGCTCCATTGTTCCGGAGAACGGCGTTTTAGTCATCTTGCCCATAAGGCATGGTTCGCAAGTACCAAGTGATTCATAATCAAGTGATTCCAGAAGTCCATCAGTATGGAGTTTCTTCATGCGCTTTACACCAATATAACCTAAACGACAGTGCCACAAATAAGTTGCACTATCATTATCAACTCTGCATCTTTTGGCTTCAACATTATGAATGTGTGTATCACTACTATCGAGATTCAAGATAAATAGACCACTCTTTAAGGGTGCATGACCATAAAAGATATTAATCATATAAATAGAACAACCATTATTCTCAGATTTAAATGAATAACCGTGTCGCATCAAACAAGATCCAGATATAATGTTCATGCTTAACGCTGGCACCAAATAACAATTATTCAGGTCTAAAACTAATCCCGAAGGTAGATGTAGAGGTAGCGTGCCGACGGCGATCACATCGACTTTGGAACCATTTCCCACGCGCATCGTCACCTCGTCCTTAGCCAATCTTCGCTCAATCCTTAGTCCCTGTTTCGAGTTGCAAATATTAGCAACAGAACCAGTATCAAATACCCAGGTGCTACTGCGAGCTCTCGTAAGGTACACATCAATAACATGTATATCACATATACCTTTGTTCACCTTGCCATCCTTCTTATCCGCCAAATACTTGGGGCAGTTCCACTTTCAGTGACCAGTCCCTTTGCAGTAGAAGCACTCAGTCTCAGGCTTAGGTCCAGATTTAGGTTTCTTCTCTTGAGCAGCAACTTGTTTGCTGTTCTTCTTGAAGTTCCCCTTCTTCTTCCCTTTACCCTTTTTCTTGAAACTGGTGGTCTTATTGACCATCAACACTTGATGCTCCTTCTTGATTTCTACCTCCGCAGCCTTTAGCATTGCGAAGAGCTCGGGAATTGTCTTGTTCATCCCTTGCATATTATAGTTCATCATGAAGCTCTTGTAGCTTGGCGGCAGTGATTGAAGAATTCTGTCAGTGACACTATCATCAGGAAGATTAACTCCCAGTTGAATCAAGTGATTGCAGTACCCAAACATTCTGAGTATATGTTCACTGACAGAACTATTCTCTTCCATTTGCAGCTGTAGAACTTATTGGAGACTTCATATCTCTCAATCCGGGCATTTGCTTGAAATATTAACTTCAAACATCTCATATGCTCCATGACGTTCAAAACGTCGTTGAAGTCTCGGTTCTAAGCCATAAAGCATGGCACACTGAACTATCGAGTAGTCATCAGCTTTGCTCTGCTAGACGTTCTTAACGTCGTCAGTTGCATCTGCAGCAGGCCTGGCACCCAGCGGTGCTTCCAGGACGTAATTCTTCTGTGCAACAATGAGGATAATCCTCAAGTTACAGACCCAGTCCGTGTAATTGCTACCATCATATTTCAACTTAGCTTTCTCAAGGAACGCATTAAAATTCAACGGAACAACAACACGGGCCATCTATCTACAACAACATAGACAAGCAAAATACTATCAGGTACTAAGTTCATGATAAATTTAAGTTCAATTAATCATATTACTTAAGAACTCCCACTTAGATAGACATCCCTCTAATCATCTAAGTGATCACGTGATCCAAATCAACTAAACCAAAACCAATCATCACGTGAGATGGAGTAGTTTTCAATGGTGAACATCACTACGTTGATCATATCTACTATATGATTCACGTTCGACCTTTAGGTCTCAGTGTTCCAGGCCATAACTACATATGCTAGGCTCGTCAAGTTTAACCCGAGTATTTTTGCGTGTGCAAAACTGGCTTGCACCCGTTGTATGTGAACGTTGAGCTTATTACACCCGATCATCACGTGGTGTCTCGGCACGACGAACTTTGGCAGCGGTGCATACTCAGGGAGAACACTTATACCTTGAAATTTAGTGAGAGATCATCTTATAATGCTACCGTCAATCAAAGCAAAATAAGATGCATAAAAGATAAACATCGCATGCAATCAATATAAGTGATATGATATGTCCATCATCATCTTGTGCCTTTGATCTCCATCTTCAAAGCACCGTCATGATCACCATCGTCACTGGCGCGACACCTTGATCTTCATCGTAGCATCGTTGTTGTCTCACCAACTATTGGTTCTACGACTATCGCTACCGCTTAGTGATAAAGTAAAGCAATTACAGGGCGATTGCATTGCATGCAATAAAGCGACAACCATATGGCTCCTGCCAGTTGCCGATAACTCTATTACAAAACATGATCATCTCATACAATAAAATTTAGCATCATGTCTTGACCATATCACATCACAACATGCCCTGCAAAAACAAGTTAGACGTCCTCTACTTTGTTGTTGCAAGTTTTACATGGCTACTACAGGCTGAGCAAGAACCGTTCTTACCAACGCATCAAAACCACAACGATATTTTGTCAAGTTAATGTTGTTTTAACCTTCTCAAGGACCGGGCATAGCCACACACGGTTCAACTAAAGTTGGAGAAACTGACACCCGCCAGCCACCTATGTGCAAAGCACGTCGGTAGAACCAGTCTCGCGTAAGCGTACGCGTAATGTCGGTCCGGGCCGCTTCATCCAACAATACTGCCGAACCAAAGTATGACATGCTGGTAAGCAGTATGACTTGTATCGCCCACAACTCACTTGTGTGCTACTCGTGCATATAACATCTACGCATAAACCTGGCTTGGATGCGACTGTTGGGGAACACAGTAATTTCAAAAAAATTCCTACGCACACGCAAGATCATGGTGATGCATAGCAACGAGAGGGGAGAGTGTTGTCCACGTACCCTCGTAGACCGTAAGCGGAAGCATTATGACAACGCGGTTGATGTAGTCGTACGTCTTCACGATCGACCGATCCAAGTACCAAACGTACGACACCTCCGCGATCTGCACACGTTCAGCACGGTGACGTCCCACCAACTCACGATCCAGTAGAGCTTTGAGGGAGAGTTCCATCAGCATGACGGCGTGATGACGGTGTTGATGAAGCTAGCGATGCAGGGCTTAGCATACGCACCGCTACGATATGACTGAGCTGGATTATGGTGGAGGGGGGCACTGCACATGGCTAAACATCAATGATCAACTTGTGTGTCTTGGGGCGCCCCCCGCCCCCGTATATAAAGGAGCTAGGGCGAAGGCGGCCGGCCAAGGAGGAGGGCACGCCAAGGGGGGAGTCCTACTCCCACCGGGAGTAGGACTCCTCCTTTCCTAGTAGGAGTAGGAGAAGAGGGAAGGGAAGGAGAGAGGAGGAAGGAAAGGGGGGGCACCGCTTCCCCTCCTTGTCCAATTCGGACTAGAGGGGAAGGGGGCGTGCGGCCTGCCCTGGTCGCCCCTCATCTTCTCAATTAAGGCCCAATAGGCCCATTACACTCCCCGGGGGGTTCCAGTAACCCCCACAGTACTCTGGTATATGCCCGAACTTGCCCGGAACACTTCCGAAGTCCAAACATAGTCATCTAATATATTGATCTTTATGTCTCGACCATTTCGAGACTCCTCGTCATGTCCGTGATCATATCCGGGACTCCAAACTACCTTCGGTACATCAAAACACATAAACTCATAATACCGATCGTCACTAAAAGTTAAGCGTGCAGACCCTACGGGTTCGAGATCTATGTAGACATGACCGAGACACGTCTCAGGTTAATAACCAATAGCGGAACCTGGATGCTCATATTGGCTCCTACATATTCTACGAAGATCTTTATCGGTCAAACCGCATAACAACATACGTTGTTCCGTTTGTCATCGATATGTTACTTGCCCGAGATTCGATCGTCGGTATCTCAATACCTAGCTCAATCTCGTTACCGGCAAGTCTCTTTACTCGTTCTGTAATGCAGCATCCCACAACCAACTTATTAGTCACATTGCTTGCAAGGCTTATAGTGATGTGCATTACCGAGAGGGCCCAGAGATACCTCTCCGACAATCGGAGTGACAAATCCTAATCTCGATCTGTGCCAACTCAACAAGTACCCTCGGAAACACCTGTAGAGCACCTTTATAATCACCCAGTTACGTTGTGACATTTGTTAGCACACAAAGTGTTCCTCTGGTAATCGGGAGTTGCATAATCTCATAGTCATAGGAACATGTATAAGTCATGAAGAAAGCAATAGCAGTAAACTAGACGATCAAGTGCTAAGCTAACAGAATGGGTCAAGTCAATCACATCATTCTCCTAATGATGTGATCCCGTTTATCAAATGACAACTCATGTCTATGGTGAGGAAACCTTAACCATCTTTGATCAACAAACTAGTCAAGTAGAGGTGTACTAGTGACACTTTATTGTCTATGTATTCACACATGTATTATGTTTACGGTTAATACAATTCTAGCATGAATAATAAACATTTATCATGAAATAAGGAAATAAATAATAACTTTATTATTGCCTCTAGGGCATATTTCCTTCAAGCCTAAGTTCACAATTCCCAGATTTGAAGGCTCCACTGATGTAGAAGAGTACCTCACATGGGAGCTCAAGATGGAGAAATTATGGTGTTTGCATGACTACACTAAAGATAGGAAGATCAAGCTTGCTTCCTCAGAATTCGATGGTTATGCTTTGTGTTGGTGGGATAGCATTGTGCGCGAATGACGAGAAGACAATGAGTTACCTATTCTTACTTGGCGCAATATGAAGGAGATCATGCGAGCTCGTTTTGTTCCCACTAATTACTTGCGGACAGTTTATGACAAATTGACACAATTGAAGCAAGGTTCCATGACGGTTGATGTATATTACATGAAGATGGAGATGTTGTTGCAGCGTGCACGAGTTAGAGAATCTGCTGAGATGACTACGCAACGTTTTCTCCATGGGCTGAAATATAACATCAAGGGTACTATTAGGCATCACCAATACAATACAATGAACGAGCTGCTACATCATGCATGAGAAGCTGAGTCCCAGTTGGCCGAAGAAGCTCAAATTAAAGCCTGTTATGTTACAACTGGGCGGTTTTCCAACAGAACACAGCTGCCCCCTTACATGTCTGTTGACGGTACTGCCAGCCGCCCCTCTTCTTCTGCAACAAAATCAGCCTCCACTGTTTCACAATCAAAGAAACCTATTGCTCCTGCTGCTAGCTTAGGTTCCAACATGTCTACAGCCCGTAACCGAGATATGCTATGTCATACATGTGGAGGCAAGGGATGTTGGGGAACGTAGTAATTTCAAAAAAATTCCTACGCACACGCAAGATCATGGTGATGCATAGCAACGAGAGGGGAGAGTGTTGTCCACATACCCTTGTAGACCGAAAGCGAAAGCATTAGAACAATGCAGTTGATGTAGTCGTACGTCTTCACGGCCCGACCGATCAAGCACCGAAACTACGTCACCTCCGAGTTCTAGCACACGTTCAGCTCGATGACGATCCCCGGACTCCGATCCAGCAGAATGTCGGGGAAGAGTTCCGTCAGCACGATGGCGTGGTGACGATCTTGATGTTCTACTGTCGCAGGGCTTCGCCTAAGCACCGCTACAATATTATCGAGGACTATGGTGGAGGGGGGCACCGCACATGGCTAAGAGATCAAGAGATCAATTGTTGTGTCTATGGGGTGCCCCCTGCCCTCGTATATAAAGGAACAGGGGGGGAGGCGGCCGGCCAAGGAGGAGGGCGCGCCAAGGGGGGAGTCCTACTCCCATCGGGAGTAGGACTCCTCCTTTCCTTGTTGGAGTAGGAGAGAAGGAAAGAGGAGGAGAGGGAGAAGGAAAAGGGGGCTGCACCCCTTGTCCAATTCGGACCAGAGGGGGGGCGCAAGCCTCCTTCCTTTTGGCCTCTCTCCTCTATTCCCGTATGACCCAATAAGGCCCATATACTCCCCGGCGAATTCCCGTAACTCTCCGGTACTCCGAAAAATACCCGAATCACTCGGAACCTTTCCGAATTCCGAATATAGTCGTCCAATATATCGATCTTTACATCTCGACCATTTTGAGACTCCTCGTCATGTCCCCGATCTCATACGGGACTCCGAACTCCTTCGGTACATCAAAACTCATAAACTCATAATATAACTGTCATCGAAACCTTAAGCGTGTGGACCCTACGGGTTCGAGAACTATGTAGACATGACCGAGACACGTTTCCGGTCAATAACCAATAGCGGAACCTAGGTGCTCATATTGGCTCCTACATATTCTACGAAGATCTTTATCGGTCAAACCGCATAACAACATACATTGTTCCTTTTTTCATCGGTATGTTACTTGCCGAGATTCGATCGTCGGTATCTCAATACCTAGTTCAATCTCGTTACCGGCAAGTCTCTTTACTCGTTATGTAATGCATCATCCCGCAACTAACTCGTTAGTCACATTGCTTGCAAGGCTTATAGTGATGTGCATTACCGAGAGGGCCCAGAGATACCTCTCCGACAATCGGAGTGACAAATCCTAATCTCGAAATACGCCAACCCAACATGTACCTTCGGAGACACCTGTAGAGCTCCTTTATAATCACCCAGTTACGTTGTGACGTTTGGTAGCACACAAAGTGTTCCTCCGGTAAACGGGAGTTGCATAATCTCATAGTCATAGGAACATGTATAAGTCATGAAGAAAGCAATAGCAACATACTAAACGATCAAGTGCTAAGCTAACGGAATGGGTCATGTCAATCACATCATTCTCCTAATGATGTGATCCCGTTAATCAAATGACAACACATGTCTATGGCTAGGAAACTTAACCATCTTTGATTCAACGACCTAGTCAAGTAGAGGCATACTAGTGACACTTTGTTTGTCTATGTATTCACACATGTATTAAGTTTCCGGCTAATACAATTCTAGCATGAATAATAAACATTTATCATGAAATAAGGAAATAAATAATAACTTTATTATTGCCTCTAGGGCATATTTCCTTCAAGGGACACTTCAAGAGAGAGTGCCCAAACAGAAAAGTGATGATTGTGAACGATGACAATGAATATGAGATTGGGGATGACGCCGACCCATATGCTTCCGATGATGATGGGTTCACAAGTGAAGGCGGCATAGATGCCTTTGCTTCTCTAGCGCCTACTATTGTTGTCTCGCAGCGTGCTCTTAGTGTGAAACCACATGCAGATTCACAACGCTGCAATCTGTTCCAAACAAAAGCACTAGTTGGCCCCAACAAAGCTTGTAAGGTGATCATTGATGGAGGTAGCTGCCACAATCTTGCAAGCAGGGAGTTATGTGCCAAGCTAAATCTGAAATATTTACCTCACCCAAATCCATATTACATACAATGGTTGAGTGACAATGGTGAGATGAAGGTGAATCATATGGTGCGCGTAAATTTTGAGATTGGACCATACAAGGATTCCATTGAATTTGATATGGTGCCTATGATAGTTTGCCATCTTTTATTGGGTCGGCCATGGCTCTATGACCGCCATGTGCAACACAATGGCCGTGCCAATACCTATCACTTGGAGTTCAAGGGCAAGAAAATCAACTTACAGCCCATGTTACCACAGCAAATAGTGAATGAGTCTCGTCAGAAAACAGAAGTAAATGTCAAACAGCCACCTGCACGAAAGAACAATGTAATAGCCGTGAGTGACTATAACGAAAAGTGCGGGAGAGACTAGTTTGCTTATATTAGCCACCAAAGAAGACATGAGAGAATTTAGAGAGGATCCTACAACCATGCCTCTTGTGCTTATGTACAAAGGCAAGGTTTTAGTTTCTAATGATATGCAATATGTTTCTCTTGGTGTGTCTAGTGTTTTGCAGGAATATGGCGATGTATTTCCAGAGGAGGTACCAGCGGGGCTGCCACCATTGCGTGGAATTGAGCACCAAATTGATCTCATGACAGGGGTTGCCCTTCCCAACCGAGCACCATATAGGACCAACCCCGAAGAAACGAAGGAAATATAGAAGCAAGTGCAAGCACTACTAGACAAAGGGTATATTCGTGTTTCTCTTAGTCCTTGTGTTGTTCCTGTTATTTTGGTACCTAAGAAAGATGGTACATGGCGCATGTGCGTAGATTGTAAAGCTATTAACAACATCACTATTCGATATTGTCATCCTATTCCACGCTTAGAGGATATGCTAGATGAATTGAGTGGTGCTGCTGTTTTCTCTAAAATTAATTTGTGTAGTGGTTATCATCAAATTAAGATGAAAGAGGGATGAATGGAAAACTGCTTTCAAAACTAAATATGGTTTATATGAGTGGCTAGTTATGCCTTTTGTTATTACTAATGCACCTAGTACATTCATGAGATTAATGAATCATGTTTTGTGAGAGTTTATTGGCCGTTTTGTGGTTGTATATTTTGATGACATACTTATTTACAACCGCAATGAATCTGAACATTGTGATCATATTAGACAAGTTTTGCAAGTGTTGTGTGATGCTAAATTGTATGCTAATCTTGAGAAGTGCACATTTGCAAAAGATAAGGTCATATTTCTGGGATATCTTGTATCTAAGCATGGGGTAGAAGTAGATTCATCTAAAATTGAAGCAATTCAAAATTGGCCTACTCCCATCAATGTTAGTCAAGTACGAAGTTTTCACGGTCTTGCTGGTTTCTATCGGTGTTTTACGAAAGACTTTAGTACTATTGCTGCACCCTTGAATGAATTAACTAAGAAAGGAGTGCCTTTTGTTTGGGGCGCTGCACAAGATCATGCATTTGATGAGCTGAAACGTTTGTTAACTTCTGCACCATTACTTGCGCTACCTGATTTTTCTAAGCAATTTGAAGTTGAATGTGATGCTAGTGGTATAGGAATTGGTGGTGTGTTGATGCAAAAAGGTACACCTATTGCTTATTTCAGCGAGAAACTTTCTGGTGCTAGATTGAATTATCCTATTTATGACAAAGAATTGTATGCGCTTGTTAGAGTTCTTGAGGTTTGGCAACATTATTTGTGGTCAAAAGAATTTATCATACATTCTGATCATGAAGCTTTAAAATATCTGAAAGCTCAATCTAACTTGCATAGGCGCCTAGCTAAGTGGTTGAGTTCATTGAGTCGTTTCCATACATAATTAAGCATAAGAAAGGGAAAGATAATGTTGTTGTTGATGCTCTATCTAGGAAGAAATGTTATTGACACATCTCGATGTTAAAATTCCTGGTTTAGAGAGTTTGTGTGATTTGTATGCAACTGATCATGATTTTGCTGAACCATATCGTTTGTGTATGCTTTGAAACGCATGGGACAAGTACCACATACATGATAGATTTTTGTTTCGTGCTAACAAACTATGTGTTTTGGAATCGTCGGTGCGTTTGCTATTGTTGCAGGAACCACATGCAGGAGGATTGATGGGTCACTTTGGGCATGAGAAGACGTTGCTCATGCTAGCTGATCACTTTTATTGGCCCAAGATGAGGCGCGACGTGGACAGGTTTGTTAGGCACTGTATTACATGTAACAAGTCCAAGTCAAAACTGAAGCCTCACGGTTTGTATACACCACTACCTACACCTACCACACCATGGGAAGATATAAGTATGGATTTTGTGTTAGGTTTGCCACGCACTAAAAGAGGTCATGATTCTATATTTGTGGTAGTGGATAGATTTTCTAAGATGGCACATTTTATTGCATGCCACAAAAGTGACGATGCGTCGCATATTGCTAACCTGTTTTTCAGGGACATCGTACACTTGCATGGAGTGCCAAAGACAATTGTGTCTGATAGGGACGTGAAGTTTATGAGCTACTTCCGAAGACCCTATGGGGAAAGCTAGGAACGAAGTTGTTGTTCAGTACTACATGTCATCCCCAAACGGATGGTCAAACGGAGGTGGTGAATCAAACATTGTCACAATTGCTGCGAGCTATGATCAAGAAAAATCTACGTGAGTGGGAGGAGTGTTTGCCACATGTTGAGTTTGCATATAACAGAGCGGTGCACACTACTACCCAACTTTGTCCTTTTGAGGTGGTGTACGGCTTCAAACCTATCACACCCCTAGATTTGCTGCCTCTTCCATTGCATGAGAGAGTAAATATGGAGGCATCAAAACGAGCAGATTATGTGAAGAATATTCATGAGAAGACACGAGAGGCTATTGAGAAGAAAGGCAAGAACATTGCTGCTGCAAGAAACCAATCAAGAAAGCAAGTTTTGTTTCAGCTTGGAGATATGGTTTGGGTGCATCTGTGCAAGGATAGGTTCCCACAGTTGCAGCATTCCAAGTTGCGGCCGCGTGGTGCTGGTCCTTACAAGGTGCTAGCCAAGATAAATGACAATGCCTACTCGATTGATATTCCTATAGCTGAGTTTGGTGGCGTTAGCAACAGTTCAACATTGCTGATTTGTCGCCATATGATGGAGAAGACCTTGGAGCGTCGAGGTCGACGCCTTTTGAAGGTGGGGGGAGATGATGAGGACATCCCTACTATTCTTCCATTTCCACCTCATGATGTTGACCAACCAATTGCTGCAAAGAAGAAGTCCAATGATGAAATCAGAATTGGACCTATTACAAGAGGTCGTGCAAAGCTAATAGAACAATAGGTGAATTTGCTCCTAATAGATTCTGATTATTTCATTACTGAGAATTGTTTACTACCTAAGTCCTTGTATGTTTGCATACTCAGGTTCATGGGAGAAGAAGGCATAGCACGAGGGAACGAGGAGTTGAAGCAGCTAGAGCAAGACGTGGTGATCATGCACATGGACGCGAGGGAGGAGAGGAAGGACGACGACCAACATGAGGAGGAGGACACCATGCAGGAGGCCACATATGGCACACCACCAAGTGCTTGTGCGCCATACACATACGGCCTGCGCGCCTAGTTGGCTGCACCCAACCATTGGGTCAGTTTGTATCAGTTTGAGTCGAACTGAGTCGGTTTGGGCTAAACCCAAGTTGGGTTCGGGTTTGGTTTGAGTGGTGGACGTCCCCACCTCTATAAGTACTCTTGGGCGCCCACAATTAGGGTTAGACCACGTTAAAATTAAACCCTAGTTTTGTTGAACTTGCTATCAAGCATTCATCTGAAATTGCATCTCCAATTTGTATCGATCTAGAGATTTGAACTACAAGTTGTGGGTAATCTGCTGTTCCATTGGGAAGTAGTGAATTGCAATTATACCGTTTTGTGGTCGACGGCTACGTTGCGCAAGTGTGTGAAGTCGTGAATATCCGAAGGGTAGAGAGCTGTTGTATTGGCATCAGGGATCTAGCGAGGAGAGATCATCGGCGACACCCAGTTATCTATCATCTTCATCATACCACCACCAGCTTACTGAGAATATCGGGCCGCCCCATATCACATTTGGTGCCGTCAAGTACTCCGGTTTGAAGATCTTGATCACGGATTGTGTGAATCTTCTAACCGTCTTGAGGATTATATCTTCCCCAATATAGATGTAGTCATCGACGGCGCCACTAAGCATCCATAGGCGATCACTCAAAGAGATGTGACACACTTCAATGGACTTGCACTAGTTTCTCCAACTGCATTCCTTCTCAATGGAAACCAAGGATCATGACCCTCAACGACTCTTGCAATGGCGTCAAAAGAGATCCCAATGCATCCAGAATAGCCACCAAAAATACTTCTTCAGATATGTTGCATTGGGCACGAAGTAATCCCTGACAAGCTTGCCATGGCCTTCTGCCCTATCATGATTGATATAAAAAGAGGCCTAATTGAGATCCTCATCTCGGTCCCCCGCCCCCCCCCCCCCCCCCCCCCCCGCGGATCATGACAATGGTCATCTCAAAATAATTGTCATCTTCATCCTCTTCAGACGAAGAGTTGTCGAAGTACATCTGCGTCAACCTCTTCATCTAGCAATTGCAATGTTGAATGATGAATATGATTGCAAAAACAGGAAATAAAACTAAGAAAGAGAAAATGATCTACGTAGTAAATTTGTCAAACACACTTGACGAGCAAGAAAGGTGAGAGCGGTGACGTCCGAAGTTGCTATGAGTCGAGGTTGCGACTGGAAAGTGAGGCTGAGGAATGCGAGCACCACTTGTGTCGATGTTTGCATCGCTCGCCAGTTTTCTATAAATGACTTTTTATCTTCTATAAAAATATAGTACGCCATTGGCATACTCTAAAAAAACCCGATCCTTTAAGCTTGGGTTAGGGATGCACTAACGGGTGGACGTTCACCGCATGCACGGGGGCGCACTCGATCCTTCCACCTGGTACTCTATTCCCCCCTCCTTTCCATCCCATCTGATTCTCTCTCTATCCAGCAGGCGGCCGCCGCGCCGCACCGCCTCCTCTCTCCCCGTCCGCCGCCGTTCTCTTCTCCCGTCGTCTCCTCGCACGTCGCAGCCGCCCAGACCACATACAGGTTCCAATCCCTCTCTTCTCGTCTGCCCTCGAGGATCCGGATCTAGCCCCCTCCTCCTCCCTCTTCTCCGCACAGCCGGCACGGCGGCGGATGTTTGATGAGGGCTATTGCTGACATTGACCGGCTTCTTTTCTTTTTTCATCAGGTGCCAAACCCCCCAAATCAGAAACTGCGAGCCGCCGCCGATGCACGGATGCAGGCAGCAGACAATTGCGGGGAACAGACATCGGGGCCTGCTCCTGCAACCAATTTCGAACAAGTATGTATAGCCACCAATAAATTTGCGTGGGGATTTTCTTGCATATTGCTGAAAATCTTGGACTGTATGAGCGCGTATCTAACCACAGGTGGAAATGAACTTTCACGAAATTGGTGCAGGTTGTGATGACCTATCCAGACCGGGTCCTAGAACCGACCCACTCAGGAGAAGGGCTGCGCGTGGAAGAGGTATCGCCTGAACGCGTCTGCTTACAATGTGCATTCCTCTGTTGATTATATACTAGTACAAGAGAAATACACAGTTACGGAAACAAATGGCGACTTGCTCTCGCGCGTATCACATGACAGTAAAATTGATCGGAAGGCAAATGGCATTTGCAAGTAACTGATTACGGCATTCTACGCCATTACTATATGTTCCTCCTGCGGTTGAGCTTCTAATCAGCACATGTAGTTGGTAACATCATGGGTTTCTGGTGGTAGAAACCGGGGAGGACATAGGCTTTGACACCTTTCCCTTAAGAAACATCACTACTGTACTGACTATATCTTTTAGAACGCCCTCATGCCTGGTTTGACTAGGAAATAAATGGTTACTTACGCAGGAACACGTCGGCAAACAAGCAATCCCGGAAGGAGGTCAACAGCCGATTGGTGAAATTAATCAGGTATGGAAACCAAACGAAACATAACAAGTACTGCTCTGTCAAACAAGTGGAATTCAATACGGCATTATATTGTGGTTTAACAGAGATTGTTCTCTTGCCTGCAGGGACATGCATCAAATGGTATTGGCACAACTGTGCAAGGACTGTTGGCAGATATGTTGCATAAACAAACCAACTCGGTGGACCCTACAGTGCAGCACGGTGAAGAACAAGACCAATTACACGATGTTACAGAAGGGCATGAATTGTGTAGCAATGATACAAGCAGTGGAAGCGATGCAGGTAGCAGCTCTGGGAGCGAGTTGGATACTGAACTAGGAAAATGCTTTTACCCCAGTATCGAGGCATTGGAGAATTCAAGACCACCGGAAGTTGGAATGAAATTTCCTACCCTTGAAGATGCAGAGCGTTTCTATAGCACACATGCTATGCTAACTGGTTTTGCAGCAAGGAGGGGAACTAATTACAAGAGAAAGAAGTTTCACCTACTATGCAACAGAAGTGGCAAATTAAAGCCAACTCAGGACCTGCAGAGGAAGAGGAAGGTTAATGTTTTGGGCTCACAGTGCCAAGCAAAGGTGATAGTGAAACTCCATAACGAGCAATGGGAGTTCACAGGAGTTAAGCACGAGCACAACCATCCATTATGTCCATCCCCATCGCTCACGAGTTTCTTTTTGGATCATAAATACTTGTCAAGTGAAGAAAAGTTATTTCTAAGAGTTCTGCAACAAAGTAGGGTAAATCCAAGGAAAGCTATGAATATTTTCCAGAGAATGAGAAGCAACTTTGGAAATGTATCATCATCAAACGAGAAAGATATGAGCAATTCACAATGTGTAGACCAATGGAGAAAAGAAAATTCAGATGTTGAAACCGCACTGAAGCGCTTCAAAGAACTGGAGCTGCGGAACCTAGGATTTTCCTACACCATGCAAAAAGATGAAGACAACATAGTTAGGAGTCTTTTCTGGACTGATGCAAGGTCGAAAGTAGATTATGAGATTTTTGAAGATTTCATATCGTTTAGCACTACCTATAGCACTAATAGGCATAATATGCCTTTCACCCCTATCATTGGAGTGAATAATCATGGGCGAATCCTTGTGTTTGGATGTGCCTTGCTACAAGATCAGAAAGCTGAAACCTTCAAATGGATGTTCCAAACTTTCTTGCATGTGATGAGAGGGAAACTGCCAAAAACAATCATAATAGACCAGGATGAAGGTATGGTGAAAGCAATTGCAGAGGTCATGCCACAAGTAAGGCACAGGCTTTGCAAGTTCAGCGTGATGCGAAAAGCACAGGAAATGCTAGGAGCCTTCGTGGCAGCAAGGGGCAACATGAATGCAGAGCTGCACAGCTTGGTAGACAACTCGCTGACAGAAAAGGAATTTGAAGAGGGATGGGCTGTGCTCATTGAGAGATATGATGCAAGTGAAAACGAGTACCTCCGAATCATGTGGAAAACAAGGAAAAACTGGGTGCCTGTTTATTTCCAGGCAGATTTCTACCCATTCGTCGAGTCAGCTGAACATGGTGAGGGGTCAAACTTATTATTCAAAGACAACGTGCTTCCTAAGGACAGAATCGAGAAGTTTATCGAGCAATATGAGAGGATACAAGAGGGCATAGTAAAAACAGAGGAAGAGGATACATTGCAGTCAGCAACTGAACCAGCATACTTCTCCATGCAGCCAATAGAAAAGCATGCAGCGTGTATATACACAAGGCAAATGTTTCTGAGAGTACAGAAAGAGCTATACTATTCTACGGCACTCAATGCGCATGAGATACAAGGTGGGGCAGCGTATAGACTCGAAAAGGTCTTCGACTACGAGAACCCTGAGTTTGACAGAAACTCTTTCGAAGTGCTAGTTGAACCTGGCACCCACACATTCAAATGCCAATGTGCAAAGTTTACCAGGGATGGGATTTTATGCTGCCACATATTCAGAGTTTTCACGCAGCTCGGAGTCGTCGAAATACCAGCGCAGTACATAGTGCCCAGATGGGCCCGTGAATTCAGAGAGGAACGGCTGAAAGAGTACGAGGAGAAGTGCTCAAAGAGAACAGAAGACAGAAAGAGATGTGCGATGCTGTTGGGTAAAATGGCCGATATCGGCAAGGGGATATGCGCGGACGGTGCGAAAAGCGGCTGCTTCATGCTCGAACTAGATAAGGTTCAAGAGAAGTTGGTGGGTGCCGATGATCAGATCGTATTGAGGAGCAAATGAGAGTTGGCGAGTTTGGTTCACAGATGTCTTTATCCTGGGACGAAGTAGAATAGTTAGCATGTTCAGTTTAGCATATGATAGAGAGGTAAGATTCCAGGAAATGTAGGGTAGTCTTGTGCGAGACTCAATAGTGATGAGGATTGGATACCTCTGATCATCCAACATTTTTGCCTGCTATGTGTTTTCTTCTGTTCCTCTTATATGACAGTGCGTTCTGTCGAGTTCCGTGGCCATTATCGAGGAACTTGATAAAACGGCACTCTTTTCTTTGGCACTTGGCTCAGGAGCACACCTTTCCTTCGCTTAGATAAAATGGCACGCGTTTGGCAGGCAATTAGATCAAATGGCACATGTTGAGCTTTCCCCTGTATTTTGAGGTCAGGGCCCACACGTCAGTTCTTTTGTATGAAATTGCCCTTCCTATCAGCAATAGGGCCGGCCAATCGCAAGGCAGCCCCGGTTCTACCACTAGGAAGTCAACAAAAAATGCTTCTCTTGAATTGTGTAACAGTGGTCCTCTCCTGAATTTATAATAGCATGGGTGTATTGCTTTGGAAACTTGCTATGGCAAGCAGGAACCCCTACTTCTCCAGCCAAGGGCTGCTGTGAAGGTTGCAAAGAAGATCGCTCGGAAGAAGAGGAAAATAGTCTAAAATGCCATTGTGAAGCTTGGGATGATCACACTTTTGGCCTGAATTTGTGCTTTTCGATGTCATTGTGACGCCATCGTGTACTCGCTGGGGGAGAACTACTCTTATGTTTCTGGATGCAACTGGTGAGATGAGGACTCAAAGCTTATGGTTGAAATGTAGCTGCTGCCTGTTGATATGGAAAATTCTTTTGGCTGATTGTTTGTTGATATAGGGATGTAATCAAAATTTTGGTGGCATTTTCACCAAAAATATTAACAGCCGCATATCAACCGAGATTCTGTCCACATTTTTCTGTTACATCCATATCAACAGGAAGCAGCTACAGCCAAAATTTTATCAAACAGCCACAGAGAGGGAGCAGGAAGCCTAAAGGCATGTAATTTCAAATGTGATGACTCCAGTATATACTCCCTCCGTTCCAAAATAGATGACTCAACTTTGTACTAACTTTAGTATAAAGTTGAGTATCTATTTCGGAACGGAGGGAGTATATTATAGGCCGTCCCCGTTGAATTTGTGACAATTCGCATCTTGGCTCAAATGTTTGCCCTGGAAACTTGATGCACATAGCTCCAACATAAAAAAATTCCAAACCCACCACAATTGCCTTATAACAGTGCCAAAGCACATCTGGCACCGGAAAGGCCCGAGAGCCTGTCAGCGGCTGACCATACAACAATCCCAAGAAATCTACAGATATCTACCCAAATTCAACCGTGCCTTACATCCCGGCGATTCGTTGGGAACTGACCGATACCATGGAAAATGAAAATCGCACTCATATTTACAAGTTTCACCAGGAATTTATCTGTCTGGCATCATCTCATCTGCATTTGTTGATGCCAGCAACACGTTTGCGTGCTAGTAACTGTTAGTATCACCAGATCCTCTTTCGTCCCCAACTGACTGGAAACAGAGTGCTCAGGGAAGAGTCTTCAGCTACCGTCGGCGACATCTTCCAACCTCTGCCCGACGACATAACGGGCGTCCCTGATAGAATCATGGAGTTTGGCGCACAACGCTTTGGCAAGATAGAACCCGAGTCTGCCCAACCACACGAAACGGTACACCGCCGAGTTCATGGCGACGGAGTAGCCGAATCTCGGGAAGACCCCCTTGGCAAGCACATAGGGAACACCCAGAGCAGCGAGTAGCTTCATGACGATAGGCATGCACACGTCTTGCAGGAACCACCACATTGATGTCATCCCTGAATCCCAATCCGCCTTCGCCTGATTAAGCTTTGGGCCCCACCTTTCGTCGATGAAATAGGCTCGCAAGCATCTGGCCCTTGTCCGCCGAGCCTTCAAGACAGAAACAAACCCAGAAATTAAATAACTTTTCCTATTTTTGGACGATATAACCTAATCAGAGTGCTTTGGGAATCAGCTGCATGCTACCTTATGAGTGTGGCGATTAGAAATAGCGATGATTGTGTGAGTGCTTGGCGTCGCATAGGGGACAAGGAAAGAGGGGATTGTTCAAGTCTAATAATGGGCGTAACGAAGACATGCCAAACTTTTGAAATGATATGTGGCTAAAATGAAAATGTGAATGCGTTTCTTTTTGGTATTCACTTTAGCAGTGGGCTTTTCACAACCAGTACAACTTTTGTGCCATGTAGCAATATGTCAAGTTCGGTACATACGTGATAATAATATAGGTTAAGAGGTCAGGAAGCGACAAGTGAAGTTAGACTTGGAAGTTGGAACTCACCTGCTTCCCCCAGATTTTCAGAAATAGACACCCCAGGCCCCAATAGTAGGAAAGGCCTACAGCTGGAACGTCATCATCAAGCCCAGTGAATGGTGATATTAGTGATAAATCAACCAGCAGCCCGGTCAGGAAAGGAGCAATGACAAGCTGACAGCAGACATAAGTTATTCAGCTATAGCATAGTACTCCCTCCGTTCCTAAATACTTGTCTTTCTAGGCATTTCAACAAGTGACTACATACGGAGCAAAATGAGTGAATCTACACTCTAAAATATGTCTACATACATCCGTATGTAGTAGTCATTTGAAATGTCTAGAAAGACAAATATTTAGGAACGGAGGGAGTAGAAAATAAAATATGAAGGAAACCACCTGAAGTAAATTGCTCACCCATAAGAACACAACCAGATAGCGATTCAGGGCTAGAAGGTGTGTCCTCCCAGAAGTCATGTAGGCAAATGAATCTCTAGAGGCGGCAATAACAGTTGATATGGTCCCAAATCCAATAGCCAAAGCAAGCATATCTAAGAGAAAATATCGACAAGTAAGCCAAAACAAGGTCAAAATATTTTTCTTGTTTTTAAGTCAGTCTGACAATCCAAATGACCATCTCTGAACAATCATTACCATCGGATTTCAGTCCACCTGCTAGTGGCAGCCGAGTGATGGCATGCCCAATTGAGATTGGAAAAATGAGCACAGCCAAATTGAATATCACAATGGTCAACCATGCAAGGACCAGGCTTAGGATTGTAGCAACTGCAACTGATCTCCTGGTACAATGTACAAGAAGGTAAGTATCCACTCAGAAGTTGTGCAAGCAACGCTTCTTGGTTTGCAAACACTTCAATGCACTGAACTGTGAAGGTAATAAGTGGGCAGACAAGTATAGCCAACAAACAATGAGATTAGAGAAAAGATCATGCGGAGCGATTGGTAAAGGCCTGGAGATCAGGTATAGAGCATTTGCTGAATAATTGACGGGTATACACTACAAAGTGTCTCATAGGGAAAAATTGACTTGACCCCTAAGAACAGGATCTTTACTTCCCTAACAAATCATATCCTTATCTTCCTATTTAAACCTATTTCTTTCCTAACGAAATGTATCTATTTCCACAGACCTAACTAGAATACTTACCATCATTGACTTAATTATTCATATTTTAATAGTTAATTGCTGCCACAAGGTGCTTTGCCATCACAGTTTCTTTTGACACTTCAGAACAAGATTGTTAGAGTACCAACGACCCAACAATGCTTGTTTCTCACAGAGCCTTTTTCACATGATCCATAGTGCTGATATGGAAGTCGTGTCAGACGCAAAACCTTCTTTGGGGCTGTTTGATATATACGTGATCAGCATGGTATGATTAAGACATTAAAAAACACAAAGACTATCTTAAATGTGTCAAATGGCAAGGTGTCACCACTTAATAATCACCACTATGCATACACACTAGGGAAGAGTATCACATTCACCGGAATAGGTAAAATGAGCAAAGAAAACATATTTCAGAAGCTCAGAACTGCTTCCTATCCACCAATACGCAAGTTCGTAAATAAGCAGTGAACAATGAAATCATAAGATGGTAAGAAATAGATAACATTAGAAAATGGAACTAGAAGTGGCAAGCTAAAAATGACGTGCAGTGTGCAATTCCGTAAATGAAGGAAACTACGGGTGTTTACGGAATTCCGTAATTCCGTTTACCTTCCATCCTTAGCTTCATTGATCCTATCATACTGGTCTTCTGGTGCGACACTACTCCCAATCTCATCATGTCCAGATGCACCATCGGGCCAGATACTCAACGAATCTGACAAGCCTAGAGCATGTCCAGTAGTGACAAAGGAATACTGGGTTACCTTCTTCACTAACCACTCAAGGTATACGAGTGTATTAGTGTTATGAATGAGAAACTTCAGAAGAAGAGCATGAGAAACTGAATCGACATAGTTTCGTGGTGCTTGCCAAAATGATATGTCCTTTGCACCACAATTGAAGTAGCTACCAATCACAGACAGTAAAACAAAGTGTTAGTCTTCAAAATCAGGCAGATACATCAGATAAAATAAATTTAGAATACTCACGTGATATGAAATGGGAACAACTCCGGCACCAATAGCCCGCCAATTTGAATAGGAACAAGAATGACCAAAACCATAGAGATAATTCCAACAAACAGAATATGAAGCTTCTTGAGATAAAATTTGTAGAATGGTTCGTGAGCTTCATAGTGGACAAAGGGAATGGCAATTCCTGGCTTCAGTATCTATTGACAACAAAATCAGCACCCATTATGCCCTGAACTGCATACTGGACAATACTATTGACATAATGAGGTCACAGATATAACATGGTGCATACCTTATCAAGAAGTCTGAAGAATATAAGGCCTAGGTGCCAAAAGATGCATCCAAAATACCAATGAAGAACAGTTGAAGCAAAAGATGAAGCAAGCATAAGCTTGAACCTCTGAGACATTGTTGCACCAAACATTTCTGAAGTGCAGATATCAAGCGCCCAGCCAAAGAACACCGGGTGTAATATTTTCGCGCTCAGCAGATTAAGACAAAAATTGGCAACAGGAACAGAACGTACGACCCCTCTGAGAAATATACCAGGCAGCCTTAAAATGAATATTGCGCTTTGAGCAACAATCGAGGCGACGGAGGGGATAGAACCTACGACCCCTCTGAGAATTATACCAGGCAGCCTTAAAATGAAAATTGCAGTTTGAGCAACAATCGAGGCGACAGAGGGGCGGAGCCGGAGGGATAGCAGATAGTGCACTTGAGCAAAGGACCTGGCAAGCGCGAAGAGCCATGCCCCGAGGGTGATGAGGTACATGACAAGTACTGGGACGAGGCAGATAAGGAGGAGCAACAGATCCATGAGTTTGTGGGAGAAACCCGCGATGAACTCAGTAACAGGCAGCCTCGCAGGGGCGTCTGCAGCGTACACAGGTCGGATGGAGATGTCGTTGTTGCACAGCTGAAATGATACCATCAATCACATCAACATCACAAAAAAATCACATCGAAACGAACAGGAAGATGAATTAAGCGCAATCCCAGCAAGAATATGATAAGAACTTGTTAAATTGCAAAAGGGGGACATTTTCAGTGAGGAATCATGGCAATGGCAATGGCAATTGACAAGGGTCAGCACACAGAATCACAAAGGGGGACATTTTCAGTAGTTGGGGTTGAAATTAGTTGTGCAAAGGGTGGGTCACTCACAGGCACACAGCAACATGATGAAGGGGATCATTCACATTCGTAGAGGATATGATGCTGACAACGTGTTTACACCTCAACAGCATGGCAATGGCGCATCACATTGCGAAAGGGGACATTTTTGGCGAGGAATCATCATGGCAAAACATTTACCAAGCACACACGCACGCAGCATCATATCACCTAGGCATCTAGTGGCGCATGGGACTGAAACTAGCAGCGAACGAGATGAACCTGAACTGAGTAAAGCACGCGCAACCACAGCAACAGCACGAACTTGGCAACCATTCAGAGCGGGCACGGACGCCGAGAGAGGAGAAACCCTAGGAGGGCGAGGAGAGATGAGTGAAGGCGATACCTCGCAGCGGGTTCGCTGGCGGGTGGCGAGCCACCGGAGCTGGCAGTCGTCGTGGACGAACCTGATGCTGCCGCGGCAGGCGCAGGGGTGGCGCAGGGGGCGGCCCGCCTCGGCCGGGAGGCGGCAGATGCGGCATTGCTCCTCCTCCCCCTCCTCCCCGCCTTCGTCTCCGGAGCCGTCCGCCGCGGAGAGCGCCGTCTCCAGCGGAGAGGCGTCAGCGGCCATTGGCCTGGCCTGCTACCCGCCAAGCTTTTCCCGTCGCCTCGAGCACGGCGAGGGAGACAGTGGGGTTTAGGCGGAAGCAGAGGAGATTGGGCCGTCTTTGCAGTCTTCCCGTTGGAATAAAAGGACAACACTCCCAGCTTCCGGCCCAAGAAAGCTCCTGGTCTTCTTCTGCTGCTGCTGCTGCTTTGTTTTTTTTCATTTCTTCTCTTTCTATTTCTTTTCCCTTTTTCTCGAAAATCACTCACTCTGCGTAAATAAATAAATTACATCAAAGTCCATGGAACCGTTCTTGTTTAAAAATTTTCCATGTGTTCCACAAGTCATCAATAAATGATTTTTTATGTATTTTGTAGAAATGTTTGCATGTTCACAAGTAGTACAAGTTTTTCCATTCTTGTAGTGAATTTTATTTGCATGTTCACAAGTAAAAATATTTTCTCTAGTAAATCTATCATATCTGTCTAAGTTATATGAGTTTTTTTCCTTGAACACGCATATTTATTTATTTTGGATCACATGTACTTTTTAAACGCATGAAGATTTTCCATGCATATAAGTATAAAAGGTAATATGTATGACATATATTACTCCATTCGATCCAAAATAAGTGTCGCGGAGTTCAAAACTGCGACAATTACTTTGGATCAAAGGTAGTATATAAGTGTTAGGGTTACCTTCTGTTCGGTTTAAAAGGCTTGTGTGTATCCTTATATAGACAATTTGACCAACTTAACACGAGTTATTGATGAGGACATGACTATCTTAAATACGACCAAAAATATTGCATACATGTATATTTGTGAGGTGATTTCTAATGCAAACTATGCAATAATTTATTTATGTCATCCAGGGCAAAAATACTTCACAAACTTTTGTGCCATGTCTAATTGCAGGTGTATAGGACATTTGTACAATCCA
The DNA here is from genome assembly GCA_963921465.1 of Triticum timopheevii. Classification (NCBI taxonomy): domain Eukaryota; kingdom Viridiplantae; phylum Streptophyta; class Magnoliopsida; order Poales; family Poaceae; genus Triticum; species Triticum timopheevii. The sequence goes on along the minus strand of OY997262.1, from coordinate 400,362,842 downwards.
CATATGAAGATAAGGGAGAAAGAGGAATTTACTTGCTGTTCAAAAAGTTCACTCACGTCACTTTTGCCCCAAGAGAAGATAGAGTCCAAGTCTCTCACGTTCTGGACTTAGATTCGGACTGCACAGACATACCTGACTCAAAACGTCAATAACTTTTTCATCCGGACTCCAAATTGGGTGATTCTTTTTTTGTTGGAAAATAGATTTTGTGCACTTTCCAACCCAATTGGTTCACCTTCAAATTTATCCGGAGCGTTGAGTTATAGACAAAACAATCTGATGCTGCAGCAGAATCTGAGTCAAACTACAAGTCCAAAGGTGTTACGTCACCTCCACTTGGGCCCATTGGGCTTGTACGACCTAGGGTTAGTTTTAGGCTGCCTTGGGACGTTCTTCCACCTCCTTGGCCGCCACCCCTTGCTCCTATATAAGTATATCCATCTAGTACCTTTTGCTTGGGTTTTGTTTAGATTAAAAGTTCGCCATAGCTGCAACTTCGCGTACTTCGTTTGTGTTCAACGACCAAACCAAGGCATCATAGAACCCCACCTTCATTAATAAAGCTTTCCTTTTTTATTCGCAATATCCAGATTGCAACCTCAGTTTCTTGCTTCTTCTTCGTTTGCTCGCAGGAAATAGACCCTCGTGGTCAGGTTGATCGTGCTCCGGCGTGGTCAATAACCCCTCGGAAGTTGGTTTAGCGATTGCTAAGGTGCGACGTCTTCGCACGTTCGTATTCGGATCGTCAAAGTCATATTCACCAAATCGATAGTTATCATCTCATCGAAAGATCGGGACCCTCGCCTCTATCAAGTGGTATCAGTTTTCAGGTTGCTCGGTGAGAATTTCCAGTTTTTTCTAGATTAGATTCATTTTCTTGCCTATTGTCCAAGAAAAAGCCACAAAAAAGATAGATCTATTCATCCTTTGTCCAAGGCAGTCTGAGCCTTTGCAATTTTCTTTTTATTGTTTGCATTATTGAATTATCGATTGCATCGTCGTGTCGAGTTGCTGGTCTTAGTGTCTAGTTCGCTTAGAGTTTCGAGTTCTATGCACAATAGTCACGCTGCCGCTGCATCGTTATCCCTTCCGCTGTCCACCATCCATCCATCAAATTCCACCATGTGCTACCCATCGTTCATTGTCATAATCATAGTTGAGATCGTTCACATTTTCGCTTGATCCAATCTGCATCTTATCTAGTTTGTTTTGGAAAGAGAGAGAAAAAAAGACGGAAAAAAGAGAGAGAGAAAAAGTAAAAAAAAGTCAGAGAAAAAAGCGAAAGAAAAAGAAAAAAGTGTGAGAAAAAAAAGAGAGAAGAAAAAAAACAAAATTCCGATCTATCTAGACTCAATCTCATAGTTGAATTCGGATTGGAATCTGTTTTGCGCACTGTTCAGTAAAACAGACATAACTTCCTCATACGAAGTCGGTTTTGGCTCCGCGAGTACTCAAATGAAAGCTCGCGACGAGCAGCATCTAAATAGTTGCAGAAGCTAGTTTAATATTTGGCACCTCAAAATCAGCTTCTAAATATGTCTTTTTGCCCTCCAAAGTTCGCGCATACAGTTTATTCCAGTTTTTCAGGCCAGTTTTAGAATTCTCTGACTCCTCATATCAATTCGGAATTGAATGATTCTTTTTGCATTGGAAAGCTTGAGTTAGTAGCATTGTTTGAAAAAAGTTATCAGAAAATTGGCTCAAACTTTTCAAGAGGAAACTTGGAGAGAGAGTTGTTGTATATCCTGCTTGGCAGTTGTTTTTCATCATTATCTTTACTGTCGTTGTGATCTTCACTTATATCTTGCTGTCCATAGCTACTTAGTATCCTTCATTGATGCTAGTTGTTGTAGGACCTTGAAGTATGTCTAGAGGGGGGTGATTAGACTACTTGACCAATAAAAACTTAACCTTTTCCCAATTTTAGAGTTTGGCAGATTTTAGCTACTTTAGGACAAGTCAAGCAATCATCACACTATTCAAGCAAGCATGCAAAGAGTATATAGGCAGCGGAAGTTAAAGAATGCAACTTGCAAGAAAGTAAAGGGAAGGGTTTGGAGGATTCAAACGCAATTGGAGACACGGATGTTTTTGGCGTGGTTCCGATAGGTGGTGCTATTGTACATCCACGTTGATGGAGACTTCAACCCATGAAGGGTAACAGTTGTGCGAGTCCACGGAGGGCTCCACCCACGAAGGGTCCACGAAGAAGCAACCTTGTCTATCCCACCATGGTCGTCGCCCACGAAGGACTTGCCTCACTAGCGGTAGATCTTCATGAAGTAGGCGATCTCCTTGCCCTTACAAACTCCTTGGTTCAACTCCACAATCTTGTCGGAGGCTCCTAAGTGACACCTAGCCAATCTAGAAGACACCACTCTCCAAGAAGTAACAAATGGTGCGTTGATAATGAACTCCTTGCTCTTGTGCTTCAAATGATAGTCTCCCCAACACTCAACTCTCTCTCATAGGTTTTGGATCTGGTGGAAAGAAGATTTGAGTGGAAAGCAACTTGGGGAAGGCTAGAGATCAAGATTCATACGGTAGGAATGGAATATCTTGGCCTCAACACATGAGTAGGTGGTTCTCTCTCAGAAATGGTAAGTTGGAAGTGTAGGTTCGTTCTGATGGCTCTCTCTACGAATGAAGAGGAGGTGGAGGGGTATATATAACCTCCACACAAAATCTAACCATTACACACAATTTACCAAACTCGGTGGGACCGAATCGTTAAACCTAGTGACCGTTAGTGATTTTCGGTGGGACTGACATGCATCTCGGTGAGACCGATTCGGTTAGGGTTAGGGCATAACGTAATCTCGGTAAGACCGATTACACAAACTCGGTGAGACCGATTTGGTAATAAGCTTTCCAGAAAGTTGGTCAGGTAAACTCGGTGGGACCGATTTGCTCTTTCCGGTGAGACCGAAATGTTACAAAAGGGAAACAGAGAGTTTACATTGCAATCTCGGTGGGACTGATCGCTCACTTCGGTTGGACCGAAATGTTACGAAGGAAAACAGAGAGATTACAATCCCATCTCGGTGAGACCGAGATCCCTGTCGGTAAGACCGATTTGCTTAGGGTTTGTGGCAGTGGCTATGACTTTTGGAATCGGTGGCGCCGGATAGGAAGATTCGGTGTGACCGATTTTGGCTTTGGGTTTAGGTCATTTGTGGATGTGGGAAAGTAGTTGAGAGTTTTTGGAGCATATCACAAAGCACATGAAGCAAGAGGCTCATTAACAACACCCCATCCCTCCTTGATAGTATTGGCTTTTCCTATAGACTCAATGTGATCTTTGATCACTAAAATATAAAATGAAGAGTCTTGAGCTTTTGAGCTTGAGCCAATCCTTTGTCCTTAGTATTTTGAGGGATCCACTTTCATCATCCATGCCATGCCATTCATTGAGCTTTCCTGAAATAATAGTCTTGGAATAGCATTAGCTCAATGAGCTATATGTTGTTATGAATTACCAAAACCACCTAGGGATAGTTGCACTTTCAATCTCCCCCTTTTTGGTAATTGATGACAACATATAGATCAAAGCTTCGACAAATGATAATAAGATTGAATAACATCGTTGTTTTGAGAAGTATGTGATAAGCAAGAGCTCCCCCTAAATTTGTGCATAGTTTAAGATTTGCTTTGGACTGCAAATGCACAATGAATTAGGCTCATGGGTTACTCTTCCATGTCACATACATCTTGGCGGAGCGCTCAAAATAATAAATATTGAATACATGCACTCATCACCAAGCATAGTGAATGATCACATAGGATAGATAGGATAATATCATCAAACAAGCATAAGTGTAGCTTATGATCAAACACATGATCATCAATGTCTCACAAGCATAGTATCTCAACCAATCAAAGCAAATAAAGTTTAAAACACCAAATAAAGCAAGAGAGAACAAAAGCAACACTCTCTCTCTCTCTCGAAGCCTATGAGCTATACATTTTTCTCCCCCTTTGGCAACAAGTTGCCAAAAAGTTCATAGAAAATGCATAGTGCTAGATCGACTCTCAGGCTTGATCTTCTGGTGGTGGTGTCCTGATAACTCCGAGAACGAAGGCTTCAGTTGAAGTAGAGGGTGCTGGAGTGGATGCTGGAGCTGGTTGCACTGAAGCTGAAGGGGCAGTAGCTGGTGCTAAAGTTGTTGCTCTAGTGTCTGTCACTGGCACTGCAACTGATCTCTGGGCTCTGGGTACTCTGGTAAACACATTAGTTGTAGTCTTGCCCTGCTTCTCCTACATGTCCTCCTGCAGCTGCTCCACAACTGACTGAATCTCAGTTACTTTGACATCAAGGTCATGGAATTTGAGTTCCATGATTCTCTCAAGTCTCTCCTGATTCCGAGTGAGGGTGGCCAGTCCCTTCTCAATCCTCAGTGTTGATGCTATCAAGTAACCAAGCTGCTCCTGTTTGGTCTTCAAGAAATATTCAGATGCCTCCTCTTGAGTTGGCATCTTGGCAGCCTTCTCCTCCTTCTCCTGAGCTTGAACTGATGTTGGATCATTCTCATTCATGACAACCTCATTGTCCTCAAAGTATGGATAAAGTGGAAAATGTTCCTTATCCAATTGATATTTCCCTGTGCCCATCTTTGAGTTGATCAATTTCTGAATCTGAGGGGCATATCCACAGCTCCTCTTCTGATCTGCTGCAGTCCTCTTAATTGTTTCAATCATCAGGCTCATGACTTTGAACTTTTGTGGCACATCAAATACATGCAACATGTTGATGGCATGCCCTCTGATCATGTTATGGTCACCAGACTTGGGCAACAAAGTGTGCCTCAGAATCCAATTTATAGTGGGCAGCCCTGACAGCAGAAAATGAACTGATCCAAACTTGTGAGTCTCTACTGCCTTGTCTGGGATTTCCTTGTACATGTGAGCCATGGAATTGTGATCCATCTTCTTCTTTGCATAGATATCCAGGTCATCCTCATTTTCCTTTGGGGCATTTATCAGACTTGCCCATTCTTCAACAGTTAACTGGTACCTTGTACCTTCAGACATCCAAACAATTCTTCCATTTGGGTAAAAGTGTGCTGTGGAGTAGAACTGCATGATAAGCTCATCATTCCAGTGGGTGAACTTTTGTCCAACAAAATCAGCAACTCCACAAGCAACAAAGCTTTCTTGCACTCCAGGATAGTGCTCTTCATTGTCCTTGATGTAGGTCCAGTCGACCCACCTCATGTCACAAACTATAGGATTCTTATCCAACAGAATTGTCTCATAAAATTCCTGTTGTTCCTTTTGTATGGAACCTGTAATCAACAGCAGTTCTTCTCCTTGAAGCATATGGATCTTCCATCCTCCACAGTCTCAGCCCTGAATCCTTCCTGATCCTCATGTCCTCAGCCACAGGATGGGCATCATTGTGGTTTGGTATCTTGGGCTTGAGCTTCCTTAGGACTTGTCCTTCTTCATCTTCTTCTTCAGCAACAGTTGGCACTGGGGCCTTGTTCTTCTCAGCAGCTGGAGTACTCCTAGTATTCCTCTTTGGAACTTGCTTGGCCTTGGAGGTAGCTTTGGGTGCTTCCTTGGGCTTAGATGTTGCAGCCCCTGATCTGATTGCATCTCCCATAAGTTTGGGTGCCTTAGGTGCTGGTGCAGCAACCTCTTCCTCTTCTTCAGAATCTCTTCTCATAGAGGGCTTTCCAAGGACCTTGGCAGTTGTGGTTCTTGCTCTCTTCTTTTTCTTGTCCTGAGCACCTTCATCCTCTGATTCTATGGTGAACTTCATAGTTTCTCTAGTGGGAACTTTCTGAGATTTGGAAGAAGTGACTTTCTTCTCAGGTGCCTCTTTGGGTTCTGTCTGAGCTGGCACTTGAGTGTCCTCTTGGCAGGAACTTTCTTCTTCAGACCTGGCTTAGTGCTATGTGCAGAGCCATATTCCTTCTTGAGCACTACTTTCTTGGAAGTAGCCTCTGTTGGGGAACATAGCAGAAATTCAAAATTTTCCTACGTGTCACCAAGATCTATCTATGGAGAAACCAGCAACGAGGGGAAGGAGAGTGCATCTACATACCCTTGTAGATCGCTAAGCGGAAGCGTTCAAGAGAACGGGGTTGAAGGAGTCGTACTCGTCGTGATCCAAATCACCGGAGATCCTAGTGCCGAACGGACGGCACCTCCGTGTTCAACACGCGTACAGCCCGGTGACGTCTCCCATGCCTTGATCCAGCAAGGAGAGAGGGAGAGGTTGAGGAAGACTCCGTCTAGCAGCAGCACGACGGCGTGGTGGTGGAGGAGTGTGGCAATCCTGCAAGGCTTCGCCAAGCACCGCGGGAGAGGAGGAGGACTTGGGAGAGGGGGAGGGCTGCGCCAGAACTTCGTGTATAGCTCCCATGCGCCTCCCCACTATATATAGGGGTGGAGGGGCTGGTTTCTTGCCCTCCAAGTCCATTGGGGCGTTGGCCAAGGTGGGAGGAAAGAAATCCCATCATTTCCTTCCCCACCGATTGTTATCCCCCCTTTTTAGGGATCTTGATCTTATCCCTTCGGGATATGATCTTATTCCTTGGGGGATCTTGGTGCGCCTTGACCAGGGGTGTGGGGCCTTTCCCCCACTACCCACGTTCATGTGGGTCCCCCCATGCAGGTGGGCCCCACTCCGGAACCTTCTAGAACCTTCCCGGTACAATACCGAAAAATCCCGAACATTTTCCGGTGGCCAAAATAGGACTTCCCATATATAAATCTTTACCTCCGGACCATTCCGGAACTCCTCATCACGTCCGGGATCTCATCCGGGACTCCGAACAACATTCGGTAACCACATACAAACTTCCTTTATAACCCTAGCGTCATCGAACCTTAAGTGTGTAGACCCTACGGGTTCGGGAGACATGTAGACATGACCGAGACGTTCTCCGGTCAATAACCAACAGCGGGATCTGGATACCCATGTTGGCTCCCACATTTTCCACGATGATCTCATCGGATGAACCACGATGTCAAGGACTTAGTCGATCCCGTATACAATTCCTTTTGTCTAGCGGTATTATACTTGCCCGAGATTCGATCGTCGGTATACCGATACCTTGTTCAATCTCGTTACCGTCAAGTCTCTTTACTCGTTCCGTAACACATCATCCCGTGATCAACTCCTTGGTCACATTGCGCATATGATGATGTCCTACCGAGTGGGCCCAGAGATACCTCTCCGCTTACACGGAGTGACAAATCCCAGTCTCGATTCGTGCCAACCCAACAGACACTTTCGGAGATACCTGTAATGCACCTTTATAGCCACCCAGTTACGTTGTGACGTTTGGTACAACCAAAGCACTCCTACGGTATCCGGGAGTTGCACAATCTCATGGTCTAAGGAAAAGATACTTGACATTAGAAAAGCTCTAGCAAACGAACTACACGATCTTTGTGCTATGCTTAGGATTGGGTCTTGTCCATCACATCATTCTCCTAATGATGTGATCCCGTTATCAACGACATCCAATGTCCATAGCTAGGAAACCATGACTATCTGTTGATCACAACGAGCTAGTCAACTAGAGGCTCACTAGGGACATATTGTGGTCTATGTATTCACACGTGTATTACGATTTCCGGATAATACAGTTATAGCATGAATAAAAGACAATTATCATGAACAAGGAAATATAATAATAATACTTTTATTATTGCCTCTAGGGCATATTTCCAACAGTCTCCCACTTGCACTAGAGTCAATAATCTAGTTCACATCGATATGTGATTAACACTCAAGGTCACATCCCCATGTGACTAACACCCAAAGAGTTTACTAGAGTCAATAATCTAGTTCACATTTACCATGTGATTAACACTCGATGAGTTCTGGGTTTGATCATGTTATGCTTGCAAGAGAGGTTATAGTCAACGGGTCTGAACCTTTCATATCCGTGTGTGCTTTACAAATCTCTATGTCATCTCCTAGATGTAGCTACCACGTTCTATTTGGAGCTATTCCAAATAACTGTTCTACTTGGAGCTATTCTAAATTGTTGCTCCATTATACGTATCCGGTATCTCTACTCAGAGCTATCCGGATAGGTGTTAAGCTTGCATCGACGTAACCCTTTACGACGAACTCTTTTACCACCTCCATAATCGAGAAAATTCCTTAGTCCACTAGTTGCTAAGGATAACTTTGACCGCTGTCCTGTGATCCATCCTTGGATCACTCTGGTACCCCTTGACTGACTCATGGCAAGGCACACTTCAGGTGCGGTACACAGCATAGCATACTATAGAGACTACGTCTTAAGCATAGGGGACGACCTTCGTCCTTTCTCTCTATTCTGCCGTGGTCGAGCTTTTATGTCTTAACTTCATACCTTACAACTCAGGCAAGAACTCCTTCTTTGACTGATCCATCTTGAACACCTTCAAGATCATGTCAAGGAATGTGCTCATTTGAAAGTACCATTAAGCGTCTTGATCTATCCTCATAGATCTTGATGCTCAATGCTCAAGTAACTTAATCCAGGTTTGCTAGTTGAAAAACACCTTTCAAATAACCCTATATGCTTTCTAGAAATTCTACCTCATTTCTGATCATCAATATGTCAACAACATATACTCATCAGAAATTCTATAGTGCTCCCACTCACTTCTTTGGAAATACAAGTTTCTCATAAACTTTGTATAAAACCCAAAATCTTTGATCATCTTATCAAAGCGCACATTCCAACTCCGAGATGCTTACTCCAGTCCTTAGAAGGATCGCTGGAGCCAGCATACCTTTTAGCATCCTTAGGATCGACAAAAACTTTTGGATTGTATTACATACAACCTTTCCTTACGAAAACTGGTAAGGAAACTTGTTTTGACATCCATCTGCCAGATTTCATAAATGCAGCTAATGCTAACATGATTCCGACAGACTTCAAGCATCTCTACATATGAGAAAATCTCATCGTAGTCAACTCCTTGAACTTGTGAAAAACTCTTCGCCACAAGTCGAGCTTCATAGATGGTGACATTACCATCCACGTCCGTCTTCTTCTTAAAGATCCATTTATCTCAATGGCTTGCCGATCATCGGGCAAGTCCACCAAAGTCCATGCTTTGTTCTGATACATGGATCCTATCTTGGATTTCATGGCTTCTAACCATTTGTCGGAATTTGGGCCCACCATTGCTTCTCCATAGCTCGTAGGTTCATTGTTGTCTAGCAACATGACCTTCAAGACAGGATTACGTACCACTCTGAAGTAGTACGCATCCTTGTCATCCTACGAGGTACGGTAGTGACTTGATCTGAAACTTCATGATCACTATCATAAGCTTCCACTTCAATTGGTGTAGGTGCCACAGGAACAACTTCCTGTGCCCTGATACACACTGGTTGAAGTGATGGTTCAATAACCTCATCAAGTCTCCACCATCCTCCCACTCAACTCTTTCGAGAGAAACCTTTCCTCGAGAAAGGACCCGATTCAAGAAACAATCCATATTGCTTTCGGAGCTGAATTAGGAGGTATACCCAACTGTTTTGGGTGTCCTATGAAGATGCATTTTATCCGCTTTGGGTTCGAGCTTGTCAATTCTGAAACTTTTTCACATAAGCGTCGCAGCCCCAAACCTTTAAGAAACGACAACTTAGGTTTCTCTAAACCATAATTCATACGGTGTCATCTCAATGGAATTACGTGGTGCCCTATTTAAAGTGAATGTGGTTGTCTCTAATGCCTGACCCATGAACGATAGTGGTAATTCGATAATAGACATCATGGTACGCACCGTATCCAATAGGGTGCAACTATGATGTTCGGACACACCATCACACTATGGTGTTCCAGGCTGTTTTAATTGTGAAACAATTTCCACAATGTCTTTGTTGCGTGCCAAATCTCGTAACTCAGATACTCATCTCTATGATCATATCATAGACATTTTATCATCTTGTCACGATGATCTTCACTCTGAAATTACTTGAACCATTCAATAATTCAGACTTGTGTTTCATCAAGTAAATATACTCAGTATCTACTCAAATCATCAGTGAAGTAAGAACATAACGATATTCACTGCATGCCTCAGCACTCACTGGACTGCACACATCAAAAATGTGTTGCTTCCAACAAGTTGCTATCTTGTTCCATTTTACTGAAACCGAGGCTTTTCAGTCATCTTGCCCATGTGGTATGATTTGCATGTCTCAAGTGATTCAAAATCAAGTGAGTTCCAACGGTCCATTTGCATGGAGTTTCTTCATGCATATACACCAATAGACATGGTTCGCATGTCTCAAACTTTTCAAAAATGAGTGAGCCCAAAGATCCATCAACATGGAGCTTATTCATGCGTTTTACACCAATATGACTTACATGGCAGTGCCACAAGTAAGTGGTACTATCATTACTATCTTATATCTTTTGGCATGAAAATGTGTATCACTACATCGAGATTCAATAAACCATTCAGGTTTAATACTAATCTTGATGGTAGAGGGAGCGTGCGATGTTTGATCACATCAAACTTGGAAACAATTCCAACATATATCGTCAGCTCACCTTTAGCTAGTCTCCGTTTATTCCGTAGCTATTATTTCGAGTTACTAACACTTAGCAACCGAACCGGTATCTTATAACCTGGTGCTACTAGGAGTACTAGTAAAGTACACATTAACATAATGTATATCCAATATACTTCTATCGACTTTGCCAGCCTTCTCATCTACCAAGTATCTAGGATAATTCTGCTCCAGTGGTTGTTCCCCTTATTACAGAAGCACTTAGTCTCGGGTTTGGGTTCAACCTTGGGTTTCTTCACTAGAGCAGCAACTGATTTGCCGTTTCATGAAGTATCCTTTCTTGCCCTTGCCCTTCTTGAAACTAGTGGTTTCATCAACAATTGATGCTCCTTCTTGATTTCTACTTTCGCGGTGTCAAACATCGTGAATACCTCAAGGATCATTATATCTATCCCTGATATGTTATAGTTCATCACAAAGCTCTAGCAGCTTGGTGGCAATGACTTTGGAGAACCATCACTATTTCATCTGTAAGATCAACTCCCACTCGATTCAAGCGATTGTTGTACTCAGACAATCTGAGCACAAGCATAACAATTGAGCTTTTCTCCGTTAGTTTGCAGGTTAAGAAAATCGTCGGAGGTCTTATACCTCTTGACGTGGGCACAAGCCTGAAACCCCAATTTCATCCCTCGAAACATCTCATATGTTCCGTGACGTTTCGAAAACATCTTTGGTGCCTCAACTCTAAACCGTTTATCTGAACTATCACGTAGTTATCAAAACGTGTATGTTCGATGTTCGCAACATCCACAAACGACGTTTGGGGTTCAGCACACTGAGCGGTGCATTAAGGACATAAGCTTTCTACTGTCCGCATAATCGCTACTGTCAACTTTCAACTATATTTTCCCTAGGAACATATCTAAACAGTAGAACTAAAGCGTGAGCTTACGACATAATTTGCAAAAGGTCTTTTTTGACTATGTTCAGGATAATTAAGTTCATCTTATGAACTCCCACTCAGATAGACATCCCTCTGGTCATCTAAGTGATCACATGATCCGAGTCAACTAGGCCGTGTCCGATCATCACGTGAGACGGACTAGCCAACGTCGGTGAACATCTTCATGTTGATCGTATCTACTATACGACTCATGCTCGACCTTTCGGTCTCCGTGTTCCGAGGCCATGTCTGTACATGCTAGGCTCGTCAAGTTAACCCTAAGTATTTTCGCTGTGTAAATCTGTCTTACACCCGTTGTATGTGAACGTAAGGATCCATCACACCCGATCATCACGTGGTGCTTAGAAACGACGAACTGTAGCAACGGTGCACAGTTAGGGGAGAACACTTCTTGAAATTTTTGTAAGGGATCATCTTATTTACTACCGTCGTCCTAAGTAAACAAGATGCATAAACATGATAAACATCACATGCAATCAAATAGTGACATGATATGGCCAATATCATTTTGCTCCTTTTGATCTCCATCTTCGGGGCTCCATGATCATCATCGTCACCGGCATGACACCATGATCATGATCTCCATCATCGTGTCTCCATGAAGTCGTCTCGCCAACTTATTACTTCTACTACTATGGCTCCCGGTTAGCAATAAAGTAAAGTAATTACATGGCGTTGTTCAATGACACGCAGGTCATACAATAAATTAAGACAACTCCTATGGCTCCTGCCGGCTGTCATACTCATCGACATGCAAGTCGTGAATCCTATTACAAGAACATGATCAATCTCATACAACACATATCATTCATCACATTCTTGTTGGCCATATCACATCACAAAGCATAACCTACAAAAACAAGTTAGACGTCCTCTAATTGTTGTTGCATGTTTTACGTGGCTGCTATGGGTTTCTAGCAAGAACGTTTCTTACCTACGCAAAACCACAACGTGATATGCCAATTGCTATTTACCCTTCATAAGGACCCTTTTCATCGAATCCGTTCCGACTAAAGTGGGAGAGACTGGCACCCGCTAGCCACCTTATGCACCAAGTGCATGTCAATCGGTGGAACCTGTCTCACGTAAGAGTACGTGTAAGGTCGGTCCGGGACGCTTCATCCCACAATACCGTTGAAACAAGATTGGACTAGTAACGGTAAGCATATTGAAAAACATCAACGTCCACAACTACTTTGTGTTCTACTCATGCAAAGAATCTACGCAATAGACCTAGCTCTGATACCACTGTTGGGGAACATAGCAGAAATTCAAAATTTTCCTACGTGTCACCAAGATCTATCTATGGAGAAACCAGCAACGAGGGGAAGGAGAGTGCATCTACATACCCTTGTAGATCGCTAAGCGGAAGCGTTCAAGAGAACGGGGTTGAAGGAGTCGTACTCGTCGTGATCCAAATCACCGGAGATCCTAGTGCCGAACGGACGGCACCTCCGTGTTCAACACACGTACAGCCCGGTGACGTCTCCCATGCCTTGATCCAGCAAGGAGAGAGGGAGAGGTTGAGGAAGACTCCGTCCAGCAGCAGCACGACGGCGTGGTGGTGGTGGAGGAGCGTGGCAATCCTGCAAGGCTTCGCCAAGCACCGCGGGAGAGGAGGAGGACTTGGGAGAGGGGGAGGGCTGCGCCAGAACTTCGTGTATAGCTCCCATGCGCCTCCCCACTATATATAGGGGTGGAGGGGCTGGTTTCTTGCCCTCCAAGTCCATTGGGGCGTTGGCCAAGGTGGGAGGAAAGAAATCCCATCATTTCCTTCCCCACCGATTGTTATCCCTCCTTTTTAGGGATCTTGATCTTATCCCTTCGGGATATGATCTTATTCCTTCTAAGGGGGGATCTTGGTGCGGCTTGACCAGGGGTGTGGGGCCTTTCCCCCACTACCCACGTTCATGTGGGTCCCCCCATGCAGGTGGGCCCCACTCCGGAACCTTCTAGAACCTTCCCAGTACAATACCGAAAAATCCCGAACATTTTCCGGTGGCCAAAATAGGACTTCCCATATATAAATCTTTACCTCCGGACCATTCCGGAACTCCTCGTGACGTCCGGGATCTCATCCGGGACTCCGAAAAACATTCGGTAACCACATACAAACTTCCTTTATAACCCTAGCGTCATCGAACCTTAAGTGTGTAGACCCTACGGGTTCGGGAGACATGTAGACATGACCGAGACGTTCTCCGGTCAATAACCAACAGCGGGATCTGGATACCCATGTTGGCTCCCACATGTTCCATGATGATCTCATCGGATGAACCACGATGTCAAGGACTCAGTCGATCCCGTATACAATTCCTTTTGTCTAGCGGTATTATACTTGCCCGAGATTCGATCGTCGGTATACCGATACCTTGTTCAATCTCGTTACCGTCAAGTCTCTTTACTCGTTCCATAACACATCATCCCGTGATCAACTCCTTGGTCACATTGCGCATATGATGATGTCCTACCGAGTGGGCCCAGAGATACCTCTTCGCTTACACGGAGTGACAAATCGCAGTCTCGATTCGTGCCAACCCAACAGACACTTTCGGAGATACCTGTAATGCACCTTTATAGCCACCCAGTTATGTTGTGACGTTTGGTACACCCAAAGCACTCCTACGGTATCCGGGAGTTGCACAATCTCATGGTCTAAGGAAAAGATACTTGACATTAGAAAAGCTCTAGCAAACGAACTACATGATCTTTGTGCTATGCTTAGGATTGGGTCTTGTCCATCACATCATTCTCCTAATGATGTGATCCCGTTATCAACGACATCCAATGTCCATAGCCAGGAAACCATGACTATCTGTTGATCACAACGAGCTAGTCAACTAGAGGCTCACTAGGGACATATTGTGGTCTATGTATTCACACGTGTATTACGATTTCCGGATAATACAGTTATAGCATGAATAAAAAACAATTATCATGAACAAGGAAATATAATAATAATACTTTTATTATTGCCTCTAGGGCATATTTCCAACAGCCTCATCTTCTTCTGCTTTATAGTCTTCATCCTCTGAGTCTGAAGTTCTCTTCCTCCTTTGCCTAGTAGCAGCCTTAGGCAAATTGCTAGGAGTGCTTCTGCTCCCTTCATCTGTAGTTGAGGGACTAGTGCCCTCACTCAAGTCCATCTGCTCTTCTGACTTGTTCTGGCTGTCACTTTGGTCTGACATGCTGCAAAAGCTGACAGCTGACCCTGTGAAGAGTTATAGATGAGATAGAATGGATGAGCATCACAAAATGCAGAGATTTTTGCAAAAGAATGATTCAAAAATTCAGTTTTAGTTTTCCACAGAAAGCATTTCGGATCAACCGATTTTCAAACTCGGTGATACCGAAGCAGTTTTGGAACCTAAACTGATGAACTCGGTTGGACCGAGTCACAGTTCGGTGGCACCAAGACTGCTAGGGTTTCAGAGAATCCTAAAATCGGTCGCACCGATTAGTAATTCTCGGTCAGACTGAGAGTCACTAGTGCAATGGCATAAGCCAAATCGAGACCCAGTTTTTCAACTCGGTGGGTCCGAGATGGTTTCTGCGGAAACCTTACCCTAAAAATTTGAATCTAATCTAATCTACAGACTTCTTTGGCTGGATAGAAGTGTTTCAATCGTGGCAAGATTCAATAAGAATACAATGTGCTAGGAATCAGGCATGGATAGCACAAAGATCGAGTCCATACCCTAACTTGGCGGTGGACTAGCTACGGGGGCAACGGCGGGGGCGAAATCCGTTGACGGCGGCGGAGACCAGCGACAGGAGGCTGCTGGCGACGAGGAGACGATCTGGAGATCTTCGATGGCAGAGGGAGCTATTGAGCGGGCGAAGGGTTTCGGAGAAATTTCCAAAAGTTTGCCCGTGACTATATATAGCCCGACCCTGTCGGTGTGACCGAGTGGAACAACTCGGTGGCACCGAGATGCATAACTGTGTACAGTTATAGCAAATCGGTGAGACCGAAAAGTTCAAATCGGTTGCAGCGAGATTGAAAACTCAGATCAACTTAGTGATCTCGGTAGGACCGAAATGGAGGAATCGGTCAGACCGAGAGTCACAAAGAGGTTTTGGAAGTTTAAGTCTATGACGAATCGGGGACTCCGAGTGCTCCTCACACAGAGTGGTTCGAATCTGACTTGATCAAATTTTGTGATGCAGCATGAATAGAGTTTGAGATGAGAAAAACATAGATAGCTAAAGAAGGTTCTTAGGCATTCTTGTCCATCCACTTGGCAAAAAGAAAAGAAACCAAACAATCAAAACAACAAGTGGATGTCCTTGAATGAGTAAAATATGCACCAACATGCTCACACAATAAGATGGCAAATGAAATATGTGGCAAAGCATGCACAACCAATTCTAGCATCTATCAAACAATTGGCGATGACTAGGTCATCTATATATGAGTATATTGACTTAGGAGTCAAATGAGAACATTTGATCATAGGTCATACTCATCGTTTAAGCTCAAGTGGGGTTACCACTTTTACATAATGCATTGATGTGTTCACACCATTAGAGTTGCTTTGACTCAATTCTTAGAGTTAAGCTCCCCCTAGATGTGAGATCCCCCCTTAGAGGGATGAACTAACCTTGGGTTTTGTCGATGATGACTTCATGTAGGTGTTGAAGATGTGGATGCTCAATGTTGATGTAGATCATTTGGAGCAATCCTTTGGAGTGAGTTGCAC
Source organism: Triticum timopheevii (assembly GCA_963921465.1). Lineage (NCBI taxonomy): Eukaryota > Viridiplantae > Streptophyta > Magnoliopsida > Poales > Poaceae > Triticum > Triticum timopheevii. The sequence goes on along the minus strand of OY997262.1, from coordinate 400,346,692 downwards.
TTTCAACTTACCTACATGGGTTAGTCCCACAAGGAACAAACAAGAATATCCATAGACATAGAGTGATGCACACACAAGATGATGTCCATGAAATCATTAGGTTACCTTGTCCCTTGCCTTACCGACATGAGGATTTGTGACTCTTTGAACTAGTGCAAGATGTGGAAGTTGATTGCACTTGTTCTTGCCATAATGATATGAGTGAAGAATGTTGGCGGAGTCACCCTCAAGAACTCTCTAGTTCTTCTTTTTCAGGATCCACATCATCTTGATGGGAATCCTTGGAGTTGTAGTTGTACTTGATGAAGTAGAACTTGACGTAGTCTTGGGAACCCACTTGAATGAGGCTTTAGGTGCTTCTTCAAATGCATCAATCTCTTCTTGAAGCTTGTCCTTGACTTTGTTCTTGTGGTCTTGTGGTGGAAGATCATCTTGAGCTTGTGTTCCCTTAAAGGAAGTAGGATCATACTTCTCTTGTTGAGGAACAAACTTCGTCTTGGGGTATTGATCTTCTTCCCACTCAACTCCATTGGCATTGAACTTGCATTCAAAACCAACACCTTGATTCTTCCGGTGCCTTCCTTGCTTGCGTACAATTTCCTCGAATTGCTTACTCCCGGCAAGGCTCTTGTAAACACCTTTCTCCATAATTCCCTTCAATAAGCTATTTTCTTGCTCAAGTGTAACTTGGCTAAGAGAATCATTAGTGGAATCAAGAGAACTACTAGAAGCAACAATATTGGATTTGACATTGTCATTGTTACTACTAGAGGAAGTATCTTTCTTGTACTTGTTACTAGACTTGACTTGAGGCATGTAAGTAGATAAGAGTAAACGCTTGGCATTGTAAGAAGAACTTTTCTTGCGAAGATCATCATTGATTGCCTTTAAGAACTCATGCTCTTGCTCAAGATTGAGCTTTTCAAAGCGTAACTTCTCATGAACCCTTAAAAGTTCTCGATGATCTTCGAAGATAGTTTCATGAGCCAACTTAAGAGTGTTTAGTTCTTTAGTGAAGCTCAATCTTCTCCTTATCATTGTCATTCGTTCTATCTTGATTAGCATGATTAATTGATGTTTCATCATAGTATTCATCACTAGAGTTGTCAACAAGTAAATCATCATCCACAAGCAAGTCATCTTCATCACAATTGAAATCAACATACTCAGGATGTGTTACCTTTGGACCTTTGGCCATGAAGCATCTTCCAACACCTTCGTTTGGTGAATCAAATATGTCATAGGAGTTGGTTGACACAAGTGCTAGACCGGCAACACCTTCATCCTGAGTATATTCGGAGTCAGAGTGATAGCTTCTCTCGGAGTGATTGTCGGAGTCGGAGCCGGATACCCATTCACCAACATGAGCTTGATGTCTTCGTTTTGTGTAGCTCCTTGATGACTTGTCCTTCCTCTCCGAATCCTTGCTTCTCCATGAGGGTCTTCATTCATAACGATCATCTCTACTCCTCCTCTCTCTTGGTGGTGATTATTCTCTTTTGCTTCTTCTTCTTGGAGAATCTTCTCTTCTTTTGTAGGGTGCCGTACACTCATTGGAGTAGTGTCTGGGTCTCCCACAATTGTAGCAATTGTGCTCTCTACTAGAAGATCTTTTGTCATTGTAAGACCTTGACTTGGAGCTTCTTTCTTTGGTTCTACTTTTGTAGAATTTGTTGAAGTTCTTCACCATTAAGCTCAATTCTTCATTGAAGGTTTGTTTCTCACTTGATGATGTGGGAGCTTTACTTGAGGCTTTGTAAGCACCACTTGACTTGTTGTGAAGTTCCTCCTTATCCTTGAGTGACATCTCATGAGCAACAATTCTTCCAATGACTTCCGTTGGCTTGAGATCTTTGTAGTTTGGCATCATTTGAATCAATGTGCACACGGTATCATACTTTCCATCCAATGCTCCTAGGATCTTCTTGATGATGAATTTGTCGGTCATCTCTTCACTCCCTAAGCCGACAATCTCATTTGTGATAAGTGCAAGCCTAGAGTACATTTCAGCGACACCTTCACCATCCTTCATTTTGAACTTGTCAAGCTGACTTTGGAGCACATCCAACTTGGATTCCTTGACGGACTCGGTACCTTCATGCATATCAATCAAAGTATCCCAAATTTCCTTTGCATTCTCAAGACGGCTGATTTTGTTGAATTCTTCGGGGCACAATCCATTGAAGATGATATCACAAGCTTGAGCATTGTATTGCAACATCTTAAATTCTTCCGCATTAGCTTCATGGTTCGGTTCTCTCCCATCAAAGAATTCACCTTGCAAGCCAATACAAACAATTGCCCAAACGGCGGGGTTATGTCCAAGAATATGCATTTTCATCTTATACTTCCAACTAGCAAAATTAGTACCATCAAAGTAAGGACCTCTACGGTGATAATTTCCCTCCCTAGACGCCATACTCTCCTAGGTTGTGAAACCAAGGCTATGACCACCAAAAGCAATGGAAATCAAAGCAAATGGAGACCAAAACTCTGATACCACTTGTAGGACCTTGAAGTATGTCTAGAGGGGGGGGGGTGATTAGACTACTTGACCAATAAAAACTTAACCTTTTCCCAATTTTAGAGTTTGGAAGATTTTAGCTACTTTAGGACAAGTCAAACAATCATCACACTATTCAAGCAAGCATGCAAAGAGTATATAGGCAGCGGAAATTAAAGCATGCAACTTGCAAGAAAGTAAAGGGAAGGGTTTGGAGGATTCAAACGCAATTGGAGACACGGATGTTTTTGGTGTGGTTCCGATAGGTGGTGCTATCGTACATCCACGTTGATGGAGACTTCAACCCACAAAGGGTAACGGTTGCGCGAGTCCATGGAGGGCTCCACCCACTAAGGGTCCACGAAGAAGCAACCTTGTCTATCCCACCATGGCCGTCGCCCACGAAGGACTTGCCTCACTAGCGGTAGATCTTCACGAAGTAGGCGATCTCCTTGCCCTTACAAACTCCTTGGTTCAACTCCACAATCTTGTCGGAGGCTCCCAAGTGACACCTAGCCAATCTAGGAGACACCACTCTCCAAGAAGTAACAAATGGTGCGTTGATAATGAACTCCTTGCTCTTGTGCTTCAAATGATAGTCTCCCCAACACTCAACTCTCTCTTATAGGTTTTGGATCTGGTGGAAAGAAGATTTGAGTGGAAAGCAACTTGGGGAAGGCTAGAGATCAAGATTCATATGGTAGGAATGGAATATCTTAGCCTCAACACATGAGTAGGTGGTTCTCTCTCAGAAATGGTAAGTTGGAAGTGTAGGTTCATTCTGATGGCTCTCTCCACGAATGAAGAGGAGGTGGAGGGGTATATATAGCCTCCACACAAAATCTAACTGTTACACACAATTTACCAAACTCGATGGGACTAAATCGTTAAACTCGGTCGGACCGATTTAGTAAACCTAGCGACCATTAGTGATTTTCGGTGGGACTGACATGCATCTCGGTGAGACCGATTCGGTTAGGGTTAGGGCATAACATAATCTCGGTAAGACCGATTACACAAACTCGGTGAGACCGATTTGGTAATAAGCTTTCCAGAGAGTTGGTCAGGTAAACTCGATGGGACCGATTTGCTCTTTTCGGTGAGACCGAAATGTTACAAAAGGGAAACAGAGAGTTTACATTACAATCTCGATGGGACCGATCTCTCACGTCGGTTAGACCGAAACGTTACGAAGGGAAACAGAGAGATTACAATCTCATCTCGGTGAGACCGAGATCCCTATCGGTAAGACCGATTTGCTTAGGGTTTGTGGCAGTGGCTATGACTTTTGGAATCGGTGGCGCCGGATAGGAAGATTCGGTGTGACCGATTTTGGCTTTGGGTTTAGGTCATTTGTGGATGTGGGAAAGTAGTTGAGGGTTTTTGGAGCATATCACAAAGCACATGAAGCAAGAGGCTCATTAACAACACCTCATCCCTCCTTGATAGTATTGGCTTTTCCTATAGACTCAATGTGATCTTGGATCACTAAAATATAAAATGAAGAGTCTTGAGCTTTTGAGCTTGAGCCAATCCTTTGTCCTTAGTATTTTGAGGGATCCACTTTCATCATCCATGCCATGCCATTCATTGAGCTTTCCTGAAATAATAGTCTTGGAATAGCATTAGCTCAATGACCTATATGTTGTTATGAATTACCAAAACCACCTAGGGATAGTTGCACTTTCAGTTGTGCTACGCCGTGACCTCATTAGTGTTGTAGGCTTGCGTCTCTAGTCCGGTCTAGCCTAGGACCAGCACAGTACCGTCGTTGAGCGTTTATTCAACATTGCATATTTGAATTGATTATTGCTAATCTTTTGCTACCATATATAGCCAAGCCAACTTCACATATTTCTACACCGTGTATTCATACGTTCCCTGGCAATCGCTTTACACAATCTTCAGAGTTATTTGACACCGTTGGTTGCCTGTCACCACCTGTCGCATGGTAAGAACTTGTAAGATATTGCTATTTGCTTTACTGTGAGCATGTTACAACCACATCCTAGTAGTTCATAGGAGCATTATTCTTGAATTTTGTTTCTTGTTTCTACTAATCATGATAGGTCCAGGAGATAGAAGTTCTTGGACGACGAACACATCTTCATCATCACGAGAGTTGGGACAACACACACGAGCACATGGCCAGGTTATCTCTTTACCGTCATTTGAGGGTAGATTTAATCCTGCTATTTATCTAGCTTGGGAGCTTGAAGTAAGACAATTTTTTAGTCAACATGACTTTTCTGAACTTGAGCGAGTACGAGCTGCCACTAGAGCATTTACTGGTTTTGCTTCTGTTTGGTGGAGTGTGCATTGTAAGAAAAACATTGATAACCAACCCACAACTTGGAAAGATTTGAAAGATGTAATGAGAAAACAATTTTTCCCTCCTTACTATCGTCATGAATTGCTTCGCAAATTTGAACAATTAAAAAAAGACAACAACACTGTTTATGCTTACTATCAAGAGTTCAAATATTATATGCATCATTGTGACATAGACAAATCTGAGGATGATACAAAGAATAGATTTTTTGGTGGTTTGAACCATGATATCCGTGCAAGATTTCACTATATTCCTCGTTGCATTACTGATATGTATGTTCGCGCTTGTACCTTTGAGAGACAGATACAGGAGGATGCATTGGATGACTACAACAACTACTATTCCAGTTCATCCTCACCACCGCCAGTTGGTTCCTGCACCGTTGCACCTACTAGAGCAGCCCCACCTTAGATTGTGAGCGCGACATCATCTCAAGTGTATGGTGCATTGTCAACGCCCGTACCTACATCAGCTACGTCTTTGCGACAATGTAACAGTAAAGGTATTGATGATATAACTTCACATGAGAATGATGCATCCCTAGTTAACTTGAATGCATCATGTGTTGAGTTACCTGGTGATTTGAGCACATCACCTATTCTAGAGAATCTTGATACTGTCATGAATGCGTCATGTGATCAAACAACTGAAATACCAACAATTTTGAGTGCACCCATTGAATTAATTGTTGATGCAAAAGAATCAATGTTTAATCATTTTGATATGACCTCTATTCTTGGTGATGATTCTGTGTCGAATGACTTATTGCATGTTTGCCTATTTAAGCATGTTGTAGCATGTAAATTTGATGCAAGTAAGGTTTATTCACCAATGTTGGGATGGTTTAATGATGAACATTGTCAATCTTTTGAAATGAATAAGAGCTTCACTTATATGTGCAAACTGAGTTGCAATATTTTCATGCCTTCTACTTCTTATGATAATGTTTTGGCTATTTTATGAACTATGCAAGTTACTCATCTATTCATGTGTCATATGTGCAAAAATCAAGAGAAGTAAAAATGGATGACATATACATATACAACATGTACACCTTGTCTCTTTTGTTAGCCACATTTCAGATTAAGCAACGCCGAGGACGGCTTTATTTTCAAGAAGGGGAGTATGATGAGGCCATGACTACCTTGAATACGACCAAAAATATTGCATATATGTATATTTGTGAGGTGATTTTTAATGCAAACTATGCAATAATTTATTTATGTCATCCAGGACAAAAATACTTCACAAACTTTTGTGCCATGTCTAATTGCAGGTGTATAGGACATTTGTACAATCCACATATGAAGATAAGGGAGAAAGAGGAATTTACTTGCTGTTCAAAAAGTTCTCTCACGTCACTTTTGCCCTAAGAGAAGATAGAGTCCAAGTCTCTCACGTTCTGGACTCAGATTCGGACTGCACAGACATACCTGACTCAAAACGTCAATAACTTTTTCATCTGGACTCCAAATTGGGTGATTCTTTTTTTGTTGGAAAATAGATTTTGTGCACTTTCCAACCCAATTGGATTCACCTTCAAATTCATCCGGAGCGTCGAGTTATGGACAAAACAATCTAATGCTGCAGCAGAATCCGAGTCAAACTACAAGTCCAAAGGTGTTACGTCACCTCCACTTGGGCCCATTGGCCTTCTACGACCTAAGGTTAGTTTTAGGCTGCCTTGGGACGTTCTTCTACCTCCTTGGCCACCACCCCTTGCTCCTATATAATTAGATCCATCTAGTACCTTTTGCTTGGGTTTTGTTTAGAATAAAAGTTCGCCATAGCTGCAACTTCGCGTACTTCGTTTGTGTTCAACGACCAGACCAAGGCGTCACAGAACCCCACCTTATTAATAAAGCTTTCTTATTTTATTCGCAATATCCAGATTGCAATCTCAGTTTCTTACTTCTTCTTCGTTTGCTCGCAGGAAATAGACCCTCGTGGTCAGGTTGATCGTGCTCCAGCGTGGTCAATAACCCCTCGGAAGTTGGTTTAGCGATTGCTAAGGCGCGACGTCTTCGCACGTTCGTAGTCGGATTGTCAAAGTCATCTTCACCAAATCGATAGTTATCATCTCATCGAAAGATGGGGACCCTCGCCTTTATCAGTTATATACCACAAAAAGTACCATTAGAAACTTCAAATGTTATATTTTATAATGATATATAATATGTACTCCCTCCGTCCCAAATTACTTGTCGCAAAAATAAATAGAAATGGATGTATTTAGAATTAAAAATATGGCCAGATAGATCCATTTCTGCGACAAATAATTCCGGACGAAGGGAGTATTACATTGGCCGATTGGGGCCTTTTAAACCGAAAAGGAGGGAGTGTATATATGATAACATTTTAACATGATGTGTAACCATTTTATTTGTTGATATACATGAAAAAAATCTCAGAAGTATATAAATTAATTATAAAACTAGATGGTATCTATTTTTACCTACAAAATGTTGGAAGCATATTGTATATACTCCCTCTGTCCCAAAATTCTTGTCTAGATACGGATGTATCTAATACTAAAACGTGACTTGATACATTATTTAGACAAATATAAGACGAGAATTTTGGGACGGAGGGAATATTAAGTAAAACAGTTTCACATATATTTAAAGGGGAACTAAAACAAGAGTTAACGCATGTGTTAAATGGGTCCTCCACATCCATTCTTGTTTCCTCGCGTCGACCTACGTATATTTTTCGTCTCTATGGCTGGCCTTCAAAACTAGTCAGATCTGCAAGTGTTGACGCCCAACTCAACTGTCAACCACTTCTATATTCTTTACCTTTCCTTTCCTTTCCATATCCTCGCATATAGATCGCGTAGCCTGAACTAAGTCGGAACTTTCGCTTACTAAGACTAGGGAGTGAACATATTGAATGCATTTTTGCTGTTTTACATTTGTAGGGAGTGAACAAATGGCCGTTGTTGTTTGACATTCTAATTAAAATTGGCGCAAATTACTTCGACAAATAGATGAAGGTTCAATCACATCGCCCCTAAGGCACAAGACCACCAAAGCCAGCCGAGTGCCAAGTTTCATGGCAAGCTAGTTCCTATAATTAACCGGGTGACTACGTGCTAGATCCACAAACTGACTATATGCCATAGCTTTGGCGGCTATCTCGATGGCGGAGTGATACCATATTACTAACATGCAATCATGTAAAGCAAACAAAATAGAAAAACTCCAGCTAGCAACATTATCAGCGAATCCATGACATTCATCGATGCTGGATCATTAGTTGATCCTACTAGCTTGTGGTACAGCCTGGGAAAAAATGAACACGTCTCCGTCTCGTCTCCCTTGCGTGTTCGTGCCGGACTTTTGCGCGGCGGTGCCGGTGCCTCGACACGGCCACGTTCGCCGGCGAGGGCTGCGGGTGAAACTCCTCGACGACGAGGGAGTGGTGGTGGACGCATGCAGTGGAGAAGGCGTTGCGGCGTGGCGGGTGGGCCAGGAGGTGGTGTTCCCGTGCCACGTCGCAGAAATTGCGGCGACTAACCGGTGGGGTGCGGCGGGGGTGAATTTCGAGGTGAGTAATGGCGAGCGGGGGGCCGAGAGGGAGGTTATTAGACCGACGCCTCGGCTCTCTCCCTCCCCACACCTCACAAATCTCGCCCGTGAGAGCCACCGCCCTGCGCCGCTGCGACAGCTAGGGTTCGATGACGACGAGGGAACAGCAGATGTGGGCGCTGTCCGACGGCGACGAGATCCTGATGGGGCGGCTGAAGGAGATCGATCGATGGTTCCCAACGGCGAAGTCGCTCAACCACGCATCGGAGGTGGTGCGGGACAAGCTGCGTGGGGAGGAGATTCTCAGGTGCTTCCCCAACTACGACCGCCAGCCGGCGATGGGGGTGCTCCTGTGGGCGATGCTCGAGGCGGAGTCGCTGGTCCCGGAGTAGAGGGAGAAGTGGAAGGTGTTCCGCTCCTTCCGCTACCGCCTGATCCAGCCGAGGGCGCCGCCTCCGGCGCAACAGGACCTGCCGCAGGAGGTGGTGATGGGGATTCCTGCCCCCGGATCCAGGTGGCTGCCAATCCAGATTGAGGAGGACGAGGAGCTCGAGGAGATGGAGGAGGAAGCGATGGTGCCGCCGCGGCGGAGGGCCAGGGCACCTCCGACCCCAACCTCACTCCCTCGCCGCTCCCCGCGGTTCCAGAGGCGTTCGCCTCGCCTCCTCGCTCTCTCCCGCCGCCAGTAGGGTGCTCGCCGGTGGGCAACCGCTTCTGGTTGCTGGCCGGTGAGGACTTCGAGGAGGAGGGGGAGGGGGAGGCCCTCATCTCCGATCCAGGTATGATGAAAGCTGCAAAATACTTAGTGTCTACTACTCCAACTGAAGTGGATGATGCTAGTTATGGTAATTTGTTTGGGAGATTTAAGCTTAGCAACAGAAATAGGATTAGGAAGGGGTCAAAATCTCAAAGAGATAAGGGTTCTGGATTGATTTATTATGCAGACATGTGTCCAGAACATGGGGGATTGGGGGATAAAGATAATAATGGAAAGTTGAGCAACATGACTCATGGGATTGGGATAGATGCCGAAATTGTTCAAAAACATATGAAAAAAGACAATGTTCATCCCATAATCCTTGTATTTGGGGAAGAGGATGTAGATTTTGGGGAAATTGAGTTGCAAAGTACCCCAATTGCAAGATACTTACGTGTAAAAGGGGGAAGGTTGGAGGAATTTTGTGAGGAAAAAAATGTGAGACCCCTGATGATTTTTGGGGGCTCAGTTGGGAGGGATTTAAACACGGATATGGAGGTGGGCTTGCGGTGGTGGAGGCCTGGTGAGATGGAGCCCGGCCCAACCCAACAAAGGGACAGAGATGTGGGGGATATAAAAGAGGGAGTGGAGGGGGTTGGGAAGCAATCCCACTCTTTAGGGTTTCCTCCTCCCCCCCTCGCCGCCACAAGAAGAAGAAGAAACCATGTCAGGAAATTTTGGTAGAGGGTTTGGAGCTCAGAGATTCAATAGAGGGGGAGGAAACGGAAATATAGGAGGAAGATTCAACAATACTGAGAAGGGAGGGAGATGGAATGGAGGGAGGCATGCCTTCCCAGGGGGATCTGGGGGGTTTTGGAAGAGGGGGGAACCGTTTTGGTCCTGTGAAGGGTATGGGCAGAGATTCAGAGGATGAAGACCCTAGATCTGAGAGGAACGAAGAGATTTTGGTGTGGCAAGCTAAGGCAGGGAAAAAAGATGAAGGGGGAGAGACCCCAAGGATGGCATGTGGTGAAGCTGAAGGTGCTGCAATGGAAAAAGAGAGGAGCAACAATCAGATATCTCAGTCAGATCAGCAGCAGCAACAACTGCTTTTGACTTCACTGCTCTCTCAGCTGGTGCAGGGGATGCAGAGCAGTGAGAAGACCCAGATGGAAGGGATGGTTGGAAATCGAATTGGTAATATGCTTGGGAAAGAAAGTCACAGGAAAGAGGAAGGAGGTCCTGATGGGCAATAGAGAGTTGACAAGATGGTTGAACAGGGAGCTGGACTGGAAATGAAGAAGCAAGGAGGTAAAAGTGGTTGGCAGCAAGGGTATGAGGAGAACAAGAGAAATTTTGACGATTTAACAAACAGGTGTGTGGTAAGTGTAAAGATCCTAGACACACCACTAAGGACTGCAGGGTGGGACATTGCTTGATCTGTGGCAGAGAGAATCATATTACAGGGGAGTGCAACTTGATGAAACAGGTTAAATCAGTGCCAAAATATGTAGGATATGCAGCTAAAGGGCTGGGAATTCTTTTGGTTCAGAGTTATAAAGATGCCCTGATAGCAGAACATACCAATCCTTTGGGGGTGGTGATCATAAGAGAAGAGAGTATTAATGAGACTGAGCTTGTGAAAGCTATGGAGGAAATGTTTGATTGGGGGTGGCAATGGAGAGTGGGGGAATTTGGAAAGAATGGATACATGATGAGATTTCCCAATAAGGCAAAGTTGGTGGAGCTGGCCAAGTTTAATGACTTCAAATTGCTGGGGACAGGGGTGGTGATCAAGGTTCAACCCTGGTCCCTTGACCATCAAGCTGTTGGGAAGATGCATACCATTTGGGTCAGGCTAGCCAAAGTTCCAGATTGTTTCAGGCATTTTTTGGGTGTTTGTGAGGTGGCTGCTGCAGTTGGACCTGTCTTGGAGATTGATATGGATACTATAAATGAGGAGAGAATTAGAGCAAAGTGTGGAATCAGGGATGTGGAGAAAATACCAACTCATGTGGAAATCACTTCACCTGATCTTCTTATGTTTAGAGTTGGGGTGGAAGCTGAGAGGGTGGTGGAAATTGGTTGGTACAAGGAAGAGAAGAGGAAAAATGATAGCAGTAATATCTCAGAAGTGGGAGAGGAAGAGATTGACAACAGGAAGAGGACTAAAATGGAGGATAATGAACATAGAGGGGTTTCTTTGGGATGCTTATCCCTGAAGCAAAGTGAGGAGGTTGATAGAAGAATTGAAAGGATGAAAGCTCAAGTGGAAGAAAACATGATGCAGTGGCAAAAGGAGATGACTTTGGAGAGAGGAAAATGGCAAAAAGAAAGTGAAATCATGTCCAGTAAGATCAAAACTTTGGAGGAGGACAAGATGAGAAACAGTGCACTATGGGTTAAAAATGAAAACAGAATCAGAGAATTAGAAGGGATTCAGACAGAGTTGCAGGAGATTAGTAAAAAACAACTAGAAGAAATCCAGAAAATGGCGCAAGAGGCTGCCAATAGAGAGGAATATGAAATGGAATTAGCTAATATGGACCTTGAAGATTATGAGAAAGAGACTCAACAGAAAAAGGAAGATACAGAGTCTGGGAAATATAATGAGCCCACTGATTATAATGCTAGCCAAGAATCTATTGGGACTTTGGGGGAAAAAATGGCTGAAATACATGGAAGTGAGATCCTGGATAAAGAAGGGGAGGAAAAAGATGTTGAAATCAAGAGAAGTCTGAGAAACAAAGGGAGGGAAGACAAGAAAATTGAGGATATGGCTAAAAGCAGAGCTGAGGAGAGAGACAATTATGGTAAGAATCCTGAACTGGCTATTGCTGATGCCTCTTTACTACATATTAGTTCTCTGGTGGGGATTGATTTAGGTTGTTCAATAGAGATGATTGATAAAAATATTGATATTATTAATAAGATGGAAATAGCTAGAAGAGAGCTATACTTTCAGAATATTAAAAGCGAAAAAAGTGGTAAAGCAGGGGGGAATGTGAGGAGAATGATAAATTTGAAAAGGGTGTCCCAGTATATATTAATACTGGAGACATAACCCTTGAGGAACTTTGTTCAGATTATGAACATTCTGATGTGGATATTGAGGAACAACAGATGACAAAACTAAGGGGAATGTTCTCTGGGGGGAAAAGTGGTCGGAAACGCTCACTAGCACTTGACTGTGTGAAGCAATCAGTTGGGATTGGAGTCCTTCGAAGAAGGAAAAAAGATAAGAGGTTTTAATTGAGAGTTTTTCTGTATTTACATCAGATATAGATTTTGGTTTTTGTGGTCAAAAAATAGAAAAATAAGGGGAGTGTTCTGGAATGTAAGAGGTATAGGACAAGATCACAAGAAAAGATATGTTAGGGAAATGATTATGGATCAGAAGTTGGACTTTATTGGACTCTCTGAGACCATAAAGCAAGACTTAACGAAAAATGAGCTACATAATTTGTGTGGAGGGAGAAAATTTCAATGGAGCTGGAATTCACCCAGAGGCATGTCAGGGGGGATCCTGGTGGGGGTTAACAAAGATGTGTTTAATGTTGAAAATATTGAAAAAGGACAATATTTCCTGGGAATGTTAGTATTTGATAAAAATATCAAAATGCACTGGAATTTGGTCACTGTATATGGGGATGCACAGAAGGAAGGGAAAGCCAGTTTCCTTGCTGAATTGGCAAGATTATATCATGATAATCCTCTGCCTTTCTTGGTTGGGGGAGATTTTAACATTATCAGAAGTGGGAAGGAGAAGAACAAACCTATGCTTAATGAACAATGGTCCTTCATGTTCAATGCCATTACTGAACAAGCAGGGCTTAGGGAATTACCCCTGAATGGGAGAAAATACACTTGGGCTAATAATCAGGAGGACCCTACTTTTGAAAAACTAGATAGAGTGTTGGTGTGCCCAGCTTGGAAAAATACCCACTTACCATATTGCAAGCCTTTGCTAGAGAGATTTCTGATCATACTCCTTTGTTCCTGGAAACAGGGGAAGCCCATAATCATAAATATATTTTTAGATATGAAAATTCTTGGTTGCTGAGAGAGGGCTTTAGAGAGTTGGTATATAACACCTGGAATGAGAGGTACTTAGGGGACGTTTTGGATAGATGGCAATCAAGGCTGAGAAGATTGAGGAAAAAAGCTAAAGGATGGAATAGAAATATAGATGCTTGGTGCAAGAAAATAAAAATGGAAATAATAAAGGAACTTGATGATTTAGATAAGAGAGCTGAGATCATGGGTTTAAGTGCGGTGGATAGAAATGAACAGAAAGAGCTTAGAGCCCAACTGAAAAGAGTAATGATGCAAGAGGAGATGAAATGGTTGCAGAGATATAAAGATTCGGAGATTAAAGATGGGGACAGAAATACTAGATATTATCATGCTAAAGTGAATGGGAGGAGAAGAAAAAACAAAATTGTTTCCCTGGAACAGGAGGAAGGGATTATAGAAGGGGATGAGAAGCTAATGGAGTATATCACCAAATTTTATAAAGAATTATTTGGACATCCTGAAGAATCTAGTATCTCGCTGATAGAGATGGAGATGGATAAAATCAATGAACAAGAAAGAGAGGAGCTTTTGACACCTTTCTCCCTAAATGAAATTCATCAAGTGGTCTTTGGGATGAAGAGAAATAAAAGCCCTGGCCCTGATGGATTCCCTGCTGACTTTTACCAAGATTTTTGGGAAGTGGTCAAATGGGATCTGAAAAACCTAGTAGATGGTTTTGCAAAAGGAGAAATTAACATTGCTAGACTCAACTATGGCATAATTACTTTAATCCCAAAAACTAATGATGCCAAACAAATTCAGAAGTTTAGGCCCATTTGCCTGCTGAATGTTAGTTTTAAAATCATTACTAAGATTCTGATAAACAGGTTGGCTAAGTGTGTGGCCCCTGTGATTTCTAGGACCCAAACTACCTTTATTAAAGGCAGATATATTATGGAAGGAATTGTGATTTTGCATGAGGCTTTGAATTCCTTTCATAAGAATAAAGAGGATGCCCTAGTTTTTAAAGTAGATTTTGAGAAGGCATATGACAAAATCAAATGGCCCTTTGTTATACAGATGTTGAAAATGAAAGGGTTCCCTGATAAATGGTGTGACTGGGTGATGGAAACTATGAGAGGGGGACATGTTGGAATTAAAGTGAATGATGAAATTGGCCCATATTTTAAAACCTTTAAAGGATTGAGGCAAGGGGATGCCATGTCACCTTTGCTGTTTGACATTGCTGCTGATGCCCTAGCCTTTATAATGAGTAATGCCCTGAAACATGATTTGGTTAAAGGGGTGTTGAACAGTGATAGAGGGAAGGGGATTAATATGTTACAATCTGTTGATGATACCATATTCTTGATCAAAGATGAGATAGAAAGTGTGAAAAACCTTAAACTCATACTAGGAGCTTTTGAGCAAATGTCTGGGCTTAAAATAAATTTTCATAAAAGTGAATTGCTGTTATTTGGCAAAGCTAGAGAAAAGCAAATGATATATCAAGAAATACTGACATGTAAGATGGGGGATTTGCCCATAAAATACCTGGGAATGCCTGTATCTGAGAACAGAATCAGGAACTCTCATTGGGGATGTGTGACTGACAAAATTGAAAAAAGGTGTGGGTGTTGGCAGGGGAAGCTACTGGGCTCCATTGCAGGGAGAATTACCTTGGTGCAAGCTTGCCTGACTAATATACCTCTGTTCATGATGTCCTTTTATGTTGTGCCTAAAGGGATCATAAAGAAAGCTGATTTCTTCAGGTCCAGACTGGTATGGCAAGAGGATGAGAATGTCAAAAAATACCATCTAGTGAATTGGAAAGATTGCTGTCTGCCCAAAGAAATGGGTGGCTTAGGGATACTGAATCTGGAAATAATGAATATTGCACTTCTTGCTAAATGGTTTTGGAAAATGGAGAATGAAAAGGGGTTGTGGCAGGATATTTTGGATGATAAATATAGAAAAGGGGGTTGTCTGGCTTTAATATGTAAAAAGCCAGGGGACTCACAATTCTGGGCTAGCTTGCTTAAAATCAAAGAAATCTTTTACAAATTTGTGAAGAAAAAGGTGGGAGATGGGAGAAATACTAGGCTTTGGGAAGATTCATGGGTTGATGATAAACCTTTGAGGGATGCTTACCCTAGACTGCATGATATATCCTTTGGCCATAACATTACTGTGGAGGAGGCCATACAGAAAGGGTGGCATGGGTTTAGATTTAGAAGGACCCTACATGGGGAGACTGTGGAGCTTTGGAACAGTCTCAAAAAAAGATGTGAGGAAATTCAAATGCAGGGAGGGGCAGACAAAATCCTCTGGACCCTCACTGTTGATCATAAATTTTCTATGGGATCCTTGTATAGGAAATTGATAGCTGTTGGGATGAAATTTCCACAGAAATACTTATGGAAGATCAAGGTACCTGCAAAACTGAAAGTATTTTTATGGTTGATTAATAAAAAAACATCCTAACTAGAGATGTGCTGCTTAAAAAAGGCTGGAAGGGTGAGAAAAGATGTGTCTTGTGTGGGAAAGATGAATCAATTGATCATTTATTCTTCTCTTGCTCTGTTGCTTCGTTATTATGGAGTTTGGTCAGATGTGTGTGTGGGTTTAAAACTGTACCATCTAGCGTAAAAGATTGTTTTGGAGACTGGAGTAGGAAATTTAATAAAGATGATAAGAAACTGGTGCTGGTGGGGATTTCAGCCCTGCTTTGGTCAATTTGGAAAAGCAGAAATGCAATTGTCTTTGAGAATAAAAGGATAAATGATCCTTTATATGTTGTCAAGCTAATGTGCAGGTGGTTAATTGACTGGTCTATTGTGCAGATAAAGGAGTCGTCAAGAAAAACGTTGGAGCTGGGAGCAAGGGTGCTAGAACAGGAAGCAAATGAAGTGTTCACAGCCAAGCAGGGGTGGAGAATCAATGTTGCAAGATTGGAATGAAGACTCTCCTGCGGTGGTGAACCTGATGTTTGGTGCTCCTGTAGAATAGATCCTTGGCTCCTTTTTGCTGCTTTTGCTTCTGTGTTGATGTAATGACATTCAAGGTAGTTTGAACTCGGTTGGCAGTTGCGAATTTAGGGGTATGTGGTGTGGGTGGCCCTTTGTTGGCCGTTGGGAATGTTATCTGATCGTGGTGAATCCGGTTCGATCTTTTCGTTTCCTTTTGAACTCTTTTGTAGAACTCTGTGGTTTTCAGTAATGAAAATCGGAAGGGACAAGCCCTTCTTTGATAAAAAAAAATCTCGATGGCGGAGGCAACGGGCTAACAAGAGCGAAGACTTCCTCCATAATCCCACATGTCCTTGTGTTTATGCTCCTCACCTCCCAGAATTTAAGAAAAACATGTACTCTCTCCGATCTAAAATAAGTGTCATGGTTTTATCCAACACTTATTTTAGATCGGAGCGAGTATTTAGCATAGTTTAACCCTGTTTATCAAAAGTTTGACTCATTTGATCTCTAACATTGATTCCCAGCTCTGTCACCGCACGCTAACTCCGTTGGATCTTTTGAAGAAGGCAACAAAGATTTCAAGCCATTCCACTTTATATTTCTCGAGGGCAAAAGAATGAGAATACAAAAGCGATTGAAATTTGAATAGACGCTAGCCTACACCTGAGGCGGAGCTAACCCCAGAACCGAACCTATACATCTTGCGACTTGGGTAGACTCTTGAAAGAGAGGCGGAACAGAGAGAACGCGAGAGGTGAAATGTAAACCCTAGAGCATGTAGGATGGATGATAGGGTCTTCAAAAGGCTACGAAAAGATTTTTCGAGCCACGGCTAAAGAAGAGAAAAGAATTTCGAGCCACTCCACTTTACTTCGAGCCCCTAGGCAAGAAAGAAAAACGAAAGAGGGAAAGCGATTAAAAATTCGGCAGGACGCGACGGTGGTAGCCCGACCGAAGCAATCCCAGTGCGTGCCGCCTCTCCCTCCCCACGCAAGGCACCCGACCCGACCTCCCGCTCAAAAATCCCCCACACCCCACCCCCGTCCCCCTCCGTCGCATGAGCCGGCCCGCCTCCCAGTCCCACCGGCGTCCGCAGCCATGGGAGCCCAGCAGAGCGTCAATGCCGGCAAAGGTCCGTGCCCCCTCCCCTCCCCTCCCCTCGCGCCCCTAGCTCGATCCCTCCTTGCCCGCTCCGCCGTTTTGTCGGGGACCGCGATGTTCCGCGACTGCGCGTGGCTAACGTGTTTGCGTGAATGCCGCAGCCAAGGTGGATTTGCACGTCGACCTCACCCACATGCTCTGCGAGGCGCTCCTGCTGCCGCCCCTCAGGTGCTCGGCCTTTTGCCCCCGCAACCGATTGGTTGGTTTTCTTGCGGACCTTGGATTGCTGACCCTGCTGTTTTCTTGGTCTGTTCCTTTTCAGCAGCTCCAGCGCCACCATCTCGCAAATCGTCGGAAGGTGGGGTTGCGTGTCCTGATTCCGTTCGTAAAGTTTATGTTCCGAGTTCTGAAGTTGTACCATTTTGTTCCGAGTTCTGAAGTTGTGCCATTTTGTTCCGAGTTCTGAAGTTGTGCCATTTTGTTCCGAGTTCTGAAGTTGTATCATTTTGTTCTGAGTTGTGAAGTTTGATCTGCAGGATCTCCCTCAAACACCCGAGCCTATTTGGGAGGAGCGAGAAGTTGGACGTGATTCTGGATAAGGGTGTCAATGACTCTAACGTCGTTGTTGCCTTTAGACGCCCAAGGCCTGAATGGTTATCGCAGCAGTCCTTTGTCATTCAGGTCTGCATTCTGTCTGATTGTATATCGGCTTCTTAATTGGGCCTTCTGTCTGACATTGAATAAATATGCTGCAGTGCTATAGCATAAACATGTTATAGTGTTTTAAATTGTTGCTAAGCAATTTATACTCCTTTGGTCTTGTTAACAGTACTCATTTATCATCTTCATTGATATTCTAAATCTGTGGTGTTCTCTGCACTAGAGTCTAGAAATGAGTAGAAGAGATGTAGTAGAGTGATAGTTGGTCCTGTTAACATCTCTTCTATAGTAGATGTAGCAGTAGAGTGGTGGATACAATATCACGAGAAATAAGAAAAATTTAAACTCAAACACCAGACGGCATATTTACCATTTTACATGACTAATCACTGTAAACAACGTAAAGTTCTCAAGTTAATTTTATTTTCCCGAGCACGGAGAGATACCCTGTTTTCTTTGATCAAAATCAAAATAGGGTCTTGAGTTACCCAAAAAACATTGAAAAACATGAAACAAAACATACTAAGTACAACAGCACACCAGTATACACTAAGATTTAGACAAATGTTTGGCAGAAAGGAGTAGAACCACACCTTCTGCAGCACACATTCTCACTATCATTGTTGTGTGATGGGCCTGCAACTCAAATACTCAATGCTGTGTCTTGTTCCTGATTGGAATGGAGAATCAATTATTAGGCCTCTCTAGTTGCATGTGTGGGCTATGGACCTGCCCTACTTTACTTGTCGCCAGTGCTTGCAACCGACCTGAGGTAGCCGCCCTGGCATGCTGGGGCATCGGCTCCACCAGTGTCTGAATCTGTAATGGAAGTATTAAGCAGAAGACGTTATTCGCCTTAGTAATTCTAGCAATTAATGGTTCCATTATCTTGTAAGTTGATTGGTTTGGTGGCCACCTGATCCTAGAATGGGTTTGCCCATCATAAGACCATCTCATGACTGTTGGTGTTGGAGTGAGGACACCATCCCTCATCTTGTGTTAATTTTGTGCTTGTGAGGGATAAGGTGGTGATGGACCAATCCATTCCGCCCTTCAAACAAAACAAGTGGATTACGTTTGGAGTTAGGATTGGATGGTCATTCACCTTTTGGTTCCCCAAACCAACCCCCCTGTTAATGTGCTCGTACCATACACTCGGTTTGATCTTTGTCATATTACTTCCATTATGAATGGTTACCTTTCATGCAAGTTGATCGGGTAATTATTTTTATGAAGTACGTAACTATGAACTTGTGTAAAGTGGTTACAAGTTGTAACTTGTATGCTGTCTTTTCTGTTCACACACCTTTTCTTGTTTGCGTGCTGGTTTGAGCAATCAGCACTCGATGACACCAGAAATTGCGGTGCATGGTTTTCCGGCTGACAACTTCACACGGTCAGGGAGCAGAGGGGTAAATCTAAGCCGGTTGTCGCTTGGGGTGGAGATTAATGAACCGACAACATCAAAATGGACTTCTGGAACCAGTGTTAAGTTTGAGGTGAGCATCTAGTCAAACCCAGTTGTTTGCATCATCTTCATGTTGTACAATTTCTCTTATCAGATGTCCTTTCCCTCCAGCATATCCGTCCTGTTAATAATGATGGGCGCTCAATAGCTAGGGACCACGAAGGTTTTCCCCTAACATGCAGGTGATAACAGTATTTCTTTGGATGTGCCCTTTGATACAATACAAAGAAGTCTCATTGTTTAATGTTCTTTTATGATGCAGTGGTAACCTCCATGACAACATGATTATCTTGAAGCAAGAGTCTGGTTATGCGGATGTTAAGGATAATAGCTTCTTAAGAGTAAGTTTGTGTTTATTTCATCTCCATCTTTCCTTGACTTGACTGTAACTCCATCTTATCCTATAGTTCCCAATGACAGGTTAATTTCCAAATGGAACAAGGATTGCCACTTGTACCAAAATCACTGACTTTTAACAGAGTTAAATGTGCTGTTTCGAAAGGCATTAAATTGGGGCCAACATTTTTGGTTACTAGGTACTGCATCTGTCTACTGTACTGCAGTAACACTCTCTCTATGAAAGTTAGCTAATCTCTTCCTATGCTGCAGCTTGACAGGCGGTTCCATTGTGGGCGACATGGCACCGTATCAAGCATTTGCAATAGGTGGACTTGGTAGTGTACGGGGTTATGGCGAGGGTGCAGTTGGTTCAGGAAGACTGTGCCTAATTGGTAACTGCGAATATACGGTTCCTTTGGTATGTAAAACAACAAGCCATATATAATCCCCAAAACAGTTTATGCAGTCTGTAATTCAAACTTGGTAATCCAAGAACCAGAAGTAGCTAGAAGTTGCATCGAAACATGAAAGGGATAACAAAATGCAATCAGATAGATGTGTACATAATTACCTGGACTTCTTTTCTTTTCTTCTTGTTACCATTATTAATTTATGTGTCTTATGCAATATGCATATACGGGTCAATTTATGGGATGATAGGTGGTGCATGCATGCAAGAGAAATATATCAGATACTGCAATGGACTGCGATGATGAATTCATAATCGAAGGATGCAGTTTTAGGGTTGAAGTTCAGAAGTTCACATACATGAGAATTTCTGTCTTCTAATAAACCTGCTGAATCTTGATACTGGAATAAAGAGAAATTCAAACTATATTATTGGAATATAATATGAAGGCCTGCAATTGGTGGTTCTTAGAGAATTAGCAAGTCCTGTCTCTCTAAAACAAGTTAACACAAATTTTGGTTCTTAGTAGATGACTTTATCCATTTTATATTTCTATGGTAGTTGACCAGCGCAAGTTTCATCAGATCTGCATAAAATGGAACCAAAGTTCTGAAGAAACCATGTGGCCATATCATTTTCAGTTCTTTAAATGCAACGAGCACATTTCCTGTGGGACAGAAATAATTGTCTTGGGAATGTTCTAGTAGAAAGCGAACTCACTGTTGGTGCTGTCACTTAATGTTTTCCCTAGATGTGTATTTGACTATTAAAGCATCCTCCACCAATGGAAACCCATACCGGTTGATATGAGTTTATCTTCTTGTGGTAGTCAATAAAATACTGAAACGTCTGTTTCTGTGAAGGCAAAGAATCTCGAAGGGTCTCTTTTCATGGACTGCGGTAGTGATTTAGGATCTGCTCGCCATGTTCCTGGTAAGGGCTTCACTTCATCTTTGCATACTTGAGTATTTCTATTTGCCTTTTTTTCTCAAAATAAAATAAAAATCTGATTGCAACTAGAAGAAAATGAGGCTGATATGCTTAAGCTTTTCTGATGCTATTAAAAAGGAGCAGTATATTTCCTAAAGTAAAAATAAGGGGATTGATTTGCAGTCGCTCACTACTCAGCTACACCAAATTTGTGCAGTTCTGTGTCTGGGGAAAGCACGCACGCATTCCACAAAAAGTTAGAGCTTACTATAAAATTTGGTTTGGATTTACAAATTCAGTATTGCAGTAGAAGCTTAAATAATTAATTCTGGCATTCTGTGTGGGATAACTAAGATCAAGATGTCTCTGCGGTGGAAACTCATGCAAATATTTCATTGATGTGATGTATCAACCAATATAAATTGAACTAAAGTAAATCAACACATCATCTGATTTGACTGAAGGAGTTAAGCGTATCAACATAAGGACAATGCAATTCACATCAGCATACTGTACCATAGAGCACACATTGGACAAGAGTTACAGTAGAGTCCTCAAACTTCTTTTTGGACGCATGCCCACTCCCGAACTCCCAGTTATGAAACATTTAGTGCAACATATCAATGCTGAGTTGCATTTGATGTTTCTTTTCATCATATCTCAGTATGATAGTATTTCCTTGACCATATTCATTTCGTCCTGCTGTGATTTTTTGTTCAATGATCATTCATCATTCATTAAATGATGGCAGGCAATCCAGCTCTTCGGCAAGGGAAACCGGGATTTGGTGTCGGGTTTGGATACGGCGTCCATTTCAACACGGACATAGGCCAAATCCGGGTCGACTACGCCATGAACGCCTTCAGCCGCAAGACCTTCTACTTCAGCATCAACACTGGCGGTGCTGGCTCATAGATCACCAAGAACATACCTGACATAGCATAGAGTTACAAGCCATGACATGTGATCACCTCACCACAGTTTTCCGTTCCAACATGCCTCGGCGCAACAAGCCGGTGCCCGAGGCATTCGAGGGTTGTACAGTCGAGGTTGTTGTTATCTCCTGCTGGATGCTGAACGGACAGGCCATGAGAATGTGAGATGACACATGTGCAGAGAGCAAAGCTGTGGCCGAAGGTGCCCCATACCGTCTTATTCTTTGCTAGGATAAAAATGCATCATCATCATCCATCGGAGATGCTCAAGCCGAGCGAGAATAATATTTATTTTTTAATTCTTTCTTTTTCTTGTATATTTTTCATGAACTGTACAGTGTTAGAGGAGCTGTCTGATTTGCCGCCACAGTTTTCTGGCCCAATGTCGTCGCGATCATCGGTAATTTGACCTGCCTTGTGGTTCGAATGCGCTGATGTTGCTACACACAGTACATTTCACCAACCAACCAAGCGATGGCAGGTCTAAGTCTTCACTGGTGCACTGCTCGCGCCGAAAGGGAAAGAGATATTGTGACGATTGTCCTATTTTTTGAAGTTGATCGCTGTCCACAGGAGAGGCTGCACGTTTAATTTCTCGGCCTGAAAGCACCGGCTTCGCTTCACTGCCACACAAACTGGTCTCCAGTTTCCAATTTGCTGACCCTGAATTTTGAAAATGTATACGCATCGTAGCAAGGTAGTTCACCACAAAAATTATACGAGGCAATCGAGACTGAAGATGCTGCACTTGGCTTCGGTTTCCTGATAGTCTTCTTTTCTGAAAATTTGACCTTGCAATTTAGTAGTAGTACACAGAAGTAAATTTGCTATCACCAGTGGTAATTTAGCTTCTACTAGTACCTCTTAATTTACACAAGTCATGAGCTATTGGAACCAGTCGCATGGCCAAACCCGAATCTTTTGTAGGTAGAGGGGATCTCTTAACATCGCTTAATTTCTCAGTCGGAAAGCACCGCCTTCTCTTCACTGCCACACAGCTCTGTTCCCAGTTTCCAACTTGCTGACTCTGAATTTCTAAATACGCACACCTCGTGGCGACTGGCGAGGCAGCTCAGGTGGATCACCAATATTATAGTACGAGGCAATCGAGATACAGGACAATGCAGTCGGCACTGGTTTATACCATCGTTTCTGGATGAATTGCAGTCAATGTTTTGAAAATTTGACCGCAAAATTTTACTAAGTGTTTGGATCTATCACATTGGAGTGGTTATGGTAAATTCGCTGTCCCTAGTAATTCAGCGCACAGAGTTACGTTTTGCAACAAATACATAACTTAGTTTGCAGGAGTCATGAGCGAGCTATTGGATCCAACCGCATGGATCCGAATCTTCAGCAGGTATAGAAGACTTGCATAACACTCTGTTCAATAATTCCAGATACTAGTACTTGTATAATTATATCAAAACTAATGTAATAATCAAACAGTGCAGTGCAGATCTTGTCCATGTTCACTCAAAGCTACAAGCTCGATCCAATCCAAGCTTTGCTTGCCAGGCAACAATGCCAGCCAGGAGCCCGTCCGCGAGATGCGCATCACAGAGCAAGCGGTCAGCAGGGCTACTACACCGGCGAGGTGGCCTCGAGGAGCAGCTCCTCGCCGAGGACGCCGTCGAGCTCGTCCCCGGTGATGCGGCCGAGCACGAGCACGATCCCCATGGCGAAGGCGACGTCGAAGCCGGCCCGCACCCACAGCACGAACACGTCCCGGCCCAGCACCACGTGCGCGCCCTCGTCCACCTTCCGGCGCACCTCCGCCACCACCGTCTCCTGATCCTCCCCCTCCTCCACCTCGCCCGCGCCGCCGGAGGAGGCCACCGCCACCACGCGGCAGCAGCGCCTCGGGAAGGACCCGTCGACGCGGAACTCCTTGGCGGCGGGGGCGAGGAGGTCGACGAGGACCCCGGCCCCGGCGCCGAGGATGGAGGAGCGGCGCGCGGAGAAGAGCGGCTTGGCGCCGCCCGCGGCGCCCCCGTCGCCCAGGAAGCCGTCCCAGCGGTGGTGCAGGCTGGGGCGGCGGCGGCGGACCGTGAGCACGGGGTCCCCCGCGGCGCCCAGCAGCGCCAGGTCCCCCGCCGCCGCGCCCCCGCCGCAGGCGCCTCCCCGGCCGTACGTCTCGAGGCGGAAGGCCAGCGCGCCCGTGCGGTGGTCGTAGGCCTCCAGCCCGTCCCCCGGCGAGAAGAGCGTGGTCTTGCGCACCGTCAGCTCCCTGTCCTCCTTCTCACAGTGCTCCTCCCCCACCACCACCGTCGCCGCCGGCGCCTCTCCCCCCTTCATCTCCCTCTTTGCTCGCTCGGCCTCGGCTTGGCTCTCGTCTGTCTGTCTCAGCGCGCGCAGAACGAGGTGGTAAATAGCGCAAATAGCGTGGGCGGTGGGGCGCGTCGGCTAGCTTTTCTCTCTCTCTCGGTGGGTTACGGGTTCGTGGGGCCGGGTCGGCACCGGGCCCGCGGGCCGACCCCACGAGCGGGCACCACAAGGAGGTGGTGGCGCGGGAACCGGATCAACATTTTACAAATCTACTGTATACATTTATAAAAATTACACACAAACAAAATTATGGTGCAATAAAATTATTTTTTGATTTATTTTTTTACATGCTATAGTAAACCTGCACAGTGGTTGCTCCACTACCCTAACATTCCTTTTTCATTTTACACACGCATTTCACTGTAGCTCGTGACATTTTTTGAGGATGTTAGAGGATCCACTTTCGGTGGCGGGGCGGAGGGACGGCGACGGATAGGGGATTCGCCGTGCGCCCGGGGGCGGTGGGCAAGTTCGTTATCGAAGCTTTGGCCTGTTTGGAAGGGGGGGAAGGGACCGGACTGAGACCGCGCGGGAAAGCAAAGGAACAAGAGGAATAGTGGGCTGGGCACGGTCGGCAGGGGATGTTGGAAGATAACGTAATTAGGGGGCGATTGTGATCGTAAACGAACCAGCTCGATCGGGATCATGGTTGGATAGAGGACGGATTGGATGGAATGTTTTGCTTGCGCTTTTCCTCCTCCTCCGTACCGTACCGTATCGTGCAAGGGTGCCGGGAGTAGGAGCAGGAGCAGCGAGAGGTTCAGATAAGATTGTTTAGTACGGTGATGAGATGAGATTACGTATGAGCCTACGAGTAGTAGGGTTGGTCGCTGACACGAACTGACTGAACTGTCGAGGTCGACGCCGTGTGACGCATGGGCATGGGCTCGCCGGACGGACGGAAGGCGGCAGTGCGACGAACACCGCGACGCTCCGCTCGGCTCCGCGATTCGGATTCGATTCTTTCTTTTCGGGTGCGAGGGATGGGCGGGCGGAGGCTTGGGAAGGAAAGATTCTTGCGCCTGAGGCGGAGGCGAGAGATCCACGCAAAGGAGAAGGATCGGATCGGCTGCCCGTCGGCGTCGGCGGGGCGGCCACGTCGTCCGGGCGGAACCTTGGGTCTTGTCCCCTCTCTCTCTCTCTCTCTCTCTCTCTACAGTGGGCGACGCGTAGACAAATATCAGAGCACGGCTATCAACAGACCGGATGCGCATCTAAAAAACCCAGACCGGATGCGTAAAAGTGACTTGTACTTTGAGTCTTTTTTATGACATGTGGTTGCTTTGCTCCAGGCCTCCCGAAGATTTCTAAGTCCGAATAACCAAAACGGTTTGTCTAATTCACATCTAGATGTTTTTTAAGTATGTCACATCTAAGCTTTCATAAATATATAATGCAACAACAAGAAATAAAAAAAATAGAACAAAAAAAGATCACAAACAAAACGGACATCAGCTTAGATGTGACATATCTATGTCACATCTAGATGTGTTCTAGACAGACCCTAACCAAAAAACAACAAGTAAGAGCAACTCTATTATATTCCGAAAGCACGCACCCTCCAACATTCTTGTTTCAATATATAAACCCAGCCAGCTTGCTCCAGAAAACAATATGCAAGAGCTACTCCAGATTCCTGAAAGCACGCACCCTCCAACATGGTAATTGCCAATGTAAAGACTAGAGGGTAACGAAACACTATTAGCATTTCGCCAAAAAAAAAAACACTAGCAAATTTCCTAAACACCCTGTATCTCTAATAAAATTCTAAAAAGACATATGGCGGAGCCTTTATGATAAATGAAGGAGATAAACATATAAATGACACTTTATAGCTAGGGTTGCTGGCGCCAATAAACTTGCATGCCCAACCCAGTTCTCCGAGCGCCACTATCGGACTGCGTCCAACTCCCTCCGTGCAACGCCATGGCCGGTGACAACATGGCCATCGCTTTGGCCCTCCCACGCGTCCTCCGAGTTGTAGAGCGTGTCCCCCCCTCCCATCACCTTTCCTCACCACATCCTCCCCTATCATGACATCTAGCAGGTGCTTCACGCCATGTCTCAACGTTGCCTTGTCACCCCCATCTCACGGTGCCACCGCTGCTTGCTTGGAGCCAGCCTCGCAACCGTCACCAACCCTCCGTGATGGCACATGATGACAGTGTCCCGGCTAAGGGGCTTCTCACCACAATGGTTATTCGTCTGGTGGGCCAGGCTAAGAACCCCTTTGTCGGTTGCATCATGTGCTACTTTGGTCGGCCTATGGCTTATCACGTGAAGATTTTAGAAGACTTGACGTGCAAGCCAAGAAGCTGAGATTGTGGAGATTCTACCTCCCTGTACATAGCCCACTAGGATCCATGTACCCTAGAACCCCCGGTGTGCTACATAAGCCAGGCACCAGGCTCGTAGATAGACAACTTACAATGGTACTCTTGATGCACTCCAGCACAATAAAACACAACTGCGATGTAGGTTATTATCTCCTCCGGAGAGCCTTAACCTGGGTAAAATCCTCGTCCTTGATACCATCGCACCAAATGGCCTAGTTTGGGATACGGTACCGAGGGATATGTCAGATTTAACTTCGACAGTGGTGGCCCATGTAGGTCCTCCTAGGTGAATGTCGCGGCGTGATGGGAGTGCGGATCAATGCTTAAATTGGTTCCGGTGCGATCTTTGTGCCCGACCAGGTGTTCGTCTTAGCCAGCGTCACACTTGTCTCCAACTCAACTAGCCACCTCAGCCAGGTCAAGGCCTGCTCCAGGCTGGATCTTAAGATTCGACAACATGGAGTACATGACGGATCTCCGCCGAGAGCTGATCTTCTCATGTTTTGCATCTTATCAGATCGAGGGGTAGTAGACGCCGGATCTCCGCGGAGAGCTGATCTTCTCATGTTTTGCATCTTATCAGATCGAGGGGTAGTAGATGCTGGATCTCCCAATTCCGGAGTTGCTAGAGGAAGTTGATTTTTTGACCCACCCAATACCAATCTCGTTGCTGACGTCGAAGATCTTACCGACGTCCTCGAAGGAACCACCGATGAGGTTGATGACATGAAGAGGAGGTTGGCGAGTCCGCGAACAGCTGACCACCAGCCGCAGCGCCCTCGAGCAAATGGAAGGAGACCTCTACCTACGACATCTACATGGTGGACATGCCAAATGCCAGTAACAATGGCGGTGGCGACGACGATGTCAACGACAAAAATGATGGCAACGACAAGAACATCGCCAGCAACAATGACGACACCAACGAAAACAATGGCAACGGTCCTGACGACCCTTCAAGTGATTGGCCGCTTGATGAGAATGGGGATCCCAATAGCGAGTATGGTCCCTTTGATGAGCACATCCTAAACGAATCGCTCAGCAACCCATGCCACGATGAATGTCATGAGAGGTTGGTCACTGGTCAGGTCGTCCATAGTAAGGGACAACAAGCGGCCACTTCAACGGATGTAGGCCATCGATGATTGCTGGCAGCAAATCCTCCAACATGAGGAGAATCTGAAGAAGAAGAAGAAGAAGAAGAAGAAGAAGTAGAAGGCGACCAAGAAGGTGGCGGCCAAGGAAGGTCGGAACCTGATGAAGGACTTGGATGCCACTGCAGACCACAGTGTGGTTTCTAAACACATGTGGGCTTAAGACCTGCACCCCTGTGCAGGAGATTGGCCTCCTAGTCTTGATGGCCGACTGACTTACAAGGACAAACACACTAATAAAGTGGGGGTATGTTGCATGAAAAGCCGCATTGACATATCTCAAGACGTGGGTTGCTCGGATACCTGAAGTTGGGACAAGTCAAGCTACTGCCCCAAGAGGTGCTGCCCGGCATTGGCCAAGGACAACACACCCCAGACGATCTACCAGTCCAGGCACAACGCACCATGTCCCCCACACTGCCATGAGATATCGGTTGAGCATACAGCTAGGCTACACGAGCAGGGCAGGGACCGGTACATGCCGAATTTCTCCAGATACGATGAGGATGCTAGCATCAACGACACACATCATACCATTGACGCTCTCCAAAGAATAGCCCCCCCACCCTGCGGGGTTTGCCCGTCGCCCACCCCTTCTCGTCAAACTTTAAGCCCACGAACGGTGTTACATGGATCCCGCGATATGGATATGTGATTATATCCTCGCGGTCCAAGTGCCGAACAGCGATGACCTACACGCCGTGTTGCACAATCTGATGTCTGGCTCAGTCAACACCTGGGCCAATATTTCGAAAGAGATCTGAAGCAACATCATCGAATTTTGCGCCATAACAGCTCATAAACAAATGCAAGTATATCTTGTATACAGGAACCAAAACAGTGAAAAAGCACATGAGTGTGCAAAAATTGCAATAACATATGGGTCTGTAGCCGATCCTAGCACTAGGTTCAAGTTGAACTGTACCAATCCTGATCATATAGGAGAACGTTGTCCCTTGTTTCAGGTGTCAGGCCATAGTAAACTGCAAGGATTTGTACTTCTCCATGTAAACTGCTTTACAAATAAATGAAAGGTTGGACATATGAAAAGCTTTCTTAGAAACGAGTAGCAAGCTATAATAACACATGATCACAAGGAAAATACAAGCGCAAACCCAAGGGGGTGTACATTTCATCAAAGGATGGGCAGTGTATGAAGATATCTATCCACTTTCCTTCGTACGTCATCTGGCTGGGTGCTTCTAGTGAAAAATAGCTCAGCCAACGGCGAGGCCTTCCCTTGCAGGCATATCAACTCTGTTTGACGGCTGATATCCTTTGGGGTCCAATCAACCGAATGACTGATATCCATGGCCCTTAGAGATTGCGCTCTAACCATAAGATACCTTGCAAAATCTATCTCCCCGACCGTACCACAATATCCGCTCAGTCGCACATGCGTTAGATGCTTACTTTGCCAGATGGCCATCTCGGACGCCGGCTTCCAATCTCCTCAACCAGCTTCATTATTTGGACCGAAGTAGAAGCACTGTCATAAACAAAAAAATGTAACAGAGTTGGCACTTGTTGATGTAGAGGTAATAAAAATGATTGCATTTCATCATCATTCGTGTAAATGTTGAAACTAGTAGTGAGCTCATATGTAGAATGAACAACCTTTACAAATAAAGAAATGCACTCCTATCCAATGTGGACTAATACTTCAAATGATATAAATAAAACAATGTAATTTTACTCACATGTGGACCTAACATTTAAACACACACACTATACTTTCATGGAAGACCAGCACTCATGCAAAATTTACAAACAATAACAACCGAAATGAGCTACAAGTCACAATCATGCTCTTGGTATTAGTTTATTTACCCAACCAATTCCTCTAGTTATGTATCACACTGAACATATGAGCAAACAAATTGTAATTCCAATGCAATAACAAACCTTGTGTAGTCAACTTACTAATTTCCATCATATGTTTAAAAAATTCAAATATTGTCTCACTTTAAATATTACAAAGGACCTACTATCCTCTCTTAAGATTCTTCAACACTAGCTACATGATCTCTCATTCTATTTTCGCTCTCTTTTTAATTGTGAACCATGCAACAGCCCCGAGACATCAACGCCCCTTTGACAGTCTCCTAAGCCAGTGGCCTAACTCCTTGCTAGTTCTCAATTAACCATTGGGTCATGTATGTGTATGTAAAATGAGAAGCATCCATTATGAAGCAATTTGAATGCAACCAATTAAAAGAAACCTTCCAATCTCTCTATCTATCGAGAAATGTCAGTCTATAGTTTTATTTAAGCTTCTCTGTGCGAAACTAATGAATACAATGGCCGACACTGAAAAGGAAAGCTAAAGGAAAATTAAAGACTCTGGTGCAAAATTTAGAACTATTGATCATTTGCTACAAGTTAAAACATAAATTTCAAAAATTTAAAATAAATATATGCCTATAATGGATACATTTAAAAGTAGGTTTGTGAAAAACTTTACTTGAAGGTAAAAAAAATAAACCATATATACAACACAAGTTTAAGTTGCATAGGGAACTTAAATTGCAAATGAAGTAAAACAATCAAATAGAAAGCAAATCATGCAGCATAGTTACCAATATCTCGAGACGTTGCAAACATGTGAATAAGGTTAAGAGGTGTATAGCTTTGGTTGGCTCTTCGCCGTTTGTGAATTTCATACCGAAGACGAGCGAGGTTACAAAGGGCAAGGGTATCTGCATCAATCAAGTAGAAACAAAAAAAGATTTAGATATCTATGTTTGGCCGCTAAAATTGATAAGCAAACATAAAATACGTCTAGGACTTGATTGAATTATCGCTAATTGATCAGTCACTACAAAGTTCCAAGTGCTAATATAACAAATAATTAGTGCATACCTTAATTAGAAAAAGTAGTAAGGCTCGGCGAGCCCAAGCTCGGCAGCTTAAGCACAAACTCTGGAAGCCTTCGCTTACCAAAATTAACAGCAAAATCTGGTATACGCCAGAGATCAATGTGCGTGAAGGTGATGCTTTGAAGGGCGGGCGTGTTCCTTACGGAGACTCGTCGAGGGGGACACAAGGCGTGCTCATGGACATAGTCGTCAGGGTGCAGGAGCGAAAGCAAACGCGGTGGAGTCCATGGATCCTGAAGAGATGCAGCTCCCGGAGAACAGGGCAGGCCTCGATCATGCGGTGGGGTGCCGTCTCAGAGATGATCACTTCGGGCAGGTACAGATAGTCGAGGTTCGGCAAGGTCGGCACCGGAGAATGGAGGACATTAGGAGGGCCGAGGCGGCAGCAGTGGAGATCCAGATGGCGTATGGAAACCGCGGCCCTGCCCAGCAAGGTGCGGGGCACAGGGTGCTGGAACTTAGACGCCCATCGCACTATGAGGGTGTCGTCGATGCGCCGCTCCGCTAGGGCTCGAAGCCAGGCGCAGGTGCCGACGCCGTCGAGGGTCGTCACGCAGAAGCGGCGGATGGGGCTGCGGTGCGAGGAGAGGACGGAGTTGATGGACTCGGCGCTCAGAAAAGGAGCATCCGAATCGGCGTTGAGTTGTAGGTCTAGCGGCAGCGACGGCCAGATGCGTCGCCATCGGCGCGAGAGCAGCATGGTGCGGGCGGCGGCCTTGGGCGGGAGCTTGGAGACGATGGTGCCTAGAAGGCAGTCCGGGAGGAGGCCGATGCCGTCCTCCTGCTCCTCCATGGTTGAGATGGCGGACACACCCCGAAGCTTGAATCACAGGAGAGAGGGAGGAAGAAACGCCTGGCGGGCTTGTGTATATGAGGGTGGGGTGGGCTGAGAGGCCGGAACAGGATACGAATCCTCCCCCAATGCGAACTCTAAAAAATGCTATGTTTCGCCTCATGCGAGATTTAAGAAAGCCACGCATACATCGTTTGTCTTAGTGGGTCCGCCCTACAATGTGCTTTTGGGAAATTTTTACGGACCCGGATAACTTGTAGGAACCTTTTACCCGATTTTGTAATACAAATACATGATGAATAATTTTTTAATACAAGTAAAAGATTTTTGTATAACTGTCGAATTTTTTTGAAAAATTATGTTAAACATTTTTTGAACATAAGTTGAACATTTGCCAAATGGACGTTAATTTTTTATAAGCATGCTGAACATTATTTAAACACACTTTGTACATTTCCGAAAAATATCATAAACATATTATTTAACATGTTTTTTTATAAATGTCATGATTCTTTTTCAATGGTACAATATTTTTTAGAAAATTATACGAACATTCTTTTTTACATTTCATGAACAGTTAAAAAATACAGGAATATTTCATTACATTTTTAAATGTCATTAACATATTTCCTAAAATCTTATCAACATTTTGGAATGCTACAATTTTAAAAACAAATTAGGTGTATATTTTTTTTACATATTCACTAATACTCCATTTTTTTTAACTAGCATGGACTTATTTTTAAATTTGTAAACATTTTTAAATGTCGGAAACATTTTTTAAAAGTTGTATGTACTTATTTAAAAATTGTTTGATCAAAATTTAATATTTCACAAACATTATTTAGTGCAAGTAGTGTTGCCTGACACCTCTAGCTCCTGTTCCTCCCGGACAGTGTTGTGTGCTCGTACCCGTATCACCAAGCCTGTGGTTACCCGGCCGGAGGCGCAGGCTGCTTGCCGTGCGAAACAGTGGGCGGCGCAGAACAGATCCAGCTGCGGGTCATTCAGATCCGTGCCTGAGTCGCTTCCGCCCGCTGACTCAAATGATGATCTCCTTCACAGCGTCAAACACCGGTCCTTGACCTCAGCGGAGACGGACGCCTGTCGTCGCCACCGCAAAAATGCCAAGGCATTTCAGCTAGGCGTCAGGGATGCCTTCCCTACTCATCCTCGTCTCACCACCACCAGCGATGATGCCCCCCCACACGCACACAAGCAGCATACGCCGAAAAGTACTTCCGCCGCTTCGGAGACCCCAAATGGGAAGGGCCTGACGAGAAAAGTGGTGAAGTCCGGTGGGTGGTGGGTCTCTTATCTATCCTTAGTCGTTTATTACTCACAGATTGTAGTGGATCGATGAACGCAGTATGTTTTGTGAATTTGGTATATCTATGTCTGATCTATGCTAGGTTCAATTTATGTACATATTGTTGATCATGTTGGGTTTTAATGGATTAGGGGTTCGGACCACCGCCGCGGACGGCGGAGACACGAGGGCCAAATTTAGCAAGTCCATTTGTACTCCGATGCTAACCCTGTTAAGTTTCAAAGAAATTTTCATGTGAAACCCAACCTTAAAATCCTACGGTTCAAGTTTGCTATGTTGAGTGGCCCAACATGGATCAACAGCATATATAGACTGGAATAAGGAAGATGCAACAACAAGAGGACGGGCAATCCGCACCTGCACCCTGGTTTGCTCTACTAGATGTCTAAAATAAAACCCAGTGACTCGAGATGTAGCATAGCACGAACTAGTGCACATCAAACCAACATCCACATGCATTCCTGCTACGTGCACCACGGCACCAGGACCCCAGCTGGCAGATACATACTACATACATACATTCTGCCAGAGACATATATACAGGCACAGCATGTTCAGCTACCACAAGCGTTTCTCCTACCTACATGTCACCCAACAACGGCGGCAAGGGCGACGAAACCTGAAGGCGGCCCAAAATGGGGCACAGGCCACCGACATCGCCGTACGCATCGCCGGACGCCGCCATTACCACTACCACTAAAGCGTTCCAAAATACAGGGAACCGTCGACCTCACCGCCGCCGGACGCCGCCATGACCGGAGGCACAAGGGTGGACGCTTCACTCGTCCGGCACCACCTCCATGTTCTGCTCCTCGTACCTCACCCCGACCAGGAACTGGATGCTCACCTGCATGGCCAGTACGACATTGGCATTGAAACAGATCACCCGAAAACATACATCACCGGCGACGTTTTGAGTTTGGTATGAAGGGTGTACCTGCTTTGGGTCATACACGGCGAACTCGTTGTACTCGAGCGGGCCGTCCTCGTTCCCCGACGGCACCAGCTTGCCGCAGGGCACCTTGACGCCGTCCCTCCAGGTGAGGTGCTCCGACTCGTCCGTCGTCTTCCTCCCCACCCCCTTCACGCCAAGCTTCTTCTCCTCGAGGGATTTCACATCCTATATATATATATATTGTCCAAAACAGAAGGACAGCATCAGTAACTAGTAACAACAGGTTTATAAACATCCTGAAATATGTGGGTATACAGTATACACTACACAGGGTGGTCGAGTACCTCTGCTCCGGGTGTGCCCGTTATCTCTTTGATCTCTTCCCCCAGAGAGGCCACTGCCAAGACCAGGTATCCTTCTGGACGGTCCACCGCCGTATAGCCATAACGGGCAGCTTCAGCCGCCGCGTCCGAACAGACTATGGCTCGACCAAACTGCACAAACAGCATAAAAGATTTCACCACAATGCTCAGCTTATCTACTGGCACAGGGATCGACCATTTAACAGAAGAATTACCATGTATCCGGGCACAGGCAGATGACAAACAGCAGCCACGAAACCTTTATGCAGATGCCTGAGCAAGTTTGAGCTCCTAGTTCCTGAGAAAAACAAGAGGTTGACAAGTTTAAACACCAAGTGACAATATCAGCAATCAGCAACACATCAGCTAAACTGCAACATGCATCAGCTATTATGAAGGTTAAAGAGGTGTATATGGAGGGTAGGGGGATCCGCATTAATATGGGTGACCTGGCTAGGGTCTGGCACGACCCTTGGATATTTGAGAATCCTTTGAAAATCTGTTACCCTGCTTTATATGATATTTGTCAAGAGCAAGAATGCACCTTAGCGGCTTTTGCTGCTAATAACTTTGTGATGGGATTCCGGCGTAATCTCTTTGCTGAGTTGTCCGATCAGTGGGCTTGTGTGGTGGATGGGGCTAACAAGCTGACTTTGAATGATGCCCCTGATCAAGTTGTTTGGAAGTTTAATAGCAAGGGAGAATTTACAACGAAATCTGTTTATGAGTGGTTGGAAAAAGAGTTATCAGGACCTGATTATAAGTGGATCTGGAAAGCTAAGATCCCTCTGAAGATCAAAATCTTCCTTTGGCAACTCTTTCAAAATGCTATCCCTACCAGGGATAACCTGCGTAGGAGAAAATGGCCAGGGAATCCAACTTGTTCGTTTTGTCATGATATTGAAACTGCTGAGCACCTTTTCTTTGGGTGTGTGTTTGCCCGTTCTGTCTGGGGGGTGATCGGGGCTGCTTTAGGAGCATCCTGCACTCCCAAAAATATTTGGCAGAGCTGGGCATGGCTTTATAAATATCTTCCTGGGGGTAAAAAGCATTACATGTCTATGGTTGCTGCTATTTGTTGGGGTATTTGGTGCACCCGCAACAAAGCGACCTTTGATAACTGTATCATTCGCTCTCCGCTGGAGGCTGTTTTCACTGCGTGTTCCTTTTTGATGTATTGGTCAGGTCTTCTGAAAGGGATTGACAAGGAAAGAGTCCAGGCTGGAGTGCAGAAGCTGGTGCGCGTGGCTGCGTCTTTGGCGGACCGTTCTACTCCCAGGGGAAGGCTCATGCTGGGGAATGGCACGGGAGCTTGAAGCTGTTCTGGACAGTAGTCTGTGATGTCTCTGATCTCACTGGGGTTTGATGCCCGCTGAGATGTCCTGTGGTTTCTTTTGGTAGTGGTGTCCGGTACTTTAGTCATGATGCGCGTAGTATTCGCTGTGCTGTTCATTTCGAGGATGGGATGGTTGGTGTCAACAGGTTTTTGCCCCGTGACAGATGACTCGTTTTAGAGTCATTTGTTGCGGGTTTCCTGTTGGTGCCCCAACTCGCTCTCCCCTTTCGGTCTCCTTTTGCTTATTCGGTCTCGGATAGTTCAGTATGCTGTGGTTTTGAAGACAACTGAGACTGTAATATTTCCGTTAAGCAATTAATGGAAAGGGGTGTGAGCCCGGTTGGAAAAAAAGCAACACATCAGCTAAACTGCAACATGCATATATACAACCCTGGGAGGACTGACCAGAAATTGGAAAAACAGAGAAACATATGCACGGACTTACCACACCAGAGAAGAACTTTGTTTGGCAGTTTCTTTATTTCATTATAAGAAGGGAATGCACTGGACTCGACCGCATATATCCGATCCACCGACACACCGTAGACCTGAAAGAGAGCCGATCATAAGCCAGTACCATGGGTGGAGAAAAGCTAAAAGCATAGCAGAGTACAACATATTACCACGTCGTCGACCTTGACCGGTTCATATGTTTTCTCCAGATACTTGACAATCATCTTGTAATCCTCTGAATCTTCAGGAACACTGTTGATTGAACACCCCAGTTTCTTGTAGCATTCAGAGAGCGGATCATCCAAGGTTGACCCAAAAACATCTCCTATGAGATGAGACGCAACATTTATATCACGGATCGTCTCGAAACCAGAGGCTACCTGCAGTCCAAGCAAACCTTGAGATCATCATGAATAGGTTAACTGACTGAAGATGGTGTGAGAGGTATGGTATGCAACCGTACATTGTCAGCAATCTGTTCAAACCCCCTCATTATATATGGCCGAGTTGTGGGGAACAGGGTGAACCACTTGTTGCTTATCTCTATCCACAATGCATCAGCAGCAGGGCCGGACTCTGGCGCTGGTCCCGCGTCTCGGATCCATTCAAGTAGCACTTCCTCCCCTGCCAATTGGAACAGTTGATGATATAGACTGACAAGTGAGGCAAACAGAAATGTTTAAGGGCAGACCTCTCTTCAAATGGAGATCCGTAAGCATCCCGACAGGAAGGTCAGGCAGATCCTGGGCCATCTCTGTCAGAGCATACCTGTGACACAGACCAGTAGGTAACATTTTTTACGATCTCTTGACAAACTGACGGCCCCTAAATATAGGAGGCTATAGAAACATAGACATGGTGTTTCCCAATTATTTCCAAGACAAATTTAATCGACATTTTCAACCAGCAACATAGAAGTTAACTGAAACCTGTATATTTCTTGGCCGCACAATTGCTTTAGGAGAAAAGAAATGGCAGGGTCAAGCTTGCAGTGTGCTGCTGCAGCTCCCAGCTGACGAAGTGCTGCACCACCATGACGCACGTCGAAACCGACATCCTGCCAAGGAAAGAAAAAACAGTGATGTTTCTGGGTGGCTACTCCAAAGCATGGAATCAGAGAAGGAAGAAACCAAAAGATGTACCATGTCTAAGGGGTACATCTTCATACTCTTCTTCTCAAACTTCTTTTCTCTCTCCCATGGCTCGAACTCATTTCCAGTGACCTCCTCAAATAGACGAGCAAATTCCTTGATAGCATCATTGACACGGTTACCAAAATCCTCGACTCGTTCCTCTGCCATTTGATCATGGCCAATTGGACCCTTCTTGTAGAAAAGGTGCAGGTGTTTTTCAGGTAGCATGATCAGCTGCATAATGCAGAACCTGCATAGATAGAACAGTTTCTAAGTGCTTGAATCAATGTACACTTCACCTCCACTCAGGCCTCAACGCATATGATAAAAGACAAAAGTACATACTGGTTCATTTCGGATCCTAAGTCGCAAACCGAACAGGCACAGTTATAGATGATGCCATCCTTCTCGAAGATATGCCCACCGTCTTTGTCCAGTTTAGAGTCCTTGTGCACCGATCTTTTGCCAGCAAGTTTCAGCTGCCCAACCAAAACAGAGCTATTGGTTACCTAACTGGAGCTGCAATTATGAAAAGGTGCAGAAGTTAAAGGCAACTGATTACCTCTGCAGCCAAAGTCTCAATGGCCTCCTCGCTTGGATCAAGCTTGTCCAGCGGCAGTCCTCTGCCCTCCGGAACAACATCCGATACAATATCATAAGCAGCCAAAGGCTGGGCTTCCTTCTTCTGAATGCTATCAATTATCCACTTCTCACTCACTACTGGAGTTCCACGCTCCCTGCGCATGCATGGTCAGATTGTGAAATGAACACATGATCAGAAAGCGTAATGTGCAGGAGTAGCATTGCTTTTAACGTGAAGATAGAAACGATCTGATTTCATATGTGCTGAAAACATTTTGGAGCATGGACCATAATATTGGAAGACAAGAAAGTGATCGGCAAGGGATTATTACAGTGCTTCAGCAAATCCTCCTGAGCCGCCCTTGTCTCTCTCGGCTGGAGAAGCAACTACACATGTGACACCTGCAAGGCGAAGGCACAGACATCAGCAATGGCAGCAGTTCATAAATGATGCAACAGACAGGATAGTACTACATGACACCCACCAAGCACAGAATTATTCACTTGTCCTCCATGGTTCAGAATCTGCTCCTTGAAATAAGCCTGGCCATTTTCAGAACCAACAGAATCAGATTCGTGCAACTCGTAACCATAATATAGAATGGGGTAAATGTTCAAATACTATACGTGTGAGCGTGACATCCGTCCAGACAGCGCGATCATCATGCCCGAGAAGATATGGGCCTCTTCATCCACATCACGCTTAGGGTACCCCTTCCCTTCTTGCTGCTTCAGCCACTGCAGGGGAACAAACAAATTGTTTCAGATTGTAGACTGCCCGCGAAGTGAATGCTGCACCAGTAAATAAATACTTGAAAAAGTGTGGCCTCATTACCTTGTTCACATAATCATTGTTGATTTCCTCCGGCACCTTTATGGGATCAGATTTCCTTGGAGGATTGCTGCTGCTGAAAATGCAGCTTGCCCACTCACTGTATTTGCCAGTGCACTTGTATTTCCACCCCTTGCACTCAAGCTGGCCACCACATGTTGGGCACTTCTCAAGCGGCCCATAAAACATCATATCCTCACTGAAATCATCAAGCATGTTGTGAACATTTGGCAGAACATTCAGCATATGAGAAAATCATCAAGCATGTTGTTAACATTTCACTCGGATGTCAAATGGACTATACCATCTTGGCACAACTGCATCTTCTGATCCAGAAGCGTCTTGCCCGTTGGCTTCGAGGATCTTGCGCATGTCCTCCACAGAGAGGTGCTCTCTTATGGCCTTGCAGAAATCTGTGAACTCTTTCGTGGAGTTTTCCTTCCCATCTAGCCCAGACTCCCCGCCCTTGAGCTTCTTGGTCTTCGTTGGTGCCTCCGGCTCGACCGGCTTCTTGTTCTTGGAGGGCCGCTCCTTCCCCCCTTCCTGCTCTTTGTGTTCTTCCTTCTGCCTGTTTGGGGCATCTTTCCCTTCTTCAGCCGCATGAGTCCGTGATCTTGTCTCGTGTACCTCCAAGGACATAACATTTTCGTGAGCAACATACAGATACTAGGGGGAAGAGAAGTGAGCCATACATTCGATTCAACGGCTAGATTAGTGACTGTCTCAGCCAGGATCCTAGATGGAGCAACATAAATAAGTTGCAACCTGATGCAGCATACACATACATCAGAAAGGAAATAACCAATTTTTCTGTGTCTTCAGTGAAGTCTACAACTTGTAGTTTTTGTAAAGTACATCTCTCAATACGAATAGGAGGGTTTATACAGTTAAGAATCACTCAGTTACTACCACTATTTTTTACATCCTCAAGATTCATGCCACATGCGAGTAATGCCTGAGGAATACGCCATCATAATTTAAGGATGGTAAATAACTCGAATCCATCACATATGAGGACATTTCAGAATCAGAACCACAGCAAGCTAAACTACACAAAAAGAAATGCAAGAACTCAGAGATATTTGTCATAGACATACATCAGAAAGAAAAAAAAATCAGTAAAATCTAAATGTAGTAACTCTTGGTTCTAGTAAAGCACATCCCCTCTCAATGCGAATAGCAAACTTTATACAGATAGGAGTGACCAGTTACTACCATTATTTTTTACATCCTCAAGATTCATGCCACATGCGAGTAATGCCTATGTTCACAGTTGAAACTGGGAAATAAGTCGTCAGACCACAAACATCACATGAGGGCATTTCAGAATCAGAACCACAAAGATAGGTGGAACAAGAGGTCGTCACAATTCCTGAAGGATGGTAAATAGCTCAGGCCCATCACGTTCAGAATCAGAACCATGGCAAGCTAAACTACAGAGAAAGAAATGCAAGAACTCAAGTTATCTGTCATCAGTTAGCAAACGATTCTTGTTAAACTGGAACGGGCAGCAAGAACTCGTCGGTGTGCTTGCCTGATCCGTTCCAGCCATGAGCAACCAAGGATCGAACAAAAAGACGCGACCAGATCACTAGATTAGCATGAACAGCTACCACAGGGCAATGTCAATCGGCGGTGTTCAGAGAAATGCATAGACCGGATGAGATGAGGATGCGTGAGAGCGGTACCATGGCGGCCGGATTGCGGTGAGACGGAGGCGCCGAGAAGCATCAAGGCCTCGGGCCCGTCCTTATCCCGGGGGCCTAAATAGGGGCGGAGGCGAGCAGGGGGGTTGGGACTGGCCGACTGGGAGGAGTTCGGGTGTCGCCGCCCATGCGCTCCAGGTGTGCGCACGCCCCCTGCCCCCGCGACACGTCGCCTGCCGCCCGCTCTCATGCAGGCCGGTCTCGGGGAGCGCACCGAGGAGGAAGGGGGAGATGTGGGGGCAAACCAGGAGAGCCATTTTGCAGAGGACCTCGGAGGCTCGGATGCGGTCGGATGAAACCGGCGGCGGTGTCCACTCTCCGATTTCTCTGCCACGTTATTAATTCTTACAAGTACACCCTAAAATGCATTAGTGGTCACTTATCTCGTCGAAGGTGCTCTGGTCACTCTAGTGAGAAAAATGTGATTTACGGTCACCGGAGGGCCATCTACGATCAATATATGCGTCCATGTATGTATTCGGTGGACGTGGCACGGTGTTAACCTGTCAAATCATCGTTTTTATGTCTTGTTTTAGGGTTGATTAGGGTTTGTGTCCTATTCAGGGAGACGAGACGGCGTGAGGTCCTCCCCGCCTAGTTCCCGTTCCGGCGGCGCGTACATCGTCGTCCGAAGGCGTGTGGAGCACCGACGGAGCTACGTGTATCAAAAATAGGCCACGGCCCGCCCGGCTAGAAGCAAATGCAGTGAAGGATTAGAGTAGATTGAGATGTGAAAGAAAGAAATAGTGGATCTCCTTTGTACTGGCCCGCCTACCATTGATAGTGTAGCTCTGCCACTGGTGCGAAGGTGTGTCTCCGGCGGATCTCGTGTGATTCGGTCGGTGTTGGTCTTCGGTGGATCCCATGGATCTAGTCTTGATGCGTCTATGTTCGTGTGTTTACAGATTGAATTCTTCTGGTCTACGTTTTTCTTCATTGGCGGCGGTTGCTGTTGTGGTGCGTTGGTCCTATGGGGCCTTAACACGGCGACTTTCTAACTGTCTACTACAACGAGTTTTGTCCGTCTCCGGTGAAGAGGTGCGATGACGGCGACGCTCTTCGGCTCGCTCTAGTGCTTGTAGTCGTCGCTAGGTGGTCAGTTGATCTGAATATTTTTTTTATTTCTAGTGTTCTTTGTACTGCCATGATATTCAATGAATAGATAGAAAGTTTTTCGAAAAAAGAAATTCATCCGAACGGCAAATGCACAGTCATGCTATGTGTTTTCCGCAAAACCCTTCAGACTTTTTGGTTTGCAAACTGTGCTCTGCCTTGCCGACTTTGCATGTGACCGGAGGCGTTAGGGCATGGATGAAAATGATCACCGACGTGTGGATGGAGAGTCGTTGCCAAAGTGCTTGTTTTCTAACCGGAAGAGGTGGTGATATCTTCTTCTCGTCGACCCGTAGGTGCTCCACCTCCTTAATTACGGTAAGCCCAAACTTACGCAATCTCCTCTTAATACCATGTTTCTGAAGTTTTACTTGTAAAAAAAGGCTTCTGACATTGTCGATTGTTATCGGTACAAAATGATGGAGATTAGGAAATGTGCTAGGGTTTTGGCAGGGGTTTGGGGGAGGGTTTTGTTTCGGAAAAAAATAATTAAACACAACTTGTGAAACAATTATGATGCATGGAAATGGAATGTATGGATTCTTCTTGAAGGTCTAGGCGGCAATTATTTCTCAGTACAGTTTAACCATGGTGGGTACTTTCTTGGCACCGGTAGTAATCAATCCTAAGTTAATGGCCATGGCTATGATTATCTAGATTAGGATATGCAGGTACCTCTTCTAGTTGAGAACGCCATGGAGGAGATCCGGTATGAAATGGTAAGGTTAAATGTTATCACTTTGTATCTATACTGGCAGTCAACAAGAAAATGCCTTGGTTTTGTGTTAATTGGGATCATTTTTAGAGTATTTATCTTGATCATGATGAGAGTTTGAGGGCCATCATTTTTTATGATCTTCTGGAGTTCCCGGTAGCCTATCTGCCCCCAATTCTCGGCCCTTCGAAGCCAAGAAATAATATCCGAAGCGAGACACACTCAAGTCAAGTAGAAGACCCTACGGCAGAGCATGTCATCAATTCAGAAACAGATTTGCTATTTCACATCTAGATGTGAAATACTTATCTCACATCTAACTCTTAAGCCGTTTGATTGAAAACTTTAAGATCCGTGTTCTTTTAAAACTTGCACTTGTGTAGCGTTATGTTTCTTTGTCCGGTCGTTCCGTTTCGGAAGCTTACATTAGGCAGCTGCGCTCGGCTGCTACGTTAGCTAGCTGTGCTTGGCTCGTACCTTATGGGTTCTAGTCTATATATGTGCTGTTGCGTTTTATTTCTTTTTCTGTCATTTCTTTCTTTCGTTTTTTTTCTGTTTTTATTATTTGTTTTAAGTTATGAACTATTTTAGTTTCATGCTTTTGTATTTTATATTTTCCTCTTTTCCATTTCTTTTTTCTCTTTATTATTTATTTTTATTTTTTATTCTTTGTTTATTTGTTTTAAATTCGTAATAAAATCACACTGTCATCTGTTTGCTTAATGTCATGTAAATCTTGATTGCGGATTATTTTGTCGCGCATCCCATATCGTGTCGTGCGTCTGGTGTCTATTTGTTCTTCTTGTGCGTGCGTTTTTTGTTCAACCATTTTTACGGCGCGATCTAAGGGTTCTGTTTCCGACTAGTTTTGCTATTATCATCTACATGAGAGTTAACAATGTCTCATCTAACTTATATATTGTTAGATATACATGCTTTCGAGTCGTGCTTGTTGTCTTTTTGTCTTGTTTTTTGTTCGTCCCTCGTGAAGCAGTGAGGCCCGGTATAACATTTTTTAGTGGGCCAATTTTATGTTTTGTGTTTTGACTTTATTTGTGGGTTGTACTATTTTTGTAGAGGGTCACCTGTCTTTTTATTCCTTGTTTTGCTTATTTTTATTTGACTGTGTAGTAGATGAGGGCTAACTAGATCTTTTTCTTCCGGATTTGCTAAATCTCTAGATGAGATTTAGTGATGTATGATATATCTCATCTAAGTCTATAATCATCCGATTTGTTTAATATTTTTGCACAAACTCAATCATGTGCGTCCGTTCGTTCTTCTTTGTCACACGTCCTCTTGTCACATTTTGTTTTGTGTCAGCCTATTCTCACGTTTTCTTTCACATGAACCATATATCTTGTCATTTGGGAGGCGTGACCCGTTTATTTTTTGTTTGTTTTCGCTGTGCATTTTTTGTGGCATGGTGGAGAATTTGTAGAGCCCATCCTCGACTCACAAACAGATTCACAGTTGTCCCTGATGCAAGTTCACCCCCGACTCACAAATGTGCATGTGTTTTCTTTGTCATCCTAGTTGCAAGTTCACTCCCGACTCGCAACTGGGTTCGTAGTTTGTTAGTGTCCAAGTTGCAAGTCAACCCTTTGCTTGCAACTAGGCCTATAGTTTGTTTCATCCTAGTTGCAAATTCACCCTTAACTCACAACTTGGCTCATAGTTTTATAGTTGTCCCAGTTGCAAGTTCACCCTTGACTCGCAACTGGCCCCATAGCTTGTTGTTGTCACGGTTGCAAGTCCATCTTGCACTCGCAACTCGTATTGTAGTTTTGTTTAGTTGTCCGAGCTGCATGTCCACCCTCGGCCTGCAATCCGCATCATAAATTTTTGTTGTTGTTCCAGTTGCAAGTCCACCCTCAAATCGCAACTAGGTCCGTAGTTTGTTTTATCCCAGTTGCAAGCCTACCCTTGACTTGAAACTCGACCTATGCTTACTATTCATCGCTTTTGTAGGTCCATCCTTGACTTGCAACTGAGGCCGTAATTTGTTTAATCCTAGTTGCAAGTCGCCCCCTGACTCGACTGGGCTCGCAGTTTTGCAGTTGTCTCAGTTG
The DNA here is from genome assembly GCA_963921465.1 of Triticum timopheevii. Classification (NCBI taxonomy): domain Eukaryota; kingdom Viridiplantae; phylum Streptophyta; class Magnoliopsida; order Poales; family Poaceae; genus Triticum; species Triticum timopheevii. Next base: position 400,302,780 of record OY997262.1, on the reverse strand, counting down.
TAAGTCTACCCTTGACTTGAAATGAAGCACGTGTTTTTGTAAGTCTACCCTCGACTCGCAGCTGGGACTGTAGTATGGTTTTCATCCCAGATGCAAGTCTACTCTCGGCTTGCAACTAGGCTCGTAGTTATCCCAGTTGCAAGTCCATCGTGGACTCGCAACTGGGGTCCGACCTTTTTTTCCCAATTACAATTCCACCCTTAACTCGCAACTGGGGGTCTGACCTTTTTTTGTCCGAGTTGCAAGTCCACCCTCGACTCGCAACTAGGGCCCGACCTTTTTTCCCCAATTGCAATTCCACCCTTAGCTCGCAACTGGGGGTCCGACTTTTTTTTGTCCGAGCTGCAAGTTCACCATCGACTCGCAACTGGGGCCCGACCTTTTCCCCCAGTTGCAATCCCACTATTGACTCGCAACTAGGCGTCAATTTTTTTGTCCTAATTGCAAGCCCACTCACGACTCGCAACTGGGGCTGGACCTTTTTTGTCCCAGTTGCAAGCCCACCCTTAACTCGCAACTGTGCGTCCGGCCTATTTTTGTCCCAGTTGCAAGTCCACCCTCGACTCGCAACTGGAACCTGATATTTTTTCCCCAGTTGCAATCCCACTCTTGACTCGCAACTCGGCGCCGATGTTTTTTTGTCCTAATTGCAAGTCCACCCTCGACTCGCAACTGGGGCCTGACCTTTTTTGTCTCAGTTGCAAGTTCACCCTCGACTCGCAACTGGGGCCCGACCTTTTTTTGTCTCAGTTGCAAGTTCACCCTCGACTCGCAACTAGGCCCAAACATTTTTGCCCAGTTGCATGTCCACTCTCGACTCGCAACTAGGGCCCAATCTTTTTTGTCTCACTTACAAGCCCAACCAATTTTTATATATGTTTAATATGTTTTTCAAATACATGATTAAGATTTTTTCAAGCACATGTATTTGAACTTTCTATTATAGGAGTATATGTTAAAAAAATAATGCACAATGGAACATTTATCTTGCATTATATGTAACATTTTTAATCCATGTGAATATTCTCTAAATTTCATGAACATTTTTTATTGACATTTTTGTAAAGCTGCGCGATTATTTTACACTGCATGAATTTTAAAAATACAAGCGAACAATGCTACTTTTCATGAACATTTTTTCAGTGTGCAGGGAACATTTCTCGAAACTAAATAAATAAAATAATCTCACTCTTGCATGTACGCACGTGGTATGTAGAGTGAAAACAAAAGTATATGGTTCTACGTATTGTTACACACATGTATGGTGGTGTTCAGTGTGCGTTCAGCTGTGTGTTTTTTCTTTTTTTTTTTCTGAGACAAGCGTTCCGCTGTACGTGCACATGTCAATAACAAATGTGTGTCCAATGCTTCAGCGGGTGATGGGTGTGGGTTGGGCAGCGACAAACAAACAATCCAGGACAAACAAACAGGCCTGCCGAATGAAGTTGGAAACGGGAGGGAGGAACTAATTGAAGTTGTCAACAAAAGAGGCTACTATGTAGGTTGATGTCATGTTAGATGTGAGATATTATCTCACATCTAGATGTGACATAGTTAGACCCATAAAAGAAAATTTACCCTTGTTGAGAAGTAAGACGATAGAAAAGCTTCCTCCCATTTATTCCCCACTCATTCTAAAACATAATGTGTTAGACATGCAACATGCGTGGTCTCAAAAGATGCAGCTTTGACCATTACTGTTTTGTATACGAATACATTGTAACAAATTAGAAAAACAACTTGAAGCAAATTAGTTCCTTTTTGGCATGTCTCAATAATTTGCACGGGCAATAACTTAATTTCTTATTGTTCCAAATTACTATTAGTAATTTAGATGAAATTCAAACATTTGACGATTTTTTCTGTCATTTATCTATTTTCCCCTGTTTGCAACCTTCCTCTCTAGAATCTGAGCCGGTCTCCTTTAACTTCCTTACAACCCTACTTCCTTATTAGTGCTCCATTCACTACAAAAATCCTGATCTCACATCCAAGGCATTTAAGAAAATGACAAATGTTGAGATGACATAATAGTTCAAAAGGCAAAGATGTCTGAATTCTTTTACACATCTAAAGTAAATCACAAAGGAATTTTAATAAAATACTACAATATGGGTAAAACATTTGAGGCTATGCTAAAGTAGATAAAGGAAGAAAAATGTTTTCAATGAGATTTGGCAACTATATATGACAAATTGTAGATTAGCATGTAACTTAAACTATTTCATCTTGTAGGAAATGACAACAATAAAGGGAAACCTCACTAGTAGAAAAAGGACCTAATGTGAGACACATTAATGCTGGTTCGATTTTGGGCCGGTACTAATGGTACCATTAGTGCCGGTTTGAACGGCTATGCATTAATGCCGGTTCGTTTTGAACCTTTAGTACCGGTTCGTGGCACGAACCGGTACTAAAGGGTACCCGGTACTAAAGGGGTTTGACCTATAGTACTAGTTCGTGGCACAAACCGGTACTAAAGGGCAATTTTCAATCTCTACACCCCCCCGGTATATTGTCATTTCAGTTTTGAAAAATACAAAAGAAAATGATAAAAAAATCAAAAAATAAAATTCTTCGAGATGTAGTTATATTACTACACCTACTAGTTAGGAAAATTAAAAAACTTAAATTTGGACATGTTTTGCAAAAAGTGTAGGGAAAATGTAAAACGGCTATAACTTTTGCATATGATGTCGGAAAAAATGTATAATATATCAAAAAATTCAGCACGAAAATCCGCATCCAATTTTGACCGCCTACGGCCTGTTTGCAACTTTTTAGAATCCTCAAATTCTAAAAGGAGAAAAAGATATTCTCAAATTTAAGTTTTTTTTAATATTGGTTAAATCTGGTCAAACTATGGTCAAACTACTTATTCAAGAAGTATTAATGTTACTACATACTTATTCAAGAATATTAGTGTTACTAAATAATTATTTCAATTTTTTGAATTTTGGTCAAATCTGGTCAAACTATGGTCAAACTTATTTAAGAAATATTAGTGTTACTAAATAATTACTGTTTTTTAGAATAATAGTTTCAAACTCAAATGGTGAAATGTGTGACCTAATGCTCAAGCTAAACTGCTGAGGATTAATAGAATTTACAGCTTACATTTGTCAGGAAAACAACAAGTGTAGACTTGGAAAGTAGGGGGAATATAACTCCGAAGTTAAGCGTGCTCAGGCTGGGGGAGTGAGAGGATGGGTGACCGGTCAGGAAGTTAGACAATTTGGAATGAGTGATCCACACTTGAGTAGTTAAGAGGGGCGATTAGAGACTAAATCATCAAATAATTCAGAAAATTGAAAATAAAAAAACATTTTTTTTTCAAATTTTTTTAAAAAAAACCTTTAGTACCGGTTGGTAACACCAACCGGTATTAAAGGTCCCCCATACCATGGTGCGAGCTCACGCCACGTGGTGGGCCTTTAGTGGCGGTTCGTGTCGAACCGGTACTAAAGGGGGGGCCTTTAGTCTCCACTCTTTAGTGCCGGTTGCAAAACCGGTATTAAAGGCCCTTATGAACCGGTATTAAAGCTCCGTTTTCTACTAGTGCCTACAAATTAAGACCATAAATGAGCTACCAAAGTAAAAAATCGACTAAATCTAATGGCTAGAACAAATGTATGCTCATAGTAATCAAGTCATCTGAGGTTGGAAGAGTTTATTGAATAATGAGTGTTATATGCCTATGTTGAATTGGCATCAATGCTAGATTCCATAAAATGATTATTTAAGTGGAGAAGATTAACAAAGTTTATATAAATAAATAATAATGCATTTCACATTATTATAGAAACTTATCATTTCATGAGAAAACAAAGTCGAAAAATAATCCATGGTTTCCATGCATCAGGAAGAAATCAATCGTTCAAAGTTTTTTTTTGAGATAGCTCACCATCCATGCTGAATTCCATGATCCACATATTAGGAAGGAAATTTTCGCAAAGGAAATTTTCCATGGAATTGTGACGTCCCCGATTCAATCGTACACTAATCATGCACTCAAATGTGTACGATCAAGATCAGGGACTCACGGGAAGATATCACAACACAACTCTAAAAGTAAAAATAAGTCATACAAGCATCATATTATAAGCCAGGGGCCTCGAGGGCTCGAATAAAGTGCTCGAACATAAACGAGTTAGCGGAAGCAACAATATCTGATCACAGACATAAGTTAAATAAGTTGTCATAAGATGGCTAACACAAACTGGGATACAGATCGAAAGAGGCGCATGCCTCCTGCCTGGGATCCTCCTAAACTACTCCTTGTCATCGTCAGCGGCCTGCACGTAGTAGTAGGCACCTCTAGTGTAGTAGGAGTCATCGTCGACGGTCGCGTCTGGCTCCTGGGCTCCAACGTCTGGTTGCGGCATCCGAGAAGAAGAGGAAAAAGGGGGAAAAGAGGAAGCAAAGCAACCGTGAGTACTCATCCAAAGTACTCGCAAGCAAGGATCTACACTACATATGCATGGGTATATGTGTAAAGAGGCAACATCGATGGACTAAACTGCAGAATGCTAGAATAAGAGGGAGATAGCTAGTCCTATCTAAGACTACTCTTCTGGGACCTCTGTCTTGCAGCATGTAGAAGAGAGTAGATTGAAGTTCTCCAAGTATCATCGCATAGCATAATCCTACCCGGCGATCCTCCCCTCGTCGCCCTGTGGAAAAGCGATCATCGGGTTATCTCTGGAACTTGTCTGGGTGTGTTTTATTAAGTATCCGGTTCTAGTTGATATAAGGTCAAGGTACAACTCCGGGTCGCCTGTTACCGTGGACACGACTATTCAAATAGATCAACTTCCCTGCAAGGGTGCAGCACATTTCTCGACACGCTTGATCCCTCTGGCCGGGCACACTTTCCTGGGTCATGTCCGGCCTCGGGACATCAACACGTCGCAGCCCTACCTAGGCCTAACAGAGAGGTCAGCACGTCGGTCTAAATCCTAAGCGCGCAGGGGTCTGGGCCCATTGCACACCTGCACGTTGCGTGGGCGGCCGGAAACAGACCTAGCCTCCGTAATACAAGAGCAGGTGTTCCAGTACAATCTGGCACGCGCCGCTCAGTCGCTGACATCTAGAAGGCTTCGGCTAATACCACGACGCCGGTTGCCCATATCTTGTCCCACGTGGCGATTAGTGCGTATAAGGTCAACGTCCCAACTCAGATCAAATACCAAGATCTCGTTAAGCATGTTATTTTGAAGTAACCGCGGACGCCGACCAGGGACAGGCCCACCTCTCACCTAGGTGGTCTCATCTTGCCCTGTCGCTCCGCCACAAAGATCCACTCAGAGGGCCGCCGGGAAAGTATGTCCTTTTAGCCCCCAATCCGTGAATCAACCGTTGGTACTCAACGAGCTGACCCGACTTTAGTCACCATCTGTATAGTATGTATGTATGTATGTAAGCATATACCCGTGATCACCTCCCGAGTGATCACGGCCCGATAGTATAGCAAGGCAGGCAGACAAGAATGTAGGGCCACAGATGATAAACTAGCATCCTATACTAAGCATTTAGGATTGCAGGTAAGGTATCAACAACTGTAACAACAATGATAGGCTATGCAACAGAATAGGATTAACCGAACAGTAACATGCTACACTACTCTAATGCAAGCAGTAGAGGGAAGAATAGGCGATATCTGGTGATCAGGGGGGGCTTGCCTGGTTGCTCTGGCAAGGAGGGGTCGTCAACTCTGTAGTCGACCGGGGCAGCAGCAGTGTTGGTCTCGTAGTCTACCAGAGAGAAGAGGGGGAAGAAACAATAAATACAATGCAAACATAAGCATGACGATGCATGACATGACAATGAGCGGTGCTAGGTGTGCCCTAACGCGGTAGTAGGTGATACCGGTGAAGGGGGAAACATCCGGGAAAGTATCCCCGATGTTTCGCGTTTTCGGACAGATGAACCGGAGGTGAAATGTTGCAGGTTCGCTATGCTAGGGACGTGTGGCTGACGAACGGGCTGGTATCCAGATTCGTCTCGTTGTTCTGAGCAACTTTCATGTACAAAGTTTTTTCATCCGAGCTACAGATTATTTAATATTAATTTTCAAAGTTTTAATTCATTTTTACAATTAACAGAATTAATTTAATTAGGAAATGCCATTATGATGTCAGCATGACATCAAGGTGATGTCAGCAGTCAACAGTCAGTTGACTTGGTCAAACTGATGCGTGGGTCCTGCACGTCATAGGCTGTCTAATTAACTGACGCGTGGGAAATGCCATTAGAAGGTTGCCAGCTGACTAGTAGTGATAGTTTCTTTGGCAGCCAGAAAATGCGCAACTTCAGAAAGCTGGTCAATGACAACAAGAATAGCATCATTACCTTTCTGCGATTTGGGAAAACCAGTGACGAAGTCCATTTCAACATGGTCCCATTTCCATTCAGGAATAGAGATAGGTTGCAGAGTTCCAGCAGGCCTTTGATGTTCTGCTTTGATACGACGGCAAACTTCACACTTAGCAACATAACGAGCAATGTCTTGCTTCATATTAGACCACCAGAATCTCTGACGAATGTCTTGGTACATCTTGGTACTATCGGGATGAATAGACATAGGTGTATCATGAGCTTCTTTCATAACCCTTGGAGTCAGATTCAGGTTTTCCCTCTTACTCGGAACCACTAGGCGACCTTTGAAGAATAAAGTGTGAGCATCATCAACAGTGAAGAGTGAGGGCTTTCCTTCTGCGATATAATGTTTACTCCTCTCGACTTCATCGTCACATTTCTGTATCCATTTGATGGTGTCCACAAGATCTGGTCTAGCAACCAGGGTATTGAGAGAACCCTGGGAAACAACATCGAGGTTCATTTTGCAGCACTTCGGAGGAGGGGGAGCGAGTGCACCCGGAGGAAATATGGAGGTTCAACTTTCTGAATTCTTCAACAAGCGAGGGCTGAACTTTGTGAACCTGGAGGTGGTTGTAGTAAGATTTGCGGCTCAAGGCATCAGCCATTACATTAGCCTTGCCTGGGGTATAGGAGATACCCAAGTTAAAATCTGCTACAGTCTCCATCCATCTCTGTTGACGGAGGTTTAGGTCTGACTGAGTAAACAGGTATTTCAGACTGTGGTGGTCAGTGAAGATCTCGCAACGATTACCGAGAAGGTAATGTCGCCACTGTTTCAGTGTGTGTGTATAACAACAGCAAGCTCAAGGTCATGAATTGGATAGTTCTCTTCGTGAGGGCGTAATTGACGAGAGGCATAAGCAATCAACTCCTGCATTAGGACAGCGCCTAGGCCTTGACGTGAAGCATCCAATAAATGACGAAGTCCTTAGTATCTAGAGGAGCAAGCACTGGGGCAGAAGTCAACTTGTCTTTGAGCGCCTGGAAACTTTCCTGACACTTTTCTGTCCACTCAAACTTGACGCCCTTATGCAACAGGTTAGTCAGAGGTCTAGCGATCTTGGAGAAGTTCTCGACAAATCGACGGCAATAGCTGGCAAGTCCAAGAAAACTTCTGACTTGCTTGATATTCTTAGGAGGAGTCCAATCGAGAATAGCCTGAACTCGCTCGGGGTTGACGGCTATACCATCCTTGGAGATGACATGCCGAAGGTAGGTTACTTTTGGAAGCCAGAATTTACACTTGGAGAACTTGGCATAGAGTTGATGCTCTCTAAGCTTTTCCAGAACAAGACGAATATGTTCAACATGTTCTTCTTCATTCTTGGAATATACCAGGATATCATCCAGATAAACCACGACGAAATTGTCGAGGTACTCCATGAATATGTAGTTCATCAGACGAGAGAAGGTGGCTGGAGCATTGGTTAATGCAAAAGACATGATGGTGTACTCGTATGAACCATAGCGAGTCACAAATGCGATCTTTGGGATATCTTCTTCACGAATACGGATCTGGTGGTAACCCAACCTCAAGTCGAGTTTAGAGAACACTGACGAACCAGCCAGTTGATCATAAAGATCATTGATCCGAGGAAGAGGATATTTGTTCTAAATGGTAGCTTGGTTAATAGAATGGTAGTCTTGGACCAATCGGTTTGTCCCATCCTTCTTCCTGATAAAGAGAGAAGGTGCTCCCCAAGGAAAGCAACTTGGGAGAATGAAACCACTTCGTAGAGACTTGTCGATTTCCTCCTTAAGCTCAATTAGTTCATGCGGCGGCATCTTGTAGGGCCGTTTGGCTATAGGAGTGGTGCCTGGTTTCAAGTCGATGATGAATTCGACAACTCTAGCCGGGGGAATCTTTGGAAGTTCCTCAGGAAAGACATCGAGGAATTCACGCACGACGGGAATGTTTTCAATGCCCTCGAGTGGTTTAGTGTTCAATGCATTCAACGCATAAAGCCTTGCCTTGGCATTCCGAACCAGACGAGCATTGTAGCTTATTATTTCATCGGAAGGGTGTAGCAGATGGATGGTCTTGGTGGCGCAAACTATAGAAGCAGTATGCTCTTTCAACCAATTCATCCCTAGAATGAGATCAATACTACTGGACTTCAATACGATGGGAGAGACAAGGTATTCCAGTCCTTCGATTTCAACGGGGACGTCGTTGAATATCATGGATGTTAGACATTGGCCTGCAGGGGTGTGTGAAGGAAATATGCCCTAGAGGCAATAATAAAGTTATTATTTATTTCCTCATATCATGATAAATGTTTATTATTCATGCTAGAATTGTATTAACCGGAAACATGATACATGTGTGAATACATAGACAAACATATAGTCACTAGTATGCCTCTACTTGACTAGCTCATTAATCAAAGATGGTATGTTTCCTAACCATAGACATGTGTTGTCATTTGATTAATGGTATCACATTATTAGGAGAATGATGTGATTGACATGACCCATTCCGTTAGCCTAGCACTTGATCGTTTAGTATATTGCTATTGCTTTCTTCATGACTTATACATGTTCCTGAAACTATGAGATTATGCAACTCCCGTTTATTGGAGGAACACTTTGGGTGCTACCAAACGTCACAACGTAACTGGGTGATTATAAAGGAGTACTACAGGTGTCTCCAAAGGTAGATGTTGGGTTGGCGTATTTCGAGATTAGGTTTTGTCACTCCGATTGTCGGAGAGGTATCTCTGGGCCCTCTCGGTAATGCACATCACTATAAGCCTTGCAAGCAATGTAACTAATGAGTTAGTTACGGAATGATGCATTACGTAACGAGTAAAGAGACTTGCCGGTAACGAGATTGAACTAGGTATTGGATACCGACGATGGAATCTCGGGCAAGTAACATACCGATGACAAAGGGAACAACGTATGTTGTTATGTGGTTTGACCGATAAAGATCTTCGTAGAATATGTAGGAACCAATATGGGCATCCAGGTTCCGCTATTGGTTATTGACCGAGAATAGTTCTAGGTCATGTCTACATAGTTCTCGAACCCATAGGGTCCGCATGCTTAACGTTATGATGACAGTTTTATTATGAGTTTATAAGTTTTGATGTACCGAAGTTTGTTCGGAGTCCCGGATGTGTTCACGGGAGTCTCAGAATGGTCGAGACATAAAGATTGATATATTGGACGGCTATATTTGGACACCAGAAGTGTTCCGGGTGTTTTCGGAGAAAACCGGAGTGACGGAGGGTTACCGGAACCCCCCGGGAGAAGTAATGGGCCTAGTGGGCCTTAGTGGAAAGAGAGAGGGGCGGCCAGGGTGGGCCGCGCGCCCCCTCTCCCTCTGGTCCGAATTGGACTAGGAGGGGGGGGGGGGGGGCGGCGCCCCCCTCTTTCCTTCCCCTCTCCCCCTTCCTTCCCCCTCCTAGTAGGAGTAGGAAAGGGGGAGTCCTACTCCTACTAGGAGGAGGATTCCTCCTCCTTGGCGCGAACTCTAAGGGCCGGCCGGCCTCCCCCCTTGCTCCTTTATATACGGGGGCAGGGGGCACCCCATAGACACACAAGTTGATCTTCGTGATCGTTCCTTAGCCGTGTGCGGTGCCCCCCTCCACCATATTCCACCTCGGTCATATCGTTGCGGTGCTTAGGCGAAGCCCTGCATCGGTAGAACATCATCATCGTCTCCACGCCATCGTGCTGACGGAACTCATCCCCGACACTTTGCTGGATCGGAGTCCGGGCATAGTCATCGAGCTGAACGTGTGCTGAACTCGGAGGTACCGTACGTTCGGTGCTTGGATCGGTCGGATCGTGAAGACGTACGAGTACATCAACCGCGTTGTCATAACGCTTCCGCTTACGGTCTACAAGGGTACGTGGACAACACTATCCCCTCTTGTTGCTATGCATCACCATGATCTTGCGTGTGCGTAGGAAATTTTTTGAAATTACTATGTTCCACAACAGTGGCATCCGAGCCTACGTTTTATGCGTTGATGTTATATGCACGAGTAGAACACAAGTGAGCTGTGGGCGATACAAGTCATACTACTTACCAGCATGTCATACTTTGGTTCGGCGGTATTGTGAGATGAAGCGGCCCGGACCGACATTACGCGTACGCTTACGCGAGACTGGTTTCACCGTTACGAGCACTCGTGCTCAAAGGTGACTAGCGGGTGTCTGTCTCTCTCACTGTAGCTGAATCGAGTGTGGCTACGCCCGGTCCTTGCGAAGGTTAAAACAACACTAATTTGACGAACTATCGTTGTGGTTTTGATGCGTAGGTAAGAACGGTTCTTGCTAAGCCCGTAGCATGCACGTAAAACTTGCAACAACAAAGTAGAGGACGTCTAACTTGTTTTTGCAGGGCATGTTGTGATGTGATATGGTCAAGACGTGATGCTATATTTTATTGTATGAGATGATCATGTTTTGTAATCGAAGTTATCGGCAACTGGCAGGAGCCATATGGTTGTCGCTTTATTGTATGAAATGCAAACGCCCTGTAATTGCTTTACTTTATCACTAAGCGGTAGCGATAGTCGTAGAAGCAATAGATGGCGTAACGACAACGATGCTACGATGGAGATCAATGTGTCGCGCCGGTGACGATGGTGATCACGACGGTGCTTCGAAGATGGAGATCACAAGCACAAGATGATGATGGCCATATCATATCACTTATATTGATTGCATGTGATGTTTATCCTTTATGCATCTTATCTTGCTTTGTTTGACGGTAGCATTTTAAGATGATCTCTCACTTAAAATTATCAAGAAGTGTTCTCCCTGAGTATGCACCATTGCCAAAGTTCGTCGTGCCCAGACACCACGTGATGATCGGGTGTGATAAGCTCTACGTCCATCTACAACGGGTGCAAGCCAGTTTTGCACACGCAGAATACTCAGGTTAAACTTGACGAGCCTAGCATATGCAGATATGGCCTCGGAACACGGAGACCGAAAGGTCGAGCGTGAATCATATAGTAGATATGATCAACATAGTGATGTTCACCATTGAAAACTACTCCATCTCACGTGATGATCGGTTATGGTTTAGTTGATTTGGATCACGTGATCACTTAGATGACTAGAGAGATGTCTGTCTAAGTGGGAGTTCTTAAGTAATATGATTAATTGAACTTAAATTTATCATGAACTTAGTACCTGATAGTATTTTGCTTGTCTATGTTTGTTGTAGATAGATGGCTCGTGCTGTTGTTCCGTTGAATTTTAATGCATTCCTTGAGAAAGCAAAGTTGAAAGATGATGGTAGCAATTACACGGACTGGGTCCGTAACTTGAGGATTATCCTCATTGCTGCACAGAAGAATTATGTCCTGGAAGCACCGCTGGGTGCCAGGCCTGCTGCTGATGCAACTGACGATGTTAAGAACGTCTGGCAGAGCAAAGCTGATGACTACTCGATAGTTCAATGTGCCATGCTTTACGGCTTAGAACCGGGTCTTCAACGACGTTTTGAACGTCATGGAGCATATGAGATGTTCCAGAAGTTGAAGTTAATATTTCAAGCAAATGCCCGGATTGAGAGATATGAAGTCTCCAATAAGTTCTACAGCTGCAAGATGGAGGAGAATAGTTCTGTCAGTGAGCATATACTCAAAATGTCTGGGTATAATAATCACTTGATTCAACTGGAAGTTAATCTTCCGGATGATAGCATCATTGACAGAATTATCCAGTCACTGCCACCAAGCTACAAGAGCTTCGTGATGAACTATAATATGCAAGGGATGAACAAGACAATTCCTGAGCTCTTCGCAATGCTAAAAGCTGCGGAGGTAGAAATCAAGAAGAAGCATCAAGTGTTGATGGTCAACAAGACCACTAGTTTCAAGAAAAAGGGCAAAGGAAAGAAGAAGGGGAACTTCAAGAAGAACGGCAAGCAAGTTCCTGCTCAAGAGAAGAAACCCAAGTCTGGACCTAAGCCTGAAACTGAGTGCTTCTACTGCAAGTAGACTGGACACTGGAAGCGGAACTGCCCCAAGTATTTGGCGGATAAGAAGGATGGCAAGGTGAACAAAGGTATATGTGATATACATGTTATTGATGTGTACCTTACTAGAGCTCGTAGTAGCACCTGGGTATTTGATACTAGTTCTGTTGCTAATATTTGCAACTCGAAACAGGGACTATGGAATAAGCGAGCACTGGCGAAGGACGAGGTGACGATGCGCGTGGGAAACGGTTCCAAAGTTGCTGTGATCGCGGTCGGCACACTACCTCTACATCTACCTTCGGGATTAGTTTTAGACCTGAATAATTGTTATTTGTTGCCAACGTTGAGCATGAACATTATATCTGGATCTTGTTTGATGCGAGACGGTTATTCATTTAAATCAAAGAATAATGGTTGTTCTATTTATATGAGTAATATCTTTTATGGTCATGCACCCTTGAAGAGTGGTCTATTTTTATTGAATCTCGAAAGTAGTGATACACATATTCATAATGTCGAAGCCAAAAGATGCAGAGTTGATAATGAGAGTGCAACTTATTTGTGGCACTGCCGTTTAGGTCATATCGGTGTAAAGCGCATGAAGAAACTCCATACTGATGGACTTTTGGAATCACTTGATTATGAATTACTTGGTACTTGCGAACCGTGCCTCATGGGCAAGATGACTAAAACACCGTTCTCCGGTACTATGGAGAGAGCAACAGATTTGTTGGAAATCATACATACAAATGTATGTGGTCCGATGAATGTTGAAGCTCATGGCGGATATCGTTATTTTCTCACCTTCACAGATGATTTGAGCAGATATGGGTATATCTACTTAATGAAGCATAAGTCTGAAACATTTGAAAAGTTCAAAGAATTTCAGAGTGAAGTGGAAAATCATCGTTACAAGAAAATAAAGTTTCTATGATCTGATCGTGGAGGAGAATATTTGAGTTACGAGTTTTGTTTACATTTGAAACAATGTGGAATAGTTTCGCAACTCACGCCACCTGGAACACCACAAAGAAATGGTGTGTCCGAACGTCGTAATCGTACTTTACTAGATATAGTGCGATGTATGATGTCTCTTACTGATTTACCGCTATCGTTCTGGGGTTATGCTTTAGAGACGACCGCATTCACATTAAATAGGGCACCATCAAAATCTGTTGAGACGACGCCTTATGAACTGTGGTTTGGCAAGAAACCAAAGTTGTCATTTCTTAAAGTTTGGGGCTGCGATGCTTATGTGAAGAAACTTCAACCAGATAAGCTCGAACCTAAATTGAAGAAATGTGTCTTCATAGGATACCCAAAAGAGACTGTTGGGTACACCTTCTATCACAGATCTGAAGGCAAAACATTCATTGCTAAGAATGAATCCTTTCTAGAGAAGGAGTTTCTCTCGAAAGAAGTGAGTGGGAGGAAAGTAGAACTTGATGAGGTAACTGTACCTGCTCCCTTATTGGAAAGTAGTTCATCACAGAAATCAGTTCCTGTGACACCTACACCAATTAGTGAGGAAGCTAATGATATTGATCATGAAACTTCAGATCAAGTTTCTACTGAACCTCGTAGGTCTACCAGAGTAAGATCCGCACTAGAGTGGTACGGTAATCCTATTCTGGAAGTCATGTTACTTGACCATGATGAACCTACGAACTATGAGGAAGCGATGATGAGCCCAGATTCCGCAAAATGGCTAGAGGCCATGAAATCTGAGATGGGATCCATGTATGAAAACAAAGTATGGACTTTGGTTGATGAGGGAGTCCTGGACTAGGGGGTGTCCGGACAGCCGGACTATCATCGTCCGCCGGACTCCAAGACTACGAAGATACAAGATCGAAGACTCCGTCCCGTGTCCGGATGGGACTTTCCTTGGCGTGGAAGGCAAGCTTGGCGATACGGATATGTAGATCTCCTACCATTGTAACCGACTCTGTGTAACCCTAGCCTCCTCCGGTGTCTATATAAACCGGAGGGCTTTAGTCCGTAGGACATAACATACATTACAACAATCATACCATAGGCTAGCTTCTAGGGTTTAGCCTCCTTGATCTCGTGGTAGATCCACTCTTGTACTACCCATATCATCAATATTAATCAAGCAGGACGTAGGGTTTTACCTCTATCGAGAGGGCCTGAACCTGGGTAAAACATCGTGTCCCTCGTCTCCTGTTACCATCCGCCTAGACGCACAGTTCGGGACCCCCTACCCGAGATCCGCCGGTTTTGACACCGACATTGGTGCTTTCATTGAGAGTTCCTCTGTGTCATCACCGATAGGCTTGATGGCATCTTCAACCCACAACGCTGTCCAGGGTGAGACTTTTCTCCCCGGACAGATCTTCGTATTCGGCGGCTTCGCACTGCGGGCTAATTTGCTTGGCCATCTGGAGCAGATCGAAAGCTACGCCACTGGCCGTCAGGTCAGATTCGGAAGCCTAAACTTCACGGCCGATGTCCGCGGAGACTTGATCTTCGACGGACTCAAGCCGCAGCCGAGCGTGCCGCACCGTGACGATGGGCATGATCTAGCTCTACCGCCGAACAGTGCCTTGGTGGCCGCACATGGATCCGCTTCGGCCATTAGTCCGGAGCCGATCACCCTGATCGAGGATCGGTGGATAGACGCCGCCTCGGGGGCTTCGACTTCCACGGCGATGGAGCCAAACATTAATCTTGTCCCCCGCGAAACTCGTGATTCCGAGGTGCCGGACTCCTTGCCGGACTCCGAACCTCCCACGCCCCTACCAATCGATTTAGATCGGGCGCCGGTTATAGAATTCACCACCGCGGACATCTTCCAACACTTGCCCTTTGGCGACATCCTAAATTCGCTAAAGCACCTCTCGTTATCGGGAGAGTCCTGGCCGGACTATGGCTAGGTTGGTTGGGGTACGGACGACGAAGAAATTCAGAGCCCACCCACCACCCACTTTGTAGCCACTGTCGACGATCTAACCGACATGCTAGACCATGACTCCGAAGACATCGACGGAATAGACGACGATGCCGGAGACGAACAAGAAACAGAGCCTATAAGGCACGGGAGGACCACCTCGTCATATGACATATACATGGTGGATACCCCAAAGGAAAGCGATGACGAGGACCAACGGGCCGCAGCAGAAGATAACCCCGCCGATAAACAACCAAAACGGCGACATAGACGCCGACCTAAGTCCCGCCTCGACGACAACAACGCTCCCAAGGAGCCCGTAATACAGCAGGGCTCACAAGTGGACGACGAACATGCAGATAAGCAACCATCCGAACATGACGAGTCAGATAATCAGTCCAGGCCCGGTGAAAATGACAGTCCAGACGACCTCATGCCGGACACGCCGCCGGAGAGCAAAAACCTTCGGAAAAGACTCGTCAACACTGCAAGAAGCTTGAAGAAGGAAAAGTGGAAGCTCAAAACAGCGGAAGACACACTCAGAATGAGATGGAGCAAAGTGCTCAAAACCGCAGATAAATATGGCAATGGCCACCAATCAAAGAGCTACCCGAAGCGTAAGCTGCTACCAGAATTCGACGAGGAGGCCATAGAGCCTCCACCGTCAAAAAATAAAGAGGCTGCCTGGTTGGATAGACGGCCAAATGATAGGCCAAATTCTGAAAGCGGCGCCACACATAAACCAACCAACGAACTTGGAAGGACAGATGGCCCAGCCAGGTCCATCTACGGGCCAAATAAGAAGGCCCCAAGAAGCAAGGCAACACGTCAAGTGTCCGAAGATAGCGGCACACACAAATACAGGGGCGCCGCACACCCACTATGTTTCACCGATGAGGTGCTGGACCATGAATTCCCAGCAGGATTTAAACCCATAAACATAGAGGCCTACGATGGAACAACAGACCCTGGAGTCTGGATAGAAGATTATATACTGCATATACACATGGCCAGAGGAGACGATCTCCACGCCATAAAATACCTACCCCTCAAGCTCAAATGGCCAGCCCGTCATTGGCTTAAAAGCCTCCCAGAAAACACTATTGGAAGTTGGGAAGAGCTCGAGGACGTGTTTAGAGCAAATTTTCAAGGGACTTATGTCCGCCCTCCGGATGCATATGATCTAAGTCATATAACTCAACAGCCTGGAGAGTCAGCGTGGAAATTCTGGAACAGGTTTCTCACCAAAAAGAACCAAATAGTCGACTGTCCGGACGCCGAAGCCTTAGCAGCTTTCAAACACAATGTCCGAGACGAATGGCTTGCCAGGCACCTCGGCCAAGAAAAACCGAGGACAATGTCCGCGCTAACAAGCCTCATGACCCGCTTCTGTGCGGGAGAGGATAGCTGGCTAGCAAGATGCAGCACCAGCGACCCAAGTACATCCGAGATAAGAGATGGAAACGGAAAATCACGGCGCAGAAAAGAGCAGCGCCGGAATAAAGAGAAAAGCCCAAAGAGCACGACAGTCAACGCCGGATTCAAAAGCTCACAGCCAAACAACAAAACACAGCCTCTTAAGGATGACAGCGATGAATTGTCCAACTTAAACAAGATTTTGGGTCGGATATGTCAAATCCACAGTACCCCCGGAAGGCCTGCAAATCACACCCACAGGGATTGTTGGGTTTTTAAACAGTCCGGCCGACTAAACGCTGAACACAAGGGGCTCGACGCGTCAAGCGAAGAAGATAAACCCCACCAGCAGAGCATCGGAAAACAAAAGACTTTCCCACAAGAGGTCAAAGCAGTAAACTCACTTCATGTGATAATACGGAAAAATAGTGCGGCACTTCCTAAAAAGAGCCTCGCATGGTCCAACCCAGCAGACCATAGAGATTGGATATCAAAACCAATCACTTTCGACCACCTGGACTATTCCAGAAGCGTTCGAAGCGCAGGACGGACTGCCCTGATATTGAATCCCATAATAGACGGATTACAATTTACTAAAGTCCTAATGGACGGAGGCAGCGACTTAAACCTGCTGTATTCAAACACAATCCGTCAGATGGGGATAGAAAAATTCGACACAGCCGCACTTCCTTCAAAGGAGTGACGCCAGGACCTTACGCCAAGTGCACAGGCTCCATATTACTAGAAGTCGTGTTCGGATCACCGAACAATTTTCGGCGCGAAAAACTAATTTTTCACATCGTCCCATTTAAAAGTGGATATCAAGCACTATTGGGACGAAAGGCGTTTGTCCGTTTCAATGCCATACCGCATTACGCGTCTCTTACACTCAAGATGCCCGGTCCGCGTGGCATCATTTCAGTGCGAGGGTCACTCAAAGACCCCGGACTCGGATAGACGAGTCCGGCTTCAGCAGGCTAGGGGCTCCCTAGCCGCACACCTCTTCACAGGGGGCTGCGCGCACAAACAACCGCGGGTTCATACAAACCCCGCTTTACTTATTTATATTTCTTCTTTTATACATATATTTTTCGCACAAATTGTTTTCAAACTGAGCGTTCCTCTCTTCTTACAGATGAACAACGTGCATACCCGTCTAGGATAACGGCGCAATGGAGACACAGGCGCAGACGTGCAGTAGGGACCCGTTGCGAGGATTCTTTTCAGATTAAGACCCTGCGTAGACCTTTTTTTAAATGTCTCTTGTTGTTATTCTCCCTTGGTTTCTTCCTATAGCCAAAGCGGAGCCTGACGTTTTGGCATCGGCCGCGTCAGAAGACCATGCCCGTACTTGGACACTAGGGGCTTAGGGCATTGTTCTGCCCATTATCATAAAGACCGAACACCTCAGGGAGTGTTCGGCGTCTCGAGTTAGGCATTATATGCATCAGCTCCGAATCATGTCTTTGGTTATTGACCGAGAATAGTTCTAGGTCATGTCTACATAGTTCTCGAACCCGTAGGGTCCGCACGCTTAACGTTACGATGACAGTTTTATTATGAGTTTATAAGTTTTGATGTACCGAAGTTTGTTCGGAGTCCCGGATGTGATCACGAACATGACGAGGAGTCTCAGAATGGTCGAGACATAAAGATTGATATATTGGACGGCTATATTTGGACACTGGAAGTGTTCCGGGTGTTTTCGGAGAAAACCGGAGTGCCGGAGGGTTACCGGAACCCCCCGGGAGAAGTAATGGGCCTAGTGGGCCTTAGTGGAAAGAGAGAGGGGCGGCCAGGGTGGGCCGCGCACCCCCTCTCCCTCTGGTCCGAATTGGACTAGGAGGGGGGGGGGCGCCCCACTCTTTCCTTCCCCTCTCCCCCTTCCTTCCCCTCCTAGTAGGAGTAAGAAAGGGGGAGTCCTACTCCTACTAGGAGGACGATTCCTCCTCCTTGGCGCGCCCTCTAAGGGCCGGCCGGCCTCCCCCCTTGCTCCTTTATATACGGGGGCAGGGGGGCACCCCATAGACACACAAGTTGATCTTCGTGATCGTTCCTTAGCCGTGTGCGGTGCCCCCCTCCACCATATTCCACCTCGGTCATATTGTTGCGGTGCTTAGGCGAAGCCCTGCATCAGTAGAACATCATCATCGTCACCACGCCATCGTGCTGACGGAACTCATCCCCGACACTTTGCTGGATCGGAGTCCGGGGATCGTCATCGAGCTGAACGTGTGCTGAACTCGGAGGTGCCGTACGTTCGATGCTTGGATTGGTCGGATCGTGAAGACGTACGACTACATCAACCGCGTTGTCATAACGCTTCCGCTTACGGTCTACGAGGGTACGTGGACAACACTCTCCCCTCTCATTGCTATGCATCACCATGATCTTGTGTGTGCGTAGTAAATTTTTTGAAATTACTACGTTCCCCAACAGTGTGTACTAATATCGAAGTGTTCATGTCCTCACATTTAATGTGGTGCAAGTACGCAAAATCTTCTGACATGAATGAATGCGATGCACCAGTATCAAATAAAACGGATGCTGGTACTGAATTTATGAGGAGTGTACCCATCACAGTAGCAGGATGGTCCTGAGCTTCATTCAGTCAATGTGGTTGGCATGAACACGACCATAAGGCTTGGCATTGTTGTTGCGAGGCTGATTGTTTCCATGGCCAGCTGTTGGAAGGGCCAGTTGATTCTGGTTCTGATTGCATTCCCTAGCACGGTGTCCTGGTTGACCACACCTGAAGCACAGACCATTGTTGGGAGTGGGAGCAGGAGCTCGTGGTGGTGGAGCTGGAAGTCTTGGCTGCCTAGATGGTGGAGGAGGCAGACGCGATGCAACATAGGACTACCTTGGAGCAGGTGTAGTTGGTTGGTACATGCTGTTGGGAATCGAGATCCTATGCTTCTGCGAGGACGGGCCCAAAGATGAGCCCGTGTCATGGTTGCGCCTATGAGAGCTCTGGTGTTCCTGCAGACCAGTTTCGACATTGATGGCCTTGTTAACCAAGGTGGCGAAATCGGCAAAGTCATGCACTAGTAATGCGAGCTTGATGTCAGCTTGTAGTCCATCACGGAACTTTTCCTGTCTGCGTGCATCAGTTGCAATGTCTTCTTCAGCATAGCGGGATAAGTCCAGAAACTCCCACTGATAAGCTTCCAAAGTTTTGTTGCCCTAGGTGAGGTTGCCGAACTCACGCTTCTTCATGTCCATGATTCCCTAAGGAATGAAGCGGGCACGGATGGCAGCTTGAAAGTCTGGCCAGGTGATGATTGTTCCAACTGGCAGAGTACGCCTGTGGCTGTCCCACCATTGAGCTACAGGTCCCTTCAGGAAAAAGGAAGCAAAGTTGACATAGCTGGCAGGGGCTACATCAGCAGACTCCATCTCATAGGTGATCTCACGGAGCCAGTCATCAGCATCCATAGGCTGAGTTGAGCTGCGGTAGATGGTTGGGTTGAGACGCATGAAATCCTGCAGAGTTACCGGGGTGGCTGCTGGTTCACATTGGGGCGAGGAAACTAAGCCAGCATATTCTCCATGAACTGACGGTTCAAGTCGAATTGTTGGATCATACCAGCCATGTACTCAGGCGATGGTGGGGCGTTTCCACCATGATCACGACCACCCGGTCTAACCATCCTGCTAATATATAATAGGGGTAGTTCAGCATTGAGAAATTTGCATAGACAAGAATCATTCATGATGAAACATGCATAATGAAAGGAGCATGCTAGATACTACATAGTAGCCGACATAACTTACAAAAGGGGTCGGACATAGAGTTCAATACACAGAGTTCATTACATAAACTAAGTCATCATAGGCAGCACGCAGGCTCGGGCGAATGCATCTAATACTAATAAGCAAGACTACATCAGTCCCAGGAGGAATTGTGGAGGTAGTCGTAGCCCGACAGCTGGTAGTGACATGACGGATAGTCCTCCACGTCAGCAGCCTGGGGGCCTGCTACGTCTTGAGCTTGCATTGGTTTTCCTTGAAGAGGAAAGGGTGATGCAGCAATAGTAGCATAAGTATTTCCCTCAGTTTTTGAGAACCAGGGTATCAATCTAGTAGGAGGCTCCTCAAAAGTCCCACGCACCTACACAAACAAACAAAGAACTTGCAACCAACGCAATAAAGGGGTTGTCAATCCCTTCACGGTCACTTGCGAAAGTGAGATCTAATAAAGATAGTATGATAAGATAAATATATTTTTGGTATTTTATAATATAGATGCAAAAAGTAAAGATGCAAATAAAAGTAGATTGGAAGAAAATATGATAAGAGATAGACCCGGGGGCCATAGGATTCACTAGAGGCTTCTCTCAAGATAGCATAAGTATTACGGTGGGTGAACGAATTACTGTCAAGCAATTGATAGAAAAGCGAATAATTATGAGATTATCTAGGCACGATCATGTATATAGGCATCACGTCCGTAACAAGTAGACCGACTCCTGCCTGCATCTACTACTATTACTCCACACATCGACCGACTCCTGCCGGCATCTAGAGTATTAAGTTCATAAGAACAGAGTAACGCATTAAGCAAGATGACATGATGTAGAGGGATAAACTCAAGCAATATGATATAAACCCCATCTTGTTATCCTCGATGGCAACAATACAATACGTGCCTTGCAACCCTTTCTGTCACTGCGTAAGGACACCGCAAGATTGAAGCACTTCTCCCATGGCAAGAAAGATCAATCTAGTAGGCCAAACCAAACTGATAATTCGAAGAGACTTGCAAAGATAACTCAATCATACATAAAAGAATTCAGAGAAGATTCAAATATTATTCATAGATAAACTTGATCATAAACCCACAATTCATCGGATCTCGACAAACACACCACAAAAAGAGTTTACATCGAATAGATCTCCACAAGAGAGGGGGAGAATATTGTATTGAGATCCAAAAAGAGAGAAGAAGCCATCTAGCTAATAACTATGGACCCGTAGGTCTGTGGTAAACTACTCACAACTCATCGGAGGGGCTATGGTGTTGATGTAGAAGCCCTCCGTGGTCGATTCCCCCTCCGGCAGAGTGTCGGCGAAGGCTCCAAGATGAGATCTCGCGGATACAGAAGGTTACGGTGGTGGAAATTGTGTTTCATTGGCTTCCTAGATGTTTTCGGGGTACGTAGGCTTATATAGGAGGAAGAAGTACGTCGGTGGACGCCCGAGGGGCCCACAAGACAGGGGGCGCGCCCTATAGGGGGGCGCGCCCTCCTATCTCGTGGAAGCTTCGGCTGCTTCTTGACTTGCACTCCAAGTCCTCTGGATCACGTTCGTTCCAAAAATCACGCTCCCGAAGGTTTCATTCCGTTTGGACTCCGTTTGATATTCCTTTTCTTCGAAATACTGAAATAGGCAAAAAAACAGCAATACGGGCTGGGCCTCCGGTTAGTAAGTTAGTCCCAAAAATGATATAAATGTGTAAAATAAAGCCCATAAAAATCCAAAAGGGGTAATATAATAGCATGGAACAATAAAAAATTATAGATACGTTGGAGACATATCAAGCATCCCCAAGCTTAATTCCTGCTCGTCCTCGAGTAGGTAAATGATAAAAAGAGAATTTTTGATGTGGAATGATACCTAGCATAATTCTTAATGTAATTTTCTTTATTATGGCATGAATGTTCAGATCCAAATGATTCAAAATAAAAGTTCATATTGATAAAAGAAATAGTAACACTTCAAGCATACTAATCAAAGTAATCATGTCTTCTCAAAATAACATGGCAAAAGAAAGTTCATCCCTACAAAATCATATAGTTAGGCTATGCTTCATTTTTGTCACACAAAGATGTTCCCAACTTCTATACCCCGATGACAAGCCAAGCAATTGTTTCATACTTAAATGATTTCAAACTTTTTCAACCTTCACGCAATACATGAGCGTGAGCCATGGATATAGCACTATGGGTGGAATAGAATATGATGATGGGGATTGTGTGGAGAAGACAAAAAAGGAGAAAGTCTCACATTGACGAGGATAATCAACGGGCTATGGAGATGCCCATCAATTGATGTCAACTTGAGGAGTAGGGATTGCCATGCAACGGATGCACTAGAGCTATAAATGAATGCTCAACAAAAGAAAACTAGTGGGTGTGCATCCAACTTGCTTGCTCACGAAGACCTAGGGCATTTGAGGAAGCCCATCGTAGGAATATACAAGCCAAGTTCTATAATGAAAAATTCCCACTAGTATGAAAAAGACAACTTATGAGACTCACTATATGAAGAACAAGGTGCTACTTTGAAGCACAATATATGAGACTCATTACATGAAGAACAAGGTGCTACTTTGAAGCACAAGTGTGGAAAAAGAGATAGTAACATTGCCCTTTTTTTCCTTTTTTTTCTTTGGCCTTTTTTTTCTTTTTTTCCTTTTGGGCAATGCTCTAATAATGATGATCATCACACTTCTATTGATTACAACATATGAATTACAACTCGAAACTAGAACAAGATATGACTCTATATGAATGCCTCCGGCGGTGTACCGGGATGGTGCAATGGATCAAGAGTTACATGTATGAAAAATAATGCATGGTGGCTTTGCCACAAATACGATGTCAACTACATGATCATGCAATGGCAATATGACAAAAGTAAAGTATGTCATGATGATGATAAACAGAACGGTGGAAAGTTGCATGGCAATATATCTCGGAATGGCTATGGAAATGCCATAATAGGTAGGTATGGTGACTGTTTTGAGGAAGATATAAGGAGGTTTATGTGTTATAGAGCGTATCGTATCACGGGGTTTGGATGCACCGGTGAAGTTTGCACCAACTCTCAAGGTGAGAAAGGGCAATGCACGGTACCTAAGAGGCTAGCAATGGCGGAAAGGTAAAAGTGCGTATAATCCATGGACTCAACATTAGTCAAAAGAACTCATATACTTATTGCAAAAATTTAGAAGTCATCAAAAATCAAGTACTATGTGCATGCTCCTAGGGGGATAGATTGGTAGGAAAAGACCATCGCTCGTCCCCGACCGACACTCATAAGGATGCACAAGCCAGGTACACTTCATGTTTCAAATTTGTTACACAACTTTAACCATACGTGCATGCTACGGGACTTGCTAACTTCAACACCAGCATTCTTTAAATTCATAATCACCCAACTAGCATGACTTTAATATCACTACCTCCATATCTCAAAACAATCATCAAGTATCAAATTGATCATAGCATCCAATTCACTTCCTATGATAGTTTTTATTATACCCAACTTGGATGCCTACCATTCTAGGACCAATTTTATAACCAAAGCAAATACCATACTGTTCTAAAAGACTCTCAAAAAGATATAAGTGAAGCATGAGAGACTAGCAATTTCTATAAAAATAAGTCACCGCCGTGCTCTAGAAGATATAAGTGAAGCACTAGAGCAAAAACTATCAAGCTCAAAAGATATAAGTGAAGCACATAGAGTATTCTAGCAAATTCTAATCAAATAGGCTTCTCCCAAAAGGTGTGTACAGCAAGGATGATTGTGGTAAACTAAAAATAAAAGACTAATATAATACACGACGCTCCAAGCAAAACACATATCATGTGGCGAATAAAAATATAGCTCCAAGTAAAGTTACCAATGAACAAAGACGAAAGAGGGGATGCCTTCCCGGGGCATCCCCAAGCTTAGGCTTTTCGCTATCCTTGAATATATTGGGGTGCCATGGGTATCCCCAAGCTTAGGCTCTTGCCACTCCTTATTCCATAGTCCATAAAAGCTTTACCCAAAACTTGAAAACTTCACAACACAAAACTGAACAGGAAATCTTATAAGCTCCGTTAGTGAAAGAAAACAAAACCACCACATAAGGTACTGCAATGAACTCATTATTTATTTATTTTGTGTTAAACTTACTGTATTCCAACTTCCTTATGATTTATAAACTAATTTACTAGCCATAGATGCATTGAACTAAGCAAACAACACACGAAAAACAGAATCTGTCAAAAACAGAACAGTCTGTAGCAATCTGTAACTAACGCAAACGTCTGGAACTCTAAAACTCCTACCAAAATAGGAAGTCCTGGAAAATTTGTTTATTGATCAGAAGCAAAAAGAATCAACGCAAAAGCACGTTTATGTGATTGAACAAAACTAAATTCGTTCACGCAAAGTTTCTGTTTTTCAGCAGAATCAAATCAACTGTCATCATAGGTTATCCTATAGGTTCTACTTGGCACAAGCATTAATTAAAAGATAAAAACACATATAACCAGAAGGTAGATGCAAGATTTATTACTAAACAGGAGCAAAAACAAAAAACACAAAGAAAATTGGGTTGCCTCCCAACTAGCACTATCGTTTAACGCCCCTAGCCAGGCATAAAAGCGAAGATAGATCTAACGAGTGCCATCTTTGGCACTAAATTCATAAGTAGCCCGCATGATAGATTCATAAGGTAATTTGACTTTCTTTCTTGTAAAGTGTTCCATGCCTTTCTTTAATGGAAATTGGAATCTAATATTCCCTTCCTTCATATCAATAATCGCGCCAATCGTTCTAAGGAAAGGTCTACCAAGAATAATAGGGCAAGAAAGATTGCAATCTATATCAAGAACGATAAAATCCACGGGCACCAAATTTCTATTTGCAACAATGAGAACATCATTGATCCTTCCCATTGGCTTTTTAATGGTGGAACCCGCATGGTGCAAATTTAAAGAGCAATCATCAAGATCATGGAAACCTAGAATATCGCATAAAGTTTTCAGAATCGTGGAAACACTAGCACCCAAATCACACAAAGCAAAACACTCATGATCTTTAATTCTAATCTTTATAGTAGGTTCCCACTCATCATTAAGTTTTCTAGGTATAGAAACTTCCAAATTAAGTTTTTCATCATAAGATTGCATCAAGGCATCAACAATATGTTTGGTAAAAGCTTTATTTTGACTATAAGCATGAGGAGAATTAACAGCGGATTGCAACAAGGAAATACAACCTTCTAAAGAACAATTATCAAAATCAAAATCCTTGAAATCCGAGATAGTGGGTTCAATACTATTTAAAGTTGTGACCTCTCCAATCCCACTTTTACCAAATTTAGCATCAAGATCTCAAAACTCCGAATTCTTGGGACGCCTTCTAGGTAAAGTTGACTCATCATCAGTCCCATAATTATCAAGATTCATATTGCAAAACATAGATCTAATAGGAGATGCATCAATAACTTTAAGATCCTCATCATTATTTTCATCTAACTTTTCTGGTTTGGCGGCCATCTTATTGACTAAGGTGGCTTGCTTATCAGGAATTTTTGCTATAGCATTTTCAAGCCGGGTAATTTGAGCATTAACACCATAAAATTATTTATTCATATCATCAAGCTCTTTGTTCATAAACCCCAAAAAACCTTTTTGTTCCTTAAGCTCTTTTCTGAAGAAATTATTATGCTCAAATTGCAAATTCATAAAGCTTCTAATATTTGATTCAATTTCTTCCAACCTTTTGAGAAGGTGGTCAGAACCCTTAGGCAAAGCCATAAGGACAAACAGGCACACAAGCAAGCAGAAAAAGGCAAGCGAAAAGAGAGAGAGAGAGAGATTGGGAAAGAGAGGGCGAATAAAATGGCAAGGGTGAAGTGGGGGAGAGGAAAATGAGAGGCAAATGACAAATAATGTAAATGCGAGGGAGATGGGTTTGTGATGGGTACTTGGTATGTCTTGACTTGAGCGAAGACCTCCCCGGCAACGGCGCCAGAAATCCTTCTTGCTATGTCTTGAGCTTGCGTTGGTTTTCCTTGAAGAGGAAAGGGTGATGCAGTAATAGTAGAGTAAGTATTTCCCTCAGTTTTTGAGAACCAAGGTATCAATCCAGTAGGAGGCTCCTCAAAAGTCCCACGCACCTACACAAAAAAACAAAGAACTCGCAACCAATGCAATAAAGTGGTTGTCAATCCCTTCACGGCCACTTGAGAAAGTGAGATCTAATAAAGATAGTATGATAAGATAAATATATTTTTGGTATTTTATAATATAGATGCAAAGTAAAGATGCAAATAAAAGTAGATTGGAAGCAAATATGATAAGAGATAGACCCGGGGGCCATAGGATTCACTAGAGGCTTATCTCAAGATAGCATAAGTATTACGGTGGGTGAATGAATTACTGTCGAGCAATTGATAGAAAAGCGAATAATTATGAGATTATCTAGGCATGATCATGTATATAGGCATCACGTCCATAATAAGTAGACCGACTCCTGCCTGCATCTACTACTATTACTCCACACATCGACCAACTCCTACCTGCATCTAGAGTATTAAGTTCATAAGAACAAAGTAATGCATTAAGCAAGATGACATGATGTAGAGGGATAAACTCAAGCAATATGATATAAACCCCATCTTGTTATCCTCGATGGCAAAAAATACAATACGTGCCTTGCAACCTTTCTGTCACTGGGTCAGGACACCGCAAGATTGAACCCAAAGCTAAGCACTTCTCCCATGGCAAGAAAGATCAATCTAGTAGGCCAAACCAAACTGATAATTCGAAGAGACTTGCAAAGATAACTCAATCATACATAAAAGAATTCAGAGAAGATTCAAATATTATTCATAGATAAACTTGATCATAAACCCACAATTCATCGGATCTCGACAAACACATCGCAAAAAGAGTTTACATCAAATAGATCTCCACAAGAGAGGGGGAGAACATTGTATTGAGATCCAAAAAGAGAGAAGAAGCCATCTAGCTAATAACTATGGACCCGTAGGTCTGTGGTAAACTACTCACAACTCATTGGAGGGGCTATGGTGTTGATGTAGAAGCCCTCCATGGTCGATTCCCCCTCTGCAGAGTGCCGACGAAGGCTCCAAGATGAGATCTCGCGGATACAGAAGATTACGGCGGTGGAAATTGTGTTTCGTTGGCTCCTTGGATGTTTTCGGGGTACGTAGGTTTACATAGGAGGAAGAAGTACGTCGGTGGACGCCCGAGAGGCCCACGAGACAGGGGGCGCGCCCTATGGGGGGGGGGCGCCCTCCTATCTCGTGGAAGCTTTGGCTGCTTCTTGACTTGCACTCCAAGTCCTCTGGATCACGTTCGTTCCAAAAATCACACTCCCGAAGGTTTCATTCCGTTTGGACTCCGTTTGATATTCCTTTTCTTCGAAATGCTGAAATAGGCAAAAAAACAGCAATACGGGTTGGGCCTCCGGTTAGTAGGTTAGTCCCAAAATGATATAAATGTGTAAAATAAAGCCCATAACCATCCAAAAGGGGTAATATAATAGCATGGAACAATAAAAAATTATAGATACGTTGGAGACGTATCAGGGCCGCAGATACTCTGGTGTAGAACCTGACTCTCAGCTGGTAGAAGAGGACCAAGTGCGGGAGTGTAGCCTCCCACCTCTGGCCAACTGCTACGTCTTGAGCTTGCGTTGGTTTTCCTCGAAGAGGAGAGGGTGATGCAGCAAAGTGTAGTGTAAGTATTTCCCTCAGTTTTGAGAACCAAGGTATCAATCTAGTAGGAGGCTCCTCAAAAGTCCCACGCACCTACACAAACAAACTGAGAACTCGCAACCAACACAATAAAGGGGTTGTCAATCCCTTCACGGCCACTTGCGAAAGTGAGATCTAATAAATATAGTATGATAAGATAAATATGTTTTTGGTATTTTATAATATAGATGCAAAAAGTAAAGATGCAAATAAACTAGATGAAAACAAATATGATAAGAGATAGACCCGGGGGCCATAGGTTTCACTAGAGGCTTCTCTCGAGATAGCATAAGTATTACGGTGGGTGAACAAATTATTGTCGAGCAATTGATAGAAAAGCACATAGTTATGAGATTATCTAGGCATGATCATGTATATAGGCATCACGTCCATAACAAGTAGACCGACTCCTGCCTGCAGCTACTACTATTACTCCACACATCGACCACTATCCAGCATGCATCTAGAGTATTAAGTTCATAAGAACAGAGCAACGCATTAAGCAAGAAGACATGATGTAGAGGGATAAACACATGCAATATGATATAAACCCCATCTTGTTATCCTCGATGGCAACAATACAATACGTGTCTTGCAAGCCTTTCTGTCACTTGGTAAGAACACCGCAAGATTGAACCCAAAGTTAAGCACTTCTCCCATGGCAAGAAAGATCGATCTAGTAGGCCAAACCAAACTGATATTTCGAAGAGACTTGCAAAGATAACTCAATCATACATAAAAGAATTCAGAGAAGATTCAAATATTATTCATAGGTAAACTTGATCATAAACCCACAATTCATCGGATCTCGACAAACACACCGCAAAAAGAGATTACATCAAATAGATCTCCACAAGAGAGGGGGAGAACATTGTATTGAGATCCAAAAAGAGAGAAGAAGCCATCTAGCTAATAACTATGGACCCGTAGGTCTGTGGTAAACTACTCACAACTCATCGGAGGGGCAAGGATGTTGATGTAGAGGCCCTCCATGGTTGCTTCCCCCTCTGGCAGAGTGCCGGCAAGGGCTCTAAGATGGGATCTCGCGGATACAGAAGGTTACGGCGGTGGAAATTGTGTTTTGTGGTGCTCCTGGTTGTTTTCGGGGTACGTAGGTATAAATAGGAGGAAGAAGTACGTCGGTGGCCGCCCGAGGGGCCCACGAGACAGGGGGGCACGCCCTACAGGGGGGCGCCCTCCTATCTCGTGGGGCCCTTGGAGCTTTTTTGACTTGCACTCCAGGCTCTCCGGATCAGATTTGTTCCAAAAATAACGCTCCCGAAGGTTTCATTCCGTTTGGACTCCGTTTGATATTCCTTTTCTTCGAAATACTGAAATAGGCAAAAAAACAGCAATATGGGCTGGGCCTCCGGTTAGTAGGTTAGTCCCAAAAATGATATAAATGTGTAAAATAAAGCCCATAAACATCCAAAAGGGGTAATATAATAGCATGGAACAATCAAAAATTATAGATACGTTGGAGACGTATCAAGCATCCCCAAGCTTAATTCCTGCTTGTCCTCGAGTAGGTAAATGATAAAAAAGAAATTTTTGATGTGGAATGCTACCTAGCATAATTCTCAATGTAATTTTCTTTATTGTGGCATGAATGTTCAGATCCAAATGAATGCCAAATAAAAGTTCATATTGACATAAGAAATAGTAATACTTCAAGCATACTAATCAAAGTAATCATGTCTTCTCAAAATAACACGGCTAAAGAAAGTTATCCCTACAAAATCATATAGTCTGGCTATGCTCTATCTTCATCACACAAAGTATTTAATCATGCACAACCCCGATGACAAGACAAGCAATTATTTCATACTTTAATAATCTCAAACTTTTTCAACTTTCACGCAATACATGAGCGTGAGCCATGGACATAGTACTATATGTGGAATAGAATGGTGGTTGTGGAGAAGACAAAAAAGGAGAAGATAGTCTCACATCAACTAGGCATATCAACGGGCTATGGAGATGCCCATTAATAGATATCAATGTGAGTGAGTAGGGATTGCCATGCAACGGATGCACTAGAGGTATAAATATATGAAAGCTCAATCAAAGAAACTAAGTGGGGTGCATCCAACTTGCTTGCTCATGAAGACCTAGGGCACTTTTGAGGAAGCCCATCATTGGAATATACAAGCCAAGTTCTATAACGAAAAATTCCCACTAGTATATGAAAGTGACAACAAAAGAGACTCTCTATCATGAAGATCATGGTGCTATTTTGAAGCACAAGTGTGGAAAAAGAGATAGTAGCATTGTCCCTTCTCTCTTTTTCTCTCATATTTTTTATTTTTCTTTCTTTTTTTTCTTTTTCTTTGGCCTCCTTTTTTTTTCTTTTGGCCTTTCTCTTTTTCTTTTTATTTTTTTCTTTCTTTTTTCTTTTTGTAAAGTCCAAAGTCTCATCTCGACTTGTGGGGGAATCATAGCCTTCATCATCCTTTCCTCACTAGGACAATGCTCTAATAATGAAGATCATCACACTTTTATGGATTTACAACTCAAAGCTAGAACAAGATATGAATCTATATAAATGCCTCCGGCGGTGTACCGGGATATGCAATGAATCAAGAGCGACATGTATGAAAATTATGGAGGTGGCCTTGCCACAAATACGATGTCAACTACATGATCATGCAAAAAGCAATATGACAGAAGTAATGTGTGTCGAACAGAACGGTGGAAAGTTGCATGGCAATATATCTCGGAATGGCTATGGAAATGCCATAATAGGTAGGTATGGTGGCTGTTTTGAGGAAGGTAAATGGTGGGTGTATGGTACCGGTGAAAGTTGCACGGTACAAGAGAGGATAGCAATGGTGGAAGGGTGAAAGAGTGCGCATAATGCATGGACTCAACATTAATCAAAATAACTCATATACTTGTTGCAAAAATTTAGAAGTCATCAAAAACCAAAGTACTACACGCATGCTCCTAGGGGGATAGATTGGTAGGAAAAGACCATCGCTCGTCCCCGACCGCCACTCATAAGGAAAACAATCAATAAATAAAATTGTGCTCCAACTTCATCACAAAGCGGTTCACCATACGTGCATGCTGCGGGAATCACAAGCTTCAACACAAGCATTCTTTAAATTCGTAATCACCCAACTAGCATGACTTTAATATCACTACCTTCATATCTCAAAACAATTATCAAGCATCAAATTGATCATAGCATCCAATTCACTTTTCTATGATAGTTTTTATTATACCCAACTTGGATGCTCATCATTCTAGGACCAACTTTATGATAATAGCAAATACCATGCTGTTCTAAAAGACTCTCAAAATAATATAAGTGAAGCATGAGAGACTAGCAATTTCTTCAAAATTAAGACACCACCGTGCTCTAAAAGATATAAGTGAAGCACTAGAGCAAAAACTATCAAGCTCAAAAGATATAAGTGAAGCACATAGAGTATTCTAGCAAATTCTAATCAAATAGACTTCTCCCAAAAGGTGTGTACAGCAAGGATGATTGTGGTAAACTAAAAAGCAAAGATTAATATAATACACGACGCTCCAAGCAAAACACATATCATGTGGCGAATAAAAATATAGCTCCAAGTAAAGTTACCAATGAACGAAGACGAAAGAGGGGATGCCTTCCCGGGGCATCCCCAAGCTTAGGCTTTTGGCTATACTTGAATATCTTGGGGTGCCTTGGGCATCCCCAAGCTTAGGCTCTATCCACTCCTTATTCCATAGTCCATAAAAGCTTTACCCAAAACTTGAAAACTTCACAACACAAAACTCAACAGGAAATCTTATAAGCTCCGTTAGTGAAAGAAAACAAAACCACCACATAAGGTACTGCAATGAACTCATTATTTATTTAATTTGGTGTTAAACTTAATTTATTCCAACTTCCTTATGGTTTATAAACTAATTTACTAGCCATAGATGCATTGAAATAAGCAAACAACACATGAAAAACAGAATCTGTCAAAAACAGAACAGTCTGTAGCAATCTGTAACTAACGCAAACTTATGAAACTCTAAAAATCCTACCAAAATAGGAAGTCCTGGAAAATTTGTCTATTGAACAGCAGCAAAAAGAATCTACGCAAAATCACGTTCCTGTGGTTTAACAAAATTATATTCGTGCGTGCAAAGTTTCTGTTTTTCAGCAGAATCAAATCAACTATCATCGTTGGTTATCCTATAGGTTCTACTTGGCACAAACACTAATTAAAAGATAAAAACACATCTAACCAGAAGGTAGATACAAGATTTATTACTAAACAGGAGCAAAAACAAAAAACATAAAGAAAATTGGGTTGCCTCCCAACTAGCGCTATTGTTTAACGCCCCTAGCTAGGCATAAAAGCAAAGATAGATCTAACGAGTGCCATCTTTGGCACTAAATTCATAAGTAGCACACATGATAGATTCATAAGGTAATTTGACTTTCTTTTTTGGAAAGTGCTCCATGCCTTTCTTTAATGGAAATTGGAATCTAATATTCCCTTCCTTCATATCAATAATCGCACCAATCGTTCTAAGGAAAGGTCTACCAAGAATAATAGGGCAAGAAAGATTGCAATCTATATCAAGAACGATAAAATCTACGGGCACCAAATTTCTATTTGCAATGATAAGAACATCATTGATCCTTCCCATAGGCTTTTTAATGGTGGAATCCGCAAGGTGCAAATTTAAAGAGCAATCATCAAGATCATGGAAACCTAGAATATCACATAAAGTTTTCGGAATCGTGGAAACACTAGCACCCAAATCGCACAAAGCAAAACACTCATAATCTTTAATTCTAATCTTTATAGTAGGTTCCCACTCATCATTAAGTTTTCTAGGTATAGAAACTTCCAAATTAAGTTTTTCATCATAAGATTGCATCAAGGCATCAACAATATGTTTGGAAAAAGCTTTATTTCGACTATAAGCATGAGGAGAATTAACAACGGATTGCAACAAGGATATACACCCTTTTAAAGAACAATTATCATAATCAAATTCCTTGAAATCCGAGATAGTAAGTTCAACATTATTAGAAGTTGAGGATTCTCCAATCTCACTTTTACCAAATTTAACATCAAGATCTAAAGACTCCGAATTTTTGGGATGCCTTCTTGGCAAAGTTGATTCATCATCACTCCCATAATCATCAAAATTCATATTGCAAAACATAGATCTAATCGGAGACGCATCAATAACTTTAAGATCCTCATCATTATTTTCATGGAAACTAGAAGAACACGCTTTTATAAAGCTTTCTTTTTTAGCACGCAATCTAGTGGTTCTTTCCTTGCACTCGTCAATGGAAATTCTCTTTACTTTGAGAGACTCATTGATATCATGATTTGGAGAAGAAGATCCAAGTTTAAGAGAATTAACATCAAGTGAAAGTCTATCAACGTTCCTAGCCAAATCATCAACTTTGAGCAATTTTTCTTCAAGCAAGGCATTAAAATTCTTTTGAGAAATCATAAATTCTTTCACACTATTCTCAAAATCAGAGGGCATCTTATTAAAATTACCATAAGAATTATTGTAGGAATTTCCATAATTATTAGAGGGATTACTGGGGAACGGTCTAGCATTAAAATTTCCTCTATAAGCGTTATTTCCAAAACTATTCCTACCAACAAAATTCACATCCATAGATTCATTATTATTCTCAATCAAGGAAGACAAAGGCATATCATTGGGATCAAGAGGAGTATTTTTAGTAGCAAACATCTTCATAAGTTCATCCATCTTTCCACTCAAAACATTGATTTCTTCTTTAGCATGCACTTTTTTACTAGAAGATCTTTCGGTGTGCCATTGAGAATAATTAGCCATAATATTATCAACCAATTTTGTAGCATCTCCTAACGTGATTTCCATAAAGGTTCCTCCCACGGACGAATCTAAGAGATTTCTAGAAGCAAAGTTCAAACCGGCATAAAATTTTTGTATGATCATCCATAAATTCAAACCATCAGTAGGGCAATTGCGAAGCATCAATTTCATTCTTTCCCAAGATTGGGCAACATGCTCATGATCAAGTTGTTTAAAATTCATAATATCGTTCCTAAGAGTGATGATCTTAGCGGGAGGAAAATACTTAGAGATAAAAGCATCTTTGCACTTGTTCCAAGAATCAATACTATTTTTAGGCAAAGACGAAAACCAAACTTTAGCACGATATCTAAGTGAATACGGAAATAACTTCAATTTGACAATATTGTTATCTGTATATTTCTTCTTTTGCATGTCACACAAATTAACAAAATTGTTTAGATGAGTAGCGGCATCTTCACTAGGAAGGCCGGCGAATTGATCTTTCATAACAAGATTCAACAAAGTGGTATTGATTTCACAAGACTCAACATCATTAAGAGGGGCAATCAGAGTACTAAGGAAATCATTATTATTGGTATTCGAGAAGTCACACAACTTGGTATTATCTTGTGCCATGGCAACAAGTAATCCAACACACAAGCAAACGGAAAAACGGCAAGCAGAAAAGAGAGGAGGAGATTGGGAAAGAGAGGGCGAATGAAACGACAAAGGTGAAGTGGGGGAGAGGAAAACGAGAGGCAAATGACAAATAATGCAAATACGAGGGAGATGGGTTTGTGATGGGTACTTGTTATGTCTTGACTTGAGCGAAGACCTCCTCGGCAACGGCGCCAGAAATCCTTCTTGCTACATCTTGAGCTTGCGTTGGTTTTCCTCGAAGAGGAGAGGGTGATGCAGCAAAGTGTAGCATAAGTATTTCCCTCAGTTTTGAGAACCAAGGTAT
Source organism: Triticum timopheevii (assembly GCA_963921465.1). Classification (NCBI taxonomy): domain Eukaryota; kingdom Viridiplantae; phylum Streptophyta; class Magnoliopsida; order Poales; family Poaceae; genus Triticum; species Triticum timopheevii. The sequence goes on along the minus strand of OY997262.1, from coordinate 400,267,850 downwards.
CAATCCAGTAGGAGGCTCCTCAAAAGTCCCACGCACCTACACAAACAAAATGAGAACTCGCAAACAACGCAATAAAGGGGTTGTCAATCCCTTCACGGCCACTTGCGAAAGTGAGATCTAATAAAGATAGTATGATAAGATAAATATGTTTTTGGTATTTTATAATATAGATGCAAAAAGTAAAGATGCAAATAAACTAGATGAAAACAAATATGATAAGAGATAGACCCGGGGGCCATAGGTTTCACTAGAGGCTTCTCTCGAGATAGCATAAGTATTACGGTGGGTGAACAAATTATTGTCGAGCAATTGATAGAAAAGCGCATAGTTATGAGATTATCTAGGCATGATCATGTATATAGGCATCACGTCCATAACAAGTAGACCAACTCCTGCCTGCAGCTACTACTATTACTCCACACATCGACCACTATCCAGCATGCATATAGAGTATTAAGTTCATAAGAACAGAGCAACGCATTAAGCAAGAAGACATGATGTAGAGGGATAAACACATGCAATATGATATAAACCCCATCTTGTTATTCTCGATGGCAACAATACAATACATGTCTTGCAACCCTTTCTGTCACTGGGTAAGAACACCGCAAGATTGAACCCAAAGCTAAGCACTTCTCTCATGGCAAGAAAGATCAATCTAGTAGGCCAAACCAAACTGATAATTCAAAGAGACTTGCAAAGATAACTCAATCATACATAAAAGAATTCAGAGAAGATTCAAATATTATTCACAGATAAACTTGATCATAAACCCACAGTTCATCGGATCTCGACAAACACACCGCAAAAAGAGATTACATCAAATAGATCTCCACAAGAGAGGGGGAGAATATTTTATTGAGATCCAAAAAGAGAGAAGAAGCCATCTAGCTAATAACTATGGACCCGTAGGTCTGTGGTAAACTACTCACAACTCATCGGAGGGGCAAGGATGTTGATGTAGGGGCCATCCATGGTTGCTTCCCCCTCCGGCAGAGTGCCGGCAAGGGCTCCAAGATGGGATCTCGCGGATACAGAAGGTTACGGCGGTGGAAATTGTGTTTCGTGGTGCTCCTGGATGTTTTCGGGGTACATAGGTATAAATAGGAGGAAGAAGTACATCGGTGACCGCCTGAGGGGCCCACGAGACAGGGGGGGCGCCCTACAGGGGGGGCGCCCTCCTATCTCGTGGGGCCTCGGAGCTTTCTTGACTTGCACTCCAGGCTATCCAGATCAGATTTGTTCCAAAAATAACGCTCCCAAAGGTTTCATTCCATTTGGACTCCGTTTGATATTCCTTTTCTTCGAAATACTGAAATAGGCAAAAAAACAGCAATATGGGCTGGGCCTCCGGTTAGTAGGTTAGTCCCAAAAATGATATAAATGTGTAAAATAAATCCCATAAATATCCAAAAGGGGTAATATAATAGCATGGAACAATCAAAAATTATAGATACGTTGGAGAGTATCACCAACCGACACCGTGGGGCATCACGGTCCTGGCTGGGTAGATCGCAGAACGCGGCAGCTGTCCAGATCGGATAAAGGTGTGCAACAACGTCAGAGCACTGTAAAGGTGCTGACGGGTGGTGTACAGCTCGTGGCGAAGAGCTCGGTTAGCTTGATCCAGCCCATCAGCATGCAGAACCAGGTTTTGATGTGTTGGGGAACGTAGCAGAAATTCAAAATTTTCCTACGTGTCACCAAGATCTATCTATGGAGAGACTAGCAACGAGGGGAAGGAGAGTGCATCTACATACCCTTGTAGATCGCTAAGCGGAAGCGTTCAAGAGAACGGGGTTGATGGAGTCGTACTCGTCGTGATCCAAATCACCGGAGATCCGAGTGCCGAACGGACGGCACCTCCGCGTTCAACACACTTACGGAGCAACAACGTCTCCTCCTTCTTGATCCAGCAAGGGGGAGGAGAGGTTGATGGAGATCCAGCAGCACGACGGCATGGTGGAAGTAGCGGGATTCCAACAGGGCTTCGCTAAGCGCTGCGGGAGGAGGGAGATGTGTCATGGGAGGGAGAGGGAGGCGCCAAGGCTTAGGTATGTTTGCTCCTCCTTTTCCCCACTATATATAGGGCCAAGGGAGAGGGGGAGGCGCAGCCCTTGCCCCTTCCTCCAAGGAAGGGTGCGGCCAAGGGGGGGGGGGAGGAGTCCATCCTCCCCAAGGCACCTCGGAGGTGCCTTCCCCTTTTAGGACTCTCCCCTTTTTCTCTTCTCTTGGCGCATGGGCCTCTTGGGGCTGGTGCCCTTGGCCCATATAGTCCAAGGCACACCCCCTACAGCCCATGTGGCTCCCCGGGGCAGGTGGCCCCACCCGGTGGACCCCCGGGACCCTTCCGGTGGTCCCGGTACAATACCGGTGACCCCGAAACTTGTCCCGATGGCCGAAATAGCACTTCCTATATATAATTCTTTACCTCCGGACCATTCCGGAACTCCTCGTGACATCCGCGATCTCATGCGGGACTCCAAACAACTTTTGGGTTACCGCATACTAATATCTCTATAACCCTAGCATCACCGAACCTTAAGTGTGTAGACCCTACGGGTTCGGGAGACATGCAGACATGACCGAGATGACTCTCCGGTCAATAACCAACAGCGGGATCTGGGTACCCATGTTGGCTCCCACATGTTCCATGATGATCTCATCGGATGAGCCACGATGTCAAGGACTTAATCAATCTCGTATACAATTCCCTTTGTCTAGCGGTACGATACTTGCCCGAGATTCGATCGTCGGTATCCCGATACCTTGTTCAATCTCGTTACCGGCAAGTCTCTTTACTCGTTCCGTAACACATCATCCCGTGATCAACTCCTTGGTCACATTGTGCACATTATGATGATGTCCTACCGAGTGGGCCCAGAGATACCTCTCCGTCACATGGAGTGACAAATCCCAGTCTCGATTCGTGCCAACCCAACAGACACTTTCGGAGATACCCGTAGTGTACCTTTATAGCCACCCAGTTACGTTGTGATGTTTGGCACACCCAAAGCACTCCTACGGTATCCGGGAGTTGCACAATCTCATGGTTTAAGGAAATGATACTTGACATTAGAAAAGCTTTAGCATACGAACTACACGATCTAGTGCTATGCTTAGGATTGGGTCTTGTCCATCACATCATTCTCCTAATGATGTGATCCCGTTATCAACGACATCCAATGTCCATGGTCAGGAAACCGTAACCATCTATTGATCAACGAGCTAGTCAACTAGAGGCTTACTAGGGACATGGTGTTGTCTATGTATCCACACATGTATCTGAGTTTCCTTTCAATACAATTATAGCATGGATAATAAACTATTATCATGAACAAGGAAATATAATAATAACTAATTATTACTGCCTCTAGGGCATATTTCCAACAGTCTCCCACTTGCACTAGAGTCAATAATCTAGTTCACATCGCCATGTGATTAACACTCACAGGTCACATCACCATGTGACCAACATCCAAGGAGTTTACTAGTGTCATTAAACTAGTTCACATCATCATGTGATTAAGACTCAATGAGTTCTGGGGTTTGATCATGTTTTGCTTGTGAGAGAGGTTTTAGTCAACGGGTCTGCAACAATCAGATCTGTATGCACTTCGCAATTCTCTATCTCATATTGTAAATGCTGCTTCCACGCTCCACTTGGAGCTACTCCAAATGGTTGTTCCACTATACGTATCCGGTTTGCTACTCAGAGTCACTCGGATAGGTGTTAAAGCTTGCATCGACGTAACCCTTTACGTCGAACTCTTTATCACCTCCATAATGGAGAAACAAATCCTTATTCCTCTAACGATAACTTTGACCGCTATCTGGTGATCCACTCCTTGATCACCTTTGTACCCTCTTGCCAGACATGTGGCAAGGCACACATCAGGTGCGGTACTTAGCATAGCATACTGTAGAGCCTATGTCTTAAGCATAGGGGACGACCTTCGTCCTTTCTCTCTATTCTGCCGTGGTCGAGCTTTAAGTCTTAACTTCATACCTTACAACTCAGGCAAGAACTCCTTCTTTGACTGATCCATCTTGAACACCTTCAAGATCATGTCAAGGAATGTGCTCATTTGAAAGTACCATTAAGCGTTTTGATCTATCCTTATAGATCTTGATGCTCAATGCTCAAGTAGCTTAATCCAGGCTTTCCATTGAAAAACACTTTCCAAATAACCCTATATGCTTTCCAGAAATTCTACGTCATTTCTGATCAACAATATGTCAACAACATATACTCATCAGAAATTCTATAGTGCTCCCACTCACTTCTTTGGAAATACAAGTTTCTCATAAACTTTGTATACACCCAAAATCTTTGATCATCTCATCAAAGCATACATTCCAACTCCGAGATGCTTACTCCAGTCCTTAGAAGGATTACTGGAGCTTTGCATACTTATTAGCATCTTTCAGGATTGACAAAACCTTCCGGTTGTATCACATACAACCTTTCCTCAAGGAAAACGTCGAGGAAACAATGCTTTGACATCCTATCTGCAAGATTTCATAAATAATGCAGTAATCGCTAATATAATTCCAACAGACTCTTAGCATCGCTACGAGTGAGAAGGTCTCATCGTAGTCAACTCCTTGAACTTGTCAGGAAAACATCTTAACGACAAGTCAAGCTTTCTTAATGGTGATACTTACCATCATTGTCCGTCTTCCTTTCAAAATCCATCTGTACTCAATAGCCTTACGACCATCGAGCCGTTCTGCCAAAGTCTACACTTTGTTTTCATACATGGATCCTCTCTCAGATTTTATGGCCTCGAGCCATTTATCGGAATCCGGGCCCACCATCGCTTCTCCATAGCTTGTAGGTTCATTGTTGTCTAGCAACATGACTTCCAAGACAGGATTACGTACCACTCTGAAGTAGTACGCATCCTTGTCATCCCACGAGGTTTGGCAGTGACTTGATCTGAAGTTTCATGATCACTATCATAAGCTTCCACTTCAATTGGTGTAGGTGCCACAGGAACAACTTCCTGTGCCCTGCCATACACTAGTTGAAGAGACGGTTCAATAACCTCATCAAGTCTCCACCATCCTCCCACTCAATTCTTTCGAGAGAAACTTTTCCTCGAGAAAGGACCCGATTCTAGAAACAATCCCTTATTGCTTTCGGATCTGAGACAGGAGGTATACCCAACTGTTTTGGGTGTCCTAAGAAGATGCATTCATCCGCTTTGGGTTTGAGCTTATTAGCCTGAAACTTTTTCACATAAGCGTTGCAGCCCCAAACTTTTAAGAAATGACAGCTTAGGTTTCTCTAAACCATAGTTCATACGGTGTCATCTCATCGGAATTACGTGGTGCCCTATTTAAAGTTAATGTGGTTGTCTCTAATGCCTAACCCATAAACGATAGTGGTAATTCGATAAGAGACATCATGGTACGCACCATATCCAATAGGGTGCAACTATGATGTTCGGACACACCATCAAACTATGGTGTTCCAGGCGGTATTAATTGTGAAACAATTTCCACAATGTCTTAATTGCGTGCCAAAGCTCGTAACTCAGATACTCATCTCTATGATCTTATCATAGACATTTTATCCTCTTGTCACGATGATCTTCAACTTCACTCTGAAATTACTTGAACCATTCAATAATTCAGACTTGTGTTTCATCAAGTAAATATATTCAACATCTACTCGAATCATCTGTGAAGTAAGAACATAACGATATTCACTGCATGCCTCAGCACTCATTGGACTACACACATCAAAATGTGTTATTTCCAACAAGTTGCTATCTTGTTCCATCTTACTAAAACCGAGGCTTTTCAGTCATCTTGCCCATGTGGTATGATTTGCATATCTCAAGTGAGTCAAAATCAAGTGAGTCCAAACGATCCATCTGCATGGAGTTTCTTCATGCGTATACACCAATAGACATGGTTCGCATGTCTCAAACTTTTCAAAACGAGTGAGTCCAAAGATCCATCAACATGGAGCTTCTTCATGCGTTTTATACCATTATGACTTACATGGCAGTGCCACAAGTAAGTGGTACTATCATTACTATCTTATATCTTTTGGCATGAAAATGTGTATCACTAAGATCGAGATTCAATAAACCATTCCTTTAGGTGCAAGACCATTGAAGGTTTTATTCAAATAAATAGAGTAACCATTATTCTCCTTAAATGAATAACCGTATTGCGATAGACATAATCCAATCATGTCTATGCTCAACGCAAACACCAAATGAAAATTATTCAGGTTTAATACTAATCTTGATGGTAGAGGGAGCGGGCGATGTTTGATCACATCAAACTTGGAAACACTTCCAACACATATCGTCAGCTCACCTTTAGCTAGTCTCCGTTTATTCCGTAGCTCTTTTATTTCGAGTTACTAACACTTAGCAACCGAACCGGTATCTAATACCCTGGTGCTACTAGGAGTACTAGTAAAGTACACATCAACACAATGTATATCCAATATACTTCTATCGACCTTGCCAGCCTTCTCATCTACCAAGTATCTAGGGTAATTCTGCTCCAGCGGCTGTTCCCCTTATTACAGAAGCACTCAGTCTCGGGTTTGGGTTCAACCTTGGGTTTCTTTACTAGAGCAGCAGCTGAATTGCCGTTTCATGAAGTATCCCTTTGTTCCCTTGCCCTTCTTGAAACTAGTGGTTTCACCAACCATCAACAATTGATGCTCCTTCTTGATCTCTACTTTTGTGGTGTCAAACATCACGAATATCTCAAGGATCATCATATATGTCCTTGATATATCATAGTTCATCACGAAGCTCTAGCAGCTTGGTGGTAATGACTTCGGAGAACCATCACTATTTCATCTGGAAGATCAACTCCCACTCGATTCAAGCGATTGTTGTACTCAGACAATCTGAGCACAAGCACAACAATTGAGCTTTTCTCCTTAATTTGCAGGCTAAGAAAATCGTCGGAGGTCTTATACCTCTTGACGTGGGCACGAGCCTGAAATCCCAATTTCAGCCCTCGAAACATCTCATATGTTTCGCGACGTTTCAAAATGTCTTTGGTGCCTCAATTCTAAACCATTTAGCATTACACACTGAACTATCATGTAGTTATCAAAATGTGTATGTCAGATGTTCGAAACATCCACAGACAACGTTCGAGGTTCAGCACACTGAGCGGTGCATTAAGGACATAAGCCTTCTATGAAGCAATGAGGACAATCCTCAGTTTACGGACCTAGTCCGCATAATTGCTACTATCAACTTTCAACTAAATTTTCTCTAGGAACATATCTAAACAGTAGAACTGAAGTGCGAGCTACGACATAATTTGCAAAATCCTTTTTGACTATGTTCAGGATAAACAAGTTCATCTTATGAACTCCCACTCAGATAGACATCCCTCCAGTCATCTAAGTGATTACATGATCCGAGTCAACTAGGCCGTGTCCGATCATCACGTGAGACGGACTAGTCAACATCGGTGAACATCTTCATGTTGATCGTATCTACCATACGACTCATGCTCGACCTTTCGGTCTTCTGTGTTCCGAGGCCATGTCTATACACATGCTAGGCTCGTCAAGTTAACCCTAAGTGTTTTGCATGTGTAAAACTGTCTTACACCCGTTGTATGTGAACGTAAGGATCTATCACACCCGATCATCACGTGGTGCTTCGAAACGACGAACTTTAGCAACGGTGCACAGTTAGGGGAGAACAAATTCTTGAAATTGTAATGAGGGATCATCTTATTTACTACCGTCGTTCTAAGCAAATAAGATGTAAAAACATGATAAACATCACATGTAATCAAATAATAGTGACATGATATGGCTAATATCATATAGCTCCTTTGATATCCATCTTGGGGCTCCATGATCATCTTGTCACCGGCATGACACCATGATCTCCATCATCATGATCTCCATCATCGTGTCTTCATGAAGTTGTCTCGCCAACTATTACTTCTACTACTATGGCTAACGGTTAGCAATAAAGTAAAGTAATTACATGACGTTTATGTTGACACGCAGGTCATAAATAAATTAAGACAACTCTTATGGCTCCTGCCGGTTGTCATACTCATCGACATGCAAGTCGTGATTCCTATTACAAGAACATGATCAATCTCATACATCACATATATCATTCATCACATCCTTTTGGCCATATCACATCACATAGCATACCCTGCAAAAACAAGTTAGACGTCCTCTAATTGTTGTTTGCATGTTTTACGTGGCTGCTATGGGTTTCTAGCAAGAACGTTTCTTACCTACGCAAAGACCACAACGTGATATGCCAATTGCTATTTACCCTTCATAAGGACCCTTTTCATCGAATCCGATCTGACTAAAGTAGGAGAGACAGACACCCGCTAGCCACCTTATGCATCTAGTGCATGTCAGTCGGTGGAACCAGTCTCATGTAAGAGTACGTGTAAGGTCGGTCCGGGCCGCTTCATACCACGATGCCGCCGAATCAAGATAAGACTAGTAACGGCAAGCATATTGAACAAAATCAACACCCACAACTACTTTGTGTTCTACTCGTGCATAGAAACTACGCATAGACCTAGCTCATGATGCCACTGTTGGGGAACGTAGCAGAAATTCAAAATTTTCCTACGTGTCACCAAGATCTATCTATGGAGGGACTAGCAACGAGGGGAAGGAGAGTGCATCTACATACCCTTGTAGATCGCTAAGCGGAAGCGTTCAAGAGAACGGGGTTGATGGAGTCGTACTCGTCGTGATCCAAATCACCGGAGATCCGAGTGCCGAACGGACGGCACCTCCGCGTTCAACACACGTACGGAGCAGCGATGTCTCCTCCTTCTTGATCCAGCAAGGGTGAGGATAGGTTGATGGAGATCCAGCAGCACGACGGCGTGGTGGAAGTAGCGGGATTCCAACAGGGCTTCGCTAAGCGCTGCGGGAGGAGGGAGATGTGTCATGGGAGGGAGAGGGAGGCGCCAAGGCTTAGGTATGTTTGCTCCTCCTTTCCCCACTATATATAGGGCCAAGGGAGAGGGGGAGGCGCAGCCCTTTCCCCTTCCTCCAAGGAAGGGTGCGGCCAAGGGGGGGGGGGAGGAGTCCATCCTCCCCAAGGCACCTCGGCGGTGCCTTCCCCTTTTAGGACTCTCCCCTTTTTCTCTTCTCTTGGCGCATGGGCCTCTTGGGGCTGGTGCCCTTGGCCCATATAGGCCAAGGCACACCCCCTACAGCCCATGTGCCCCCCCTGGGGCAGGTGGTCCCACCCGGTGGACCCCCGAGACCCTTCCGGTGGTCCCGGTACAATACCGGTGACCCCGAAACTTGTCCCGATGGCCGAAATAGCACTTCCTATATATAATTCTTTACCTCCGGACCATTCCGGAACTCCTCGTGACGTCCGGGATCTCATCCGGGACTCCGAACAACTTTCGGGTTACCGCATACTAATATCTCTATAACCCTAGCGTCACCGAACCTTAAGTGTGTAGACCCTACGGGTTCGGGAGACATGCAGACATGACCGAGATGACTCTCCGGTCAATAACCAACAGCGGGATCTGGATACCCATGTTGGCTCCCACATGTTCCACGATGATCTCATCGGATGAACCACGATGTCAAGGACTTAATCAATCCCGTATACAATTCCCTTTGTCTAGCGGTACGATACTTGCCCGAGATTCGATTGTCGGTATCCCGATACCTTGTTCAATCTCGTTACCGGCAAGTCTCTTTACTCGTTCTGTAACACATCATCCCGTGATCAACTCCTTGGTCACATTGTGCACATTATGATGATGTCCTACCGAGTGGGCCCAGAGATACCTCTCCGTCACACGGAGTGACAAATCCCAGTCAGGATTCGTGCCAACCCAACAGACACTTTCGGAGATACCCGTAGTGTACCTTTATAGCCACCCAGTTACATTGTGACGTTTGGCACATCCAAAGCACTCCTACGGTATCCGGGAGTTGCACAATCTCATGGTCTAAGGAAATGATACTTGACATTAGAAAAGCTTTAGCATACGAACTACACGATCTAGTGCTATGCTTAGGATTGGGTCTTGTCCATCACATTATTCTCCTAATGATGTGATCCCGTTATCAACGACATCCAATGTCCATGGTCAGGAAACCATAACCATCTATTGATCAACGAGCTAGTCAACTAGAGGCTTACTAGGGACATGGTGTTGTCTATGTATCCACACATGTATCTGAGTTTCCTTTCAATACAATTATAGCATGGATAATAACTATTATCATGAACAAGGAAATATAATAATAACTAATTATTACTGCCTCTAGGGCATATTTCCAACATGATGGTGGAAGGGCTCTCAGGTGATGGTGTAGTAGGCAGCAGTGTAGTATCCCTCCACACCAATGTCAGATGCGATAGCAATGTGCCTGAAAGGGGAAGTGTCCAACGCCAGATACTCTCCACGAAGACGTGTCAGAGCAGCATAAGCAGCATCGTGGACTGCCATCTCGATGGTCACTCCAACACCATGAGCGATGTGCATCACAGTAGTGGAGTCATACCCCCGAGAGTAGAGGTGGAAGATGGCACGATACTGCTCCTGGTTAAAGTCCTGGAACTGCTCATACATGGTGTACTCAGGGTGCCAACGATAACCCAGATAAGTCATCATCTCAGCTAGCACAGCAGGTGATCGTGAGGCACGAATGGCCGTCGTGTGGCGCATGACCTGCCTCGTGGGTTCCATCTGACAGCAAAGATGTTTCAATGGAGTCAAATGACAATGTGGGTATTATTCAAAATACTATTCTACAGAATAACTATGGCTTATCCAACTTTGGGGTGAATGTGGTCACGGGATCCTAATGTTAGGGTTAGTAAATTCGTTTAACCCGACTAGAAGAGAGTTCAGAGCCCCAGAGTAAAGGTCGAGGAGTAAAATATCTTAATACCACCCAGATGGCGATGTGGGACCGTAAGACACACAACCATGTTAGTAAAAGTTTTGTAGTGACTAGACTCAACTTCTGCCAAGGAGTGTGGAAGGGGGATTCCTACAGGCAGTCGGCTCTGATACCAACTTGTGACACCCCCGATTCAATCGTACACTAATCAGGCACGCAAATGTGTACAATCAAGATCAGAAGATATCACAACATAACTCTAAAAGTAAAAATAAGTCATAGAAGCATCATATTACAAGCCAGGGGCCTCGAGGGCTCGAATACAAGTGCTCGAACATAAACGAGTCAGCGGAAGCAACAATATCTGAGCACAGACATAAGTTAAACAAGTTGTCATAACATGGCTAGCACAAACTAGGATACAGATCGAAAGAGGCGCATGCCTCCTGCCTGGGATCCTCCTAAACTACTCCCGGTCGTCGTCAGCGGCCTACACGTAGTAGTAAGCACCTCCAGTGTAGTAGGAGTCGTCGTCGACGGTGGCGTCTGGCTCCTGGGCTCCAACGTCTGGTTGCGGCATGAGAGAAGAAGAGGAAAAAGGGGGAAAAGAGGGAGCAAAGCAACCGTGAGTACTCATCCAAAGTACTCGCAAGCAAGGATCTACACTACTTATGCATGGGTATATGTGTAAAGACGCAACATCGATGGACTGAACTCCAGAATGCCAGAACAAGAGGGAGATAGCCAATCCTATCGAAGACTATGCTTCTGGAAGCCTCCGTCTTGCAGCATGTAGAAGAGAGTAGATTGAAGTTCTCCAAGTATCATCGCATAGCATAATCCTACTCGACAATCCTCCCCTCGTCGCCCTATGGAAAAGTGATCACCGGGTTGTCTCTGGAACTTGTCTGGGTGTGCTTTATTAAGTACCCAGTTCTAGTTGTCATAAGGTCAAGGTACAACTCCGGGTCGCCTGTTACCGTGGACACGACTATTCGAATAGATCAATTTCCCTGCAGGGGTGCACCACATTTCTCGACACGCTCGATCCCTCTGGCTGGGCACACTTTCCTGGTCATGTCCAGCCTCGGGAGATCAACACGTCGCAGCCCTACCTAGGCCTAACAAAGAGGTTGGCATGCCGGTCTAAATCCTAAGCGCGCAGGGGTCTGGGCCCATCGCGCATTGCACACCTGCATGTTGTGTGGGCGGCCGGAAACAGACCTAGCCTCCCTAATACAAGAGCAGGTGTTCCAGTCCAATCCGGCGCGCGCCACTCAGTCGCTGACGTCTAGAAGGCTTCGGTTGATACCACGACGCCGGTTGCCCATATCTTGTCCCACGTGGCGGTTAGTGCGTATAAGGTCAACGACCCGACTCAGATCATTTACCAAGATCTCGTTAAGCGTGTTATTTTGAAGTAACCACGAACATCGACCAGGGCCAGGCCCACCTCTCACCTAGGTGGTCTCATCCTGCCCTACCGCTCTGCCACAAAGATCCACTCAGAGGGCCGTCGAGAAAGTATGTCCTTTCAGCCCCCAATACGTGAATCAACCGCGGGTACTCAACGAGCCGACCTGACTTTAGTCACCATCTGTATGGTACATATGTACGTAAGTATATACCCGTGATCACCTCCTGAGTGATCACGGCCCGATAGTGTAGCAAGCCAGACGGACAAGAATGTAGGTCCACAGATGATAAACTAGCATCCTATACTAAGCATTTAGTATTGCAGGTAAGGTATCAACAGCTGTAGCAACAATGACAGGCTATGCAATAGAATAGGATTAAACGAACAGTAACATGCTACACTACTCTAATGCAAGCAGTAGAGTGAAGAATAGGCGATATCTGGTGATCAAGTGGGGGCTTGCCTGGTTGCTCTGGCAAGAAGGAGGGGTCGTTAACTCCGTAGTCAACCGGGGCAGCAGCAACGTCGGTCTCGTAGTCTACCGGAGAGAATAGGGGGGAAAACAATAAATACAATGCAAACATAAGCATGAAGATGCATGACATGACAATGAGCGGTGCTAGGTGTGCCCTAACGTGGTAGTAGGTGATACCGGTGAAGGGGGGAAACATCCGGGAAAGTATCCCCGGTGTTTCGCGTTTTTGGACAGATGAACCGGAGGTGAAATTTTGCAGGTTCGCTATGCTAGGGATGTGTGGCCGACGAACGGGCTGCGTATCCGGATTCGTCTCGTCGCTCTGAGCCACTTGCATTTACAAAGTTTTTTCATCCGAGCTACGAATTATTTAATATTAATATTCAAAGTTTGAATTCATTTTTAGAGTTAACAGAATTAATTTAATTAGAAAATGCCATTATGACGTCAGCATGACATCAGGCTGATGTCAGCAGTCAATAGTCAGTTGACTTGGTCAAACTGTCGCGTGGGTCCTGCACGTCATAGGCTGTCTAATTAACTAATAGATTAATTAGATTAGTTAGTAGATTAGTTTAGGGTTATTTAGTTTACTTAGCAGAACTAATTAACTTATTAATTAATTAATTAACAATTTATTCATTTATAAATTCATTTTTAACTCTTTTTAATTCTTTTTTTAACGTTTCAAGGGGGTGGGCCCCCCTGTCATTGGCCTAGGGGCCAAGCGGATCGGGCGCGCCCGAACGGGCGGTGCGGGCGAAGCCACCCCCCGCCCGGTAGCGGGGCAAGGCCGGAGGGGGCTAGAGCGGGACGGCGCGGGAGGTCACCGGAGGGGGGCGCCGGCGTGGAGGCAGGCGAGCGGCGGCGGTGGTAGGGGCGGACCCGGGCAGGACTGCGGGGCCACAGCGAGCGACGCCGGCAGCGGGCGCCATGGCGTAGTGAGGCCGCCATGGAGCGGGGAGGCGCGGTCGGCGGCAGTGCAACAACGGGGCGGTGCAGAGTGTGTGCCGGAGCGGGGCCGCGCGGGTGGGAGAGGCAGCAGCGGCACAGCGGGCGGGGGCAGGCGAGCGCGGCTGCGCGGGGAGGACACTACTAGGAAAATGCTTATAGATAGAAGTTTACCAGTAGCGAGTTTTTTTACCCCACGCTACTAGTAAGTACCAGTAGCGCTATGTAGAAAACACGCTACTACTAACATATAGTAGCAGCATTTGTTTGTTTGGACCGCGCTACTATTACATGGGCCGCAGGGCAGCATGTGTAGCCCACTTAGCTGTAGCGTTTGTTCTGAAAGGGCGCTACAGCTGGTAGGCTTAGCAGTAGCGTGGTGCTCCAACCAGCGCTACTACTATAGCTAAAGAAAATCGGCTCGCGAGCGCCCTCGCACCCCCCTCGTTTCACACAATCCCCTTCGCCCGACGACGATGCCGCCGCGGTTAGGGTTCGTCCCAGGCCGCCTCACCCCCGTCGACGGTGCCGTGCGCCGCCACCACGCGTGGTCGCCTCTCGCCTCCTCCGACGCTCCAGCCCCGTAAGTCCCCCTCTCGATCTCCTCCTCCCTGCGCGCGCCACGAATGAGGGTTGTGTTGGGCTCAGTCAGAGAGAGAGAGAGAGAAGAAACATCGAGGGTTGTGTTGGGTACCTGCTGCTGTGCGCGGCGGCATCACGGTGCGGCTGGTCCGGATCCGGGGGCCGCGGTGACGAGAAGAGTGCAGGAGGCGACATCGGTTCGAGCAGGGGAGGAGGCGGCGGGGGCTGCGCTGCACTGCCGGCCGGCGAGGCGGAGACGAGGAGCAGCAGGGCTTGCAGTTGCCGGGGAGTGGAGTGGAGAGCAGAGCAGAGCAGAGCAGGGAGCAGTGGAGTGAGAGTGAGAAACAGAGAGCGAGTGGTTGATTTTTTTCTTTGTGTCTAGTAGTATAGGAAGGAGTACCAATATTTTTCTTGACTTGACCTGCCAAAGTCTTTGCTTATTAATGTTTTCTTTTTCATCCTTACCATAAACTACTCCTAGCATGGCAATAATTTATATATTGCATTTGTGTCGGTCGATTTTGTGTGAAGCCATGAGGCCGAGACCGAGTAGTAGTTCATCACATACTAGTATTTTGCTTATTAATGGATTGGGCTAGCTCATGTTTGATTTTTTGCTTTGTGGTTGGGCGGTTTCGACTTTTCTGATGTGATGTTATGGATATTGCTTCTATAGGAGTGTAAGTGCTCGGTTCGGGTTGTATCAAGTGACCTTCTATAGGATGTTGTATAGGTGTTGTTCATGTGAGAGACAAAGCTACAAACTCATGTTAATTTAGTTTGCTTTGTTGTGAGAAATCATCAAGATTTAGGATTACTGATAAGAAGGGGGTAGTTTATTTAGTGTGCTTTGTTGTGATTAACGAAGATAAGATGAGATCAAAGTATTGTTATATTTTGCCATATATTTTTTTGTTACATCTCTAGATTATTGAGCTACTAGTATTGTTTAACCTTGTGTTTAGTGCAAATTTCATGCTGATAGCGACGCTTCATCTGAAGAGTTGGGGACATTAGTTTACTAGATTGCTAGCTTTATGATTGTTGGACTGAACTTTATGTTTACTTTTTAGTTGTTATTTTGCTTGCGATGTGAACTCTAGCTATGAAAACTTTATGTTTACTTTTTGGATCGTTAATCGTTTAATCATATTGCTTTAGGGAAATGGCGCCACCACCACCACCACCACCACCATGTCGACGGTGCAAGTCAAGGTGCGCCAGTAGCCTTGCAACTGGCACGTTGTTTGGCATCTACTTCGAGTCTAGTTTTCTTCATGCGGCGGTAATAAATTATATGAAACTAGTGACTACTATTTTGTTTTTAGTGTTATTGGCATTAATGCATTGTGTATATATCATTTTGCTTTTTGTACATAGATCATCCCATGCAATGTGAGGTCAGAATTCAACAATCTGACTGGAGACTCTGTGACCTTTGAGGCTCCTGGGGGCCCCTACACTATGGAGATCGAGAAAGGACGAAAGATGACGCAGGTGGGAGGAGATGGATGGGTCCGTTTCATCGACAACATGCGTATCACCGGTGGTGAGTTGATCAGCTTCTCCTTCGGAGCTGAAAGACCCAAGCTGGTCGTGATTTATATCAACAAAGTAGAAGATTATGAGAATGATGAGGATGATGAGGATGATGAGGATGATGACGACCCACTCGGTGATGCCATCGTAGCTCAAAGAATAAATTTGAGCGAGGAGGAGGTGTGCAACCTATGGGACATCATTCCGCCACATGCTGACTTCGTCGGGGTGCCATTCGTGACCCGCCTGACAAGTACCATGGTTGATTGACATATGATGGTATGTTGCATTTACTGTAGTTTTTAGAGTAATTTGATGATATGCTTTATTGTTATACTTAGTGTAGAGTCCGATGATATATATGCTTAGTGAATCTTATATGCTTTATTGTTATACTTAGTGTAGAGTCCGATCATATATATGCTTAGTGAATCTTATATGCTTAGTGAATCTTATATGCTTTATTGTTATACTTAGTGTAGAGTCCGATGATGTATATACTTAGTGTAGAGTTCGATGATATATATGCTTCGTGTAGAATGTGTGAGGCTACTTATTAATTGATATGTTTTTCTTATTCAGAAATTGCCAAAGAGCCTATCTGAGAGTTGTGGTATCAAGCCTGATGAAGAAGGCTCTGCTGGAATACGCCTTACCGCAAGGGGCTCCGTCACCACTTGTGCGTACGGCGTGGACACGGACGGTCGCACACACTTCAACTCGGTTGGGTGGAAGAGCTTCCTCGTCGTCAAAAATCTTCATGTTGGACAATCAATCCTCATTACTATCAGGAACACCCACCGCCCAGGCTTGAGGATGATGGTCGTCATCGACATCATCTAGAACTTCATATGCATGCGGGTGGCTGTTGAACCATATATATGCTAGTATGACTACCTAGTAGACTTATCAACTATGATCTATCCATACATTGTTGACTACTATATGAGTTTGTGAGATTGTGTGGTTATATTAAATGTGGTACTGTCGTTAATGTTTGTGAGATGGTTCTGTGAACTTAGTTTATTTACACTGGACTTGTCTTGATTTCCATGATTATTGCACCTGACTTCTTTTTTTATTTTTTATTTCTATTTGCCTAGTAGTAGCGTGGGGAGAAAATAGGGCGCTACTACTACGTGATGATAGTAGTAGCGCTGGTGTAGAAAGCAGCGCTACTAACAGCTACATCGCTTGTTCAGAAACGCCCTACTGCTAAATAATAGCTGTAGCGCCCTAGCAGTAGCGCGGGTGCCCGCGCTACTGGTATGTAAAAAACCAGCGCCACTACTAAGCTTTTTGTACAGTAGTGGGAGGCTGCAGCGCGGGACGGCGCGAGCGCGCGCGCGCGAGGAACGGGAGCGCGTAGCGGCACATGGGCGCAGGGAGCAGGGGCGGCGCGCGGCCATGGTGAGGTGAGCGCGCGGCATGGCAGAGAGAGGAGGGAGGGGGAGCTCACAGGAGAGGAGTAGGGAACGAGCAATGGGGCGCGAGGAGGGCGACGGGGACGACAACGTCGGAGAGGAAGCAGGCCGGTGAGGAGGAGGGCGGCCGCGCGGCGATCCGAGCGGTGGTGGTGCTCCGGCGAGGTTCAGGCGGCACCGGCGCGTCGATCCCCCCGATCCAATCGGGGGTGCAGAGGGGCGGGGCGGGGATCGAGGAAGTGGTGGAGTGGGTGTGTGGGCGACGGGGTGGGTGGTTAGGGTTTCGGGGGGATAAGGGGAGTGGGGAGGGGGGGGGGGGGGCTGGGCCAAGTGGGTCGGCCAGCTGGGCCGTCTGGCCCAGTTGGCTAGCGGGCCTTTTTTTCTTTTTTTCTTTTTTGTTTAATCCTTTTTTCTTTTTCTTTCCTTTCTTTTCTGTTTTAATTCATTTTAAGTATTTAGGTTTTTTATAAAAGCATGGTTCCCTCACCTTAAATACCTAGGCATTTATTTGCACACTCCGAACATTTTAGTTTAACATATTGAAAACTTTTGATGTTTGACAAAAACTCAAATATGAATTTGAATCGTTTGAACTAACGCGGGATTTGCAACAATAATCAGAGGCGACATGGCATTATTAGCATAGGTTCACTATAGTATAATTATCCGGGCGTTACAGGAATACAAAAGAGAGAAATCAAGAAACATGGAAAAAAATTCCTGATGCATGGAGTGGACCTATGCAAAAAATTGTATGATTGGCTAGTTTGCTAAAGTGGTAAGGCAGGCAGCTCAAATCCAGCAATAAAATAATATACACTCTCTGATAGGAGGGTCTTATGGGCCCACCACAGGCTTGATCAACCACAGAGCTTATTTCCTAGGGAGCTTAGAGTTTTAGCAGAAATTCACTTTGCTCATAGGTGTATACACACTCATTGTCTAAATACATATTTTAAAAAGTTACAAATATTGGAGAAAAAATCCCGCGTGTAAATCCGGACACTATATGTGTGTGAAAAAAAAATTATGGCTTGTGTAAAAAAGACAATTTTCTATGCTTGATTACAGTTATTCATAAGACATTTTTTATCTTTTTCATACATACCATAAAAATGCCTTTTTCATTGAAATTGTGTGTGCGCACATATAATGTGCGGATGTACACGCGGAATTTTTTTTCTCGAAATTTTGTGTGCGAACATAAGATCTTGAATAGTAGTATGAAAAAGAAGACTAGGATGTGCTAGTCCCATGTAGAAAGTCTAGTTAGCTCTTAAGTGATATGGAGAAGAATAAGCTAACACCTTGACATTTGGTTAGACTAGTTTTCAGCATCCAGAGTCTCTGGAAAAGTTGGAGCTCATACGATTGGACGGTTAGAAAATTCTGCGCGTGCGGCGCGGGCGCGATAGTGGCCGCTAACAACCAGTGGACTGGACTAAAGTGCGACCACAAATGGGCGCATCCGCAGTTCCGCACGGCATCCTCCACGACTCGTGTTTTTGCAACCAGGAGACAAGTCATTGCAGTTTACATGCGCCTTGGTCGATAGATATGGATCTATCACGTTCCGCCACCTGCACCGTCGCCGCCGTCGCCGTCGTCTGCCTCCTGTTGCCGCGTCCCTGCGCGCCGGCAGGCGACCAGTTGGCCGTCGGCGAGCTGCTCTTGCTCGGGAAGTCTGTCGTGTCCGACGGCGGCGCCTTCGCTCTGGGCTTCTTCGTCCCGGACGATGCCACCCCGGCCAGGCAGTACCTCGGCATATGGTACAACAACATCCCCGGCCGTCCCACCGTCGTATGGGTGGCCAACCGGGAAACACCAATCTTCGCCAACCGTACTTCCTCCTCCTCCGGCCCGGCCCCGGCGCTCGCGCTGGCCAACGACTCCACCCTCGTCCTGTCCGACGCCGACGGCGGCGTTCTTTGGACATCCGGCGTGCCCTCCGTGGGTAGCTCGTCCTCGTCCTCGTCCGCCGTGCTTAAGAACGACGGCAACCTAGTCGTCCGGTCGCCGAACGGGACCGCGCTGTGGCAGAGCTTCGACCACCCGACGGACACCCTCATCCCGGGCATGAAGGTCCGGATGAGCCACCGGACGCTGCGGGGTGACATCTTCGTGTCGTGGAAGTCCCCCGGCGACCCGGCGCCGGGAAGCTTCTCCTACGGCGTGGACCCCGGTACGCACATCCAGCTGCTCCTGTGGAACGGGACGCGCCCCTACTGGCGCTCTCCCGTGTGGACGGGAATCGCCGTCACCACCAACTACATCGGTGCTGGCACCGTCATCTACACGGCGGTGGTCGACACCACCGAGGAGATCTCCACGGCCTTCACTGTCTCCGACGGCGCCTCGCCCACTCGGTACGTAATCACCAGCTCCGGCGAGTTCCAGGTCTTCAGCTGGAACGGCACCGCGTCGGCCTGGGCAACGCTCGACTCGTGGCCAGGGTCCAGCGGGTGCAGCCGGTACGGCTACTGCGGCGCGTACGGGTACTGCGACAACATGGCGGCGGCGTGCAGGTGCCTAGACGGCTTCGAGCCGGCGAACGCGGCGGAGTGGAGCGACGGCAGGTTCGAGCAGGGCTGCCGGCGGAAGGAGGCGCTGCCGCCGTGCGGCGTCTTGGATGGGGCAGGCTTCCTGCCGATGCCGAGCATGAAGGTGCCGGACAAGTTCTTGCTGGAGGGCGGCAACCGGAGCGCGGAGGAGTGCGCGGCGAGGTGCGCGACGAACTGCTCGTGCGTGGCTTACGCGTACGCCGACCTGCAAAGCAGCAGTGCTAAGGGGGAAGTGAGCCGGTGCCTCGTCTGGGTCGGGGACCTCATCGACACGCAGATGCTCGGCGGGCGCATGACCATCAACGGGGAGACGCTCTACCTCCGGGTTGCCGTTGCTGCTGCTTCCAGAGGTATAGTACGAAGGCAACCGAGGTGAACTTTTGGTCCAGGGTGGTATATACACCCTATAATAGAAAAATAATTTAATAATTAAATAAAAAGTCAGAAAATTCTGAAAATATTTTTGAAATAAACTTGACCTTTCATTGTACTGGTAAAGAAATTCACAAAATGAGAAAAAATCAGAGATTTTTTTTTCAAAATAGAAAAACTTTCGGTCAAAATAGCATGAACAGTGACCTATAATAACAAATAAATTTTTCCCCTAAAGTCAACGCTGATTTTTTATTCGTGAAAAATTATATACCGGTGCAAAAAAAGTCAAGTTTATTGTAAAAAAACTTTCAAACTTTTTAACTTTTTATTTAATTATCAAAATAATTCTCATATGAGGTGTATATACACCTAGGAACGGCAGAGCGGTGGTGTTGCATACGGCCACGCCATCACTGCCGTTGGCGGGGTGCCGCGGAGATGTTGCCGAGTTGCAGGACGAGGGGAAACGGCGGCGGGTGTCGATGCTGCAACCAAGGGGCACATATTTCAGTGATAATTTCGGCGAGTTTAGGATTTTCGCAGTACAAAACAACCCAAACACAAGACATGGCTAGATGGTGGAAAATCCGCGGATTTTATAAAAAAGCTCAATGAAAAATGTAATTCTGAGTTTTTAAGATTGCAGCAAAACACATAGAAATTACTTACCCTTTTGTAAATTGTAATCTTTTATGGAAAATAATACCAAACGATCATTAGCCACATGTGTTAATAACAAACTTACTTACCATTGGGATAGAAAGCAAAGATACAGTTTACATTCTACCATGTGTATGGTTTTTCCATAATTGTTCCAAACTAAGAATTAGGACACTAGGTTAAGAAAATATTCTGAAAACGTTCTCATTTCACTCCTCAAGCAGGTTCATTTGGCCAAAATTTGTCAAATTTCTGTTGGGATTTTGCCGAATTCTGTAAAGAAAATCGCCCCTTTGGCCGATTCGGTTCTTTGATCAAACTTTGCCTGCATTTGCATGTGCAGGAAGAAATGCAAGCAAAAACGCACTGAAAATTGTGCTGCCGGTGTTAGCAAGTGTCCTGATGCTCACACGCATTTTCTGTTTATGGTTCTGCAGGTTCAGAGGTACAGTAATTTCGTTAAGCAAAATTTCAGTGATAATTTTATTTTAAACTAAACTACCAAGTGGTCAGCTTGGTAAGCTACCAACAAACAATTACAATCAAAATTTAAACTAAACTGAAGCAAAGAGGTACAGATAGGTTTCTATCTCTTCCACTCTTTTGGTTATCTCTAAACATATGATGCTCATGCATTTGGTGATGGAATATATTACAGACAAGGGAAGAAGAACCAACT
The DNA here is from genome assembly GCA_963921465.1 of Triticum timopheevii. Classification (NCBI taxonomy): domain Eukaryota; kingdom Viridiplantae; phylum Streptophyta; class Magnoliopsida; order Poales; family Poaceae; genus Triticum; species Triticum timopheevii. The sequence continues at coordinate 400,246,317 of OY997262.1, read as the reverse complement.
CAACCGAGAGCCAAAACAAGCTGACCGCGTCTAATTGGAATGAAATGGGCCAAGTAGATCACACTCAAGATCTTGAGTTCCCATGCATACGGTTTGCCGACATTGTTGCCGCCACACGGAACTTCTCTGAAACATGCACGGTCGGACGTGGAGGCTTCGGCAAGGTTTACAAGGTACTATATATTTTTTACCAGTTTTTTCTAATTTTCAGTCACTTGAAGCTTTCTCATCCCATGCCAAGAACAGTTTTAACACCTTAAACATTGGTCGATGCACCCCAATGACAGTACAGTAATTTTATCTCACTTGTTTCTTGCTCATTCGAAAGGGAACATTAGACAGGGGTCAAGTGGTTGCTATCAAGAGGCTGAGTAAAAATTCAGATCAAGGAGCAAAGGAGTTCAAGAACGAGGCCATCTTGATCTCCAAACTTCAGCACAGGAACCTGGTTCGTCTCCTTGGCTGCTGCACCGAGGCAGCAGAGAAGTTGCTCATCTACGAGTACCTGCCCAACAAAGGCCTGGACACCATCCTCTTCGGTACGTATACATTCAGGTCTCTTTGATTCATAGGATAGGAATATAGTGGGAATAGAAAAACCATAGGAAATAAGATGGCATGTACCTCAATTTTTATATGGGAAAATATGCTATTTGATTCATATGATAGAAACTTTTTCACCGGGTCTAGGCTAATGTTTTTTTTTCTTATTAATCCGAAGGATTGGTTCCTATCCTACATAGGAATAAGAATCCATTCTTACAAGGGTCTGTCTAAAATGATGTCCACTATGTTTGTGGTCTTTTTTTTTTGTTTCTTGTTGTTGCATTATATATTTGTGAGAGTTTAGATGTGACATCCTTAAAAAACATCTATATGTGAATTAGACAATCTGTTCTTACAAACCTTCAGATGAGGCCTATCCGTAAGAATTTCTACAAAATTCATGTAAACCGAATGAGGCCTAAGTAATAAGAGTACTAAAGCAAGTTACTGAATTTATTCTTTGCCACAGTTCCTCAAGTTTGTTTGCTGCAGACAGTGCAATGAAATCGGTGCTAGACTGGCCGACGCGGCTGGGGATCATCAAGGGCGTGGCGAGGGGGCTCCTCTACCTACACCAGGACTCTCGGCTGACGGTGATACACAGGGACCTCAAGGCCAGCAACGTGCTGCTGGACGCGGAGATGAGGCCCAAGATAGCGGATTTCGGCATGGCCAAGATTTTCGGTGACAACCAGGTGAAGGCCGACACCAAGCGCGTCGTCGGAACATAGTGAGTTACCTCAACACTTGGGTGAATTTACAGAAAGGAAAAATAAGGGTTCACTTTGGTTTAAGTTGGTTATTACTAGCATTTGCCATAAATTATTGTAGAACCTCCCCTGACAAACAAACAAAAAATGTGTGGGCAGTGGCTACATTGCTCCCGAGTACTTGACGGCTGGCGTCTTCTCCGTGAAGTCCGACGTGTACAGCTTCGGCGTGCTGCTCCTGGAGATTGTGAGTGGTGTCAGGATCAGCTCTTCCGATGGCATCATGGAGTTTCCGAGCCTTATTGCCTTTGTAAGCACCTGCATTAACTAGAACTGCCAGGTTCATGCAGTTAACTTCCTTTTTCAGTACAGTCCATTCCATGTATGTCTAATTCCATATATTGCTTCGTGTAGGCGTGGAGCTTGTGGAGGGAAGGGAAGGCAAGAGACCTGGTGGATCCATCCATGGCAGGGAGCTGTTCAGCTGATGAGGCATTGCTCTGCATCCACGTCGGGCTGCTCTGCGTCGAGGATGAACCAAGCAGGAGGCCGCTCATGTCATCCGTCGTGTCCATATTTGAGAACGGAAGTGTGTCCTCGATGTCGCTCCCGACGCCGATCCGGCCTGCATATTGCACAATGATGGAAGAAAGGAGAGACGATACTATGAACACCAGAAACACAATGACCATGACGGTTCTCGAGGGAAGGTAGCATCAGTGCACTCCGAATGCTTGTATCTTAAGCATCTCAAAACTGCCGTTTAGGGTACTTTGGGCGAAAAACAGTTCTTCAACAACAGATGATGTATATGCATATGATGATGCAAATTATTTCATTATGCCAGAAAAAAACGCCTCCTGCTTCTACATATTTGAAGGAGTAAATTGCATAAAACCACCACTTTGAGGGCTAGGTTTGCGAAAAACACTAAGATACAGAATCGCTGCAGAAAGCACCACGTCTAGCGTAATTGTTTGCAAAAACCACTGATCGGCGGATCGGGCCGTGTTAAGTGAGCTTATGACAGGTCGGGCCCATTTTTCGCCTACGTGGCACTCCAGGCCGTCCCGGCAGCCGGCAGACGGCGTTATACGGCGCCGTTAGGGCTCGTCTTTAGTCATCCCCGTATCCGTCTCTTTTCCCCCATTCTTCTTTCCCCTCCTCGCTCCCACCGCCGTCGCCCTCCCCCATTCTTCTTCCCCCTCCTCCCCGCTCCCGCCGCCGTCGCCCTCCCCCATTCTTCTTCCCCCTCTCCCTCGCCCCCTCGCTCCCGCCGCCCGTCGCACTGCAGAGATGCGTAGTCCGGCGAAAGGTGGAGATGCTGGTGGCGGCGCTCCGCCCGGCAGCGCCGCACGCAACGTAGGTAGTGGAGGAGGACCCGTAGTGGATCCAGGCGAGCTTTGTGGGAGCTCGAACCCTAGCAAGCCGACGGAGGAAGAGGAGGAGGAGGACCCGCAGTATTCGATGGAATACAAGGCGGCCAGAGCATTCGCCGTGGCGGTGAGCCAATCTGACGGGAAGCCAGCACATCGGGTCATCCTTCCACGGCGTATAGTGAGATCCACTTTTCTTTGCTCTTCTCTTCCCGTTCTCCATTCAATTGCATTGCCAGGGTACTCCTAGGGTTAGGGTTCATATTGCTCTATCCTATCAGATGGAGTACAAGTGTCAGATTCTGTGATTTTGTTGTCATGTGCCCTAGGGTTGACATTATTTAGATTAGTTCAGATGTTGTGCTTTGTTTGTCCTGTGCCCTAGGGTTGACATTTTTAGATTAGTTCTGATGCTGTGTTTTGTTTGTCATGTGCCCTAGGGTTTGAAGGAAATATGCCCTAGAGGCAATAATAAAGTTATTATTTATTTCCTCATATCATGATAAATGTTTATTATTCATGCTAGAATTGTATTAACCGAAAACATGATACATGTGTGAATACATAGACAAAACTATAGTCACTAGTATGCCTCTACTTGACTAGCTCATTAATCAAAGATGGTTATGTTTCCTAACCATAGACATGTGTTGTCATTTGATTAGTGGGATCACATCATTAGGAGAATGATGTGATTGACATGACCCATTCCGTTAGCCTAGCACTTGATCATTTAGTATACTGCTATTGCTTTCTTCATGACTTATACAAAGTTCCTGCAACTATGAGATTATGCAACTCCCGTTTACCGGAAGAACACTTTGTGTGCTACCAAATGTCACAACGTAACTGGGTGATTATAAAGGTGCTCTACAGGTGTTTCCGAAGGTACATGTTGGGTTGGCATAATTCGAGATTAGGTTTTGTCACTCCGATCGTCGGAGAGGTATCTCTGGGCCGTCTCGATAATGCACATCATTATAAGCCTTGCAAGCAATGTGACCAATGAGTTGGTTACGAGATGATGCATTACAGAACGAGTAAAGAGACTTGCCGGTAACGAGATTGAACTAGGTATTGGATACCGACGATCGAATCTCGGGCAAGTAACATACCGATGACAAAGGGAACAACGTATGTTGTTATGCGGTTTGACCGATAAAGATCTTCGTAGAATATGTAGGGACCAATATGGGCATCCAGGTCCCGCTATTGGTTATTGACCGAGAATGGTTCTAGGTCATGTCTACATAGTTCTCGAACCCGTAGGGTCCGCACGCTTAACGTTATGATGACAGTTTTATTATGAGTTTATAAGTTTTGATGTACCGAAGTTTGTTTGGAGTCCCGGATGTGATCACGGACATGACGAGGAGTCTCGAAATGGTCGAGACATAAATATTGATATATTGGAAGCCTATGTTTGGACATCGGAATGGTTCCGGGTGAAATCGGTATTTTACCGGAACACCGGGGGGTTACCGGAACCCTCCCGGGGGATAATGGGCCTTAGTGGGCCAAGAGGGAGAAGAGGAGGGCCGGCCAGGGCAGGCCGCGCGCCCCCTCCCCCCTAGTCCGAATAGGACAAGGAAGGAGGGGGGGGGGGCGGCGCCCCCCTTTCCTCTTTCCCCTCCCCCCTTTCCTTCTCCACCAAGGCAAGAGGGGGGAGTCCTACTCCCGGTGGGAGTAGGACTCCTCCAGGCGCACCCCTAGGGGGCCGGCCGCACCTCCCTCTCCCTCCGGGGGCGGGGGGCACCCCATAGACACACAAGTTGATCTACGGATCGTTCCTTAGCCGTGTGCGGTGCCCCCCTCCACCATATTCCACCTCGGTCATATCGCCGCGGAGTTTAGGCGAAGCCCTGCGCCGGTAGAACATCATCATCGTCACCACGCCGTCGTGCTGACGGAACTCATCTCCGGAGCTCGGCTGGATCGGAGGCCGGAGATCGTCATCGAGCTGAACGTGTGCTGAACTCGGAGGCTCCATACGTTCGGTGCTTGGATCGGTCGGATCGTGAAGACGTACGACTACATCAACCGCATTGTGCTAACGCTTCCGCTTACGGTCTACGAGGGTACGTGGACGAACACTCTCCCCTCTCGTTGCTATGCCATCACCATGATCTTGCGTGTGCGTAGGAATTTTTTTGAAATTACTACGTTCCCCAACAGGGTTGACATTTTTAGATTAGTTGATTTTAGAAACGAGCTGATTTAGTTGATTTAAGGTGCCATGTTAATTGGACATTTGGTTAATTGAGTTATCTTGTTATCTGCTTTATAAGTGACAAAGCATTGTATTAGTGCACTAAGATGAGTTGTTTCATTAGTGTTATTCAGTTTTAATGAAGCACTTATACTGCTATGTATTTTATATTATTTGTAGTCTGGATGATGAGGTTTGGGAAAATAGGATGCATTTCCATGACAGAGACAACATTGAGAGATCTATGATGATGTCAGACATAACATTTTACAACCTAGTAGCACTGATAGAAACAGAAAGTTATGGATTTAAAGATTACATGTACTATGTCAGGGATCCTGGGCTAGGGACAGAAGGAATGGAAGAAATAGATGATGATGACAAGCTTGAGGAAATTCTAGACAACATAGCATTGCAAAATCAGAAGATATTGAATGTGACAGTTGTTAGGGCCAGTTCTCCCAATGATGCAAGTATAAACACTAGCTCCAATGTTATTGAGCAGCAAATCCCTCTAGAAGAAATTGGAGAGCCCAAACTGTATCAGATAGATGAAGAAGGAGTGATGTTAAGTGCACCAAATGTGCATGTAGCAGCAGCAAGTTCAAAAGCAACAGCAAGTTCAGAAGCAGCAGAAGTGGAGCCAATGCCCATACAGTTTCAAACACAGCATATCACAAATTTGGAGGAGCAACTTGCTTTAGGTTTTGTACAAGTGGAAGAAAATCATGTATACAATTCAGAGGAGCGAATGGGAATTGAAAAGGTTATGGAGGAGACAAGGAGGAAGGAAATTGAAATGTTTAGGAAGAATAAGAAAAATAAAGAGAAGGACACTTCTTTGAAGAGAAAAGCTACAGTGATGATGATAATTTGGAAGAATATGGTGATATCCTTGCTGGGCTTGAGGAGATGAAAAGATAGAGGGAAGATCCACTCCTTCATTTTGAAGGGGACACGAATGTTGAGGAAATGTATGAGACAGAGGAGGAGGAGGATGCACTATATGAGCCTGAAAGTGAAGAAGAGGATGCAGAGGACGAAGAGGAGGAAGTGGAGGAAGAGGAACAAGAGGAGCAGGTAGGGTAAGATGGATAGAAGAAGAAAAAGGAGAAGAAACACAGAAAAGGCCCAACAAGCAGATCACATGCAAGTGTAGAGGAGTTGTTTGAGGAGGAGTGGATACCATCTTATGATGAAGACAGGAAACCAATGAACTTGGGTGTGAAAGATGATGATGGTGTAGAGGCATTGGCATATGTTTTGCCCAATGGCAGGAAAAGCAGAGCTAAGAAGATGAAGAAAAGGTTGTGGTATGATGAGAAGAGAGCTCACCGAGCTGAGCAATTTGTGAAGCATCTTTGCTTCATTGATGTGTACCAGTTCAGGAATGCACTTCAAACAATGCACATTGCACAAATCAGGAACTATGAGTATGCTACGTCTTGAGCTTGCGTTGGTTTTCCTTGAAGAGGAAAGGGTGATGCAGCAATAGTAGCGTAAGTATTTCCCTCAGTTTTTTAGAACCAAGGTATCAATCCAGTATGAGGCTCCTCAAAAGTCCCACGCACCTACACAAACAAACAAAGAACTCGCAACCAACACAATAAAGGGGTTGTCAATCCCTTCACGGCCACTTGCGAAAGTGAGATCTGATAGAGAAAGTATGATAAGATAAATATATTTTTGGTATTTTATAATATAGATGCGAAAAGTAAAGATGCAAATAAAAGTAGATTGAAAGCTTATATGATAAAAGATAGACCCGGGGCCATAGGTTTCACTAGTGGCTTCTCTCAAGATAGCATAAGTACTACGGTGGGTGAACAAATTACTGTCGAGCAATTGATAGAAAAGCGAATAATTATGAGATTATCTAGGCATGATCATGTATATAGGCATCACGTCCGCAACAAGTAGACCGACTCCTGCCTGCATCTACTACTATTACTCCACACATCGACCGCTATCCAGCATGCATCTAGAGTATTAAGTTCATAAGAACAGAGTAACGCATTAAGAAAGATGACATGATGTAGAGGGATAAACTCAAGCAATATGATATAAACCCCATCTTTTTATCCTCGATGGCAACAATACAATACGTGCCTTGCAACCCCTGCTGTCACTGGGTAAGGACACTGCAAGATTGAACCCAAAGCTAAGCACTTCTCCCATGGCAAGAAAGATCAATCTAGTAGGCCAAACCAAACTGATAATTCAAAGAGACTTGCAAAGATAACTCAATCATACATAAAAGAATTTAGAGGAGATTCAAATATTTCTCATAGATAAACTTGATCATAAACCCACAATTCATCGGATCTCGACAAACACACCGCAAAAAGAGTTACATCAAATAGATCTCCACAAGAGAGGGGGAGAACATGGTATTGAGATCCAAAAAGAGAGAAGAAGCCATCTAGCTAATAACTATGGACCTGAAGGTCTGTGGTAAACTACTCACAACTCATCGGAGGGGCTATGGTGTTGATGTAGAAGCCCTCTGTGGTCGATTCCCCCTCCGGCGGAGCGCCGGCGAAGGCTCCAAGATGGGATCTCGCGGATACAGAAGGTTACGGTGGTGGAAATTGTTTCTCGTTGGCTCCCTGGATGTTTTCGAGGTACATGGGTATATATAGGAGGAAGAAGTACGTCGGTGGATGCCCGAGGGGCCCACGAGACAGGAGGCGCACCCAGAGGGGGTGGGCGTGCCCTCCTATCTCCTGGCCGCCTCGATCGCTTCTTGACTTGCACTCCATTTTCTCTGGATCACATTCATTCCAAAAATCATGCTCCCAAAGGTTTCATTCCGTTTGGACTCCGTTTGATATTCCTTTTCTTCGAAATACTAAAATAGGCAAAAAAAACAGCAATACGGTCTGGGCCACCGGTTAGCAGGTTAGTCCCAAAAAATGATATAAATGTGTAAAATAAAGCCCATAAACATCCAAAAGGGGTAATATAATAGCATGGAACAATCAAAAATTATAGATACGTTGGAGACGTATCAAGCATCCCCAAGCTTAATTCCTGCTCGTTCTCGAGTAGGTAAATGATAATAACAGAAATTTTGATGTGGAATGCTACCTAGCATAATTCTCAATGTAATTTTCTTTATTGTGGCATGAATGTGCAGATCCAAATGATTCAAAATAAAAGTCCATATTGACATAAGAAATAGTAACACGTCAAGCATACTAATCAAAGCAATCATGTCTTATCAAAATAACATGGCTAAAGAAAGTTTATCCCTACAAAATCATATAGTTAGGCTATGCTTCATTTTCGTCACACAAAATGTTCCCAAATTCTACACCTCCGATGATAAGCCAAGCAATTGTGTCATACTTAAATAATCTCAAACCTTTTCAAGTTTCACGCAATACATGAGCGTGAGCCATGGATATAGCACTATGGGTGGAATTTAATATGATGATGGGGATTGTGTGAAGAAGACAAAAAAGGAGAAAGTCTCACATTGACGAGGATAATCAACGGGCTATGGAGATGCCCATCAATTGATGTCAACTTGAGGAGTAGGGATTGCCATGCAACGGATGCACTAGAGCTATAAATGAATGAAAGCTCAATAAAAGAAAACTAGTGGGTGTGCATCCAACTCGCTTGCTCACGAAGACCTAGGGCATTTGAGGAAGCCCATCGTAGGAATATACAAGCCAAGTTCTATAATGAAAAATTCCCACTAGTATATGAAAGTGACAACATATGAGACTCTCTATATGAAGAACATGGTGCTACTTTGAAGCACAATATATGAGACTCACTATATGAAAGATATGGTGCTACTTTGAAGCACAAGTGTGGAAAAAGAGATAGTAACATTGCCCCTTTTCATTTTCTTCTTCTTCTTCTTTTTTCTTTCTTTTTTTTCTTTTTCTTTTTTTTCTTCTTTGGCCTTTCTTTTTTTCTTTTTTTTTCTTTGGGACAATGCTCTAATAATGATGATCATCACACATTTATTGAAAAACTAGAACAAGATATGACTCTATATGAATGCCTCCGGCGGTGTACCGGGATGGTGCAATGAATCAAGAGTGACATGTATGAAAAATTATGCATGGTGGATTTGCCACAAATACGATGTCAACTACATGATCATGCAATGGCAATATGACAAAAGTAATGTATGTCATGATGATAAACGGAACGGTGGAAAGTTGCATGGCAATATATCACGGAATGGCTATGGAAATGCCATAATAGGTAGGTATGGTGGCTGTTTTGAGGAAGATATAAGGAGGTTTATGTGTGATAGAGCGTATCGTATCACGGGGTTTGGATGCACCGGCGAAGTTTGCACCAACTCTCAAGGTGAGAAAGGGCAATGCACGGTACCGAAGAGGCTAGCAATGGTGGAAAGGTAAAAGTGCGTATAATCCATGGACTCAACATTAGTCAAAAGAACTCATATACTTATTGCAAAAATTTAGAAGTCATCAAAAACCAAGCACTACGCGCATGCTCCTAGAGGGATAGATTGGTAGGAAAAGACCATCGCTCGTCCCCGACCGCCACTCATAAGGATGCACAATCCAAGTACACTTCATGTTTCAAATTTGTAACACAACTTTAACCATACGTGCATGCTACGGGACTTGCTAACTTCAACACAAGCATTATTTAAATTCATAATCACCCAACTAGCATGAATTTAATATCACTACCTCCATATCTCAAAACAATTATCAAGTATAAAATTGATCATAGCATCCAATTCACTTCCTATGATAGTTTTTATTATACCCAACTTGGATGCCTACCATTCTAGGACCAATTTTATAACCATAGCAAATACCATGCTGTTCTAAAAGACTCTCAAAATAATATAAGCGAAGCATGAGAGACTAGAAATTTCTACAAAATTAAGCCACCGCCGTGCTCTAAAAGATATAAGTGAAGCACTAGAGCAAAAACTATCTAGCTCAAAAGATATAAGTGAAGCACATAGAGTATTCTAATAAATTCTAATCAAGTAGGCTTCTCCCAAAAGGTGTGTACAGCAAGGATGATTGTGGAACACTAAAAATCAAAGACTAATATCATGCACGACGTCCAAGCAAAACACATATCATGTGGTAAATAAAAATATAGCTCCAAGTAAAGTTATCAATGAACGAAGACGAAAGAGGGGATGCCTTCCCGGGGTATCCCCAAGCTTAGGCTTTTGGCTATTCTTGAATATCTTGGGGTGCCATGGGCATCCTCAAGCTTAGGCTTTTGCCACTCCTTATTCCATAGTCCATCAAATCTTTACCCAAAACTTGAAAACTTCACAACACAAAACTCAACAGGAGATCTCATACGCTCCGTTAGTGAAAGAAAACAAAACCACCACATAAGGTACTGTAATTAACTCATTCTTTATTTATATTGGTGTTAAACCTGCTGTATTCAAACTTCTCTATGGTTTATAAACTATTTTACTAGCCATAGATGCATCAAAATAAGCAAACAACACACGAATAACAGAATCTGTCAAAAATAGAACAGTCTGTAGCAATATGTAGCTAACTCAAACTTCTGGAACTCTAAATATCCTACCAAAATAGGAAGTCACAATTTGTCTATTGATCATAATAAAAAAGAATCACGCAAAATCACATTTCTGTGATTTAACAAAACTAATTTCGTGCGTGCAAAGTTTCTGTTTTTTTAGCAGAATCAAATTAACTATCACCATAGGTTATCCTATAGGTTCTACTTGGCACAAACACTAAATAAAACATAAAAACTCATCTAAACAGAAGGTAGATGCAAAATTTATTACTAAACAGAAACAAAAACAAAAAACACAAGTAAAATTGGGTTGCCTCCAAACTAGCGCTATCGTTTAACGCCCCTAGCTAGGCATAAAAGCGAAGATAGATCTAAGTAGTGCCATCTTTGGCACTCAATTCATAAGTAGCCCGCATGATAGATTCATAAGGTAATTTGGCTTTCTTTCTTGGAAAGTGCTCCTTGCCTTTCCTTAATGGAAATTGGAATCTAATATTCCCTTCCTTCATATCAATAATCGCACCAATCATTCTAAGGAAAGGTCTATCAAGAATAATAGGGAAAGAAAGATTGCAATCTATATCAAGAACGATAAAATCTACGGGTGCCAAATTTCTATTTGCAACAATGAGAACATCATTGATCCTTCCCATTGGACTTTTAATGGTGAAATCCGCAAGGTGCAAATTTAAAGAGCAATCATCAAGATCATGGAAACCTAGAGTATCACATAAAGTTTTCGGAATCGTGGAAACACTAGCACCCAAATCACACAAAGCAAAACACTCATGATCTTTAATTTTAATCTTTATAGTAGGTTCCCACTCATCATTAAGTTTTCTAGGTATAGAAACTTCCAAATTAAGTTTTTCATCATAAGATTGCTTCAAGGCATCAACGATATGTTTGGTAAAAGCTTTATTTTGACTATAAGCATGAGGAGAATTAACAACGGATTGCAACAAGGAAATACAACCTTCTAAAGAACAATTATCATAATCAAATTCCTTGAAATCCAAGATAGTGGGTTCAATGCTATTTAAAGTCATGACCTCTCCAATCCCACTTTTACCAAATTTAGCATCAAGATCTAAAAACTCCGAATTATTGGGACGCCTTTTAACTAAAGTTGACTCATCTTTAGTCCCATTATTATCAAGATTCATATTGCAAAATAAAGATCTAATAGGGGGCACATCAATAACTTTAATATCTTCATCATTATTTTCATTGAAACTAGAAGAACACGCCTTTACAAAGCAATCTTTCTTAGCACACAATCTAGCGGTTCTTTCCTTGCACTCATCAATGGAAATTCTCATGGCTTTGAGAGACACATTGATATAATGCTTAGGAGGAGTAGATCTAAGTTTAATAGAATCAACATCAAGCGAAAGTCTACCAACGTTCCTAGCCAAATCATCAACTTTGAGCAATTTTTCTGCAAGCAAAGCATTAAAATTCTTTTGAGAGATCATAAATTCTTTCACACTATTCTCAAATCATAGGGCATCTTATTAAAATTACCATAAGAATTATTGTAGGAATTTCCATAATTATTATAGGAATTACTAGGGAACGGTCTAGGATTAAAGTTTCCTCTATAAGCATTGTTTCCAAAACTATTCCTACCAACAAAATTCACATCCATATATTCATTATTATTCTCAATCAAAGTAGACAAAGGCATATCATTGGGATCAAGAGGAGTATTTTTAGTAGCAAACAACTTCATAAGTTCATCCATCTTTCCACTCAAAACATTGATTTCTTCTATATCATGCACTTTTTTACTAGAAGATCTTTCGGTGTGCCAGAATAATTAGTCATAATATTATCAAGAAGTTTTGTAGCATCTCCTAAATTGATTTCCATAAACGTGCCTCCCGCGGCCGAATCTAAAAGATTTCTAGAAGCAAAGTTCAAACCAGCATAAATTTTTTGTATGATCATCCATAAATTCAAACCATGAGTAGGGCAATTGCGAATCATCAATTTCATTCTTTCCCAAGATTGGGCAACAAGCTCATGATCAAGTTTTTTAAAACTCATAATATCGTTCCTAAGAGTGATAATCTTAGCGTGAGGAAAATATTTAGAGATAAAACCATCTTTGCACTTGTTCCAAGAATCAATACTATTTTTAGGCAAAGACGAAAACCAAACTTTAGCACGATCTCTAAGTGAAAATGGAAATAACTTCAATCTAACAATATCATTATCCATATCTTTCTTCTTTTGAATATCACACAAATCAACAAAGTTGTTTAGATGAGTAGCGGCATCTTCACTAGGAAGGCCGGTGAATTGATCTTTCATAACAAGATTCAGCAAAGTAGTATTGATTTCACAAGACTCAACATCATTAAGAGGAGCAATCGGAGTACTAAGGAAATCATTATTATTGGTATTGGAGAAATCACACAATTTGGTATTATCTTGCGCCAGGGCAACAAGTAATCCAACACACAAGCAAACAGAAAAAGGCAAGCGAAAAAGAGAGGAGAAGATTGGGAAAGAGAGGGCAAATAAAACGGCAAGGGTGAAGTGAGGGAGAGGAAAATGAGAGTCAAATGGCAAATAATGTAAATGCGAGGGAGATGAGTTTGTGATGGGTACTTGGTATGTCTTGACTTGAGCGAAGACCTCCCAGGCAACGGCGCCAGAAATCCTTCTTGCTATGTCTTGAGCTTGCGTTGGTTTTCCTTGAAGAGCAAAGGGTGATGCAGCAATAGTAGCGTAAGTATTTCCCTCAGTTTTTTAGAACCAAGGTATCAATCCAGTAGGAGGCTCCTCAAAAGTCCCACGCACCTACACAAACAAACAAAGAACTCGCAACCAACGCAATAAAGGGGTTGTCAATCCCTTCACGACCACTTGTGAAAGTGAGATCTGATAGAGATAGTATGATAAGATAAATATATTTTTGGTATTTATAATATAGATGCGAAAAGTAAAGATGCAAATAAAAGTAGATTGAAAGCTTATATGATAAAAGATAGACCCGGGGGCCATAGGTTTCACTAGTGGCTTCTCTCAAGATAGCATAAGTATTACGGTGGGTGAACAAATTACTGTCGAGCAATTGATAGAAAAGTGAATAATTATGAGATTATCTAGGCATGATCATGTATATAGGCATCACGTCCGCAACAAGTAGACCGACTCCTGCCTGCATCTACTACTATTACTCCACACATCGACCGCTATCCAGCATGCATCTAGAGTATTAAGTTCAAAAGAATAGAGTAACGCATTAAGAAAGATGACATGATGTAGAGGGATAAACTCAAGCAATATGATATAAACCCCATCTTTTTATCCTCGATGGCAACAATACAATACGTGCCTTGCAACCCCTGCTGTCACTGGGTAAGGACACCGCAAGATTGAACCCAAAGCTAAGCACTTCTCCCATGGCAAGAAAGATAAATCTAGTAGGCCAAACCAAACTGATAATTTGAAGAGACTTGCAAATATAACTCAATCATACATAAAAGAATTCAGAGGATATTCAAATATTTCTCATAGATAAACTTGATCATAAACCCACAATTCATCGGATCTCGACAAACACACTGCAAAAAGAGTTACATCAAATAGATCTCCACAAGAGAGGGGGAGAACATGGTATTGAGATCCAAAAAGAGAGAAGAAGCCATCTGGCTAATAACTATGGACCCGAAGGTCTGTGGTAAACTAATCACAACTCATCGGAGGGGCTATGGTGTTGATGTAGAAGCCCTCCATGGTCGATTCCCCCTCCGGCGGAGCACTGGCGAAGGCTCCAAGATGGGATCTCGCGGACACAGAAGGTTACGGTGGTGGAAATAGTTTTTCGTTGGCTCCATGGATGTTTTTGGGGTACGTGGGTATATATAGGAGGAAGAAGTACGTCGGTGGTCGCTCGAGGGGCCCACGAGACAGGGGGAGCACCTGGAGGGGGTGGGCGCGCCCTCCTATCTTATGACCGCCTCGATCGCTTCTTGACTTGCACTCCAAGTCCACTGGATCACGTTCGTTCCAAAAATCACGCTCCCAAAGGTTTCATTCCGTTTGGACTCCGTTTGATATTCCTTTTCTTCGAAATACTGAAATAGGCAAAAAAACAGGAATATGGGTTGGGCCTCCGGTTAGTAGGTTAGTCCCAAAAAATGATATAAATGTGTAAAATAAAGCCCATAAACATCCAAAAGGGGTAATATAATAGCATGGAACAATAAAAAATTATAGATACGTTGGAGACGTATCAGAGTACCATAGAAATTGCAATGACAGGGTTATAACACAATGCATAGATGAGACATGTCCTTTTTATGTAGCAGCTTCTCAGGTTGCAAATGAGAAGACATTTACCATAAGGAAGCAGTATGTGGTGCACACTTGCCCTTCTGTGTCAGAGAACACAAAAGTTACTGCTAAGTGGGTTGCAAAATTTTGTAAGGAAGCAATCAGAAATGACCCATGCACAACAATCACTACTATAATTAACACTGCAAAGAGCAAGTATGGAGTGGAAATATCAACCCACATGGCATATAGGGCTAAGAAGGCAGCAAAGAATGTTGTGGTAGGAGATCAGAAGGCCCAGTACGCCAGGATTAGGGATTATTTGCAGGATGTGCTAGATACTAATCCAGGTTCAATGTGTATAGTGACAACAAGATATCTGAGGGAGCATCCAAGCAAAAACCCTAGGTTTCATGCATTATTCTTTTGCCTAAATGGATGCAAAGAAGGGTTTCTCAGTGGCTGTAGACCATTCATAGGTAATTCCTTGGTATAGGTCTAATGTGTGTTTTCAACTAGTTCCTGGTGACCTGTTAACTTGTTATAGGTCTGGATGGATGCTTTATAAAGCTCACTACTGGTCAACAGATCCTTGCTACTACTGGAAGAGATGGGAACAATAATATATTTCCCATTGCTTTTGGAATTGTTGATAAGGAGGACACAGATTCCTGGACTTGGTTTCCGTATCAGCTGAAGGTAGCACTAGGTGGCCAATCTGGGAAGTTTGGTAACTACACAATAATTTTTGATAGGCAGAAGGTAATGAAATCCACCTGTGCTAGTTTTCATTTAGTTCTTTCTAGTAGTTACTTGCATTTAGGTGTAGTTACTTTCTGTACACAATCATTTAGTTCTTTATAGTAGTTACTTTCATATAGATGTAGTCACTAAGCTTTACTTAAAGTCACACAGGGCCTGCTTAAAGCCATAAACAGAGTCTTTCCCAATTGTCCACAAAGGTTTTGTCTCAGACACATTTACTAGAACTTTCTTCAACTGTCTTCTTGAGCTCATCAATGTGGATCTAAAAATTCTTCCTCTCTTCAGCTAGCTTCAACTTCATGTTCCTAATGACAGTTTCCTGAGCAGCTGCTATGTTCTCCACAGTGTCATACTTCTCCTGCAACTTGGTGGTTTCAGCATCTTTCCTTTGTATCACTGCCCTCTGCTCCTGGGCATCCATAAGTGCATTGACATCTTCAACCAACTTCTCATAGGCTTCCTGGAGTTTCTTCTTCTCTTGTGTCAGGTCATGAACAGCAAATGAATGCATCAGACATTCCTCAGTCCTGTCTATCTTAGTCTGTTCATACATAGACCATAACTTGGACAGTGCATCTCAAGTGTATTGGGCCAAGATAGATCAATCCACTCTACTAGTCCACAATTTTTACCTTCCTCAAAAAACAATATTAACATAAAGAATTACATAACAGTGACTTGCTTACAATGATAGGCTAGATTACTTTATAATAAACAATGCTGGTGTGCTAACCCATGAATCTTCTGTCCTAAAATAAGCTAACATGGAAGATTTAACAAAATGACCTAACTAAACAATGTTGCCAGATCCAGACTAAAAAATGTTGGTGTGCTAACCCATGCATCTTTTGTCTTAAAATAACCTAACCTGGCAGAGTTAACAAAATGACAATGTTGCCAGAACCGGACTAAACAATGCTGGCAGAGTAAACAATTAATGAATCCACTGTCCAAACTTCACAATATAATACAATGCCTGCTGGAGTGCCACATTACATGTCCATAGCAAACAAATAACAGATCATTAAGTTAATCAACAACTTCCTCAAATATACACGCCTACCAGTGCAAACAAATGACAGATCTGTCATAGTTAAGTTGGAACCATACCTTCTCTGCACAACAAAGAAATCTCCTGCCAGTGTGAATCCCTTCGAAGGCAACACGCCTGTCTGCTACCTTCCCGTGTCCATGGCACAAAACATACATATCTGTCTTAGGGCCCTCAAAATCTGAGTCTTCGGTGCTAGCAGGAACCTGGAGTGCAAAGGAATGGCAGAGATTTGGTCCATTGTTTGAAAAGAAGCTCATTCGATAAATCCCCAAATATCAAACCCTAACCCTAACTCTGAGAACTGACCCTAATGGTGCCGTCATCAGAAGCTGACCTCGTGTACTCCCTGGTGTGCTCACTGCTATCCGACCCATCACTCCACGACACCATGGCGCTGCGGAGGCAGGGCGGCGCGGCGGCGACGGATGCGGCTACCAAGAATAGAGCGAGAGCAAGAGATGCACAAGCGAGGAGCGAGAAAGCAGAGTGGAAAAGTGGCAACTGATAACCCACAAGTATAGGGGATCGCAACAATTTTCGAGGGTAGAGTATTCAACCCAAATTTATTGATTCGACACAAAGGGAGCCAAAGAATATTCTCAAGTATCAGCAGTTGAGTTGTTAATTCAACCACACCTGGATAACTTAATATCTGCAGCAAAGTATTTAGTAGCAAAGTAGTATGGAAGTAATGGTAACAGTGGCACAAGTAACAGTAGCAGTTTTGTAGTAATTGTAATAGTGGCAATGGTAAAGTAACTAAGCAAAGATCAATATGTGAAAAGCTCGTAGGCATTGGATCAGTGATGGATAATTATGTCGGATGTGATTCCTCATGCAACAGTTATAACATAGGGTGACACAGAACTAGCTCCAGTTCATCAATGTAATGTAGGCATGTATTCCGAATATAGTCATATGTGCTTATGGAAAAGAACTTGCATGACATCTTTTGTCCTACCCTCCCGTCGCAACGGGGTCCTATTGGAAACTAAGGGATATTAAGGCCTCCTTTTAATAGAGTACCAGACCAAAGCATTAACACTTAGTGAATACATGAACTCCTCAAACTACGGTCATCACCGGGAGTGGTCCCGATTATTGTCACTTCGGGGTTGCCGGATCATAACACATAGTAGGTGACTATTGACTTGCAAGATATGATCAAGAACTCACATATATTCATGAAAACATAATAGGTTCAGATCTAAAATCAAGGCACTCGGGCCCTAGTGACAAGCATTAAGCATAGCAAAGTCATATCAACATCAATCTCAGAACATAATGGATACTAGGGATCAAACCCTAACAAAACTAACTCGATTACGTGGTAAATCTCATCCAACCTATCACCGTCCAGCAAGCCTACGATGGAATTACTCACGCACGGCGATGAGCATCATGAAATTGGTAATGGAGGATGGTTGATGATGACGACGGCGAAGGATTCCCCTCTCTGGAGCCCCGAACGGACTCCAGATCAGCCCTCCCGAGAGAGATTAGGGCTTGGCGGCGGCTCTTTATCGTAAAATGCAATGAATCCTTCTCTCTGATTTCTTTCTCCCCGACGTGAATATATGGAGTTGGAGTTGAGGTAGGTGGAGCTCCAGGGGGCCCACGAGGCAGGGGGCGCGCCCAGGGGGGGGGGGGGGGGGGTAGGGCGCGCCCCCACCCTCGTGGACAGGGTGTGGGCCCCCTGGTCTTGATTCTTTCGCCAGTATTTTCTATTAATTCCAAAAATATTCTCTGTGAAGTTTCAGGTCATTCCGAGAAATTTTATGCACAAAAAAAACACCATGGCAATTCTGCTGAAAACAGCGTCAGTCCGGGTTAGTTCCATTCAAATCATGCAAGTTAGAGTCCAAAACAAGGGCAAAAGTGTTTGGAAAAGTAGATACGATGGAGACGTATCAACTCCCCCAAGCTTAAACCTTTGCTTGTCCTCAAGCAATTTAGTTGACAAACTGAAAGTGACAAAGAAAAACTTTTACAAACTCGGTTTGCTCTTGTTGTTGCAAATATGTAAAGCCAGCAGTCAAGTTTTCAGCAAATATTATGAACTAACCACATTCACAATAACATTTAGGTCGCATGTTTACTCATATCAATGGCATAATCAACTAGCGAGCAATAATAATAAATCTCGGATGACAACACTTTCTCAAAACAATCATAATATGATATAACAAGATGGTATCTCGCTAGCCCTTTCTGAGACCGCAAAACATAAATGCAGAGCACCCCTGAAGATCAAGGACTGACTAGACATTGTAATTCATGGTAAAAGACACTACTAGAAAAAGGCCTACTAATGGCGCACCAGTTTTGCCTACTAATGGCGCACCAGTTTTGCCTACTAATGGCGCACTACTGGTGCGCCATTAGTAGCACGCCACAAGTATTTTTTACTAATGGCGCACCACTGGTGCGCCATTAGTATGACTAGAGGTGCGCCATTACTATCTGACTTAGTAATGGCGCACCACATAGAAGTGCGCCATTAGTAATAAAAAAAATTCAATTTTTTTTTAATTTTTTTCAAAAAAAAATTCGTTTTTTTTCTTAATCTCGGGTCAATAGGCTTAATCTCAGGTCAAATCGCACTCCGTGGTCAAACTTCCCGAAAGGTCACCCATCCTCACACTACTCCAGCCCAAGCACGCTTAACTTAAAGTTCTATCCAACCCCAGCAACAGCTCACTTCACAGGCACTTGTTGATATATCTAGCATATCAATCCTATTATACCTTGTTGATGTCCAGGACTTTGTTCATGTTCATGACTATGATGAAATTTTGAAAAATATTTCAAACTTCCCAGTCATATTACGCATCCTTTTTTGAATAAAAAATCAAAACAAATTCAAAACCAATTTTTTTTCTGTTACTAGTGGCGCACCACATCCATGGTGCGCCACTAGTAAGTTTGAATTTTTTTGCCTCTAGATCTTGAAAGCCCTGTAACTTTTTTTCTGTTAGGTTTTTGGGGATTTTGAAAATGTTTAACGGGGTTCCCCTAGTTAAATTCTGATGTAACTTTTTGAGTAGATGCTTTTTCATATAAAAAACTTTTTAATCCGAGTTCGCATGCAAAAGTTATGCCCATTTTACAAATTTCCAGAGAGATTTTGCAAATAAAGTCGAAATTCATATTTGTAAATTTTCCCAACAACTAGACCACATATTACATGGGAAACTTATTTTCTTTTATCTTTTTGACATTTCCATCATTTTCTTTTATTTTTTAAAAAACTGAAAAGGCGGTCCACGGGGGGAGGGGGGGGCGGTGCATTCGGTGTTGGGCCAAGTTAGTAATGGCGCACCGTGGGGTGGTGCGCCATTACTAGTTTTTAACTAGTAATGGCGCACCACCCCACGGTGCGCCATTACTAACTTTGAAAAAAAAAATTGAAATTTTTTTTGAATTTTTTTTGAAAAAAACTTAGTAATGGCGCACCTGTGGACAGTGCGCCATTACTAGTAACCTGTGGACAGTGCACCATTACTAGTTACTAGTAATGGCACACTGTCCACAGGTGCACCATTACTAACAAAAAAAAATTATTTTTTTTACTTTTTTTTCAAAACTACTAATGGCGCACCATGGGTGTGGTGCGCCATTACTATGTCAACTAGTAATGGCGCACTACCCCCACGGTGCGCCATTAATAGTTTTGAAAAAATTAAAAAAAAATTTACTAATGGCGCACTGTGGGATGTGGTGCGCCATTAGTATTTGCACACTAATGGCGCACCAACACATAGTGCGCCATTAGTATTTAGTAATGGCGCACCACATGTACAGTGCACCATTAGTGTCCATCCCATCTATAGCCCTTTTCCTAGTAGTTAGAGATCCAGTCATACTCAATATAAATTAATAGTAATGCATGCAAATGACAGCGGTGCTCTCCAACTGGTGCTTTTTAATAAGAGGATGATGACTCAACATAAAAGTAAATAGATAGTCCCTTTGTAGAGGGAAGCAGGGATTTGTAGAGGTGCTAGAGCTCGATTTTAAAATAGAGAATAATATTTTGAGCGGCATACTTTCATTGTCAACATAACCACCAAGAGATCTCGATATCTTCCATGCTACACACATTATAGGCAGTTCCCAAACAAAATGGTAAAGTTTATACTCCCCCACCACCAACAGTCATCAATCCATGGCTTGCCCGAAACAACGGGTGTCTCCAACTAACAACAATCGTGGGGGAGTTTTGTTTGCAATTATTTTGATTTGATTTGAGCGTGGGACTGGGCATCCTGGTGACCCGCCATTTTATCATGAGTGAGGAGCGGAGTCCACTTCTCTTGAGAATAACCCACCTAGCATGGAAGATATAGACAACCCTAGTTGATACATGAGCTATTCGAGCATGCGAAACAGAATTTCATTTGAAGGTTTTGAGTTTGGCACATACAAATTTACTTGGAATGGTACGTAGATACCGCATATATGAAGGTATGGTGGACTCATATGGAATAACTTTGGGGTTTATGGATTTTGGATGCACAAGCAGTATTCCCGCTTAGTACAAGTGAAGGCTAGAAAAAGATTGGGAAGCGACCAACTAGAGAGCGATAATAGTCATAAACATGCATTAAAATTAATAGACATTGAGTGCAAGCATGAGTAGGATATAATCCACCATGAACATAAATATCGTGGAGGCTATGTTGGTTTTGTTTCAATTACATGCGTGAACATGTGCCAAGTCAAGTCACTCGAATCATTCAAAGGAGGATACCACCCTATCATACCACATCACAACCATTTTAGTAGCATGTTGGCACGCAAGGTAAACCATTATAAACTCCTAGCTAATTAAGCATGGCATAAGCAACTATAATCTCTAACTGTCATTGCAAACATGTTTATTCATAATAGGATGAATCAGGAATGATGAACTAATCATATTTACAAAAACAAGATAGGTTGAGTTCATACCAGCTTCTCTCATCTCAATCAGTCCATCATATATCGTCATTATTGCGTTTCACTTGCATGACCGAACGGTGTGGATAATAATAATAGTGCACGTGCATTGGACTAAGCTGGAATCTGCAAGCATTCAATTCAAGGGAGAAGACAAGGTAATATGGGCTCTTGGTTAAATCAGTAATAATGCATATGAGAGTCACTCAACATTTTCATCATGGTCTTCTCCTCTCGACCCCCAAAGAAAAGAAAAGAAAGAAAACTATATACACGGGAAATCTCCCAACAAGCAAAAGAAGAACGAGAAATCTTTTTGAGTTTTCTTTTAATTACTACTACTACACCTATGGAAAGTAAACTAGCTAAAAGTTACACCTAATTTTTTTTGTTTTTCTTAAGGTTATTCAAACACACAAGAAGAAAGCGAGAAAAAGAAAATAAACTAGCACGGATAGTACAATGAAAAAGTATGAGCATCGACAACTAGAATAAGTGTGTGAACATGAATGTAATGTCGGTGAGAAATACGTACTCCCCAAGCTTAGGCTTTTGGCCTAAGTTGGTCTATGCCCATGGATCAAAGTTGCCTTCTCCGGTGTGCGGAGGAGTGTCATTTGGGTGCCACTGGTTGGCTATCTCCTCCGGATCCACTGATAAACGGACTGTTGATAAGGGTCAAGTGGTGGTTCCGGCTCAGGCCCTAGAGCTGGCGTCATGCTCCAGTATGTGTAAACGGCCTCCGGCAAGATGTTGTACGTGCCTGAAAGTATGTTAAACAAAGCGGGTGCAGGCAAGATAATAGTCTCACAGTGAGTTTTATTAAATATCAACTTATACTTAAGCATTATCTTCTTATTTTTAACAATAAACTCATGTGCTACCATACTCTTATAATCTAGAAAAATAGGGGGCAACAACTTTTCCTCTTTCTCATAATGCCTAATAGGTATCTTAAAGTGTTTAGAAAGGCGTGAAGCAAAGATGCCTCCAAAGATGGGGCCCTTTGTACGGTTCAAACTTAATCATTTAGCAATAACAGCGCCTAAACTGAAAGTTGTATCACGAAACAAAGCATGG